>JBBPBP010000002.1:29288989-29317400 GCA_037974735.1 Cicer chorassanicum
ACATAATACATTGTTTAAGATATCAATATTGACATAGTGTTAATAAAAAATAAGGGTTTCGTTTGAGAATTATGCGATCTATTTTAAAATTAAGTGAAATTCTATCTCAAATTAATAAAGGTCAAATTTATTGGTTTAGTTCAACTTGGACTCAAACTCATAAAAAAATATGAATCTAATTTAATTAGTTTTGGTTAAATTTTTGGTATCATATTATCATTGATTTGATTTTTATATCTCTATATAATATTCACAATTATATCTCTAGATAAAATTCAAAGCTCACATAGTTGAAATTTAGGTTGAAAATTTTAGTTTATTTTATAATTATAGTAGTTGTTTTTGTAATTTTTTTTATAAACAATTTCCTCCGATTTTTTTTATAATAGATATTTGAGTTATAATTTGGTCAATAAAAATTGACGTATTTGATCTATAACATGGATCAAATTGATAAATTTTTGTTGATCAAATTATAAGTCAAATGTATCTTATAAACAAAGAGTAATGTTATTGGAACACAAAACTTAACACAAAATATGACACAAATACAATACCGTGTAAAATAAAGAGAATCATGTTTTGTATTTGTATTTCAATACACATTATTGTATTTGTGTTTCATTTTATGTCAAATTGAATTTCAATAACATTATTCAAACAAAAAAATAAAAATAGTAGTAATTTTTAAAAAATTATTGGAGACTTTGGAGTGGCCGTGGCCACCCTTTGTCCCCAAGAAGATCCGCCTCGGCAGCATTTGCTATTATTGACAAAGTAGTATCTCTCCATGAGTGGTCAATTACCTCATTGTTATTTAAGATTTTTCAAGTTAGGTTAACTATTTATTAGAACAACAATTAAATAGTTAAACGGTACAAAATTCTTATTGGACATAATAGAATAATCTAAGGTTCAAAACAAAATTCCAACAAATTCTTTTTTAGGTTTAAATATATGAATAATCATCGTAATTAAGTTTTTTTTGTTTTTATAATTTTAGTTTTTGTAAGTTTGTTTTTTGTTTGATTTTAGTCTTTGCAAATATTTTTGTTTTGTTTTTTTGTCCTTATTATTTTATTTTTACTAGTAGAATATTGAGTTTTTAATACAGCGGATTAAGTCATTTACGTGCCACAAGACTTAACAAATGAGGCGGAGGTCGTTACCTGCTTAAACGAATTACCAAAATGAGGCGGTGACAATTTTATAAATATGTAAAACGTGTTTTTAATACGGTTATATTGGCCACCGACGTAAAGAGATGGTAAAAATGAAAATAAAAAATCAATATATCTCATCTTCCTCTGTGTTTAAATCGGTTATTTGCATAAACGATTTAATAAAATGAGGCAGTGGTAATGTTGTAAATATTTGAAACTTGTTTAATGTGGTTACATTCATAACCGATTTAAGGTAGACTTAAAACATATAAAAAAATCCCTTACGTTTTATCTTCCCCAACCTTTGCTCCTATGACTTCCCTGACCTCTGCGTTCTAAACCTCTACATTGTATTCCCTAACCTCCATTGCAAAATTGGTTTTTATTGAAATTGGTCCCTACAATTCTTTATATGTCTATTAATTGAGGGACTAAACTCAAATATTATATTTATTACAATAACTCATTTCAATAAAAAATCAATTTTACAAGGACTTAAACAAAATAGTAAAGATAAAAAAACAAACATAAAATATTTACAAGAACAAAACTCAAACAAAAAAAATTTATAGAGAATAAAATCAATAAAAGTGCATAATTACAGGGACCAATCATATATTTAAGCATTGTTTTATATAGTAAAATTCCAACACATAAATCAATAAATTTAGTGCTTAATAACAATTGACTATTATTCAATTTCATAATTGATTGGAGTCATAAGTGTTGGAACCAAGTTGGTTTTACATTTAGAGTTTTGATGTTAACAAATGTATTTTATCATAATAATACATTTGACTTCGAAGAGTATGAAAGAAGATTCATGTTTTTGAAGAAAATCTAAAATAAGATTTGATTCCAAATTATAATCGATGAAAATCTAAAATAAGATTTGATTCAAATTTATAATTGAAGAAAATCTAAAATAAGATTTGATTCAAATTTATAAGATCTTTAAGATCTAACAAACCAGGACCCAACCAAATTTGGGTACCAAAAGATAAAATTGTTTATGTTGCAGATGTTCTAAGCAATCAAATTGAAACACCAGTCATGGTGCCTGGTCAATGGATGCTTGCAATATATGAAGGCAAAAAGGTCTATGTTCAAAGCTCTACCAAACAGAAGCCAACTGACTCTGTTGGAAGAAGGACTGGTCAACACAATACTTATCAGAACCATAACCATATGATGAATCAGAAATATCTGGAGTATCAACAGACTCAAAACTGGCAGAGAAATCACACATATCAACAGAACTGGAACTACCATAAGAATCAGAATTACCATCAGGGAAACCTGATACATCAGCAGAAACAGAAGTGGCAGATTAAAAGTCAGAATCAGGAGACTTCTTTGAACACTCCAATCAAATTCATGAAGCCTACAAACCTGGATGGGAATTCAAATCCCTTCATCCAGACTCTTTAATCAGAGAATATACAAACTCAGAATCTGAAAACCAGAAAAGAAGAACTAAGAGGGTTTTCATAGTGAAACTGAAATTGTTAACACATAGGTGATATCTTTGTTTAAATTTAATTATTGTCTGATATTATGTTTATGGTGATAACAAGAAGGTTGATCATAAAAATCAAAGCTAGATAAGTATTTTGTAGGTTCTCAAGAATTTAAGAGAAATGATGTTTGGAATCTAGTACCTAGACCAAAGAAGAACATTATTGGAACCAAGTGGGTTTTCAGAAACAAGTGAAGTGGTCATAAACAAGGCAAAACTTGTCACACAAGGCTACAGTCAGCAAAAGGGCATTGATTACACTGAGATATTTGCTCCAGTGACCAGGTCAGAAGCTATTCGTATCCTACTTTCTTTTGCTGCAAATAATAACATTAGATTATTTCAAAAGGATGTTAAAAGTGCTTTTCTAAATGGTTATATAAGTGAAGAAGTCTATGTTAAATAACCCCCAGGTTTTGAAAGTTCTGAATTTCCAAATCATGTTTTTAAAGTTAGGATATCCTTGTTTGGTCTAAAAAAGCACCTAGTGCATGGTATAATAGACTTAGTAACTTCTTGCTTAAAAATAACTTTGAAAGAGGACAAGTAGACAATACACTTTTTAGAAAATCAATAGGAGATAACATTCTTATTATTCAAATTTATGTTGATGACATTATATTTGGATCTACTAATGACACTCTTTGTCAAGAATTTTCTAAATTGATGCAGCTTGAATTTCAAATGAGTATGATGGGAGAACTTAAGTTCTTCTTTGGGATACAAATTCAACAAAGTCAAAAAGGTATATACATTCATCAAACCAAATATACAAAATAGCTTCTTAGGAAGTTTAAGATGAGTGATTGCAAACCTATGGCTACACGAATGCACCCTACTTGTTCACTTGAAAAAGATGATTCAGGCAAAAAAAAAACTATAGAGGAATGATAGGATCCCTACTTTACCTTACCGATTCCAGACCTGACATCATGTTTAGTGTATGTGTATGTGCAAGATTTCAAGCTGACCCTAGGGAATCACATTTAATTGTTGTTAAGAGAATCCTTAGATACCAAAAAGGCACTATCAATCTTACCTTGTTCTACAAGAAATCTCCTAAGTACAAACTTAGTGGATACTGTGATTCTAATTATGCTGGAGATAAACTTGAGAGAAAGAGCACCAGTGGCAACTGCACATTTTTAGGTGACAACTTAATATCTTGGTCAAGTAAGAGACAAAACACCATTGCAATGTCAACAGCAGAGGCTGAGTACATTTCAGCAGCTGGCTGCAGTTCTCAACTACGTTGGATGAAACATCAACTTGAAGACTACAACATCCTAGAATCCAACATTCCCATCTATTGCGATAACACTTCTGCCATTTGTCTAGCCAAAAACCCTATCTTACACATAGAGATCAAACACCACTTCATTAGGGACTTTGTTCAAAAAGGGGTACTAAACATTCAATTTGTAGACACCAATGGGCTGACATATTCACCAAACCACTACTTGAAGATAGGTTTGACTTCATCAAGAAAAACCTAAATCTTACCTGCATATCTGACTGATGTTGTGATCACTTCAAAGTATTTTAGTTTTACACTAGTTATTATATTTTCTTATATTATGTTATATTTATTTTATTCAACAAAAAATGAAAGAAAAAAAAAGGAGAAAAAAAAAGAAAAAAAAAAGAAAAGAAAAAAAAACAAAAAAAAGAAGAGAAAAAAAAAACAAAAAAAAATTAGAGTTTCACATTCAAGTCTTTTTGTCTGATGACAAAAGGGGGAGAAAGATATTTGATAAAGTGGAGAGAAAATGATACTATGACTTAGGGGGAGCCCTAAGTTAGGGGAGTCAACGAAATATAAAGAAAAGTTGTTATCAAAAATACTAGTTTTGTCATCATCAAAAAGGGGGAGATTGTTGGAACCAAGTTGGTTTTACATTTAGAGTTTTGATGTTAACAAAAGTATTTTATCAGAATAATATATTTGACTTCAAAGAGTATGAAAGAAGATTCATGTTTTTGAAGAAAATCTAAAATAAGATTTGATTCCAAATTATAATCGATGAAAATCTAAATTAAGATTTGATTCAAATTTATAATTGAAGAAAATCTAAAATAAGATTTGATTCAAATTTATAATGGATGAAAAATCTAAAATAAGATTTGATTCATATTTATAATTGAAGAAAATCTTTGACCAAGTTGAAAACAAAATATGGTCAAGATTTGAAGAAGATTTGAAGAATATTTGAAGAAGATTTGAAGAACATTTGAAGAAGATTTGTAGAATATTTGAAGAAGATTTGAAAAATATTTGAAGAAGATTTGAAGAATATTTGAAGAAGATTTGAAGAATATTTGATCAACATTTAATTGAAGATTTGAAGAATATTTGATCAACATTTAATGAAGATTTGAAGAATATTTTATTTGAAGAATTTACAAAGTCAATCTACACAAAATAGGAACAGAATCATTCTGAAAAATTTACAAAGTCAATCTACACAAAATAGGAACAGAATCAATTTGAAGAATTTACAAACTCAATCTAAACAAGATACAATTCAGAATTAAATAAGGACTAAATTGAAGTCCAAATTTTCACTATAAATAGACACTCAAGGCTGAAGGAGAAAAGCATCGAAAAGCAGAAAAGAGTAACTCTAGCTCAAAGTTTTCAATTCATCTTAGAGTTCAAAGAGAGAAACACTTGTTCAAATTAGAAATATCTTTTGAGTGTTCTTTTCTTAAAGTGTGAGAGTTATTGTTATTATCAGCTTTGTTAGAAGCAACTACTCAAGTTTCAATGTCTTGTATCCAACCCAATAGTGGTTTAGTTCCTTCTTCAATCTGGGGTCGTCAGGTTGTTAGGAGAAGACTTGGCTTGTAGGGTCAAGGTGGTTAGTTCCTCAAAAGTCTGGGGTTGTCAGGCTGTTTGGGAAGAAATGCTTGGAGGGTCAGGTGCTTTGTAATTCAAGGTTTTTGAATTAGTGGATTAAAGCCTTCTGAATGAGGGGACTGGATGTAGCCAAGTTAGTGGTGAACCAGGATAATTCTACGCGTCAAATTATTTATGCTTTCATTGATTGCTGCCTCTAAATTCGATTGCTTCTACTCCAAGTAAGTAACCAAATCCAAACTAATTTTTAATTATTTATAAATTATCAAAAATGTATCAACTTTGTGCAAACACAATTCAACCCCCCCTTCTCGTGTTCGCACCTTCAATTGGCATCAGAGCTCGGTCTCAAGGCTAAGCACTTTACAGTGTTTGAGAAAAGATACTAGGGTTCAATATGTCTGGATTCAGTGAAGAAGCTGCGGGAGGAAATATCAACAGACCACCTCTGTTTGATAGAGAACGTTTTGAGTATTGGAAAGACAGGCTAAGAAGTTTCTATATTTCACAAGATCCTAAACTTTGGGACTTGGTGGAAGATGGTTATATTGCTCCGAAGAATAAAGATGGTATTGAAATTTCAAGAAAGGAGATGAATGCTGATCAGAAGAAGATGTACAAGATGCATCATAAGTCCAGAACATTCATGATAAATGCAATCAACATCAAGGAGTTTGACAAGTGCACCAACAAAGAGACAGCAAAGAGTATTTATGATAGTCTGATTCTAACCTATGAAGGAAGCAAGCAAGTTCAAGAAGCAAAGGCCAACCTCTTAGTCAAAAAGTATGAGTTGTTCAAGATGTAAGAAGATGAAGACATTGTAACAATGTTTTCTAGATTCCAGACCCTGGTATCAGGATTAAAGGTACTTGAGAAGAGTTATACTACTGCTGATCATGTGAAGAAAATTCTTAGGAGTCTGACAAGTGAGTGGAGACCTAAGATCACTGCCATTCAGGAAGCAAAAGATCTGAATACTCTAAAGCTGGAAGAATTAATCAGCTCTCTCAGATCACATGAAATTGAGCTTGAAGAAGATGAGCTCAAGAAGAAGAACAAGACTCTGGCCTTGAAATCTAAGCAGAAGAAGGTTCTAAAGGCAACATCAGATTCAAAGGATAGTGATTCAGATAATCAGAATCTGAACTCAGAGGAAGAGGAGATCGCTTCATAACCACAAAAGTTCGAAAGATATGGCACAACAGAAAGAAGAAATTTCCCCAAAGATATTCCAAGCAATCCAACAAAGGAAATGACGATAAAAGCATTATCTTCTATGGATGCAATGAACCTGGACATATCAAGTCAGAATATCCAAATATGGAGAAAGGAAAAAGGAAAGATTCCATACCCAAGAAGAAGAGTTTGATGGCTACATGGGATGATTCTGAGGAATCCTTTGACGATGAACAAGTAGATTTGGGTATGATGGCTCATAGCAACTCTACCTCTAGATCCAACACAGATTCTGACTCTGAAGGTGAATCCACAGATGAAGAAAGTGAGGTATTTTCTGAATTTACTCGATCTGATTTAATTACTGCTATAAATGATTTTTTAAATAGTAATCACAAATTGTCTTTAAAACTAAAAACACTTAGGAAAGAAAATACAAATCTAATTGAAAATGTTAATGTTTTAAAGAATGAAAGTACTGAATTTAAAACAGAAAATACAAATCTGAAAACTGATATTACTGAACTTAAATTAGAGAATGCAAATCTGAAAACTGATATTACTGAACTTAAAACAGATAATGCAACTCTGAAAACTGATATTATTGAACTTAAAACAGAAAATGCAAATCTGAAAAACTGATATTGTTGAACATAAGGCCGAAAATCTAAATCTGAAATGTAATTATAGTTCAATATCAATTGAAAATACCATATGTAACTCTGATAAGCATGAAGAAGTATTTCAAGATTTTATTGATAATGGTATGGAAAGAAGCAAGTATGCATCTATGATTTATGGGGTTAGTAGGAATGGTAAAAGAGCCCATAATTGAGGGACAAAGTTTTTTCCTCAATGTAATCGTTTGAAACAAAAGTGAATCAGAAAGTTGAGAGCAGTCAGTTGTTTCCTCGACTAAGAGCATGTTTGGTTTTCCATTTGCAACTCTAAATGCAATTTTGTAATGGAAAAGTGGGTTGACATTATGTTTGAGTTCTCTTGATAACTAATTCTACAAACTTAATTTTGTTCCAAATCCACGTTTAGCCAAAATTAACCTAATTGGTACTTTTGAATTGTCTATTTCACGTTTATGAGTATAAAAAAACTTTCTACCTATTTTGCCACTGACTGCAACATACAATAACCGCAGAATTCATATTATATTATAATAAATTATATACCATTTTTAGTAAATACACATTTAAAAGTACGTTTGATTATATAATAAAAAAAATTATTTTATAAAATGACATATGTAGAAAAAATATCTAAACATAAATTACGTTAGAGAAAATTTATAATTTTAACTAAAAGTGAGTTTGCAAAATGAAATTTACTCAATGGTACATTTGCAAACGTTAATCCAAACACATAATAAGTCTTTTCCCAACAATAAATTTGGCATGCCTAGTGGGACACTACGTTATCGACCATTGATAAGTTCACTTCGCTAGGACATAGTTACCTTTGGCGAATGCACTTGCATTCTGGTAAAAATGTCAATAGTATAGAACAACCGTCAACTTCAACATCAAAGAAGTCATGAAAACATAGGTCAAATGATCCTCCTCAAACATTGGGAATGCCTACGTTTGTAGTTGTTCGTAATTAATTTGCAAATAAATGGGTGATCCACCTAAGCAACCGATGTTTATGACCACATCTGTTATTAGACAACAGGTTGACATAGGGATACATGACATCATGTATCAAGTCTCACAATTTTTTTGACATTGTTAAACCAATGGTTCATAATGAGGTTCAACAAGTTAGGGAGTTGGAGACAAAACGAGGCAATTAAGGTGAAAATTTTATCATTTTTTCAATTCAACGAACACAAGGGAACAAAGGTCAGGTAGGCTACCAAAGTTAGTCGATCTTTGCACTAGCAGGACATTCCTAGGTGCAGTCGAGTCCTATACATCAGTACCTTGTGCTCCTTATAATTCCCAAGCTAGTATCTTTGTCACGGCTAACCTTGGGGAGCACCTAATGGCAAAGAATACCTATAATCAGGCTAACCTTCAATATGGTCATGTACATATGGCTAGGAAGCAACCAAAAAGTAGTACAAATTAGGATGCCGCCAATATCGCCCTATGACAATATTTAGCATGCGAACAACCTGTTCTACATTGCAACACAAGCCTTTGGGGTTAATACCCACCTTGATCGGCTAATCCCACAATACATCTACCACAACCTAATGTACCTTCACCACACCCGATATGTTCAACTCTACCAAGGACAAACATGAGTTATACTGGTGAACAACCATGGGAAGCTAATCTAATTTAACAACATAATACGCCAGTGGTTCTAAGAACTCCTTTGAGAAACACTGTAGAACTTAATCAATAGCATAAATGGGGGAACCCCCCACGTCGTGTGGCGCCAACCAATTGCAGTCGAGGTCGAACCTCACCGACAAAAATTGTTGGATCCCAACCTCATAGCCGATACAATCAAGAGGTACTTTGAGATTCATATGAAATCCATTGATAGGCCTATGATTAGGAAGTCTTATCTTGAATGGATAGACAAACTAGTGTCTCTACATAAAGGCTATAAAACTCAGGAATTTACTACCCTTTTTAGGGAAAATCGAAAATCAATAATGGAGCACATTGGAAGCTTTACTGTGTAGTGTAGTATAGTGAAAAGAACCATAATGAGCTCCATAAGTTACAATTGTTCCCTTTATCATTGACAGGAACAACTTTTACTCGGTATTTTTCTCTAACACCAAACTCCATTTAGAACATAGCAGACATGGAAAGATGTTTCCATGAAAGATTTTAATGGCCTCAACCTAAGGTTACGACAACCGATTTGATGAGTTTGAAACAACTAGTTGATGAATCAGCTACAGAATTCATAGAGTTGTTTAGGAAAAAGGCAGGAAATGTTCAATCCAATTTCCTGATGTAGAGTATGCTTCCATGGCCATCAGTGGTGTGCATCCTCAACTAAGGGAGAAGTTTGTTGGACAAGGCTGCCATTATCTGAATGCTTTGGCTTCCTAACCAGTACGTTTTGAACAATTTATTCATGAAGAAGGAAAAGAAGCGTGATAGTTGAGGAAGAGGCCAACACCCGATTTCTATAATTGATTTGGAAGAATATGATGATGATATGTCAACTAATTCTATGGCTGACATGTTGACAACTAAGATCCAAAAAACTTCTTCCTTGGAATCATTTTATCATGAAAGTATTTGATTTCTCTTTATAGATCTTGGAGTTTTCATAGGCCTCTAGTCGAAGCTATTCAAGTAGTTGCAATTGAAGCTTCCTCTCTAAACCTGCTTGATCAAATTTGTAACACCCCGATATTTAAAAGCGCGAGTGTATTTTTTTTAAAAAATAAATCGATAAAAATCCCAAGTTAAATCCATAAATAAAGAAAATACTCTTGGATAAAATATTTGAGTCGTAACACCACGAAAAAGGTTATCATTAATTACAACAACGGCAATGGTTTTGAACAAAAATCCAAAGTGTTCAAGTAAAATATACACCGACTAAAAGGCTTTGTTTCGAATACCTAAGTTCCCTTTTTACAACAACAACTTTGAAATAGGAAAGAGAAAATAAATAAAATTCTTGATTACAACCTTAAGCTGATCATTAATCTAATTGAGGGTGACTGGGTACTGAAAATCCACGAGCGGCATTAAGCCCCCTACTTTCGGTCACACAACCAATCCATCGATGTGCCACGCCTTAGATCGACCCTAGTTCTCATCTGAGGGTCAAGCCCAGATTTCCACAAATTGTAAAGGGTCACCAACTGAAATTAACAAATACCACGTAGCATTTAATTTTAAATGCACAAAATCACCTTTCAACTCAGCATACATCTAGAAAGGGTTTGCATATGTTAAACATGCATAAACAAGGTTGAAAAATGAAGTTTTGGACCAAACAACATTGTTGTATTCGAATACAGCCTATGTGTAGTCGAATACACTTGCGAAAACAGAAGAAAAACAACAAAAGCAGCACTTACAGCACTACTGTATTCGAATACAGCCTTTCTGTATTCGAATACAGCATTCCATTCAACTGTATTCGAATACAGCACCTTGTGTAGTCGAATACACTTCAAAAAAATCAAGTCAGTAGCTAATTTAATCATCGGTATTCGACTACAACACAGGTGTAGTCGAATACACCTGTCAAAACTGCAGAAAATCAGTTTTTAACCCTTTCAAAAACATTCCAACACTTCCAAATTCATTCCAACACTTTCAACACCAATTCAATCAATCACAAACACCAACACAACACAAATCACTCATCACAATCAAGTACGCATATACAAACATCATAACATGTCAAACGTGACTCACGTGCCAAGCACCCTAATGCAATGCGTATATGCCAATGCACATGATTCCGGAGTATCATCAAAACCCTCCTCGAAGGGGCGTAAATCATAATTGTACAACCTCTCACAGACTAGTACTAATTACCAAGGTGCAGTCTCTCAAAGGCTATCACGATTTACTGATGTGCAACCTCTCACAGGTTAGCACGACGTGATAATCCATGTAAGGGTAAGATAAACCATCCAATCACGTGGAATCATCCCCCAAACGGATAAGATCCAATCACGTGGAATCATCCCGTGGCCCATCCGGTCACCACTATCACCGACGCGATAATCCCCGTAAGGATAAGATGAACCATCAAATCATGTGGAATCATCTCGTGGCCCATCCGGTCACCACTATCACCGACGCGATAATTCCCGTAAGGATAAGATGAACCATCCAATCAAGTGGAATCATCTCGTGGCCCATCCGGTCACTACTATCACTACTATGAAATGCATGAGCATACTCTGACTCTCGACACCACAATCATTAAGTAAATGCAGCTATTAAAATGTTCCCTTTTTTTAATTCTCATTTAACACTAATGATTCTCAAATTTAACACAGAGCATACTCAATGCATACAATCCTCAAATCACATGAAATTGAATTCACAAATCATATTGAATTCAAATCACCACATACACAATCTCATCAATTCATACCAAATCAAAATACACACATAATTTGCATTTATTCAAATTCCCACATCTTGGAACATAAAGCAAATATCCACATTTATAAAGTTACCCATAAACACATCAACCATACCAAGTAAAAATCACCATTACCCACACCTCAAAACTCATTAAATTCAATTTCACCATTTACCCACAAAATGTATTAACTTCATTTCTCACAACAATACACCTTAACCCATCAAATTTATTTTCCAAAATTTTCAATCATAACACTCCAAATCAAAACTCAAAATTGTTAAACATAAACCACCAGATTTCTTTTCCACAACTCACATAAATCCCATTAAATTCCTTTTCCCCCAAATTCACACATAACCTCCATCAAAACAAACCCCACAAATACACATATAGAGTCCTATATACAAGCTAAAAACTGGAAGGAGCCTTTACCTCGACTGTAGATCGAACGGCCGATTACGGCACCGCGATAAAATTCCCGCTTCACACAAAGCTGCGAAAATTAGTTCCCAAGCACCGCAACGTGATCACGGTCAACTTTCTCTTCAGTTACTTCGCGAGATGAGGCTTAGATCTAGGTGATATGTGAGGTTTTATGTTTGGGGTTTTTGAAACAAAACAAGTAAAGAGAGGAAGAATGAGAGGCAGACGCGAACAGGGAAATGTTTTTCCTTTTTCTTCCTTTTCTTTTCTTTCCTCTCATATATATATACTACTCATCCACAATAATATATATATATATATATATATATATATATATATATATATATATATATATATATATATCCTATTTCAAACATTCTCACACACACCCCAACAATTTTAATAAAAATATCCATTCTCATTGCAACTCAATTGACAGGTAAAATTTTCTGTAACTATAGATATTTTTAACAAGATTGTCCGGTAATAAATTTTCCGCAACGTAATTAAATAATTTCTCGCCAAATAATTTAAAACGGGACCCACAAAATGTTTATGGCATTTTAACATCCAAAATACCAATAAAACTAGCTAAAAAGCCTTATAATTCAACATGACAGCACCCGAAAATACAAAAAGTACATTTTAAAATTGAGGGTATTACATTCTACCCCCCTAAAAATAGTTTCGTCCTCGAAACTACGCGTCGATAAACAACTCAGGGTGTTTTTCTCTCATCTTGCTCTCTAATTCAACATTCATACTAGAACTTGTTTCGTTTGGCCTACTCGAAGAAAACGCCATCTAACCCTTCTCATTGGGCACTTAACAACTTTGTGCACTATCATAGCCGGTAAGACTCGCCCGTTCCATTCAACACGATTTTGTCTACTATCAAACAGAGATTAAGGATGATCAGTTCCTCAATTTGTCAATAGGTAGCCAACGACCATGATGATGGATTAGCCCATCTTAACCCAACTGTAATAATGCTCCCCTCAACTTCGACTTAAAGCTATCTCGAGGTACAAGTGGTCTAACAATCTTCCCAAAGGTCCACTGAGTTTCCCTTATATCCTATCAATGAAGTACAATCGCCCAAAACTATGCCACATAGCCTCATATACATCCACTTGGTACGAAACATCCATTAGGTCCCAAACTGAAACTCTAAGTTTGACACTCACACATTGAGCACAAAACATTCATTACCGCTGAAAACTCCCTAATTTCTCCATTACCCATAAATCCTTGATTTTCTATAGTCGCACAACTGCACCAAGCTACAGTGTTCTTAACAGAATGTTGGTATGATTATAACTTTAATAAGCACATCCCAACATTCGATTGGTGATCAAAGTTTTCCTCAAATATTTTTGACGACATGTCCGAACTATACCACCTCCAACACGCAAACTTCCTTCCAGCTTAGTACTTCACTTCAAGAGTTACGTCTCCAATAAAATCCAATTTGAATTTCATTCGCTGGTTAAGACCTATATTTATCTCCTTCCTAACACCTCAAATTCACATTTCACTAGTCAATTTTTTTTTTACATACCTTGCAACTCTGGGCAAACCGGAAAATAATTTTCCTCTATCTGCTGCCAACATTCATTCTGATACTTCTCAATTTCGCTGTGTCCTTTATATGCAGCTTGATGATAATCTTTTCATTATGACAGGTCAAACACATTGTATTCACTCCATCGCTTTTCCATTTATACAAACCTTAAATGTCTACCTCGAACCTTAATACATCTTCATTATTTCGAAATCATTACTTAGCTTATTCTTGTATGTCTTTTTCCAAAAATTGCTCTCTTCTTTGATAGCCACAATCGGTACACCCGATAGTGCATCATATCCCAAAATATCATCCAACTTAACTTGATCTTATTTTTGTCTTTCCTCTTACTCTTAAACTTTTCTTCCTTCAGATAAGATTGTCATCCTGGTCTTTACGAATTTCTTCAACAATTCAACAAAATCTTAATTCCTCCAAATTTCCACACTTCCTACAGAATATTCTACATCTGAAATATATCTCAAACACTTTTCACCTCTACCGTCATTCAATCGTCCATGTGGTCAACATCTATAGTTCTTTATTTGCTTAGCTCATCTGCCATCATACTTTGTCTTTCTTCATCATAGTGATTTCAATAAACCAAGCCTTACTAGTTCCCACCAAACTTTTTCATTCCATGTTCAATTCTTCCCTATCAAACAAACATTTAACTCTTTTGATTGACGAACACAATAATGTACCCCTATGACATGCCTTCAAGTAGTGCCTTTGAATTCATTGGCATACCCTTCTAATAACAATGTCTGATTTACGGTTGGGATAATTCATTTCATGAATCCTTAATTGACATAAGCTACATACTCATGTGTTGCTCCAACAAGTTTTCATGGCACCTCTTCCAAAGATTTGGTTCACTCGCTAGATTCTTCTTGTTCATTCTCAATCTTCTCCGAGGTACAAATTGAAAGAGTCCCAACAATGGAACGCCCTAAAGAACTTATTCTCATACATTCCCAATAAGCATCTCCTAAAGAATAATTATCTTTAGACCTCATGCTCATAACTTAGCAGTAAAATATCTCCAAGACCCACATACCTTTCACCATCTATCTAATCACTGAAACAATCATTCCAAATCTTAACGCTTGGCTTCCCAAGGACAACAACTAAACCATAAATCATTTGTTACATTTCTTCCTATTCACGCTATGTCATTGAATAAAATTAGAAAATCTGATCATGAAATCTTCAAATACTCATTTCACCGTCTCAATTTATCCATTCCATCTTAAGATACAACACAAGGTCTTATTCATCAATGACTCTAACCGTCTTAGTAATATCACTAATGAAAACTCTTCTCATCATAACACAACATTATTAGTAAATCTTCAAACACTTCCATCCATAACATGAATTATTTATCACTTGCCTACCTCAACTCCCTCGATCATACAAGTTTAAGGTGTCACTTGGTCCTCCATCCCACCTTGTGGACTTTGAATTGTAGACCTAAGGATTAACCATCACAGGGTCTCAAATCAAATCTGGATTAATCCCTCTGACCTATCGAAATATTCACATTCTCCTAGTGTTTACCATCCTTTATTAGACTCTCAATGTTTACATTGCAACAATCTATAAGTACTCCTGTACTTCCAATTCCACTTAATAGCCATATGTGGTTCAATACATCAAGGCTTAACTCCTTCTATTCACCTGAACATCACTCAAAATTCACACTTACGCGCCAATAGTTTCCTTTAAGATCACTATCCACACTTATTATCTCCTAAACCACACAGTGATTCGTCACTTACCAACAAAATATATAGTCTCGCTCCTATAATTGTCATGAGATTCATACTCAACAATCTAAGTCACAAATCTAGTTTAACTCAAATGCTCAACCTTACCCCTCAAGGTATCGACTATTCCTCAAAGCGTCCTTTGCCTAACCAAGGTAATATTCACCCCTCATGTGTAGCGCACCTTAACTTCATTACAAGCCTCCTTAGTTGACACCTAAGCACCAAATGCTATTCCAAATGGAAGCCTCGTCTTCTCAACAATTCCATGGTGTTCACATCTCTTTGACAGTTATCAAACTTCATCCAGTCTCGTCTTGAAATCTATTAGGAAAACATCTAATACTTTTCTTAAAAATGAATTCTCCACTTAGATCTTTACTTGAAATCCCCTATCCGTCTCACACCAATAACATCTTCGAGTTAACACCAATAACATAGCCTCTATATCCTCGGAATCATTTCATAAATCCAATGTCGTCATGATCCGCTTCAACCATGTCCTTCCTAGACCAATACGTTTAAGGAATTCAGAGACACTCGTCGACCAAAGTCGACTAATGTTCTATGGTTTAACTACTCTTCCAACTAAAGTGCTACAAGGCACGATAATTCGTATAAGAAACAATAAACTACTTAAGCATATCATGCTTGACCCAAGACAACAAAACACAAAGTACACGTGGACTCCAGTTACTTGATACTCCTAACCTCGACTCTTGATCAGCTTAGGACACCCAACTCAAAGCTCCAAAGAAATTTAAACCAAAGCTCTGATACCACAATGTAACACCCCAATTTTTCAAAAAAACGCGTGTGTACTTTTTTTTTAAAATAAATCGATAAAAATCCCAAGTTAAATCCATAAATAAAGAAAGTACTATTGGATAAAATATTTGAGTCGTAACACCACGACAAAGGTTATCATTAATTACAACAACGAGAATGGTTTTGAACAAAAATCCAAAGTGTCCAAGTAAAATATACACCTACTAAAAGGCTTTGTTTCGAATACATAAGTTCCCTTTTTACAACAACAACTTTGAAATAGGAAAGGGAAAATAAATAAAATTCTTGATTACAACCTTAAGCTGATCATTAATCTAACTGAGGGTGACTGGGTACTGAGAATCCACAAGCGGCATCAAGCCCCCTACTTTCGGTCACACAACAAACCCATCGCTGTGCCACGCCTTAGATCGACCCTAGTTCTCATCTGAGGGCAAAACCCAAATTTCCACAAATTTTAAAGGGTCACCAACCGAAATTAACAAATACCACGTAGCATTCAATTTTAAAAGCACAAAATCACCTTTCAACTTAGCATACATCTAGAAAGGGTTTGCATATGTTAAACATGCATAAACAAGGTTGAAAAATGAAGTTTTGGACCAAACAACACTGTTGTATTCGAATACACCCTATGTGTAGTCGAATACACTTGCAAAAACAACAGAAAAATAGCAAAAACAGCACTGACAACACTGTTGTATTCGAATACAACCTGTCTATATTCGAATACAACATTCCATTCAACTGTATTCGAATACAACACCTTGTGTAGACGAATACACTTCAAAAAAATCAAGTTAGTAGCTAATTTAATCATCTGTATTCGACTACAACACAGGTGTAGTCGAATACACCTGTCAAAACAGCAGAATATCAGTTTTTAACCCTTTCAAAAACATTCCAACACTTCCAAATTCATTCCAACACTTTCAACACCAATTCAATCAATCACAAACACCAACACAACACAAATCACTCATCACAATCAAGTACGCATATACAAACATCATAACATGTCAAACGTGACTCACGTGCCAAGCACCCTAATGCAATGCGTATATGCCAATGCACATGATTCCGGAATATCATCAAAACCCTCTTCGAAGGGGCGTAAATCATAATTGTACAGCCTCTCACAGACTAGTACTAATTACCAAGGTGTAGTCTCTCATAGGCTAGCACGATTTACTAATGTGCAACCTCTCACAGGTTAGCACGACGCGATAATCCATGTAAGGGTAAGATGAACCATCCAATCACGTGGAATCATCCTCGATACGGATAAGATGAACCATCCAATCACGTGGAATCATCTCGTGGCCCATCCGGTCACCACTATCACCGACGCGATAATCCCCGTAAGAATAAGATGAACCATCCAATCGCGTGGAATCATCTCGTCGCCCATCCGGTCACCACTATCACCGACGCGATAATCCCCATAAGGATAAGATGAACCATCCAATCACGTGGAATCATCTCGTGGCCCATCCGGTCACCACTATCACTACTATGAAATGCATGAGCATACTCTGACTCTCGACACCACAATCATTAAGTAAATGCAGCTATTAAAAGGTTCCCCATTTTTAATGCTCATTTAACACTAATGATTCTCAAATTTAACACAGAGCATACTCAATGCATACAATCCTTAATTCACATGAAATTGAATTCACAAATCATATTGAATTCAAATCACCACATACACAATCTCATCAATTCATACCAAATCAAAATACACACATAATTTGCATTTATTCAAATTCCCACATCTTGGAACATAAAGCAAATATCCACATTCATAAAGTTACCCATAAACACATCAACCATACCAAGTAAAAATCACCATTACTCACACCTCAAAACTCATTAAATTCAATTTCACCATTTACCCACAAAATGCATTAACT
Organism: Cicer chorassanicum; assembly: GCA_037974735.1. NCBI lineage: Eukaryota > Viridiplantae > Streptophyta > Magnoliopsida > Fabales > Fabaceae > Cicer > Cicer chorassanicum. The sequence continues at coordinate 29,307,221 of JBBPBP010000002.1, forward strand.
TCATTTCTCATAGCAATACACCTTAACCCATCAAATTTATTTTCCAAAATTTTCAATCATAAAACTCCAAATCAAAACTCAAAATTGTTAAACATATACCACCAGATTTCTTTTCCACAATGCACATAAATCCCATTAAATTCCTTTTCCCCCAAATTCACACATAACCTCCATCAAAACAAACCCCACAAATACACATATCGAGTCCTATATGCAAGCTAAAAATTGGAAGGAGCCCTTACCTCGACGGTAGCTCGAACGGCCGATTACGGCATCGCGATAAAATTCCCGCTTCACACAGAGCTGCGAAAATTAGTTCCCAAGCACCGCAACGTGATCACGATCAACTTTCTCTTCAGTCACTTCGCGAGATGAGGCTTAGATCTAGGTGATATGTGAGGTTTTATGTTTGGGGTTTTTGAAACAAAACAAGAAAAGAGAGGAAGAATGAGAGGCAGACGCGAACAGGGAAATGTTTTTCCTTTTTCTTCCTTTTCTTTTCTTTCCTCTCATATATATATACTACTCAACCAAAATAATATATATATATATATATATATATATATATATATATATATATATCCCAAACCAACCTATTTCAAACATTCTCACACACACCTCAACAATTTTGATAAAAATATCCATTCTCATTGCAACTCAATTGACAGGTAAAATTTTCTGCAACTATAGATATTTTTAACAAGATTGTCTGGTAATAAATTTTCCGCAACGTAATTAAATTATTTCTCGCCAAATAATTTAAAACGGGACCCACAAAATGTTTATGGCATTTTAACATCCAAAATATCAATAAAACTGGCTAAAGCCTCATAATTCAAATGAAAGTACTCGAAAATACAAAAAGTACATTTTAAAATTGAGGGTATTACAAAATTCAAGGTCGCAACTTTTGACTACCAAATAAGCACAATGCTTTATTTCCACAAGAAGGTGACATGCTTTTGCAAACACAAGACGATAGGGAGACATTTCTATTGATGTTTTGTAAAAAAATCCAATGAGCCCAAAGAGCTTCCTCTAGTCAAGTGCTCCAATCCTTAATATTTGGCATAACAATTTTTTTCTAGAATTTGTATAAATTCCCTATTTGAGATTTGAACTTTCCCATTAGTTTGGGGGTAGGAAGGTGTAGAAACTCTATGCTCAACCCTATACTTTCGAAGCAATGATTCCAGGGTGTGATAGTAGAAATGAGTGCATTGATCACTGATAATTTCTCTAGGTATTCAAACCTGCAAAACATTTACCCCTAACAAAATCTACAACAACATGAGAATCAATAGTTCGAGTGGCTTTTGCCTCCACCCATTTAGAAACATAATCAACAACAAGTAAAATGTAAACAAAACCAAAAGAGATAACAAAAGGACCTATAAAATCAATACCCCAAAAATAGAACACCTAAAAAAATCATATGCTGCTTGGGCATTTCACTCCCGCGAGTGATTGTTGTACCCGTTCTATGATACTACTCACAAGTGCAAAATGTTTTAAACACATCTTTGATTGTTGTACCTGAGAAGCATGAAAGAAGTTAAGAATAGACTAAACCTCACAGTAGGGAACACATATGTTCATCACCTAGTCACTACAAATTTTTCAAACATATGGACTAAATCCCACACGTAATACTTGGCATCACTTTTAAGTTTGTGAATTTGTGATCTAGAAGCATGTGGAGGTAAAACTCCGGCAACCAAATAAGCAAACCACATGTAACTCACATAGATATAGAAGCTTATCATCAAGAAAATGTGAGAGATTTTGCCTCAATATAGTTGAAGACTTAATGTAATATAATTCAACAGCAAACAAGTAGTATTTACTTTGCCTTTTCAAACTTTGAGTATTCTTCTTCTACCTCGTCAAGCTATATTACTAGAAACATTTCTAGTCTTCTCAACATTATGGAAAATTGTCGTTGAGTATTACAAGTAGTATTACATCTCTTTAGGTACCTCTTTTGAGTTAAAGATTTGTTGTCAGTATCAAACTTGAGTACATCAATTCCAATGAGTGTCTGAATTGACACATAATCTTTCTAAGAACTGATACTCTTATTGAAAGGATAATACAATTAAATTCTATATCAATTCAAGTGTATAAAACTACTTGATTGATTTATATCAATTTTTAATAATTCTCATCAATTAAATCCTTATTTGAACATTGCCTTTTTCTTTTGATACATAAGTCATCTTTGACTTTTTCAACGATAACATGATTATCATTTTGTTATCCTCATTATAAGCTCATTTTTGGATGATCCTTTTGCCTTCATGTTCTAGTGTAACATCATATGTACTATTAATTAGAGGAACAAAATTATTTCTCAAAGGAATTTTTTCTATCGACGAATAATAACTCTCCATTGACTTGTTGACTCAAAGACATTGACTTCTTCAGAAGATAACTTTATCAGAGGAACTGTTTCTTCACCAAGACGTTTCCAAGTCATTTACTTCTTCAAATGATTTAACTTTTATTAGAGCATTGACTCTTTTAAAGGCTTATCTTGTTAGAAGATTATGTGACTTAAATATCACATATTTTTATTTCTAGAGTCTTGAATAGAGGATACAGAAAATTCTTGACTTATGGTTGACTTTTGCTAGAGGTAGATGATCATGGTAGAGCTCTTTTGCTTAGTGATCAAAAGAATACACGTTGACTTATTTTCATTGTCTTTTTATTTTGACTTAGAGTATAAGGCATCAAATGCTCATTGCAAATATATTGTTAATGTTGCTTAAGTGAATCATTTGTTGCGATCAGATGAAGATTCACTTTATAACATTCTCAAGGTATTTCTTATATATTATGATTTACTCTATTAGTAAACAAAATAAATCATTTATTAGGTAATAAAATTTTTCGTGTTAATAACACTCAAATTATTATTTATAACTTACTTATAATCCATGCTACCTTAAAATATAGTCATTAATATAAAATTTATTCTAACTTAATTTGCACACTAACACAATTAAGGGATAATTGTTCTATTATTTGTGTTATTATCAAAATATATATTAATCAGATGATTGTAGTTAATCCAACTTTGCACTTACAAAACTACACTTCTCCTTCATCAATTTTACATTAATGGTTTTATCAAATTAACAATTTTGGTCAAGTACATTAATATTGTATTCAAATTTAGACCATCCTTTACATTCTTAGTATTACATTTAATTCTCAGTTACTCAATGGCTACGATTTTGTTCTAAGATTTCCCACCAATGACGATTTTAACGTTTACTATTTAGACATTTTTCCAAAATAAAATAGCTTATATACAAAGTATGAACACTACGCGAAAAAAGCGCATTTTACAACGCTTTTTCAAAAAAAACGCTGTAGTTACTAGCGCTGTAAAAAGATACAACAGCGCTTTTTAAAATAAAAAAAGCGCTGTAAAATAGGTGGATATATTGTGCGCTTGTTATTATCGTTTTACAACGCTTTTTTGAAAAAGCGCTGTAAATCCATGTAACAGCGCTTTTTAAATCCCTGCAATAGCGCTTTATATGCATGCACCTATTACAGTGCTTATGTGAAAAAGCGTTGTAATAGGTGCATTCAATAGATGCATTATTATGCACCTATTACAGCGCTTTTATGAAAAACGCTGTAATAGGTGCATTTAATTGTTTTATTATTATGCACCTATTACAACATTTTTCCAAAAAAACGTTGTAATAGGTGCATTCATATTGATGCATTGTTATGCACCTTTTACAGCGCTTCTCCACAAAAGCGTTGTAATAGGTGCATTCATATAGATGCATTGTTATGTACCTTTTACAGCGCTTTTCCAGAAAAGCGCTGTAATAGGTGCATTCATATAGATGCATTGTTATGCACCTTTTACAGTGCTTTTTCCAAAAAGCGCTGTAGTAGGTGCATTCAATAGATGCATTATTATGCACCTTTTACAGCGCTTCTCCAAAAAAGTGCTGTAGTAGGTGCATTCTGTATATATATTTATAGGTGCATTCCAAAAAAGTGCAGTAGCACTCAACTCCTTATGGTCGAGAAGTTTGTATATGTGCTCTTTTTCAAAAAATTCTTCATACTCATCTCTGAATATAGCTTTATCCATGCTTATTATTTGTGAATCGTTGTCGCTGCCCATATATTTTTTTTCTAGTATGTCAAGACACGACCCATATCGAGCAAATCGTGGCTGACTTATTTTAGGAGCAAGAGCAGCAACCAATTTTACACGATCCATTTTTTGAGCAGCAACTTTGGCCGCTTTATTACCCTCCAGCTTTTGCAGTTTGCCAGCTTTATTACCCTCCAATTTTTGAAGTTTGCCGGCTTTATTTTTAACATGAACATCAAGTCGTGGTGCGGCAGCTGGTTTGTTGGCTTGCTGTGCGTTTGGTTTATTGGATTGAATCTTAAAAAAGGAGGTTAATAAGTTTGTTAGTTTATTGAATCTGAAAAAATTACAAACCTTACAGAATAAATGTGACAAGCCTTTTCGGGCGATGTGACTGTTTCGTTTATGGGAATCTTCTTATCATTCCATTTAGGCTTTGTTTGAATCTAAATAAATGTGAAATTAAAGTTAACATCGGAAAAAAATTCTGCAATTAAATATAATCAATTAAACATACATTTCAATTAATTAAACATTTCTTATCAAGGGCAACAAGATGTTTGGGCCATGCCACGTAACTGTCAATTTCTTTGCCCAAATAATTCAGATCTGCATCGTTTTCCGGTATAGGCAATGGTGCATTTGGTTCAAAAGCAATAACTGGTGATACTCTGACATGTCCCGCAGGGATCGGGGTGTTGAGCAATACTTCGCCCAGAGTATTGCACAATGTTCATTTTCCGACCTTCCGATGAGTAGGGGAGGATAAGTACCGCACGCATGGAGTGACACCCTAAATCAATGGTTAATACATAAGTATGTGAAACAACTAGTGAATGAATTTCTTATTTTATTAAGTAATTAATTACCTCAGGAAGACTTTTGAGACCAACGTTGCAACTCGCGTTTTCACTCTCCATTTGATTTTCACGTTGGAGCTGATCCGCAAGGTGCCTGTCTTTATTCGTCTTCACCAAGAATGCCACTTGCTCTGTTAATACTTTGATCTTCTCTAATACTTCCTTGTTAGATGGATTATTGCGCTTCTCTTGTGAAAAATAGCTTCTAGGAGTTACGCCAAATCCTTTACCCCTCACGCGCTCGGAATATTCAGGAACATTAAACACTTTACCTAGTATGTCCCTGCAACTAGCCTTGTTGTCCTCTTGATTTTTCGAACTTTGTTCGAGATTCGCCTAAAATATATACACCTAGGATTCACTATCAATTTTAAAATACAATATTAAAAAATATTAAAGTGATAAATATACTTACACAAAGTTCTATTACTTTTTGAACATTTTCGTTATCAACCACTCCGTCTTTATTTACGCGAACTTCCTTCCACAATATATGACGACCCAACGATTGATCGAATTGTGTGTCTTGTAGCTATTCTCGTTAATATCATAAACAAAATATTAGTTAGAAAGTATAGTTTATAATAACACATTATATAAAAGTGATGTTTAATTACTTACAAGTTTTTGCTCTAGACGTGCATATCCTATACGAGATTTCTTGTATGGGTGGGGGATAATTTTTGCCCTCTCGCGATTTGCCTTACTAATATTCTATATAAAAAAAATAACAATCTTGTAAAAATTTAAAATACGCTATGAATATGAATAATAAAACACAAATGCTAATAAATTAATCACTTACAACAAACGCGGGGTCCAAACGTTTTGCTACGAATGCGCTCCATTCCTCATTTGATATATAATGTTTATATATTTTTGGAGCTTCCGCATTCATATTTCCATCTCGGTCTCTTAGATAGCAATTTGAGAGGTGAGATATAAAACCCCAGTGTATTTTCCCGGCAACTCTCAGCACGTAACTCTTTCTCACCTTTTCAACATCAAAAGTTGTCTGCAAACCAAATAAAGATATAGTTTGAGTAAAGTACTTCAAAGCAGTTTGAAAAAAATTATAAGTAAAAAAGTGGAGTAAAAAATTACTTGTATATCAGCCCACAATACATCTTTTGCATCCTTCAATGCCTTATCTCTCCAATCATCTATTGTGATGGGGATATTCTGACGAACAACAGCTCCAATATAACTTACAAATATTGAACTGTTGGGGTCAATTGGCTGACCACTTTCATTCCATCCCACCTAATAAACTCATATAGTAAGTACCTCAAATTATAAACAGCAAACAAAGTAAATAGCAAACAAAGTAAACAACAAACAAAGTATTGTTTATAGTATAAACAACAAACAAAGAAAACAACAAACAAAGTATACCTCAAATTTTTGCCTAGTACTTCTTGCTTTTATAACATTTTGCATTATGGTTGCACCACGTTTGACTTCATTTTCGTAAGTCTTGGTGTTGCCAACTTCTTCATTTTGACATTCTAAATCTTTGTTGGTATCCATTTAACAAGTTCAACATGTTGTTCAGTATAACTTCAACAAGTTCAACATGTAGAGTCTAAGTACGTAGCAGTATAAGTTCAACATGCATTTTAGTGAAACAAAAAACTAATAAATACAATACCTGAAATAACTTAGTCAAGAAGCAAAGGCCAACCTCTTAGTCAAAAAGTATGAGTTGTTCAAGATGGAAGAAGATGAAGATATTGAAACAATGTTTTCCAGATTCCAGACCCTGGTCTTAGGAAGAAAATTCTTAGGAGTCTGACAAGTAAGTGGAGACCTAAGATCACTGCCATTCAGGAAGCAAAAGATCTGAATACTCTAAAGCTGGAAGAATTAATCAGCTCTCTCAGATCACATGAAATTGAGCTTTAAGAAGATGAGCCCAAGAAGAAGAACGAGACTTTGGCCTTGAAATCTAAGCAGAAGAAGGATCTAAAGGCAACAGCAGAATCAGAGGATGATGATTCAGATGATCAGAATAAAGACTTAGAGGAAGAGGAACTGGCGTATATATGCAGAAAAGCTCAGAAGATGTGGCACAACAGAAAAAAGAAATTTTCCCAAAGATATTCCAAGCAATCTAACAGAGGAAATGATGATAAATTTGACAAGAAAAGCATCATCTGCTATGGATGCAATGAACCTGGATATATCAAGTCAGAATGTCCAAATATGGAGAAAGAGAAACACCAAAGGAATGATTCCAGACCCAAGAAGAAGAGTATGATGGCTACATGGGATATATCTGAGGAATCCTCTGACGATGAACAAGTAGATTTGGGTATGTTTGCTCATACCAACTCTACCTCTGGATCCAACACAAATTCTGACTCTGAAGGTGAATCAACAGATGAAGAAAGTGAGGTATTTTTTGAATTTACTCGATCTGATTTAATTACTGCTATAAATGATTGTTTAAATATTAATCACAAATTGTCTTGAAAACTAAAAACACTTAGGAAAGAAAATACAAATCTAATTGAAAATGTTAATGTTTTAAAGAATGAAAGTACTAAATTTAAAACAGAAAATATAAATCTGAAAACTGATATTACTAAACTTAAAATAGAGAATGCAAATATGAAAACTGATATTACTGAACTTAAGACAGATAATGCAACTCTGAAAACTGATATTATTGAACTTAAAACAGAAAATGCAAATCTGAAAACTGATATTGATGAACATAAAGCTGAAAATCTAACTGTGAAAAGTAATAATAGTTCAACATCAATTGAAAATACCATATGTAACTCTGATAAGCATGAAGAAGTATTTCAATATTTTATTGATAATGGAATGGTAAGAAGCAAGTATGCATCTATGATTTATGAGGTTAGTAGGAATGGTAAAAAAGGAATAGGATTTCAAGAAAAAGTAATTGAATCTAAGTTTATTCCCTCTGATGATTTATGTATTATTTGCTATAAAAAATGTCACAATAAAATATCTTGTCCTATGCTAACCACATGAAAAGACAAGAAATCTTTAAGATCTAACAAACCAGGACCCAACCAAATTTGGGTACCAAAAGATAAAATTGTTTATGTTGCAGATGTTCTAAGCAATCAAATTGAAACACCAGTCATGGTGCTTGGTCAATGGATGCTTGCAATATATGAAGGCAAAAAGGTCTATGTTCCAAGACTTACCAAACATAAGCCAACTGACTCTGGTGGAAGAAGGATTGGTCAACACAATACATATCAGAACCAGAACCAAACGATGAACCAGAAATATCAGAGAAATCACACATATCAACAAAATCAAAATTGGCAGATAAATCACACATATCAAAAGAAGAATCAGAATTACCATCAGAGAAACCCGATACATCAACAGAAATAGAAGTGGCAGATTAAAAGTAAGAATCATGAGACTTCTTTGAGCACTCCAATCAAATTCATAAAGACTACAAACCTGGATGGGAAATCAAATTCCTTCATCCAAACTCTCTAATAAGAGAATATGCAAACTCAGAATCTGAAAACCAGAAAAGAAGAACTAAGAGGGTTTTCAGAGTGAAACTGAAACTGTTAACATATAGGTGATATCTTTCCATAAATGTAATTATTATTGTGATAACAAGAAGCTTGATCTTAAAAATCAAAGCTAGGTAAGTATTTTGCAGGATCTCAAGAATTTAAGAGGAATGATGTTTGGGATCTAGTACCTAGACCAAAGAAGAACATTATTGGAACCAAGTGGGTTTTCAGAAACCAGTGAAGTGGTCAGAAACAAGGCAAGACTTGTCACAAAAAGGCTACAGTCAGCAAAAGGGCATTGATTACACTAAGACATTTGTTCTAGCGGCCAGGTTAGAAGCTATTCGTATCCTACTTTCTTTTGCTGCAAATAATAACATTACATTATTTCAAATGGATGATTAAAAGTGATTTTCTAAATTATTATATAAGTGAAGAAGTTTATGTTAAACAACCCCCAGGTTTTGAAAGTACTGAATTTCCAAATCATGTTTTTAAACTTAGGAAATCCTTGTTTGGTCTAAAACAAGCACCAAGTGCATGATATGATAGACTTAGTAACTTCTTGTTTAAAAATAACTTTCAAAGAAGACAAGTATACAATACATTTTTTTGAAAATCAATAGGAGGTAACATTCTTATTATTCAAATTTATGTTGATGACATTATTTTTGGATCTTTTAATGGCACTCTTTGTCAAGAATTTTCTAAATTTATGCAGCTTGAATTTCAAATGAGTATGATGGGAGAACTTAAGTTCTTCTTAGGGATACAAATTCAGCAAAGTCAAAAGGTATATACATTCATCAAACTAAATATACAAAAGAGCTTCTTAGGAAGTTTAAGATGAGTGATTGCAAACCTATTGCTACACCAATGCACCCTACTTGTTCACTTCAAAAAGATGATTCAGGCGAAAAAGTTGAAAAAAAAAATCTATAGAGGAATGATAGGATCCCTACTTTACCTTACTGCTTCCAGACCTGACATCATGTTTAATGTATGTGTATGTGCAAGATTTCAAGCTGACCCTAAGGAATCACATTTAACTGCTGTTAAGAGAATCCTTAGATACCCAAAAAGGCACTACCCACCTTACCTTGTTCTACAATAAATCTTCTAAGTACAAACTTAGTGGATACTGTGATTCTGGTTATGCTGGAGATAAACTTGAGAGAAAGAGCACTAGTGGCAACTGCACATTTTTAGGTGACAACTTAATATCTTGGTCAAGTAAGAGACAAAACACCATTGCAATGTCAACAGCAGAGGCTAAGTACATTTCAACAGCTGGCTGCAGTTCTCAACTACTTTGGATGAAACATCAACTGGAAGACTACAACATTCTAGAATCCAACATTCCCATCTATTGCGATAACACTTCTGCCATTTGTCTAGCCAAAAACCTTATCTTACATTCTAGAGCTAAACACATAGAGATCAAACACCACTTTATTAGGGACTTTGTTCAAAAAGGGGTACTAAACATTCAATTTGTAGACACTGAACACCAATGGGCTGACATATTCACCAAACCACTACCTGAAGATAGGTTTGACTTCATCAAGAAAAACCTAAATCTTACCTTCATATCTGACTGATGTTGTGATCACTTCAAAGTATTTTAGTTTTACACTAGTTATTATATTTTCTTATATTATGTTATATTT
>JBBPBP010000002.1:29317547-29347202 GCA_037974735.1 Cicer chorassanicum
AAAAAAAAAGAAAGAAAAGAGAAAAAAAAAACAAAAAAAGGCAGAGTTTCACATTCAAGCCTTTTTGTCTGATGACAAAAGGGGGAGAAATATATTTGATAAAGTGGAGAGAAAATGATACTAAGACTTAGGGGGAGCCCTAAGTTAGGGGGAGTCAAAGAAATATAAAGAAAAGTTGTTATCAAAAATACAAGTTTTGTCATCATCAAAAAGGGGGAGATTGTTGGAACCAAGTTGGTTTTACATTTAGAGCTTTGATGTTAACAAAAGTATTTTATGAGAACAATATATTTGACTTCAAAGAGTATGAAATTCATGTTTCTGAAGGGGGAGATTGTTGGAACCAAGTTGGTTTTACATTTAGAGTTTAGATGTTAACAAAAGTATTTTATGAGAACAATATATTTGACTTCAAAGAGTATGAAATTCATGTTTCTGAAGAAAATCTAAAATAAGATTTGATTCAATTTTATAATTGAAGAAAATCTTAAATAAGATTTGATTCAAAATTATAATTGATGTAAATCTAAAATAAGATTTGATTCAAATTTAAAATTGAAGAAAATCTAAAATAAGATTTGATTCAAATTTATAATGGATGAAAAATCTAAAATAAGATTTGATTCATATTTATAATTGAAGAAAATCTTTGACCAAGTTGAAAAGAAAATATGGTCAAGATTTGAAGAAGATTTGAAGAATATTTGAAGAAGATTTGAAAAATATTTGAAGAATATTTGAAGAAGATTTGAAGAATATTTGTAGAAGATTTGAAGAAGATTTGAAGAATATTTGAAGATGATTTGAAAAATATTTGAAGAATATTTGAAGAAGATTTGAAGAATATTTGAAGAAGATTTGAAGAAGATTTAAAAAATATTTGAAGAAGATTTGAAGAATATTTGAAGAAGATTTGAAGAATATTTGAAGAAGATTTGAAGAATATTTGATCAAAATTTAATTGAAGATTTGAAGAATATTTGATCAACATTTAATGAAGATTTGAAGAATATTTGATCTACATTTATTGAAGATTTGAAGAAGATTTGATCAACATTTTAATGAAGATTTGAAGAATATTTGATCAACATTTAATGAAGATTTGAAGAATATTTGAATTGAAGAATTTACAAAGTCAATCTACACAAAATAGGAACAGAATCATTCTGAAGAATTTACAAAGTCAATCTACACAAAATAGGAACATAATCACTTTGAAGAATTTACAAACTCAATATAAACAAGATACAATTCAAAATTAAATAAGGACTAAATTGAAGCCCAAATTTTCACTATAAATAGACACTCAAGGCTGAAGGAGAAAAGTATCGAAAAACAGAAAAGAGTAACTCTAGCTCAATGTTCTCAATTCATCTTAGAGTTCAAAGAGAGAAACACTTGTTCAATTTAGAAATATCTTTTGAGTGTTCTTTTCTTAAAGTGTGAGAGTTATTATTATTATCAGCTTTGTTAGAAGCAACTACTCAAGTTTCAATCTCTTGTATCCAACCCGATAGTGGTTTAGTTCCTTCTTCAATCTGGGGTCGTCAGGTTGTTAGGAGAAGACTTGACTTGTAGGGTCAAGGTGGTTAGTTCCTCAAAAGTCTGGGGTTATCAGGCTTTTTGGGAAGACTGACTTGGAGGGTTAGGTGCTTTGTAATTCAAGGTTTTTGAATTAGTGGATTAAAGCCTTCTGAATGAAGGGACTGGATGTAGCCAAGTTAGTGGTGAACCAGGATAATTCTACGCGTCAAATTGTTTATACTTTCATTGTTTGCTGCCTCTAAATCTTATTGCTTCTAATCCAAGTAAGTCACCAAAACCAAACTAATTTTTAATTATTTATAAATTATCAAAAAGTTATCAACCTTGTGCAAACACAATTCAACCCCTCCTTCTCGTGTTTGCACCTTCAATAACCATAGTGTACATATTATAGTACGTAATATACTACCTGTTATTGTATATAATTCGTTCCAAGTATTTCCACTTATATTCAATTGGTCCATTAACCACATTGTAACTTATCAGATCACATATGCATAACCTAACTTTATTAGCGAACTTGTCCAAAAATTGTAATATATTGGACATGTCACACTATCTATATACATAAGTGTGGGTGTATATATATATATATATATATATATATATATATATATATATATATATATAAATGGTTTTAACTCTACAAATAATCTGAACAATATTTGACACACCAAACCCTCTAAACATAGTTCAACATACCAAAGTTCTATGGCAAGGCAATCATTAATGAGTTTTATGATTTTGTTGTGGGTTTCAGTTTACAAAAAGAACAATGGAGCTTAGTGTGGTTCAAGTTATAACTTATAAGGATGGAGCTTAATTAGCACTCTTTCCGTCGTTGTGTATATTGAACCTTTTCTTTTTCTTTGCTTCAGAGTGATAAAAATGGTGCATCTGTCCACACATTTCTTTTTACACAATTTAATGATTGTTTGAAAGAGGACAATATAAACTTGTCATAAATGAGTGAAGATGTTAACACTATGTTTTTGGCTTGGTTTGAAGCAAATCGCGAGTATGTTTGTAAGTAACATAGTGAAATCAAAAGATTAGGAACAATTAGAATTTTAAAATTTAAAATATACAATTTTGTTGTAAGGAAAAGTTATTTTATTATTTAAAAGTACTAATGATTAGTAAATATATATGTTTTAGATATTTTTATAATTAGTATATAAAACAACAATTTAATCTATGATTGAATAGCTATATTAGAAACTACTACTATGATCATCAATTGATAGTGGAAGATATAAATAACGATCCACCACACACTTATATACTACTTGCACCACACCACACCTCAATTTAATCAATTTTAAAATATAACTAATGATCCAATTTGGAAGCCGAAAAGATATTATATATGAGTCGATTTAATTAATACGTCGATTAGTATCTGCAAACACAATTTTTCAATAGGAAGTTAACAAACCACTCGCTTTATGTGAAACCGATAAATTAACTGAGCAAATCGTAATTCTTTTTGCACCGAAGTCACATAAATACAATCTCAAATAAAAATCAAAATAAAAATATTGATGAGTTTTAATTAAACTTAATGAATAATCACACCATTCAACTTTTCCACGTTACATTTATTTTGATAATTTAGAAAAAAAATAGATATTTTAATTAAATAGTATTTTATAGAAATATATTTTATCAAAAATCTGACTTTATTTATTTATTTAATGTTTTGCTAGTTGAATTGTCATTTTATATGATGTGAATGATTGTGTGTGTTTTTGAATAAGCTTAATTGCAGTTTTAGTCTTCCTATTTATACTAATTCACGAAATTGATCCCCTATTTTAAAAGTCGACAGTTTTGGTCCCACCCTCTGATTTTTTTAGCTAAAAAATGAAGATTTGATATATTTTAAATGACGTGACATACAATTCTATGATATAAAACCATCTAGATCCATTAATTATTCATATGTCATTAATTAAATTAAAAATACAAAAAAAATTTGAAGTTGAAAGTTAAGTTTTTACGACGTTTTATTCCAATTTCATGGGTGTTAATCACTCTACATCATCGTATCATATGTCATGTTATTCAAAACATCTCACGTCATTTTTTTTAGCTAAAAAATCAGAGAGAGGGACCAAAACTGTCGACTTTTAAAATAGGGAGACCAATTTCGTGAACCAGTACAAATAGGGAGACTAAAATTACAATTAAGCCTTTTGAATATTGTTTCAATTTTATATTTGAATAAAATATTACATTTTAAATACGATTTTGTAAAGATGATTATTAAAGATAAATTATTTTATTGTGTGTTTAAGATGAACTTATGTTTCACATATATGAGTCTTGTACCTCATATTAGATGAATTTTGAACTCCACATAGATAGATCTTTTGTTCCACATTAGATAAGTTAGTGCACCATATAACAATGAGAAGTCATTGAGTTGATTTATTTATTTTCTGAATAATAAATGTGTGTATTTGAATTATCTTATTATTATAGATGTAAATTATCGTTGATTTTAAGTAAATGAACTTATATTAATGATTGAAAGTAATTGTATATTCTAAAAAATTATTTATATTATTTATATGTTTAAAGAATAATTTTAGAAACGCGATTACTGTGATGGAATTTTCATGTTATCGCACCGCCTGAGAATACTTCTTGTGAGTCAATCTCTAACTCATGTGAGGATATATTTTCCAAAGACTATTTTTACTCACAATCAATTTTATGTTGTCTTATCTAAAGTCAAATCAAGAAATGGTTTGAAGCTGCTTATTTTGGATGATAAAGGTTCAGTTTGTAATACAACTACTTGTTATATTCAAGAAACATGTTTTAAACTTTAACTAATGGCTTTGTTATATTCATTTTGGATGTTGTTTTATTATATTTCATTTACATATATATATCAACTTTAACTAATGGCTTTGTTATATTCAAGAAACATGTTGTTTTAAACTTTAATTAATGTCATATTGAGATATGTAAAACGTATGGCTCAGTATGGAAACAATTTATTGTATGGTTTTCAATTTCTTCATTTTGTTTGAATCGCTTTTTTATTGTTGTAATCATGTGTCGTTACATAAATTTTCTTGATGCACATTGTAGAGTTCTGCAATTCAATATAATTATATGCATTTAGTCATTCAGTAGACTTCCATAATTTAAAAAAATAATATTAATGGTTTATTAACCTTTCGTCAGTTAAATAATTAAAACCATACATTTTTTAATTAATTATTTTATAAATCAATAATCATGTGAGGAGTCATTCTTTTAAAAGAATGTTAAGTTTGATATTATGTTTAATATAAGAAATACATAATTTCATTTACTTTAACAAAGACAATTAAAAAAATTCTCATCGGTGATTCAAGTCAATGATGGTTATTGTCTTTTCTGAATACCAACTATGACAATTAATATTCCAAATAAAACATTTCATAATTGGCTAATAAAAATACTCCTATGCAATTATAGATGTTCATACAAAATTACCAAGATGTTTGGAATGGACATAATATTGATTGCTAACCATATTAGACAAGCCATCATGTAACCATATTATTCTTCACGATCTTCCATTGTATTTTCCATTTCAAACCACTATGGTTTTTTACAATTATTAAATTTGGTATGGTGTATCCACGTATTCTTTTGAAATTCTTTGGTAAACGCTACAAATTAAAATAAACAAATAATAACATGTTTTCAATATCACTAATTCGTTTAATGTGTAAAAATAATAACTTATTCATTTAGATATAAATGATAAAGTGTAAATACCTTACAAGTTTTGAACCTTCTCTTAGATATTTTTTTAAACAACATCAAATAGTTGTCTTGCACACCGTTTTAACTAGTGAATGCATTCCACCCTTACAAACCACATTTATCTGTCATGCAACTCTACCAAATTGTCAAATAATCTAGCTACAATATGAATTATATAAATATAATTAAATATATTAATTTTGTATTCTTATAAGTTAAATATCATTAATTGAAAAATAAAAACCAATTATAGACAAATCCATTAATTACTAATTAATATAATCAAGAGCGCATGCACCAATTAATTCATCGTATTTTATCATGTCAAATACAAAGACTTCTTCCATTTTAGTTAATTTTTTCACAGATCATATCGAATTTTTTTGAATAAAATTAAATACATTTACTTATAACCACACTGTTGTCCAAATTTACAAATACTATCCCGAAGAAGGTAGCTTCTATATTTGCCATTTTCAACAGTTAATCCTGAAAAATACCTTGCATGAAATGCATTATGTTAGATATTATTTTAGAATTATAAAAGAAATAATTGTAAATGGAAGCATGACAAAAGAAATCGGACGACACTCACCGATGATTCACTACAATATTTTGGTGCTACGACAACGTTTAATTTTTTATGGTAAAAAAAAAACGATCTCGTAGAGTCAAATAGACAACGATTTTTATATTTTGTTGTAGTAGAACATTAAATTTTATAATTTCTACAACAAAAGTTAAAAACCGTTCTTGTTGTTTATTGATATATTTACGTAAAATTTAATAATCTTTCTTGTTTAGATTTTAATAAATTTGTTCTTGTAGACAAAACCCTTCTTGAAAGCAAAAACTGTTCCCAAATATTTCATTCTACCGCACGCTTCGGCAACTCTCTCTTCTCTACGAGCAAAAGTCCCCAATGAGAACCCTTTTGCACAAACTCTATCTTCTCAACAAATCCTTTCTTCTCTATTTCGCAAACTCTCTCTTCAGCAAACTCTCTTTTCTCTTGTGCAAAACAATCAATTTGCGTAACCCTCTCTTCTCTCTCGCAAGAACCCTCTCCTCTCTCTCGCTCAACCTATTTTCTGAATGAGAAAGGGGGAAAAGCAAGTGTTGGTGAAGGAAGCTTGTGAATGAACATTGCTTAGCATCGATTAAGGTTTTTCTCGTGATTGCGATACTTCTCTCCTCTTTTCGCAACTTAACATCGCTCAACCTTTGAGTAGGATTTCTGCATCTTGCAAGACTTACAACACTTCTACCTCTTCATGACTTGGTGATTTTGGTATTGTTGGAAATGATGATGATATTAATCAGAGAGCTAGTGTTGTTGTAAATTGAAAAAAATAAGAAGTCCCACATAAGAGGGATATCACACACTAGTAGGGCATATAAGGTGGAGGTATAGACCTTGGGGTGTGCCCCAAGGGGTACCCCAATTTTGTGAAGGAGGAAGAACGCATGCAAAGTTGACCACCACAAACGCGCGTGCGCACCGCCGCAGCCGTTCGGTCGGCTCGACTCGGCTTAGGCCTCAGCCTTGGCCTCACGTAACTGTTGTTGCCCGGTCACAACTCAGAGTCAAAACCCTAAGTTGGAGTGCATGTTTTGGTAGAACTCTAATACAGTGATCTGAGTTGCTTTATCCTAGGGAGTTCGTGGTTGATAGTCTGCCTTCCACAATTTGGGCAGTGCCTCGAAACGTCTTAAAGAGAGCGACCTAGTCTGCGACTCAACCCAGTAATATTTTCAGTGGGATAAATTGTTTTTTCAAAGTTTTTCGAAATTCAAAAATAACAATTTTAAGACGTTTTCGAACTGTCATGTCTACCGACGAAATTACTGGGGCAGATTCTTCTGCTTCTGACTACAACAAACTGTTTCAGTTTGAAGGATGTCACTTCAAACGATGGCAACAAAAGATGTTATTTTTTCTAACCACGAAAAAGCTTGCCAACGTTTTGAAGGATGACATTCTTGTTGTTCTAGAAAAAGCTGAACAAACAGAAAATGATAAGATAGCTGCTGAATTAACCCAATGGGAACATAATGATTACTTATGTAAGAATTATATTCTGAATGGATTTTCTGATGATTTGTATGATTACTACAATTCCGACAGCAATACTGCTAGAAAGGTTTGGGATGCTCTAAAGAAGAAATATGATACTGAGAAAGTTGGAGCCAAAAAGTATGCTGTTAGCCGCTACCTCAAATATCAGATGACAGATGACAGATCAGTGGAAACTCAGTCTCATGAAATCCAGAAAATTGCTCACGAAATCATCTCTGAAGGTATGTCCCTCGATGAATAGTTTCAAATTGCTGTTATTATTGACAAACTGCCCCCTACTTGGAAAGATTTTAAAAATTCTCTCAGGCATAAAACAAAATAATTTTATCTAGAAAGTCTGATAACTCGCCTTAGAATTGAGGAAGAATCCCGTAAGCAAGACCAGAAAGATGAAGTTCTTCTTGTGGCAAATAACAAGAAAAAGAAATTCATCGAGCAGCTCTGAAGCCAAACGGCAAACAACTAAAGAATCAAAATCGCTTTTCAAAGAACAACAATAAGAATGAGAACCCTCGAAAGGCCCCAATTGCAAGGCAGCAACCACCTCCTAGAAATGGCCCTCTCCCTTTTCTCTGTGGAAAAGAGGGTCATATGGTACGCAAGTGTAGGAATAAGCCAGACCCTGCTAATCAGGCTAACTTGGTAGAAGAGCAATTTGTTGCTATGATAACTGAGATCAACCTTGTTGGTGGATCAGATGGATGGTGGATAGACACTGGCGCCTCCCGCCATGTCTGTTATGATCGTGCTATGTTTAAAACATACACTGCTGCTGAAGATAAGAAATTGTTGTTGGGAGATTCCCACACCACTAATGTTGCTGGTATTGGAGATGTGGAACTAACATTCACCTCCAGAAAGACCATAATTCTGAAGGATGTCATGCATACTCCAGAAATAAGGAAGAATTTGATTTCTGGGTTTCTTCTCAATAAGGCAGGGTTTACTCAGTCTATAGGGGCAGATTTCTACACCATTTCTAAAAATCGTATTTTTGTTGGGAAAGGGTATGCCATTGATGGCACATTTAAATTGAATGTTGAAATCAATAAAATGTTTCCTTCTGCTTACATGTTGTGTGATTTTAATATGTGGCATGCTAGACTCTGTCATATGAACAAACGTGTAATTTCAAACCTAAGTAACTTAGGCTTAATTCCAAAGTTATCTTTAAAGAATTTTGAAAAATGTGATTTTTGCAGTCAAGCTAAAATAACTTAGAGTTCACATAAATCAGTAGTTAGAGAATCTGAACCTTTAGACTTAATACACTCTGATATATGTGAACTTGATGGGACATTAACCAGAAATGGAAAACGTTATTTTATCACTTTTATTGACGATTGTTCTGACTATACTTTTGTATACCTTATGAAAAATAAAAGTGAAGCGCTTAACATGTTTAAGATCTTTATAACTAAAATTGAAAATCAATTTAGTAAGAAGATTAAGAGATTTCGTAGTGATAGAGGAACAGAGTATGATTCCAGTTTATTTAATGAGTTTTATAAAACCCAAGAAATTATACATGAAGCTACTGCGCCATATTCACCTGAAATGAATGGTAAAGCTGAAAGAAAGAATAGAACTCTTACTGAACTTGATGTTGCTATTATGTTTAACTTTGGTGCTGCCTCTCACTTGTGGGGGGAAATTATTTTGATTGTTTGCTATGTTTTGAATAGAGTTCGTAAATCTAAGAACAAAATATCTCCTTATGAGATAATGAAGAAAAGACAACCCAACTTGTATTATCTTCGAACTTGGGGCTGTCTGGCTTATGTCAGTATCCCCGATCCCAAGCGAATTAAACTCGCTAGTAGAGCCTATGAATGTGTATTCATTGGGTATGCGGTAAACAGTAAAGCGTATAGGTTTTACGACCTAAATGCGAAAGTGATCATAAAATCAAATGATGTTGACTTCTATGAAAATAAATTACCTTTCAAATCGAGAAATATTAGGGGCAGCGAACCTAGTCAAGTTCCTGTGACAAGAAGCACTGAAAGCAACACACAAGGCGAAACAGAAACTCAAAGAGTAAGAGAGTAAGAGTTGCTAATGATTATGGAACTGAATATATGGCCTATAATTTAGAAGAGGATCCTGCAAATCTCAAGGAAGCTTTGTCGTCATTGGATGCAATTTTATGGCAAGAAGCTATAAACGATGAAATGGATTCTCTAGAGTCTAACAAGACCTGACATTTAGTAGACTTGCCTCCAGGTTGCAAACCAATAGGTTGTAAATGGATTTTGAAAAAGAAACTAAAACCCGATGGATCTATTGATAAATACAAGGCACGCCTTGTAGCCAAAGGTTTTAGCCAAAGAGAAAATATAAATTTCTTCGACACTTTTTCACCAGTCACTAGAATAACATCCATCAGGGTGCTCATATCACTTACAGCTATTCATAACCTGGTCATACACCAGATGGATGTTAAAATAGCTTTTTTAAATGGTGACCAGGAAGAAGAAATCTATATGGAACAACCTGAAGGTTTTGTAATACATGGACAATAAGACAAGGTTTGTAAGTTAGATAAGTCTCTGTATGGTCTTAAACAAGCTCCTAAGCAATGGCATGAAAAATTTGATAACTTGATTTTGTCAAATGAGTTTAAAGTGAATGAAAGTGACAAATTTATTTATTACAAATTTGAAAATGGCATTTGCAGTATCATATGTCTCTATGTAGACAACTTACTCATATTTGGTTCAAATATTCATGCTGTAAATAATGTAAAATCACTGTTGAGTAATAACTTTGATATGAAAGACCTCGGAGAAGCGAGTGTAATCCTTGGATTCAAGATTCCTAGGTCAAAAAAGGGAATTTATTTGGATCAATCTCACTATGTTGAAAAGATTCTAAAGAAATATAATTACTTTGACTGTAAACCTTCTTGCACACCATATGATCCCAGTGTGAAACTTTTCAAGAACACTGGAGAAGGTGTTAGACAAACTGAATATGCGAGCATCATTGGCAGCCTCAGGTATGCCACTGATTGTACTAGACCCGACATTGCCTATGTTGTGGGATTGTTGTGCAGGTTTACTAGTAGACCTAGTATGGAGCATTGACACGCTATCGAAAGAGTCATGAGATACCTTAAAAGGACCATGAGTCTCGGATTATATTATCAAAGATTTCCTGCTGTCCTTGAAGGATGCAGTGATGCTGATTGGAACACCTTATCAGATGATTTCAAAGCAACTAGTGGCTATATTTTTGGTATAGCCGGTGGTGCTTTATCTTGGAAATCAAAGAAACAGACAATACTGGCTCAGTCCACTATGGAGTCTGAAATGATAGCACTAACTACTACTTGTGAAGAAGCAAGCTGGTTGAGATACTTGCTAGTTGAGATCTCTTTATGGGAAAAACCTTTGCTAGTTGTGTTGATACACTGCGATAGTACCGTGACTATTGCAAAGATTGAGAACCGTTATTACAACAGTAAGAGACGACAAATACGTCGTAAGCACAACATAGTTAGAGAATTACTTTCTAAAGGAGCTATTATAGTGGATCATGTACGCACTGATGAAAATTTAGCAGATCCTTTGACGAAAGGATTAGCTAGAGAGAAAGTCCTAAATACATCCAAAAGGATGGGACTAATGTCTATAGATCAATGAGTCACTTATGATGGTAACCCGACCTAAAAGACTGAAGATCCCAAGAATTAGGTTCAATGGGTAATAACAAGTCATAGTGATATGAGATGAACATGCTAGATTATATATGAGAGAAGCATGATTCCTGAAGTGATATAAGGATGCGATAATAGAAAATCTTAATGAGATCTATACTCTATGTGGAGTAGAATACCTAGCTACATGAGTACTCTTAATAGACTCACCTATGTGAATGTGGAAGTGGGGGATGCTTCCTGTGGAATTTTGAGGCAGAATTCCTAGAACGTTCACTATACTAGGATAAACGTGCATGGCCTTAAATGCACGGGCTTTTGAGAATACACCCAATGAAAAGATTGTGTGTGGGTTTGATGTTAGAGATAGAGTTCAAGACTACGAGTCACTCTTGTTGAATCTGAATCTTACTTGTTATGTAAAGGTTCAAGTCAAGAGACACCTTTGTTTATGCACAATCTTATAGAAGCGTTTGACGCTATTTTAGAAACCTTCTTTTTTAAATTCAAGTAGGGGATTGTTGGAAATGATGATGATATTAATGAGAGAGCTAGTGTTGTTGTGAATTGAAAAAAATAAGAAGTCCCACATAGGAGGGATATCACACAATAGTAGGGTATATAAGGTGGAGGTATGGACCTTGGGGTGTGCCCCAAGGGGTACCCCAATTTTGTGAAGGAGGAAGAACGCATGCAAAGTTGACCACCACACGAGCGCGCGCGCACAGCCGTCCGGTCGGCTCGGCTCAGCTTGGCTTCGACTTTGGCTTAGTGGCATATTATTTTTTTAATTGTGTTTTCAAATTTTATGGTATAGATTAACATTTTGGTCGATCATTTCTGCATGATTTGCTTATGCATTGTTCCATATATTTATTTTCCAAGGTTGTTAAAAGGAAAATGATACATTGATATACTAGGTAGTTTTTTTAATAACTTTGAGGCGACATATGCTAACAACCGTTCATCTTATACTAAAGAAACGTGTTAACACAGTTAGAAAAATAACCACAAATATGTGATTAATTTGCATTTGTTTTTCATGTAAATAATTAATCAATCATTTTATTCATTTAAGATCAATGAATAAAGATTATACAGAAAATTTTATATATTTTACATTCTTCTTCTATATGTTGATATTGATTGTTACTGACTTATCTTTGAATTGGTACTGTTAGAAATAGCTGTTATTTTAGCAATGAATAAAGATTTATTCCTCCATGTACATACCAGATAGTTAATGTGAATTTACAAAATCATTTTAGAGTCGTTACCTTCTCACAATTGTTGTTGTTTGAATATGCTTATAGTGTTTTGATGTTGTCGATGAGTTATGTTTGAAGCTGCTCTCTTTGTTTTGAAGTCTACTTTGCATTTAAATTTATTAATTTGGAAATATTTATGTATTAATTACTCTCATAGTCACTTTTAGAAATAGTTGCAAACCTTTTTTTCGCTTCTGAAATAGCTCATGATTTCTTGCTAAATGATAGTGTTGATCTAAATAAATTTTATACCTGCATTGATGTTACTTCTTGAATATATCATTTTTATTTTGTAGAAGAATGATTGTGATCCAGATGAAGAATTTTAACATTTAGAAGCACAAGATGAAGAGATTATATATATTTCAAAGATATTATTTTGATTGCCACTTTTTCTCTAAAACATAAATCTCATAAATTGAATCAGTAAGTCGTATGAATGACCAATAATTACAACGTGTCACCCATTTTTATTGTTTGCTTGACACATTGCTACAATAGGCATATATATATATATATATATATATATATATATATATATATGGTGTTTGACCACTATAACAAGGGACAATGAACTTTAACTATAGTATTACAATAATTTTATATCATCGCAACCATTATATTTTTAAATTTATTATAGTATATACAATAATTTTGTATTATCGTAACTGTTGTATTTTTAAATTTATTATAATATTACAATAAATATGTTTTACTAAAATTATTTTCCTAAAACACAATAATTTACGATACTATTTTTTAAAAATCATTTTTTATTTTTTGCAACGGTTATAAATTGTTGTTGTACCTTAATTAAAAAATTTCCTACAAGGACGGTTTCTATGAAAGGAACGGGTACAAAACCATTGGTAATTCTACCATAAAATCATTCTCTAAAAGTAAGCAAATGAGAACGGTTTTAACTTGCCAACGTCGAACTGTTGTCATTGTAAAACTGAAAAATTGTTATGTAAAGGGTAGCTACAACTACGATTTTAAAAAAGCGTTGTTAAAAAAAACCGTTGTGTAAGGTAAATGCAATGCCTTGGTTTTCCACGGACAAAAAATCGTTCTTGTAGATTACTGCTACAATTTTTTTACGTTAAAAAAACGGTTTTTGTGTGTTGCAGTAGGATAAAAATATTATAGTCATTAGATCAATCGCGATGAATTTGGTGTGTCTGCTATCTAAAATACGTCTGATTCATGTGGAAGAATAAATCAAGGGAAGCACAAAAAGGGATGTTTTATGTCTTGAATGGATCTTGCAAAGATTTTTGTTCAAGCTTGAGTGATTTTTGCGGCCATTAAGATTACACAACGGACTTATAATTACCCTTTCTTATAGTTTTATAAGTTATAACACCGGTACCATCTTATAGTTTTATAAGAGTTATAACACCGGTCCCAATCATTAGTTTTTGTTTGGGCTAAATTCATTTTTTTAGAGAAAAGCATAATAATGTAATGGATTACAATAACAATAATAGGTGATTTATACATGTTAGGCCAAATATTTCAATGTCACTTTTATATAAATTATTAGTTATTGTTAATAATAAATATGATAAAACAAATAACTCTTATTAAATAATGAAAATCTATTTTAAATTATCAGTCCATAACTATTAAAATCTGTCAATATATTACTATTAAAATAAAAAATTTAATTTACATTTAAATAATTATTTTTTTAGTCTGTGTAGGCACATGTTCAACTACACTAATTAAACTTACACTCGATACTAAAATGTAATTTATTTTTGATTACTTTATTACATTAAATATTAGTTTATGTGAAATAAAATAAAGTTGTAGCGCGTTATAGTATGCATATGATTTAGAAGTTATAGCGAAAATTTTAAGTTTGAGGTGGTTGAAATTTTTTACCCACTATCAAATTTTGAAAATGGACTCTGATTTCAATAAAATTTAAAGTGTGACTTTCTTGATATGATTTGTGATTTTTATTGAGTTAATATTTTCAGAGTTAAAAATTTCAAACAAGAGAGTGTGATTTTTTGATATAATTTGTGATTTATATTGAGTTAATATTTCAGAGTTAAAAATATCAAACAAGATAATTTAAAGAGCGTGCTACTCATTTTCGACTTTTAAAAA
Organism: Cicer chorassanicum; assembly: GCA_037974735.1. Taxonomy (NCBI): domain Eukaryota; kingdom Viridiplantae; phylum Streptophyta; class Magnoliopsida; order Fabales; family Fabaceae; genus Cicer; species Cicer chorassanicum. The sequence goes on from JBBPBP010000002.1 coordinate 29,331,994, forward strand.
ATTATTAATTTTTTTGTAGTATTTTACCTTGGAACTAAATGAGATTATGGTGCAAATATTTTTCATAAATTATTTTGAGTAGTTTATTAGTGGATAATTTGTTTAGAAAATTTTAAAGTAATTTTACTAATGTTGGTGTATCACGTAAAACTTACCGCTATTTAAATTTTCAAAAGATTATGAATGTCACAAATTTAAACAAGAGTTTTTATCCCGTCTATAATTAGAATTGGAATACTTTTCGAAAGTTCAATTAAAATATTTTGTCGGATAGTAATTTAGTCATGTTACCGACGAATTATTGTTAACAAATATCTTATAGATACAATTTACGTGTAGATATTACTATCAATTGAGTTACGTCAGATAAATATTTTATAGAGAAAATTAGTGATATGATATAAAGAGAATGAGATATTTTAACTAACTTGGATATATTAAACAAAGAGTCGATTTGTGTAGCCCTAAAATAGGTCATATCTCCCTAATTAAATCATGACGTTTATAATCACTTGACCCTGCCTATAAAAGAAGCAAATCACTCCCTACCCTTCTTTTGTTGCGTCTCTACTCCCTCCCCCTTTTAATTCTTACTAGTGCTTAAACCGTGGGTCGCACAGAGATAAATTACTAAAATCTTTCTTTAATATTTTTTTTATCATATATTGCTCTATTAATATACATATCAACAATCAACTCTCAAATTTTCATTCCTACTATGTTTATTGCGTAGATTATATATATAAATTTTTATTCAAAAAAGATTTAGTATAAAAAATAAATCACATATTAGAAACTCGTGTAATAAAATTGATGAATTAAATATAATAATTTAAATCTCATAAACCAAAAACATGATTTCAATATTATACATGACAAATAAGTAATTAATTACTACCAAAAAAGTTTTAAAAGAAGCTTCATCTACACGTTTACAACTTGTTGAAAAATTCATAGTACACAATATTTATAGTGTCGTCACATAGATTTTCTTTATCATCAAAAGTAAGAATTTTTAATAATTTTTTTGATTGTACTCTTGAAATAGTCGCGTATAAATTACCATGATTAAATGCATCTCCTTGAAAATACAAACCAACATGACGAAGTAAACGTTGCCTTTTATTCATGGTCATTGCAAAATACAACAACGATATATAAATTGTCTTCTCTGAAACTTAAATGAAAAATTTAATTTAGATGAAACTAAATTCATCCTCAATATATAAATCTTATCCCCGATATTTTTTCTATAACAAGAGTGGCTCCATTAATATTTTTACTTTATAAGCAACCTTATTTCATTGCAAATCTATTGAAATTAATGATAGAACATAATTAGCCTTAACAATATTTATTTAAAAAAAATAAACTTGAAAAGGTTTTTTTTTACTAAAGAAAAATTAAATTAAAAACTATAATTTAATATAATTAAAAATAAAATGTATTTTTAGTTGCCATAGAAATTTATATTAAGTTATCACGGTCTGTCCTTAAACTAAGAAAGAAGACTAAAGTAGTGATAGATTAAAAATTGAAATTTTAATATTTTCTATTATTGGAGTAAGATATTGAGTTTAAAAAAAATGAAGGAAGCAATGTGATTATATATTATTAGAATGCAAGTAAAGAGTCGCTCAATCATGCAAATTATTTCTCTAAGTCAGCATGAAACCACCATTTGATTAAACTTGCATTTAAAGATGCAACAATAATTTTGAAGATATGGCCTTGTCTTTTAGGACAATTAGGAAAAAGACCAATATAGAGAAAATTGAAGGGACAACTGCAAACATATATAATTCTTAAAAGGCATCTTAAAATTAAAAAATAGCTAAAAGGTAACTTGAAGAAACTTCTAATAGCCAATTACAATAGTATACCACAATACATAGTTTTCAAATACTCATGAAAATAAAAAGAATGAGTAGAGTCAAAACTAAATAAGACCAAACTATTCAAAAGTACAAATGCACAATAACACAAAAATAAGTTCAGTATAATTTAATGGATGGAAAGCATGTGGTGAAAAAAATGGATCTTTTGATTTATATATAACCTCAGACCTATTTTTAAAAACAAAAAGAAGATTAAAACCATATTATTATGTAAATAAAATATCCCTAGCACAATAATTATTCAATTATTGATATCTATCTATCATCTTGAAGAAATTAAATGTAGGTGCAGTTACAACATATTGTACTTCTTTGTGCTTTTTTATAAGCATTTTGTATCTCTATTTCAAAAACATCAGATTTTATCAACAATGACATAAATTATCATTCTCTTTTTGTCTTGAAGGGGTAAAGCTTGAATGTTATACCTACAATCAAAACACCCACAAAAAAAACTCTCAATTACAGTTATTAAACTTGTATAAATCAAACATAAATATACTTATAAAATTAACCATATATTATTATAACTTTTTGGCAACCACAAACAAAATTTTTATCTTTTCAATCTGCCATTGCATGAGCTATAGAGAATAAAAAGAACGAAAAACAAGGAAAAATAGAGAGAGTAATGTGAATCTCATTAGTCATTAGAGAAATTAACACAGAAATTGTTAGAATAGATTTTGGAAATGATAGGAATTGGAATTGCAGAAAATGGATTGAATAGAATCAAGTTTATTTCAGTTACTTGTAGTGCAAGCAACATGGCCAATTTTGATTTTATATCAAACAGTTTGCATAGTATCAAGTTACAACAACCTAACAAATTTTATTAACTATATTCTAACTTCCTTAACTAACTTTATTAACTATATTCTAACTTCCTTAACTAACTTTATTAATACAAATCATTATGAATTAACTATTTAACACTCTCCCTAATTCAAAAGGATTAAAGTGATGTTAGTTCAAGCTTATGCCTCATCTCTTGAAACTTCACCTTCTTCAATCCCTTGGTTAGAATATCTGCTTTCTGATCATTAGAACTGCAGTGCTTCAGCTTTATTTTGCCTTTGATCACTTGGTCTCTTAGAAACTGAAATCGTGTTTCAATATGTTTGCTTCTTCCATGAGCTATTGGATGCTTGGCTAGATCTATTGCAAATTTGTTGTCAATCATTATCTTCACTAGTTCTTCACTTCTCAGCCCCAACTCAATCATCAATTCTGCCAGCCATAGAGCTTGACAAGCTCCCATTGTTGCAACCACATACTCAACTTCACAAGTGGACAATGCTACTATGCTTTGCTTCCTTGAACACCATGAGATTGGTGACTTATTCATCATAAACACATAACCTATGATACTCTTTATGTCATCTTTGTCTCCACACCAATCAGCATCAGTAAAACAAGTCAAGCCAACTTCATTTTCATGTGAATTTCTAGGATATAGCAGTCCAAGTTCACTAGTTTCTTTAATATATCTCAAAATCTTCTTTGCTGCCAAGTAGTGAGGTGTTCTAGGCTTCTCCATATATCTACTGACCATTCCAACACGATAGGCTATGTCAGGCCTTGTGTTGCACAAATACCTCAAAGATCCTACCATTTGCTTGAACATTACAAGATCAACCAACTCATCATTGCCTTCCTTTGACAGGATCAATCTTTCTTCTGATGAGGTGCTAGTTCCATTGCAATCTTGCATATTAAATCTCTTTAATACATCATTAGCACACTTCTTTTGATGCATAAAAACTTCATTCTCTCTAGTTAAAAAATCAATACCAAGGAAATAGGAAAATGTTCCCAAATTAGTCATCTCAAACTCCTTTTCCATCTTGGCCTTGAATTGCTGGATTTCTGCTTCATCACTGTCAGTCACTAACAAGTCATCAACATAGAGAAATATCAATAGTGTAGGTAGTGTTGCTGCCTTCTTAACATAGACTCCATGGAGAAACATGTCAATTCTGTTGTTCTAGGTCCTAGGGGGACTTCTTCAGGCCATACAATGCTTTCGTCAGTCTGTACACACTGTCTTCTTTGCCTTTTATCTCATATCCTGGTGGTTGTTTCACATAAACTTCTTCTTCCAATGGTCCATTAAGAAATGATGAATTTACATCCAATTGATGCATGGACTAGCCTTTGTAACTAGAGATTGACATTACAAGCCTTACAGTTTCAATTCTAGCCACTGGTGCAAAGAGTTCATCATAATCCAGGCCAGGCCTTTGCAAAAATCCCTTTGCTACAAGTCTGGCTTTGTACTTGGCAATTTGTCCATTAGGCTTCATCTTGACTTTATAGACCTATTTCACATCAATTGGTCTTCTGTTAACTGGTAATGTCATCAGCTCCCAGGTCTTATTCCTTTCTATGGAATTGAGTTATTCTTTCAGCGCTAGTCTCCAATTTGGATCACTTAAGGCTTCTTCATCACTGACCGGTTCTGATTCAACCATCAATGCAAAATGTATCAATTATCCATCTGCATGGATTACTGAGTTAGAGACTACTTCAAATTGATTCAATCTTACTGAAGGTTGTCTAATTCTCGCAGAACGTCTCACTAGTTATGGAGCTGGCTGAGCTTCTGATCCTGGCACCTGATCATCATCTAGATCAACTATTACTGCCCTGCTTGAGCTGGCTGTGGCACCCATCTTCCAGTTTAATTCTTTAGATTCATCCATCAATACATGTCTCTACTTATAACAATTTTCCATTTGTTTGGATCATAGAGTTTATAAGCCCAAGTTGAATCATATCCTAGCAATATCATCTGTTCATCCCTTGTCATCTAGGTTTTTTCTGTTTTGAGCAGACACATGTCTGAAACATAGTGAGCCATACACCTTTAGATGACTCACATTTGGTCTCCTTCCAAACCAGATTTCTTTAGGGGTTTTAATACCAAGTCTCTTAGTTGGACACCTATTCAATATGTAGACTACAATGGACAATGTTTCCGCTCAGAACTTGTGAGGCATTTTCTTTCCTTTCAGCATGCTTGTTGCCATATTTAGGATAGTTTTGTTCCTCCTCTCTACAGCCCCATTGTGTTGTGGTGTATATGGTGCAGTCACTTCATGTATCATTCCCTCTTTTCACAAAATTCATGAAACTCGTGGGATTGATATTCACCACCTCCATCTGTCCTAATCACTTTAAGATCACAACCACTTTGTCTTTTTGACATTAGTTTGAATCCTTTAAACACAGTCAACACCTCACTTTTCCTTTTTATTAGATAGATCTAGGTTTTTCTTGTAAAATCACCAATGAATGTTAGAAAATAATTGTTGCCTCCTATTGACATTTCTTCAAATGGTCCACAAACATTAGAAAAAAAATTACCTCCAACTTCTTTAAAATCGAGTTGGCACTTCAGCTTTGAATGAATTCATGTGTTGCTTAGCTTGGCAGCATTCCTCACATAGCTCCTTTGGTATCTGAATTTCAGACATTCCTTGCACCATATTCTTGTCCTACAACATCTGGAGACTTCCGAAATTCAAGTGACCAAATCTTTGATGCCATAACCAACTTTTACTTCTGACTTTAGCAGTCAAGCATTGGTTCTCACTAATTTGGATTTCAATCTTGAAAGTTATGTTCTTTGAGAGTGGTGCCTTCAAGATCAGTCTTCTTGAGCTATCAAACATCTTCATTTCACCATGCTCCATCTTCATTGAATATCTTTTTTCCAGCAGCTGTCCAAGGCTCAACAAGTTATTCTTCATGTTTGGTACATACAACACATCACATATAAAAGATTGTTTTCCATCTTTCCTCTGAATCAACACTTTCCCAACTCCTTCAACAATCACTAAACTGTTATTTGCAAAGTTAATCTCCCTCTTTACCCTTTCATCAATGCTTACAAACCACTCCTTATGCCTTGTCATATGATTGGAGCAGCTTGTGTCAAGATACCATAATTCTGGACATTCATCATCTGAGTTTGTGGCAACCATTAGCAATACATCATCTGAATCTAAATTTGAATCATCTGCCTGTGCCATATATGCTTCATCTTCCTTTCTTTGCACTTTCTTGGCCCTACATTCATCAACAAAATGCCCCCATTTTTTACAATTGTAGCACTGAATCTCCTTCTTGTTAAATTTCTTCTTACCATTTGATTTCTTGCTGTTATTGTTACTACTGTTCTGATTCCTCGAGTTTCTAGCCCCTTCATCAGAGTTTTGCTTCTTGTACCACTTGGATTTTCCCTTTTTGTATCTCATATCATCTTGATTATTCTTCTTGCTGACCTGAGCTTGCAGTGCCTGTATATTTGCAGCACTCCTCTTTATTTCCCTCAGTTCATGGGCTTCTAAGGAGCCTTGCAATTCTTCCACCTTCAATTTCTCAAGATCCTTTGATTCCTCTATAGCCACTACTATATGATCAAGTTACAACAACCTAATTAACTTTATTAACTATATTCTAACTTCCTTAACTAACTTTATTAATACAAATCATTATGAATTAACTATTTAACAAAAATTACATGTGAAATTTTAAAATAGATCAAAAAATAATAAGTGAAGAAATAGAGTAAAAGTAACAGTACAATTGTTGGGTCGGTAACCATCCATACAAAATTCCTCATGTGCATGCGCTGAGGTACTCGGCTGTCTTCGATGTTGAAAGTTTTGCACAACCAATGACGTTTCCAGTTACTCTATATTATTTGCTTCAACAAAAAAGATATTTTAATCAAACATTCGAATTTTGTTTTTTTAGCAGAATTTGAAATAAATAAATCCTATCAACAATTACATATATACATTTGATAGAATCAAAAAATTACAGAAGAGAGTACATTACATTACCTTATGTTACAAAGGGAAGAAAAGGTCGTTTTCTTTTTTATGTAACAAATGAAGGTTTTTTTTTTTTTTTTCATTTTAATTGTTGGTTCTATTCTTAAATGTTAAAAAAAATCATTTTTTTTTCAATAAGTCTAAGAGACGCTGTTAGATATTAATGCTATAAATATGAATCAATTAACACATTATGATAATTGAAAAGACATCTTGCTCATCAAGCCTTGTATTTGGAACCGCTCAAAATACAACGGGACTTGCTAATTTTTTGAAGTGTGCTTTCATTCTTGGCAGACCATGTGATTGGTTAGTCAACAATAGCGGCGTATGACAATTTTACAATGTAATTTAATACAGGTATTTAAAGAGAAATGTATTTTATTTGAAAAATTATTTTGAAACAAAATACGCTGTTAAAAATCAGTGTTACATCATATAGGTGATAGTGATAGTCATAGTGATAGCATTTTTACTCGTACCTTCTTTGATTCTAAATCTCATTTATCAAACATATAGAGTTTTACAAATAATCCATGTGGCCAAAAAAATAATAAATCCACGTGTGGCCCTATTCATGCTACATAAGGATGACGACGAAGCACATCAGATACCACTGTCATTCCCTCAAAGAACTGTGAAAACCAAAAAGATGGATGACACAAATAAAGAAAAGGAAATCTTGGACGTGTTGAGAAATGTCGAAGTGAATATTCTTTTACTCGAGGCAATCATGAAAATTCTAAGATATGTCAAGTTCCTTAAAGAGTTGTGCACACACAAAAAGAAGTTGAAGGGAAATGAGAGAGTTAACCTGAATCGCAACGTTTTTGCACTCATTTAGCCAATGATGCCTGAGAAGTGCAAGGATCCTAGAGTTTATACTATCCTATGCACCATTGGCAATAGTAAATTTGATAATGCTATGCTTGATTTGGGTGCTTCTATTAGTGTTATTCCTACATTCATTTTTAACTCTCTTGCTCTTGGTCCTTTGAAGCAAATATGTGTTGTAATTTAGTCAGCAGACAAGAGCAATACTCACCCTATTGGATTTGTCAAAGACGTGCTAATTAAAATTGAATGACTTGATTTTTCCGATTGATTTTTACATTTTAGACATGGAGGGGGAGACAAAGTCTAGCAAGGCACCTATCATTCTGGACAGACCATTCTTGAAAAATGCAGGAATCATAATGGATGTTCATGATGGTACTCATTCCATGGAGTTTGGAGATGGCATTGTTAAAATTAACATTTTGGATGCTATGAAACACACCATGAATGAGCATTTCATTTTTCATATACCACTACAAGAAAAACATCATTTTGTGGGGGCCAAATGCCATCACAAAGAGAGAAAAGCAGCCACAACAAGAAAATTTGTGGCTGCCTTTGGCAGCCACAAATAAGCCAGTCACAAAGGTTTGTGGCGGCCAAAACGGCAACAAAATTCATTTTTTTTTGTTACCATTTGTGAGGGCTTAAGCCCTCACAAAATTGTGATGGAAAAGTCCGCCACAAATTTGTGAGGGCTTAGGCCGCCACAAAGGACTGCAAATTTAAAACAGTTAGCGTTTGTGAGGGCTTTGGCCGCCACAAAATCTGTCCTTTGTGAGGGCTTAGGTCGCCACAAAGGATGACATGACATGACATTTATAAAATTCGAAGTTAATATTAAAAAAATGATATTATATATAAAAAATTAATATTAATATAATTTAAAAGTTAAAAATTTAAATTGAAAATAAATATTATATATTAATAAATTATATATATCAAACAAAATAAATTATATTTGAAATTATATTCAATTTAAAATAAATATTATATATTAATAAATTATATAAAATTATAAATTTAAATTATATATACCAAACAAAATAAAACATTCCAAAATTAATAAATTATGTCATACAAACAAAAAATTAAACATACCATAATTAAATAATGATGTATAGCAAATTCATACAAACCATAAATTCATACAAACCAAAAATAAAAATAGCAAATATTATTCAAATACATCAATCATCATAGTAATTGCTCTAATCATTAGCTCCACTCCTTCTATCATCATTTGATGGAATATTACCCGACGACAAAAGTCCCTCAAAAGTATTATTAATTGGTGTTGGAGACAACATGGTTTGAAATTGCAATTCATCTTCAAGTATAGCACGACTAGTCGACGGAGCCATAGCTGGTTGAGGTTGATTTAAATCTGGTCTGATCAAGCCAGCTGTTGGCATAGTTGGTCAGTATGGAGCTGGATCTGCTTGAGGTTGAGGAAGCTGATGTGAAAATGATGGAACATACTGATAGTTATTAAAATATTGTTGTTGCTGAAACATTGGTTGTTGTTGTTGTTGCTGGAAGACAGAGTTTGGAGGATCCTGTTGTTGTTGCTGCTGGAAATTTGGAGGCAGTTGCTGCTGTTGGGAGTATTGAGAGTATTGTTGCTGCAGTTGGAACATTGGTTGTTGCTGCAAGTATTAAGGCCTTGATTGTTGTTGTTGGTGAGGCGGGAACTGCTGATGAAACGCAGAACGAAATGAAAATTGTTGCTGTTGAAATTGCTAAAACTGTTGATGCTGCTCTTGAAACTTTTGTGTCCATTCTTCATTTACTTTTTCAATTGTTGCACGTATCAGCTGCTGTGTCTTTTCTTCTTGCTCACTTATCCATTGTTCCTTTAATTGGTCAACATTGTTTGTCGACGGACGATGAGATCGATCCGTACTAGCATAAGAAGAAGACGTCTCCGTCTGAATATATCCTGTTGGACCTTTTACAAATGTTGACGATAAACTACTGGCACCCAACACACGCCTTTTGTACTTGCCACCACTAATGTTCATAAAATTTGCAGTCTCATATTGTTTCCGCTGCACTGGACCAGCTCGCTGAGCAGGAGGAAGAGCAGCTTGTTGATCATCCCATTCTTTCATGGCTTGTTGAAGTTTTTCCTGTATAAAAAATAATAAAATAATTAATTAATGTATAATAATTTAGAAAGCTAACTCATTAATATAATTCGAATGTATATATTTAAAGAAATATATATATCAATTTAAATACTAATTAAATATATATTTACCTGAATCATTTGTGATAATCCATCAGTATACTCATTTGTTTCAAGATTAACATGAAGATAGCGATGTATCTCAGCCTGAGTGACCTCTCTTCCAAGTTGTTTTTCCTAAAATATTAAAAGTCAAGTTTAATTGTTGAAATCTAAAAATTAATTGAATATAAATTAATAGATATATATTAATAATAATTACCATATAATATTTAATTTCTCCAGCAGACATGGAACCTCCCTTGTGAGTATTGGTACCCCTCTCAGATGCTCTATTAACCTTTGCTCTTTCTCTTTTCTGTTTGTAAGCATCTGTGTTCTATTTTCTCCACAAAGCATTCCAAATATTTTCACTAATCCAATTTGGTCGTTTTTTCTCTCGCTTATTACGTGCGTACGCCAACATAGATGACAAACGCTTCGAGAAACGATGGTCAAAAGAAGCCAAAATTGCAGCATCATGCTCTCTTTTCCAAGTACATGTTGTCTGTTGTTCATTTGTTTCAATTAAAATAATAATAAAAATATAATTCAATTAAGCATGCAAATGTATAATTCGTAATTGAATATAATTCAATTAAGCATGCTCTCTTTTCCAAGTACATGTTGTCTGTTGTTCATTTGTTTCAATTAAAATAATAATAAAAATATAATTCAATTAAGCATGCAAATGTATAATTCGTAATTGAATAAATTAATTTAATTACTTACTTTGAAACAATGCAAAAATTGATCAACTTCACTAAATTGAGTTGTCTTATCCTCTTTTATCTCACCCGAAGACAACCATGGTTTTTTGTATTTCTCTTGTATGACTTCAGCAATTGCCTTTGCAGATGATTTAAAAGGAAGATATTTTCAAAGATTACATGCAAATTAAATATAAAAATTAATTCATAAAATAATGTAAAATGCAATAATTGACAATAATGAAATATTCAACAAGCATAATTTTAGTTTACATACCTATCTCCTTCTGGAATAATGATTATGCGATTATAGCAATCAACACATCTGGGTTCCATTATTTCGTCGATGGTATAAGGCTCGATAGGGACCTCATGATACAAGGGAATAGCTCCACCACTAGTACCAGTCGTCGGCATAGGCATGAGAGATGGGTCGTTAACAACACATGGTTTAACAACTTTTTTCTTACCACGTGATGTTTTGGATATTCCTCGTATTTCAGCATTTCCTGTTCCTCCCGATCCTCCTACTCCCGAAATTGATCCTCCTACTCCCGACACTGAAGCCATGTCTATATATATATATATATATATATAAAGTGCAGTTCATATTTCAAATTACAATATAATATATAATATAATTAATTAATTGTCTTCGTCTTCGTCATCATCGTTGTCGTCATTTGATGAGTGAATTATGTCACCGCCTTCATCATTCTCTAATTCTTCTATTTCTTGTTCATCAACATCTTCTCCAACGTTTGACTCATGACAAAGTTTACTAATAGTCTCATCTCCAATCACATGGTCCAAATTTTTCATTTCATCCATTTGATATGCAACTTCTTCATTTTGATGTGCTTCATCCTCTTCAATTCCACTCGTTGGTCTTGTTTTGATTGCAACACACCATCCTTGTTTGTTTCTGATTGTTGATGGATAAGGAACATAATACACTTGTATTACATTATGGGCAATGGCAAATGGATCAAACAGTGGATATTTTTTGCTCAAATGAATGTCTACAGTGTTGGATATCAATTTGATCTTAGTTCCTCTGCTAGATGGATCAAACCACTTACAGTAAAACAACACCACTGTTTTCACATAATCTAGGAACGTATAGTCAATTTCGTAAATATGTTCAATTATGTCGTAGAAGTCTTCTGTTACACCACTATCAGACTCACTTTTCATACAAACTCCACTATTAATTGTTTCCTTTCCTTCGGTCCAAGATTCAGTGTGAAATTTGTATCCATTGACAAAATAAGTGTGCCATTCTTTGAAACTTCTACTCGGGCCCATAGATAAGTGCCTCAAGTGGATGTTGATAGGAGTTAGTTCTTCGAGATGTACTTGTTGCTGAAACCATGATGGGAAATTTGAATGTATATCAACAGAAGATTGCCCCGTAGTTAAAAATGCCATGATGACCATATATGTTGTTTATTAAAATTAAAATACTACATATGGTCAATACAATTTAATTAAATATATTAAAGATCAAAAGGGATTTAAAACGTACTCAATGTATGGTTTAACTTCAGTGCAGTTAATCAAAACGTGAACATGTGCCGCATTAAATACTTTGTCACTTGGCTAAAAAATCAGAAAATCCCTACCAGCATGATGACCAGGCAAGCAAAAAACTGATAAAGCATGTGGGTGACGTATAACACTATCAGTATCATTTCTTCCGTTCACTGGTGACAATGTTTCGTTGTTGAAATAATGAGAACAAAAGTGTGTTGTTTCACGGTGTAGGTAAGATGAACAAATTGAGCCTTTAACTCTAGCTTTATTTTTCACCGACCGTTTTGAATTACCCATGAACCTACAATATAAATGAGATGTACAATAAGCTCCATGTATATATATATATATATATATATATTACCTTTCAAATGGATACATCCATCTATACTGAGCTGGTCCACCAAGCCTAGCTTTATTTGCAAGATGCACCGAGAAATGCTCCATGGAATCAAAAAACCCAGGAGGGAATACTTTCTCCAACTTACATAGAATCATCGGAATGTCATTTTCCATCTTGATGAGATCTTCATCGATGAGCGTTGCATAACACAGATTCTTGAAATATTGACTCACTTCAATAAGTGGGTTCAATACATGTGTCGGTAAAGCACTAAAGGCAATAAGAAGTAAACACTCTAAAAATAAATGACAATCATGACTTTTCATACCATGCATCCTTCCATTTTCTACATAAGCACATCATGCCAAATTAGAACAATAACCGTCAGGCGTCTTCAACTCTTTGATCCAACGATAAACAGATTTGGCTTCTTCAGCAGATAAAGTGTAATTCGTACGAGGTTTTAGAGTCTTGCCGTTGTGCTCCACCAACAACAAATCTGGTTGTCTACAATATATAGCTATGTCTTTTCTAGCTTTGTCATTATCTTTTGTTTTCCCTTTCACATTCATCACAATATTAAATATGTTGTCAAAGAAATTTTTCTCGATATGCATGACATCGAGATTATGTCTCAAAAGATTATCTTTCCAATACGGTAGATCCCAAAATATACATCCTTTTGTCCAATTATGCCATTGTCCGTAACCTTGTGGTTTACAAGCCACACCATTAACAACTTGTACCTTTGGCATATCTGTTACTTTATTCCAAACTTGTTCTAATGTCAATTTAAGCGGTGGTCCTAGATTTTCTGCATAGCCCTTGATAAATGCAACTTTGTTTCTTCGAAATGCATGATCAACAGGTAATAACCTACGATGCGAGTCAAACCATGATGCCTTCCCGCCGAATTTTAAAGTAAATGCTTTTGTGTCTTCCATACAAATAGGACAAGCCAATTTACCATGGGTCCCCCATCCTGATAACATCCCATAAGCGGGGAAATCATTAATGGTCCAAATCAAAGCAGCTGTCATCATAAAATTTTGTCCGAGCAATATCAATACCAGTTGTAGGATTTGAAGGAGGGTATCACAGCAGCTAAGAACATATAAGGTTTAGACATACACATAACAGGAGGAAGATTGTAAGGAGTAACAATAACAAGCGAACAAGAATAAGGAGTAGACAATGCTTGTATATAAGGCGTAAATCCATCTGAAGATAATTCAAGTCTTACATTGCGTGGATCTGACGCAAAATCAGGATGCATTTGATCAAAGTGTTTCCATGCCTGACCATCAGACGCATGTTGCAACTCACCTGAATTTCTTCTATTCTCATAATGCCACGTCATCTTTCCTGCAATTTGCACTGATGCAAACAGTCTCTGCAATCTTGATACAATAGGTAGATAAAACATTGATTTCCTTGTAATTGATTTTCCCCTACCTACCCTAGGGTTATTTCTTTGGCGACATCTTGGTTGTTGACAAAACTTACATTCAACTAAGTGGGCATCATTTATACCAAATTCGTTGTCATAATACAACATGCAACCTTTAACACAACAATCAATCCTCTTAACGCCCAATCCTAACTTTGACACTAACTGTTTAACATCGTAATAACTTTGCGGCAAACCATCTCTAACAGGTGTTGCATCGAGAATCATTTTAGTAATTAAATCTAAAGCTAAATCAGGAACATGAAACTGAGACTTTAGACCTAAAAGTCTAATACACATTAATAACTTTGAGTTTGGCAATCCTTCAAACAACGATATATTTGTCTCTTTCAAAAGACCATAAAATCTCTGAGCTTCTTCATTTGGAAGTCCATCAGTATCATCATATTGATCTTCATTGAATGACAAATTAACCCCAACAACATCCGAAATCATATCATTCATCACCTCAAAGTGCTGATAGTTATAATAATCTACACCTAACATGTTAGTTCTACTTGAAGGACCTATGTTATTCTCCACACACGTACTAGTACTAGGCGCTGTTGGAGTCTCCTCCCCATGATTAGTCCAAATCCAATAGTTATGCTGAAATCCATCTTCATATAAATGCACTCTTATTTCATCTTCACTCTTAAACCGTCTACATCGACATAAACAACATGGACATCTCATCCCCCTTCATCTTTGACAATTTTTTGCACTCTCACAAAATTGAGAAACTCTTCAACCTTGTTAGCAAAACGTTGTTTAAGACCCTTCCTTCCGGGATAATTTCTATCATACATCCAACTACGGTCTATATCCATATATATGTGTGTGTATATATATATATATACATATATATATATATATATATATATATATATATATATATATATATATATATATATATATATATGTTTATTTTGAAAATTAAATAATTTTTACACGATCATTAATAAGATCGATGTTTTGTATATAGATTGCTTTATTTTTCAAAAGCATTATATATATTATTATTAACATCTACAAATTACTAAATAATAAATTAGAACATACTTTATATATCAATTAAGTGAGCATTTACAAATAATATAATAAATCGTAATAGAGACTATATATATATAAATTAAAATAAAAGTTTAAATTATATTTAATGAACTTTTTCATAAAATAAGTCCTTATAAACAAAAATAGAGACCGTAAAAGTATATAAATTTTTTGTACGAACTCAACTACAACTCTTTGTAATAACTAACAAAAAATATTAATATCATTAATTTTAATAATGTTTTTATTATGTTTCAAATTTTTATTTATCATATATTATGTAAGCAACATAATTTCTAATTTTTTTT
>JBBPBP010000002.1:29348127-29390410 GCA_037974735.1 Cicer chorassanicum
ATATAAACATAACGTTTCGCAATCACCACAATAGCACCACTGTCAAAAAAAATAAAAAATAATATTCATTAAAAAAATAACTTCAAATTAAAAATAACATTAAAAAATAAAATATAAACTAACAACTTACCAAAATTTAACAACTAAAAGAGAAATGTTGGAGAAAAAATATTTGTAGAGAGAAGGTGGAGAGAAAATTTAGAGAGAAGGTAGAAATGAAAAATGAGAGGAAGGGTTATATTTATAGGAGATGTCTGAAACTTTGTGGCGGCAAAAGCAGCCACAAAATTAGGCCTTTGTGGCAGCCAAAGCGGCCACAAATGCCAACGGTAATGTGGGCTTTTGTGGCGGCCTTTGCGGCCAGAAAAATGGACTTTGTGGCGGCCTATGCAGCCATAAATGCCAACAATACGCTACGCCCTTTGTGGCGGCTTTTGCAGTCACAAATGAGTACTTTGTGGCGGCCTATGCAGTCACAAATGAGTAACTTTGTGGCGGCCTTTGCCCTCACAAATGTGTATTTTGTGGCGGCCTAAGCTCTCACAAAGGACCAACGGTGTAATTTTGTGAGGGCTTTTGCCCTCACAAAATTCATTCTGTTGAAATTCAAATCCATTGTGAGGGCTTTTTCCGCCACAAATAACAGCAAATTTGAATTTTAGTAATTGTGAGGGCTTTTTCGGTCAGTAATTTGTGAGGGCTTTTTTCAGCCACAAAATATTTTATAAGTTGGCCACAAAATGAGTGTTTTCTTGTAGTGTACAATTGCTTGGTAATTTAGTTGATGATACTTGTATTGATATGTACACTTGTGACACCTACACTGATGCTCATTTATGTTACGCTCTTTCGGATGTTCATGCACTTGACGATGTCTCTGTTTCTACTAATGTTTATGCTGCAACATGTGTAGTTTCGTCCACCAGCAGAACACTCCCCTCCATTGAGCATCCACTAACTTTAGATTAAAACCACTTCCAAAGCATTTGAAATATGCATATTTCGTGGGGAGTAAAAAGCTACATGTAATTATCTCTGCCAATCTTGATGTTTATCAAGAGAAGAAGTTGTTGGAAATTTTGAAGAAACAAAGGAAAACTACTAGGTGGACTCTGGTAGATATTCTTGGTATCAGCCCCTCCATGTGCATGCATAGGATACTACTTGAAGAGGGAGCGGAACCTTTGAGGCAACCACAAAGGGGACTTAAGGCATTGATTCTTGTTGTGATGAAAAAAGAGGTGACCAAGGTTATGCAAGCTGACATTATATATCTTATATTTGATAGTCAATGGTGAAGGTGCAAACACAAGAGATGGGGGTTGAATTGTGTTTGTCTAAGTTGGATTCTTTTTGATTATTTGATTAAAAATGGTTCAGGTTTGATGACTTAGAGCAAAAGCAATAACAAAACTACGAAATGCAGGGGGTAAAGTGACACAAGTAACATAACTTGGTTAACCACCAACTTGGTAGGATTTAATCCACTAGAAGGATTTAATCCACTAATTCAACTAATTCAACTCCTTGAATTACACGACAACTTGACTTAGAAGGATTTAATCCACTAATTCAACTCCTTGAATTACACGGCAACTTGACTCTCTAAGTCAAGTCTTCTCCATAGAATTTGACAACCCCAAATAGTTGAAGGCACACAAAACCTTGACCCTACAAGTCAAATCTTCTCAACACAATCTAACAACCCCAGATTGCTCGAGGAACACTAAAGCCATTATCGGGCTGGGTTACGATGAGTTGGAAACTATTTTGGTTTTTGCTTCTACTAAGCAAATTTGATAAAATGATTTTCTCACACTACAAGACTTAGAGTATTTTACTTTGAATGAGTGATTTGCTAGAACTTAAAACCTTAAACTCTAAATACTAATAAAAATTGAGATCTTGAGGTTTTTCTGTACAACTTTGGTTTTTAGGATCTCTGAGTTTGTTGTTCGTTGTATATCTTCTTCGCCCTTGAGTGCAATTTATAGGAAACATTAAGGCTTTAGTTTAGTCCCTTGTGAATTCTGAATTGTATCTTTATTCCTGCTTGGTCAAAAAATATTTCTTCTAAATATAATTATGAAAGATATGTTTTGATAATATGACCATTAGCCAATTCCTTATTTATTAATTTAATATGAGCAATTCTTCTAGAAATATATTATCCGTATTTGTTCAGATTACGTTTGCAAATTGATTCACTATAGTGTTCCTTCATACGTTTGATTGGACCTGGACGGGAACAAAATATGGGCTTGTTTTTTAACCTTTAGAAGTAAGGATACGGCTATGTCCAATCCAGTATGTTTCTCAATCAATCAGAGCCTTTGACATCCCATAAGAGTTGTTGACAATTCTCCATCAGAATCATTGACTTGATTGTTGGAATCAGATGTTGTGATGCTTGAACAATCAGAGTTAAACGTAGATGCAAAGCTACGTGACTTAGAATTAGTGGCATGGGCAACTTCACCTTTGTTGCACTATCAAAGTTAGTGTAACTTCAGAGTGTGTTGTGTATCAGAGTCAGCGCTCTTGAATGAGTTGCAGTCTTTAAAGTGTGTTGTGTAATAAAGGCAATACTTTGGAACAAGTTGCAGTCTTTAGAGTCAACGAAATATATGCTTTAGATGCAGACTCGAACAGTGGCTTCAGATTTTAGAAGCATGCTAAAAAATAATTTTCATCAGAGGCATGATAAAGTTACTGTTCATCTGAGGCATGCTGAAGTTACTATTCATTGGAAGCATGTTGAAGTTACTGTTCATTAGAAGCATGATGAAGTTACTGTTCATTAGAGGCACATAAAACTCCAAAAACATGCTGAATCTTCAGAGGCAAATAATACTTTAGAGGCATGCTGAATCTTAAGAGGTAGAGAATTCTTCAGAGGAAGACGTACAGACTTATTAGAGGCATGTTAACCAGAAGCGCGCTTTAGACTTCAAAGACAAACGTAGAAACACGCTAAACTACCAAAGGCATGCTATTAGAGGTAGATGCACAAACTTTTCCAGCGCGTGGATTTGACTGATTTGATTTCGTTTCCTATACCCTTTTTACTTCCTTTGGTGATATCCTATGGTAGTGATATCCTCTGGTGGTTTCCTTAGAACGTATCATCTGGTGGTTTGCTCTGATTTTTCTACTTTAATTTCTGCATGCTTAATGAAGCCATTTGTCCAAATTTATTGTTCTCATAAATACTTTTGTTAATATCAAAATTATAAGTGGAAAACCAACTTGGTTCCAACAATTTCCTCCATTTTTATTTTTTTATTTTTATTTTAAGGCTCCCTCTAAGTCTAGGTAATTTTTTCATTATCTCTGCACATTATTGTTCTCAAATATCTTTCTCCTCCTTTTCTCATCAGACAAAAAGACTTATATGGACAGAACATAAAATTGATCCTAGTATGAATCTAAATTACTCTAAGCATGGCACAACATCATTTAGGTATAAAGGTAAGGTTTAGATTTTTCCTAATGAAGTCAAATCTATTTTCAGCTAGCGGTTTGGTGAATATGTTAGTCCATTCGTGTTCAGTGTCTACAAACTGGATATTTAGTACTCCATTTTGAGCAAAGTCCCAAACAAAGTGATGTTTGATTTCTGTGTTTGGCTCTAGAATGTAGGATTGGGTTCTTGGTTAGGCAAATGGCAGTAGTGTTGTCACATAATATGTAATCTTCCTGTTGATCTTCCTGTTGATGTTTCATCCATAGCAATTGAGAACTACAACAAGCTGTTGAAATGTACTATGCATCTGATGTTGACATTGCAATTATGCTTTGTCTTTTACTTAACTATGAGATTATGTTTTCACCAAGAAATATACAGTTTCCACTTGTGCTTTTTCTCTCAAGTTTATCTCTTGCATAATCAGCATCACAATAGCCACTTAATTTGTACTTAGTAGATTTCTTGTAGAACATGTTAAAGTTGGTAGTACCTTTTAAGTATCTAAGGATCCTCTTAACATCCGCTAAATAAGATTCCCTTGGATTAGCCTGAAATCTTGCATACACACAATCATTAAACATAATATCAGGTTTGGAGGCAATAAGATAAAGTATTGATTCAATCATTCTTCTATATGTTTTCTAGTCAACCTTTTGGCCCGATTCATCCTTTTCAAGTGAAAAGGTAGGGTACATTGGTGTAGCCATAGGTTTACAATTGTTCATTTTAAACTTCTTGAGAAGCTCTTTTGTATATTTGGTTTGATGAATGTATATGCCTTTTTGACTTTGCTTTATTTGTATCCCTAAGAAGAACTTGAAGTCTCCAATCATACTCATTTGAAATTTAAGCTGCATCAACTTAGAAAATTCTTGACAAAGAGTGCCATTAGTAGATCCAAAAATAATGTCATCAACATAAATTTGAATGATAAGAATGTCATCTCCTATTGATTTTCTAAATAGGTGTTGTCTACTTGTCCTTTTTCAAAATTGTTTTTAAGCAAGAAGTTACTTAGTCTATCATAGCATGCCTTATGTGCTTGTTTTAAACCATACATTGATTTCCTAAGTTTAAATACATGGTCTGGAAATTCAAAACTTTCAAAACCCGGGGGTTGCTTAACATAGACTTCTTCACTTATATACCCATTTAGATATGCATTTTTAACATCCATTTGAAATAATGTAATGTTATTATTTTCAGCAAAAGAAAGTAGAATACAAATAGCTTCTAACCTGGCCTAGGTGTTAGATCCCAAATATCATTCCTTTTAAATTCATTTAACTCTTCTTGCATTGCAAGGATCCATCCATCATCTACCAGTGCTTTATCAAAAAATGTAGGTTCAATTGATGATAGTAGACTAAACAAAGTTAAGTCTTTCAATGATGATATAGTCTTCAAATGAGATTTTGCATTTCCAAGATTAGAGTTTCAGGATGGGATGACTTGTACTTCCATCGAGATCTCCCTTATGACTTATCTTGACTGCTTCTGACTTGGTCAGATTCATCCTCTAATGATTTGTCATATTCTTTTGATTTACTTGTATCCTCTGATTTTTCAGGTTCTTCTTGTTTATCTGCATCTGCTTCCTCTAGTTCCAATAAACCTACACTATCATCAACTTGTTTTGACTTTTTAAGGTCAAGTTGTTTGTAATCAAATTTAACATGTATTAACTCTTCCACAATATGAGTTTCCCTATTAAACACTCTATTAGCTTTAGATCTTTCAAAGTATCCAATGAAGGTGCCCTTTTGTGATTTGGAATCAAATTTGCCAAGGTTGTCTTTAGTGTTTATCATATAGCAAGTATAATGAAATTGTTTAAAGTAGAAGATGTTAGGCTTTTTACTCTTCTGTAATTCATATAGTGTTTTATTCAATATTGACCTAATTAAGATTCTATTTTGAATAGCATGCAATGTTAATTTCCTCTACCCAAAAAAGTTTTGCAATATCCATCTCATTGAGTATGGTTTTGCCCATTTCTTGAAGGAGTCTATTCTTTCTTTCTACAACTCCATTTTGTTATGGTGTTCAAGGAGATGATAAAATGTGTGAGATTCCATCATCATCACAAATTTTTTCAAAGAACTTGTTTTCAAATTCTCCTCCACGATCACTTTTAATTGTTACAATCCTAAGACGCTTTTCATTCATTACTTGTTTGCAAAATGAAATAAACACTTTATGCATTCATCTTAATTTCTTAAGAATTTTACCCAAGTCCACCTAGTGTAATTATCTACTATCAAAATGCCATACTTATTTCCATTTGATGAGGCTGTTTTCACTGGCCCGATGAGATCTATTTCTAAAAGCTTAAGGGGTTTTGAGGTAGAGACTAAGTTCTTAGGGGTAAAGGAGTTCTTTTTTTGCTTCCCCTTTTGACAAGCTTCACACATAATTTCAGTTTTGTAGCTAAGCTTAGGTAGACCTCTAACTAGTTGAAGTTTATTCAATTTTGAGATTAATTTAAGGTTTGCATGACCTAACTTTTTGTGTCAAATTAATTTCTCTTCATTTACTGATATTAGACACTTAACATCTTGTTTCTCTAGACTAAACTGATTTATCTTATATATGTTCTTTTGCCTATGACTTGTAAAGAGTACAAATCCATCCTTTTAGCTAATAGCCTTGCATGTTTTTGGATTAAATATAATATCATAATTATTATCACTTAACTGACTAATATTGTAACAGCCCGACCCTTACCATTATCGGCACTGTTAATCATGACCTTCTTTCCCCCCCTTCCACCTCGTGGAAATAGTGAGTTTTTGCCTTACTTGGGAATCGAACCTGGTACCTAGTCAATTAAACAAATAATCATAAATCATAAAAATTAGATTATATTGTTACCAGCTCATACAATATATATATATATATATATATATATATATATATATATATATATATATATCTAAACGTGTATATCTCATACGTTACTTTTAGTGTGGTAAGAGCTTCAACGCTCTCTCACGATTTGTATTGCATAAGTTATATATATATATATATATATATTTAAGTATCTACCATATCAAACTATAGTAAATAAATCTTATTTGAAAAGCTTCGCTTTTCCAAATTTCTGCAAAAGTTGTCCATTCGTTCAACAAAGGTTTTCATAAAGCTTCGGACGATCATTAAAATTTTCGTCGTCATGTTTAAGATACTTTTTTTTCAAGAGAGTTTGAAAACCTCTATCCAATTTTTCAGCAACCATAAGTATATATTTTTTACGTATAACATGAATTATTAAAGACTATGCACAAATTAACAAATACAAAAGATTTGAATAAACATATTTTAATGCCAACAACTGAAACAACAAATAATTACAACAAACACAATACCTGTATATCTTTCCAAATAAGATTTTTAGCAGCTTCCAATGCTTTATTCCTCCAATCATCACACGTAATTAGAATACGTTGACGAGCCACGACACCAATGTGGCTTACTAGTATTGAACCATTAGGCTCAATCGGTTGACCATGTCCATTCCAAGCCACCTAATTATAATCTTAAAGTAAGTAGGTGTGTACAAAAAAAGACAACATAATCGAAATTTAAACAAAGTATTGAACTACCTTCAATTATATTCCTTTATCTCTTACAAGAACGACTTTTTTCATAATAGTTAACCTTCATTTAATCTCTTTTTCCTATTTTGTAGAGATTCATTTTATTTATTAGGAGAAACTTCATTAGCATCATCATCAAAATATTTCATTTACTACAACAACAAAATATATATGTGTTAAACTAAAATGGAACTAAAAATACTACAGTTAAACTAAAAGTTACAAAGCCAGTGTAGAAAAGAAAAGTAGAAGCGATAATGTCAAAGAAGACCACAACCAATATTTAGGCTGGTTCCTTTCTTTGCTTTGTCAAAATACGATTTATTTGTCGCTTAATTACATGAAATGATGGACTGATCAAAATTTTCTCATCATGATAATCCCTGATATACATTAAATCCTATGTAGTTAGATCAATTTTATGTGACTGTGATGTTGCTAAAAGAGAATCATCCTCAACATCAACACAATCCATATTATCTTTATTGTTATCATCACTTAATTTGTTGGTCAAAAGTACTATGGACCATTTTATATGAGCATGATCATTGATATAGAACACTTGTTTAGCATGAGACGCTAAAATAAAAAGTCCATCCTTGTACTCCACCTTATTAAGATCCACCTGCAAAAAAATCTGACTCATTTGTTCGAACGCCATTTTTATTTTCAACCCATTTCCACTTGCACCTAAAGAAAGGCACTTGAAACATTGTATAATCTAACTCCAAAATTTTTTCGATGACCCAAAAATATGATAGATTTGCATATGTGGGGTATATATTCTTGGAGTTGTAGACGTGCAATGCTTCCGCTACTAAGGGGACACTACTATTTTGCATTGTACTTTTATCATCTTGTTCTTTGTATAAAATGTGAAGTCATTAATTGCATACCCAGTGTAAGAAAATACATGTATACTTGGACCATATGCTAACCATTTCAATCTTTCAAAAATTGAAGCAACATTTATAAACATTTCAATAAATATCATTTTTGAAACATGTTATAAAACCTCGATTATGTTCTCGTGCCATCCAAATTTCCTTTTTATTTAGATTCAAACTCCTTAGACACTCCTTGTATATTTCAACATACTGCTCAACTTCATTAGCATTGTGCAAAACATACAAATGTGCTTGCTCCCATTCTGTCTTTGATATGGTCAGTATTTTATTTCCAATTATCCCTTTCCCTGTTACTTTTTCCAAATTATGAGACTTCGGAAGTTCAATGGGTTCAACATTAGACAGATATTCAGTACAAAATTCAACAGCTTCTTCTACAATGTATCGTTTAACAATACAACCCTCTAGTCAACTTCGACTTTTCACGTAGCCTTTCAAAATTTTCATATAATGCTCAATTGGGTAAATCCATTTCATATAAGTTGGTCAACACAGTTGTGTCTCTTTCACAAGATGAACACTTAGATGAAAAATTATGTCAAAAAATCAAGGCGACAAATACATCTCAAGCTCACCAAAAGTAACAATGATTTCGTTTTCCAATAATGGCAAGCTGGTTGGATCAATCACTTTACTATAAATCGCCTTGAAGAAGAAACATAGTGTAGTTATGGCGCGTCTAACTTTTTCAGGAAAAATGGAACGTATACCTATTGGTAGTAAATGTTCCATCAGAACATGACAATCATGAGACTTTAAACCTCTTAATTTGAGGTCTTTCATAGATACCAAATTTCTAATATTTAAAGAGTACCCTTTTAGAACTTTAACTTCATGAAGAAACTTACAAAAAACTATTTTCTCCTTTATAGATAAATTATGAGTCAAAGGTGGCTGAAATGTTCGTTTTTTTTTTCTTCGCATATCCCAATTCACTTCTTATTCCCATGCTTTTCAAGTCCAAACTTGCATTGATGTTATCCTTAGACTTTCCAGGTACATTTAGTAACGTTCCAATAACACTATCGAAACTTTTTTTTTAATATGCATCACATCTACCCTTTCTTTGCTTACACTGAGTACCCACAACACTTTGCGAAGGAGATGACAAATTATTCATGTGTTCTTTATAAATAAGAATAATAATTGTCAATAGTAATTCAAAATAATGGAGAAAAGCAATTATAAGCAATCATGTCATATATTGAGAAAAACAATAAACAATCAAAGTAAATATTATGGATAATGTTAAATTTATTAGGATAAACTTTCATTTATTACCGTTTTATTTCTTAAGAGTCTTATGTTTGAATATTCTCCCATATCCCTTCTTGATGATCATCACGAGTGGCATACTCATCGTCCACTATAGTTTCTTCAATGAAAGTAAGTATCCATTGTGGGAATGAAGGAGTCTTAGAAATATCTAGTGTTGAATCTAGACTTTAATATGGTCCATAAGAGCTTTTACCTTGGAAAACCACTGACCACTTTTTGTTATAAAGTTCACTAACATAAAAACACTTGTTTTTCTTTAGATGCCATAATGAAAGGCTCTTTCTTATACGATACCTTTTCAAGGTCCACCATTGTAAAACCAAATTAATCAATTTTAACACCAATATTGATGTCAATCCATTTACATTTAAAAACAGACACTTTAAATTTAATGAAATCGACATCCCAAATCTCTTCATTGGTCCCAAACTAAGGTATGGATCCCATAACAGGGTTTTTATCTTTTGAACTAGAAAGAATGCATGGACTCAACTACGACCATAACCCCACTATTTTGCATGGTACTATTGTCATCCTGACTCTTTGTGTAGAATGTGAAATTATTGATATCATAGCCAATCCAATTTATGAAAACAAAGTGAAGCCAATTTGCTAGCCATTTTAATGTATCAAAAGTTGTATTGTTGGTTAAAATTGTTTTGCTAAACCACTTTAAGAACGTCTTGTTATCCTAATTCAACAACCATTTTTCATTTATTTTAGGATATTTTTCCTTCACAATGCTTTTATGAGTAGAAAGGTAAGGTTAAACCTCATCAGTGTTATCCAATATATATAAATGTGCTTGAAGTACTTCTTAAGTTCTAAGCCTCGTTTACCATTATTTAGACATGTTCCCTCATGACGACACCTAGGAATTCCTATAGCTTCAGCTTTTGACATATAGTTAGAATAAAACTCAATAGCTTATTCTGCTATGTACCTTTTAACAATAGATGCTTCAGGACGGTGTGGATTCTTCACATATGCTTTTAAAATCTTCATGTATCGCTCTACTGGACACATCCACCTCAAATAAACAGGACCACATTATTTAATCTCCCTAACTAAATGAACAATTAAATGAACAGTGGTGTCAAGAAAAGAAGAAGGAGGAAAATACATCTCCACTTGGCACATGATAATAGAAGTTTCATTTTCCAACTCATTTTATTTTTGAGGATCAACGAATTTTCTATAAATAGCATTGAAGAATAAACACAACCTTGTTAAGACATCTCTTACTTTTTTAGGCAATATGCCACATAAAGCCATTGGTAGTAGTTGTTGCATCAATATGTGGCAATTGTGAAACTTTAAGCCAACTAATTTCAAACCTTTCATTGAGACAAGACTCTTGACATTTGAGACAAGACTTTTACAGGACATGCTTTATGTTCTTTAACACTATAGCTACACAAGTTTCCATATGCAGAAAAGTCATTGATGGTGCAAAATAGCATTGCACGCATCTTAAAATATTCACGGGAATACCCATCAAACACATCAACACCTTCCCAAAGCATTCTTAAATCTTCAATCAATGGTCTTAGATAAATATCTATGTCATTTCCAGGTTGTCTAGGACCTAAAATAATCATAGATAACATAATGTATTTACGCTTCATGCAAATCTGAGGTAGGTTGTAGATAACTAGTAGAACGAGCCATGAACTATGGTTACTACTTATGTTTCCATATGGTTTCATTCCATTAGTTGCAAGTCCAAGCCTAAGGTTCATTGGCTCATTTCCGAACTCTAGGTACAAATCATCAATTTTCTTCGATTGCAAAGAATCGGGTGGATGACGGAGTTGTCCATCACACTTTGTCTCAACGGCATGCTATCTAAAATTCTATGCGTCATTTATATTAGCTAACAATCATTTGCACCTTAGAACTATTGGAATATTCCATAACACCTTAAGAGGAGGCCTCTTTGTGCTTTCGTCACAAATGGAATCACCATCCTTCATTTTGTAGCTTGATAGTCCACACCTAGGACACTAATTCAACTCTTCAAACTCATTTCTATACAATATGCAATCATTAAGGCATGCATGCATTTTCCTATAGTCCATGCCCATTGGACACAATATCTTATTTGCCTCAAAGTTACGATTCGACAATGTGTTCCCTTTTGGGAGCATTTCTTTCAACAATTCAAGTAATTCAGTGAAACTTTTATCTGTCCATCCATTTCTCGCCTTCAAGTTGAATAGTCTCAGCACTGTAGAAAATTGTGTGAAGTTAGTGCATCTCGGATACAATGTCTCTTCCTTGTCACAACACAAATTATTATATATACATGTGCATGATTAGAGGACTCTTGCCAATATTACGTGTTACGTTCTCTAGTCGATCGTTCATATCTACACTAACTTCCTCTCTTTCTAACGCATTTCACATGTTCAAAGAATCACCATGCCATATTCATTTGGTATAATTTTAGGTCAATCTAGAAACAAATAAGACGACTTTGTATTTCCTCAAGATATAATGTATTTTCATTCAAACAAATAACACAAGGATAGTAAAATCTTCCTTTACTTTCAGGCATTTTTTTAAAGCAAATTATAAAAATTTCTCAACTACCTTTTCATACTCTTCACTCAAACGATTATAATTCATCCAACTGCGATCTAAAAACATATATGCACATACTAAAAATAACGAAAAATAAAAAATAAGCCCTATAAACATATATGCACATACATCAACCAAAAACTAATTTTTGCATCTGTTTCTGACTTACAAATTTCAAATGCAATTTGAACTCAAATTTCCAAGTCAAAGTAGTATTAAACTACTAATCACCATTTCCAACACAAACATTTCACATTGAATTAGTACTAACAAGTTTGGTTTTAAATTGCATTCAGCCATTACAAAAAACACTCAATCTGTGGCCAACATAAAAAAGATCTTTTGGCCGAAAAAACCTTCACAAATTACTGACCGAAAAATCTCTCACAAATAATAAAATTCAAATTGGTTGTTATATGTGGCTAAAAAATCTCTCACAAATAAAAAATATTTTTTTTGGATGATTGTAACATTTGTGGCGGCCAAAAATGGTCACAAAATTGTTGGAGGGATAAGTTATTTGAATTAGTGGAAGTCAATACCCTCACAACAGACATGATGGATTGAAAATATCAGCTAGATTTTGTAGCGGCGTATACCCTCACAAAATTAGAACGTTGGAGCATTGTGAGGGCTTTGGTCGCCACAAGATTTGACCGTTGCAGCTTTGTGAGGGTATCGACCGCCACAAAAGCGATATTACATTTACATTTCGTGGCCGCTTTGGTTCATCATAAGTAATAATACTTTTTTCTCCCTATATATATCACTCTTCTGTTGGAATCAATTTGATTTTATACTTAGAGTTTTGATGATAACAAAAATATTTTAACAGAACAATATATTTGACTTCAAAGAGTATGAAAGAAGATTCATGTTTTTGAAAAAATCTAAAATAAGATTTGATTCAAATTTATAATTGAAGAAAATCTAAAACAAGATTTGATTCAAATTTATAATTGAAGAAAATCTAAAATAAGATTGGATTCAGATTTATAATTGAAGAAAATCTAAAATAAGATTTGATTCAGATTTATAATTGAAGAAAATCTAAAATAAAATTTGATTCAAATTTATAATTGATGAAAATCTAAAATAAGATTTGATTCATATTTATAATTGAAGAAAATCTTTGACCATGTTGAAAAGAAGATATGGTAAAGATTTGAAGAAGATTTGATCAAGATTTATCTACAATAAAATATGAACAAAATCAATATGAAGAATTTACAAACTCGATGTCAACAAAATAGGAACATAATTAATCTGAAGAATTTACAAACTCAATCTGAACAAAATACAATTCAGACTTAAACAAGGAATAAATTGAAGCTCAAATTTTAACTATAAATAGATACTTGAGGCTGAAGAAGAAGATCATCCAAAAGTAGAAAAAAGTAGAAGAACTTAAGCTCAAAATTCTAAATTCAGCTTAGAGTTCAAAGATAGAAACACTTGTTTAAGTTATAAATACTTTTTGAGTGTTTTTTTCTTATAGTGTGAGAGTTATTATTATTATCAGCTTTGTTAGAAGCAAACACTTAAAGTTCCAATCTGAATGAGGGGACTGGATGTAGTCAAGTTAGTGGTGAACCAAGATAAATCTATGTGTCCAATTATTTATGCTTTCAATATTTGCTGCCTCTGACCCCGATTGATTCTTATCTAAGTAATTCATAAAAACCAACCAACCTTTATCAAATTAGCAAAAAGTTATTAACTTTGGCAGACACAATTTAACCCCCTTCTCGTGTTTACACCTTCGTCTTCCTCTCATTTCTTATTTCTACATTCTCTCTAAATTATCTCTCTACCTTTTCTCTACAAATATTTTTCCTCAACTTATATTTTACTCCAAATTTTCTCTCTACCTTCTCTGTTGAGTTTCAATTAGTCTTCATTTTATGTTTTGTTTTTTAATGTTGTTTTTTTTTTATTTGAAGTTATTTACTTAATGAATATTATTTAATTTTTATTTTGAGAGTGGTATTATTGTGTTGATTGTGAAGAGTTGTTATTTGTTCGTAAGTTTCAAGTCAGATACTACCCTGTATCAAGTTAATATGTAATATGTTTTAAATATAAATTAGTAATTTATATAATAATTATTAAAAAAAAATATATGGTTATAAATTGATTTAAGAGCATTAATATTTTATTTTAGAATGTAGAATAAATTATTTTAAAAATTGGTTATAATATTATTTTTAAACTTTAATGTTAGTAAGATTTGTTAAAAAATAAGTACTAGTAAAATATTTCAATTGTAAAATTTATACTCAAATTAAAATGTAGTTATTTTTTAAAATGTTGATGAAGTGTAATTTTTTTTTATTGTAGTTATGGCTAAGTCGACTAGTGGTGGTGTACTTGAAGATGAAATGCAATTTTAAACAATGTTGTCTTCAATACTAATTAATAGTACTTTTGAGAGACTTTTGTCATTGTAATATTCTATCAAATAATGATGGAGGGAGTGTAGTTAACGATCAGATGAATTATTATGATGATTGATGTATTCGAATAATATTTTCTATTTTTATTTTGGGTTTATATGAATATAATATACATTATTATTTAATTATGGTGTGTTTTATTTTGTATGATATAATTTATTGATTTTGGAATGTTTTATTTTGTTTGGTAGTAATAATTTTATTAATATTAAAATTATATTTTTATTTTTATATATAATATTTTATTTATATTTTCAATTTTTAGATTATATTAATATGAATTTTTTAGATATAATATTTTTTTTAATAATAATTTTAAATTTTATAATTTAAAAAAAAAAAGATAAAGTTACCCATTTTTTACGGCCAAAACGGCCACAAATGAGACAGTTTGTGGCGGCCTAAGCCCTCACAAACTGTATTTTTTTTTATCACTTTCATCCTTTGTTGTAGCCTAAACCCCTCACAAACTGTGTTTTTTTATCAGTTTCATCCTTTGTGGCGGTCTAAACCCTCACAAAAGTGACAATTTCTGGCAGCCCCCCACAAACTGTGATCTTAATCAACTTTATCATTTGTGGCGACTTAAAGCCTCACAAATTTGTGGCGGAGTATTCCGTTGTGAGGACTTAAACTCTCACAAATGCTAACTTAAAAACAACCTTTGTGGCCAGTTAGGCTGCCACAAAATTTTGTAATTGAGTTATTTGTGGCTGTCTTAGGCCGCCACAAATGTGGTTGTTGTGACTGTTTTTCCTCCTTTGTTGGGTCTTTTGGCCGCCACAAATGAAGAGTTTTCTTACAATCACAATATTATAGATTTTGAAATCTTTGTAACAGGGTTAGAGTCGCTGCATCCAATTTTTCCACAATATAAAGGTTTATAGCATAACTGCTACCGCAATTTATAATTTTGGTCACAAGTGTTTATGAATTGGCCCATTCAAACACAGTCTTAGTAAATTCACGAAACACAAAAACCACAATTTAATTTTTTTTAATAATCTTTCGACATTATCTCCCATGTTTTATCTTGTGTCAGCCAACACAAACTCAAAAAGAGTCAAAGGAAGAAAAACAAGGGTGCACATGAACATTTCGTAACAAAAAAGACACTTTTCATTTTTCTCAGGTGGCTTAGAGAGAAAAAAAAGAGAGATTCCATCTATGAATTAAAACAGATAATAATATTACGTTCTTTGGATCTTCATATTTATTAATACTTTTTTAGATGTTAATAAGAAGAAAAAAAAATTAGAAAAAGGGAATTACCAGAAAAGAAAGAAGCAAATGAAGGAGTTGAGAGGAGATAGAAGAAGGTGACAAGGAAAGTGGTAGTCATAGTGAGAGAGAGGAATTAGAATTACTAGTTATTCCAATCTGAAAGGAAGAGAACTGAACGGAATGGAAGAATGAAGAAATATAGGAAGTAATTCCCTCTGTCAACTATATTCTTAAGAAACAAAATCTACAAGCTCTAAACATGTTTTCAAAACCCACCAGTCAACTAGTAACAGGTGAAACGTGTATAAATCCAATTACAATCCAAATAATAATCAGAAACAGATTAACATGTTTTAATTAGTTAGCCGAACTCAGGTATGAATCACTGAGTTCATGCTTATCTTTTCCTGCTTTACAAATCCTTAAAACCTAACAAAATCAGTTGCTTTTTGCATACGAAATCCATTCTAATATTGGCCAAAGCTGAGCCAACTATTCATTTGGTCAAGGAAACCATGTACAGTATATTCCCTCAAAACAGCTTTCTATTCTCCTCTTTTAATGATCTCTCTTCCAATGAAAACACCAACACACACCACCAATGAAAACAACACAACAAAGTAATGTAACTAACTGAAAGCAAACAAATAAACTGGATAAAACAATCCTGCAAATGATTTCACTCAACTTATGATAGTTGCTTAGAATCCAAGCAATCTGGTTTTGGACTATTATTCTTCAATTAATTAGTTGTAACTACTTTTCTTAGTTGCTCCTAAATTGTAACCAACTAGCATATAAGCCTAGTTAGCAATGTCGAGAAAAAAAAAGAGGATAATTGCAGTTTTGCAGATTGTGCAGAAAATTGACAACAAAGAGTGTAGAAACTATTGTAATCATTTCATCTTATATCAGTGATAATTCGAAGTCGGATCTTGTCCCCCAGACGTAGGAGTTTAACTCTGAACTAGGTTAACAAATGTGTGTGTGTTCATTTTAGCATTGCAAGCTTTAATTCTGTTTCTGTTCATATTGCTGAAAATCTGAAACCAAGAATGTTCTTGGTTTTCTTACTGATTTATCTTCGTTTTAAACAATCTTGGTTTTCTGACTAATTGATCTTTGTTTTAAACAACAACTAGTATCAAGAGCACTGGTTCATTCGATTCAAATAAAAGATGGCATCAACAAAGTATGTACTGCAATAGTTTGACGTGAAGAATGATTTTGGGTTATGGCGTCTCAAGATGAAAGCCATGCTGGGTCATCAAGGTTTGGCAGAAGCACTGGCAGGAGAGAAAGACATGGCATCCACACTTCTAGAAAAGTAGAAGAAGGATATCATGAACAAGGCTCATAATACTTTAATCTTGAGTCTTGGAGACAAGGTTTTGAGGGAAGTTTCAAAGGAGATACTTAAAATCATTAGCAAATCATTTATACTTAAAAAAAAAAAAAAGATATATACTTTCAAGATGCAATCTGATAGGTCAATTGAAGATCATACAAATGAGTTTAATAAGATTGTGTTAGATCTTGAAAATATTGATGTAAAATTGGATGATGAGGATCAGGCCCTACTATTGATAAATTCATTACCAAGCTTTCTTGAAAATATGTGTGATACACTTCTTAATGGTAGAGATTCCTTGTCATTAGAAGAAGTGCAAGCTGCACTAATCTCCAAAGAATTAAAAAGGAAATCAGATGGGAAAGAAGAAAGCAGTGGTAAGGGAATATTAGTCAAGGCCAAAGCAGGGAAGAAGAATAAAAAACAAAAAAATAAATTTAAGAATAAATAAAAGAACAAGTCTAAAATGAAGTGTTTCATATGCAAAAAAGAGGGGCATTTCAAGAAAGAATGCCCAAATTGGAAAGGAATAAAAGGATCAAATAGTGATGATGATTATGGGAATGCTTCAATAGCCTTTGAAGGATATGAAAGCACAAAAGTTCTTATGGAAAATTCAACTGAAATCATGGATGATGACTGGGTGCTTGACTCAGGGTGTTCATTTCACATGACCTCAAATAGAGATTGGTTCCTGGATTACAAAGAAATTGATGGAAGCAAGGTGATAATGGGAAAAAAAATCAGCCTACAAGGTAGTTGGGATTGGGTCAATCAAGCTGAAGTTGGAAGATGGAACTATGATGATTTTTTCAAAAGTCAAACATGTTCCAGAGCTGAAAAGGAACTTAATTTCTCTAGCAATGCTAGAAGAAGCTGGCTGTTCATACAAAGAAGAGAAAGGTACTCTAAAACTGATAAATGGATAATTGGTAATCATGAAGGGAAAAAGGCATCATGGTATCTATCTTCTCAATGGTCAAGCAGTGACAGGATTGACAGTTGTAGTAGTCCAAGCATCAAGCAAAACCAGCTTGTGGCATCAAAGGCTGGGACATGAAAGTTTAAGAGGAATGCATGTTCTGGACAAACAAGGCATGCTGGGTGGTGACAAGATCGGTGATCTTGAATTTTGTGAGCACTGTGTGTATGGAAAAATGCATAGAGTCAAGTTCTCTAATGGGAAGCATTGCTCAAAAGGAATTCTAGAATATGTTCATAGTGATCTGTGGGGCCCTGCCAAAATTGCTTCACATGGAGGTAAGAAGTACTTCATTACATTTCTTGATGATTATAGTAGAAAAGTATTGATTTACATGTTGAAAAGCAAGGGTGAAGCATTCAAAACCTTTAAAGATTGGAAGTCTATGGTTGAAAACAAAACTGACAAAAGAATTAAAACCTTGAATTTTGTAAGTGAGGAATTCACTACTTATTGCAAAACTAATGGAGTGAACAGACATAGGACTGTAAGACACACACCTTAGCAAAATTGACTGGCTTAAAGGTTGAATAGAACCCTGTTTGAAAGAATCAGATGCATTCTGTGAAACGCAGGTATGCTTGCGCAGTATTGGGGAGAAGTTGCCCATACAGCTTGCTATTTGATAAATTTTAATCCTTCAACTGCAATTGAACTCAAAACTCCTCAAGAAATGTGGATTGGACATGCTGCTAATTAAATTCACCTAAAAGTATTTGGGTGTCCTACATACTATCATGTAAATGAAGGGAAGTTAGTTCCTAGAGCCAAGAAAAGGTACTTGGATAAAATATCCAAGTGGTGTAAAAGGTTATAGGATATGGTGTCCTAAAAATAGGAAAAGTATCATCAGTAGAGATGTTAAGTTTTATGAGGTTGATCTAAATAAATCCTTAACCTAGGTTGCTAATAGAAGCTCACATAAAACTAAAGCTGAGAAGTTTGATCTTGAGATGGAGCAAGCTACAGAATGAGAAAGAACAACAAAAAAACAAAAACGTTCTTGGTTTCAGAGCGATAACAGACTCAACAAGACAGAGTTGGTACAAACTCAGTGGAACATGATATGTTTCCAGAACATAACAATCCAACAGAACATGAATTGGATGACTATAACTTCATCAGGGACAGAGAAAGAAGAACGTCAAAACCCCCTCAAAGATATGGTTATGCAGACATGGTCAGTTATGCATTACATGCTGCTGAAGAAATTATACGAGAAGATCCCAGGATTTACCATGAAGTTGTCAGGTCTCAAGACAAAGACAAATGGCTTTTAGCTATGACTGAGGAGCTGAACTCACTAGAGAAGAACAACACTTGGAAACTCATACCTAAGCCTACCAACTCCAGAATTGTAGGCAGCAAGTGGATGTTCAAAAGGAATGCGGGAATTCAAAGAGTTAAACCACCTAGGATCAAAGCTAGGCTAGTAGCAAAGGGATTCACTCAAAAGGAAGGGGTGGACTACAATGAAGCCTTTTCTCCTGTATTCATGCTTAGTCAAAGTTATGCTAGAAGTAATTTTGATAGTTGTGTGTATTATAAACAAGTATCATCAGCAACATACATTTACTAGTTGTTATATGTGGATGACATGCTAATAGCGTCTAAAAGCATGAAAGAAATAGAAAAGCTGAAGAGAATTCTAAGAATGGAAATCATCAGAATCATAGAGCAAGGAAAACTGATAATTTACCAAGAGAGCTACCTTGGTAAAGTCCTAAATATGTTCAATATGAGTGAATCAAAGGCTGTCAGCTCTCCACTTGCAGCTCACTTCAAACTTTCTTCAACCCTATAACGAAACACAAACTAGGAAATAGAAGACATGAAGAAAATAACATATGTTAGTGACATAGGAAGCATCATGTGCATTATGGTCTGCTCAAGGCCAGATATTTCTCATGCCGTAAGTGTCACAAGCAGATTTCTGGGAAATCCAGGGATGAGCCTTTGGCAAGCTGTCAAATGCATTCTAAGGTACCTAAAAGGAACTCAAAGCATGTGTTTGGATACAACAAAAGTTCAGAACCATCAAAACCAGTCCAAGGATTTGTAGACTTCGACTTTTCTGGGGATTTAGATAAAAGAAGATCTCTTACAAGGTATGCATTCACAGTGTTCAACAACACAGTCAGTTGGAAAGCTAACCTTGAACACATAGAGACATGATCAACAACAGAAGCAGAATATGTTGCTCTTGCTGAAGCTATGAAGGAAGGAATTTGGCTGAAAGGATTGATCACTGAACTTGGAGTTAAACACGAGTCTGTTTGCATAAATTGTGAGAGCCAAAATGCCATCCATTTGAGTAAAAATCAAATGTATCATGAAAGAACCAAGCATATAGACATCAGGCTTTATTTCATCAAGGATGTCATTGAAAGGGGTGAGATAAATGTCGCAAAAGAGCACACAAATGCGGATCATAGCCAACAAATATATGTTTTGTAAAATACATGTTTTTGATGAAGACAAAAGACCAACGATGATGATGATCAAGACAACAAGCTCAAAAAGAAGAAATCCAAAATATCTCATTGATAAACTTTAGACTTCAAACAAATTAGATGTTTAAATGTAAAGGTAAATGATACAATCACAAGATCAAGTACATGAGAACCTTTCATCTTTACATATGCATAAAAAGTATTTTCAAAAGTCAAAATTATATTTACAAAGTGTTACAATTAATATTTTTGACAAAATACAAAGGTGTATTCGAATACAACATAAGTGTATTCGAATACAGATGAAAAATTGCTAAGTCAGTGGCAAAATTGATCAATCTGTATTCCACTACATCCATTTGTATTCGACTGCACAGTGTTAAATTTGAATAAATTTGAACGTTACAAAGAGGTGTATTCGAATACAACCATCATGTATTCGAATACAACTGGAAACAATGCAATTTTTCAGTTCTGAATCAACTCTAAATCATTGCAATTGTTCCTCAAACCTCTTGGATCAATGGCCACGAATCTGAAGAGATGTTTATGGAGTATAAATACCCCATAACTTCAGATTAATCGTAGGACAATCCCACGGCCAAACCTTGAACGACTTTGAACAACTTTTCTATTTTTCTCAAAGTCATTTTTCATAATTCAAGTACTTGCATTTCATTTTCATATCCTTGACATAGGTTCTCAAAGTACTTGAAGCAATATTGGATTGTTATCATTATACCTCTCTTTCATATTCCTATATCCTTATCAAATCACATTATTTGTAAAAAGAAAGTAGTACTTTCTTTAAGTAGTTTTATCTAAGAGAGTGGGGTGCTATCTTGTACATTATCTAAGATAGTGGGGTGCTATCTTAGAGGTTTTGTTAGAAGTTTGTAGCAGAGATCCTAGGGTGGGATTTGTACATTTTCTAACAATAGTGGAGAAATCTCTTGTGGTGTGTAAGAGGACTGGATGTACCCTTGGGTATAAGGGGAACTAGGATAATATTGCTGTGTTCTTTACATTACTGCCATTTACTTTATCTTTTACTATCCGTAAGCGCAAAAATCGATTGCTAGTTCGCTGAAAACAATAAATACTCTTAAACACCTAATTCACCCCCCCCTCTTAGGTGCACATCTGTACTTACATGTTTGATGTTTCGATCATCAAGCTTGCATTTTTCTTGTTGTGGCACATGTGCATATGTTATGCTCCCAAAAACACACAACTCATTAACACTTGGCGTCCTTCCATTCCATGCTTCTAGAGGGGTTTGGTCATTGTCATTTGAAGTTTGAGAGCAATTTTCTAAATAGACCGCACCAGAAATTGCTTCAGCCCAAAACTCATTTGGCATCCTTTTGGATTTTAGCATGCATCTTTCCATAATCAAAGCAATTTTATTCTTTCTCTCAGCTGCTCAATTATGTTGTGGGGATCGTGGATCTGTCAACAAATGACGAATTCCATGAGTTACATAGAATACATTAAATTCCTTTAAGCGAATTCACTCCTCGATCAGATCTGAAAGCTTTGATTTCATGATTCCTCTCCTTCTCTACAAGAGCTTTGAAGGTTTTGAAAGCAACAAAAGCTTCTAATTTTTGCTTTAAGATTCAAATCCATGTTTTTCTACTAAAATCATCAATAAAGAGAATGAAATATTTACTCTTACCAAATGAATATGGATTTATGGGCCCACACAATTCGATATGCACAAGTTGTAGTGGCTTAGTTGCTCTTGATGTAGCTTCTATGGGAAACTTTTTCTAGCTTGCTTGCCAAGAAGACAACCTTCACACAATTTATTTGGATGATTGATTGAGGGCCTCCCTTCCCCATATTCTTTTCTCCCGTAATTTTAAGTGCACCAAATTTCAAGTGGTCATACCTCATATGCCAACACCATGCCTTATCTCGGACATTCATCTTCAAACATTTTGCTTCGATAGTTTTTAGGTTCAAGATAAACATTCTATTTTTCGGCATTCGTACCGTAGCGATTATTTTGATCTCTAAGTCAAATAATTCTATTTTTCATGAGAATTTCATATCCTTTTTCAAGAAAGTGCTCAAAATATTACTCGTTAATTTAGGCATATAGTAAACATCACTAATCAACTTATGGCTCCCATCTTTAGAAGAGATTAGAATTGTACCTTTCCTTTCAATTTTCACTTTTGATGAGTCTCCAAAGGAAACATTTTTATTCACCTGTTCATTATGCTCCACAAATTTCTCTTTGCATCCACACATGGTTGCACCATTGTCCAAGTACCATGAACTATTAACATCTCTCTCTTCTTCCTTGAGTGTTAGCAACAAAGTTGACTCTTTATATTCGTCAACAACATTAGCCTCTTCTTCCTCTTGATTAGGAGCATGATGACATTCTCAAGAAAATGGCCAAATTCATGACAGTTATAACATTCAACTTTAGATTTGTCATACATCTTTTCACTTTGATAATAACCATAACCTCTTATTCTTCTACGAATTCTTGGTGATAAGTGACTTCTTTCTTCGTTGTTTGATTCGCCATTGAAGCCTCTTCCTCTTCCTCTTCCTCCTTGGCCATGATCATGTCCTCATCCTCTTCCTTGTTCACATCCACCTCCGTTTTGACTATCGAATCCTTTGTCATCCTTCAACGAAGCTTTGATCTTGAGATCTTGCTTTAATGGCTCCTATTTCCTTTTCTTCATTCTTTCTTTTTGAGCTTTCAATGAACCTTCTAATTCCTCAATGAACAATGAGTCAAGATCTTTTGATTCCTCAATAATCTTAGGAGTCAAGGAACGAATAATCTATCTTAGGAGTCAAGGAACGAATAATCTTCTCTGATACGCGAACATCTTCTATCTTGTCTCCATATCTCTTCACTTGATTAACAATTGTCTTCACCCTTGAGCAATAATCCGAAATTCATTCGGAATTCTTCATCTTCAAAGCTTCAAATCTTCACTTAGAGATTGAAGTCTTATCTTCTTCACGTTGTTGATGCCTTGGAGTGATTTCTCCAAAATCTTCTAAGCTTCCTTTGAATTTGTAGCATCGACAACCTTCTTAAACATAGAATCATCCAAAAATTGATGAATGAGAGTAAGAGCTTATTGATCCTTCTTCCAATTCTTTGCCAAAACCTCATTCTCAACTTGATACAATCCCTCTTCATCTTGTGGCTCGTCATAGCCTTTTTCTACAATCTTCCATACACCTTGAGAGTCAAACAATGCTTTCATGTTAAGACACCATTTTTCATAATTCTATATTTTTTAGAAGAGGAAAGTTTAAAGTAGTGTCATCACGAGTCGTCAATTCTCACCTCTCATACCCATGCTCTAGATACCACTTCATTAGAGGAAGGAAAGTATTTCTAGTATAAAACTCATAATTTGCTTGATACTTAATGTCAAGTACAAGGGAGTATTTGTAGGTACAAATAGATAACTCAAGACACTTTTATAGGAGCTTCCTAATTAATACCCACTTCTAGATACTTCCCACATTTTTCTATAATTAAAGCACTTCTAGATTCTTACAAAGAAATTCTATATGGTTCTAGACTTATCTAATTTCAAATTAGTAATAACAAAATTATGTGGTGTTTTATATTTGAATTAACCAAATTTGAAAACTAATCATCTTTTACCATTGTTCAAGTAGTCTTATGTTTTCACATATACATTTACCAATGTCATTTCACATATTTTATCCTAAAATGATTGCGTATACTCATATTGTATGTTCCTTCAAAGTGCCATAGAACCGGAAAAGCAATATACTTATGTACTTATTTTAGTTTGTCTCATTTATTAATGTCTCATTATGTTACCTATCATGCAACTTGCAATAAACATGATTTGTTTGTTTTTGTTTTTTCATTTAACAATTATCAACAAGATTTTCCCATCATGTTAACACTCATTCTGCATCATTTTACATCGTTTGACATTATTTATTGAACTTGTTTGTATTTAGAGATGGATAAAAGTTGGATCAACTTGCCACAGAATACTCCAAGATATTAGGAAGGATTGAATAAATTTTTATATTTTTCCTTTAAGCATAGCTCTAGTGTTGGTACATTTAAATGTCCATGTACTAATTGTATTTTTAGGCGCTTGAGAACAAAAGAAGAAGTGCTTGACCAATTCAAAGTTGAACCATTTCCTAGAGGTTACACATTTTGGTGTTTCCACATGGAGATCAGAACTGAGGTAGAGGTTGTTTCCCCATCTATAATTGACAACAACTTGGGGAATGAAGATTAAACGTCAAATATAGTGAATGAAGATCCAATGCAAATAATGATAAATGATGCATTCAAATTCTCTAGAATGTGTGTTGATGAAGAACCTACTCCATTTCCAACTCAAAAAGGAGATGGGGATGGAAAATGTGGTATATTAGGTCAACACTCTAGAGCAACGCAGGAGCCAAAGAATTTTATGATTTACTTGGAGATGGAGAGCAATCGTTGTATGATGGATGCACCAAGTATACAAAATTTTCTTTTTTGGTGAAACTATATCACATTAAATGTTTGTGTCAAATTAGTGAAAAAGCAATGACAATGATAATTGAATTTTTGCATGATGCCTTTGAACATGCACAAATATCAACATATGGTTATGAGGCAACGAAACAAATCAACAAGCTTGGTCTTGATTATACTAAGATACATGCATGTCCTAATGATTGTATGTTATACTTGGTGGAATATGGAGATAAAGAGAAATACAAAATGTTAAACATGATGGAACCAAAAGGTTAAACAAAATGCAAGGGTTCGTGGTCTGAAAAGGATATTCATGTCTTCAAAGACAACTAAAAGTATGGTTTGGCATACTCAGGAGAAGAATAATGATGGGATGATGAGGCATCCAAGAGACTCTAAGGCTCATAATGATTTTGATCTAAAATATCCCGAGTTCATTTCATATCCTTGAAATGTATGGCTAGCCTTAACAAGTGATGGCTTAAATACTCCCACAAGGACGTGTGTGAGGCCAACAAACTTTACTCTCTCAAGCATGATCCCTGGAAAATGAAGTCCCGGTAATGACATTGATGTTTACGTGCAACCTCTAATTGTCGAGTTAAAAGAGTTTCGGGAAAAAGGTGTTGAAACATATGATGCTTCAAAGAATGAAGTGTTCATGATGCGGGCATTCAGATGCATAACCGGACATTTTTTTAATGATTAACTTCATATTGGATTGACCTATTTAAAGAAATTACAGGATTATATTAGAATTTTGGATTCAAATTTGTCTATTGCCTTTCCAAACTCTAGAGTATGAAGGGTCGTTTCAATAATGAACGCGTGTCTATAGTTCCTTATTGAGACATCCTTTTAGTCACTTTCACATGCCAAGAGTCAAACCTAGGTAGCCCTAATTACCTTAGGGGTCACTTCAATCTTAGAGTTCTCGGCCAGAAGCGTAGTGAACCGTTGGATGGGTGCTTTAAGTTGTGTCTAGTTTGGATTCAAGATTATAAATAGTGGGAAGACTCTTTTAAAATCTCTTCTCCTTCTTCTTCTTCTTCTTCTTCTTCTCTGTTTTCTCCCTCCAAATTCTATGTTTACACGAAAGATTTGCATTGTATATCATAAATGTCTTTAAGATATTTATGATGTCTTGAAACATTGTATAATCTAACTCCCATATTTTTTCGATGATCTCAAAATATGATAGATTTGCATTTGTGGGGTTTTTATCCTTGGAACTTGAGACGTGCAACGCTTTAGCTATTTATGATGTCTTGAAACATTGTATAATCTAAAGTGATACCATTATTTTGCATAGTATTTTTCTCATCTTGTTCTATTGTATAAAATATGTAGTCATTAATTGCATACCTTGTGTAAGAAAATACATGTAAACTTGGACCATATGCTAACCATTTCAATCTTTTAGAAATTGAAGCAACATCTACAAACAACTTTGAATAAATATCATTTTTTAACCATGTTATAAAACTTTCATTATGTTCTCGTGCTATCAAATTTTCATTTTAATTCGGGTTCAAACTCCTTGTATATTTCAACATATTGCTCAACTTCATCGGCATTGTGCAAAACATACAAATGTGCTTGTTCCCATTTTGTCCTTGATATGGTCACTATTTTATTGGTTTTGGTCAAAACTGACAGAGCACTACCAACAACTCTTTTGACCATTATTAATTGCTCTAAAACGCATATAAAAGGAATGCCAATGCTTAGGGAAAATGCAGAAAGTTCATGTGCTAACAAGTCTCATTAAATCATTCACATGCTTGAAATTCTCACTTTCTCAAGAAAGAATCAGTTTTGATTAAATTTCAATATTCTGTTATTATTATACTGAATTCTTTGTAAAGAACCGAATCTCAAACAAGAGTTGAGACATCTCAGATTCTATGAAAACAATGTCATTATTATTGTAAAACTCAAACTATAAGAGTTTAGTATGGTTTGGGTTGATTGTAAGAAATCCTATCAAGGTTGATAGGTGACCTGAATAATCTCTTTCTGGGTGAAAAGAATTTAAGTTTGTAATAGATCATGGTTGAAGTGAGCTAGGTGCTGTAAAATAAAGAAGGTTTTTTGTTTTTAACACTTAGTGGAAAATCTCACAGTTGTGAGGACTGGACGTAGCCCGAGTTGGGTGAACCAGGATATATCCATGTGTGGTATTCTTTCTCTTATATCCTTATTTATTAAGCCTGATTAATCATTTAAGTTAAAAACATAAACTGAATTTCTGATTTTAAGCTAACCAAGAACGTTCTCTGTTTTCTGTTTTCTTAACCAAGAACATTCTTGAGTTAAATTCTTAAGTTTTTTCATGAATTTTTAAATGGGAACATTTACAATTTAAACTCCCCTTCCTTGTAAATCGACATTTCTACTTCACATATTCCACCCGCTTTTGACAAGTTCTCCCGCAAAAAGTTTGCCAAATTTATTGTTTATATCCTTCATCTTATCAAATATCTGATCACCCGTCAATGGCACAGGAGCTCTTCCTTCTTCTAATTTTCCATTGAATGTTTTTCTCCACCAACAGTAGTGATGATTAGCATGTAAAAATTTGTAATGTCCGAGAAAGACATTCTTTTTACAATGCTCCAACCGCATCCAATGTGTATTCTCTTCACATATAGGACATGCACACTAACCTTTAATGCTATATAATGATAGATTGATGTTTATTGGGAAATCATTAATTGTGCTGAATAACATTGCCCTCAAATTAAAATGTTATTTCCTATATTCATCATATACCTCCTCATTTGTCTCCTACATATGCTTTAAATAATCAATTAAATGTGTCAAATATACGTCTATTTCATTCCCTAGTTGTTTGGGCACATAAATTAACATAGACAACATCATAAACTTGCACTTCATACATAGCCACTGAGGTAGATTATAAATCACCAAAATCACAAGCCATGTGTTGTGAGAGATACTTTTAAGACCATGTGGGTCCATTCCATTAGTAGATAATACCAAGTGTAAATTTCTTTCTTCTTGCCCAAAATCAGGATAATCATGATCAAAATCTGCAGGGTGTCGAAGCTTTTTATCATAAATTTTTTCACTTGCATGCCATGTGAAGTGTTTTGCATTTCATTTACTATGATACATTCGCCTAAACCTAGGTATTATAGGAAAATACCATACGAATTTTCGCAGGAATCGATTGTTTCTTATATCGAGAGATGTTACA
The DNA here is from genome assembly GCA_037974735.1 of Cicer chorassanicum. Taxonomy (NCBI): domain Eukaryota; kingdom Viridiplantae; phylum Streptophyta; class Magnoliopsida; order Fabales; family Fabaceae; genus Cicer; species Cicer chorassanicum. Next base: position 29,376,164 of record JBBPBP010000002.1, read on the forward strand.
TTTAGGACACTCGATTAACGATGTATATTCATTTCGATACAAACACCAATAGAGCTCAACAGTTGTTTAGCCTCATACGTTCAATTAGGAAAAACATTATCCTCGGGCAGCATATATTCCTAAAGGGTTAATAAGTTTGTGAAACTTTTATCAGATCATCCATTATTCGCTTTTAAGTTGTACAAGTTTAATATTGCATATAATCTTATGAATTTATTGCAACCATCGTATAACAGTTTCCCTGCATCACTTAACAACTTCTCAAATATTTCAAGACAATCCAGAAGATCTTCAACTACATCTGCAATCTTTTCAAGTCGATCACAATCATAAGTATTTGTGTCAAAATTGTTCGACGCGTATTTCACATTATTCCCCAAATTAGCATTCTCGTTACATTTCACCGTGCATTGTCCAACATGTATAGCTTCGATCAATTCCGTTCCTCCATAAATGCCAATCTAACTCAACTTCATTAAACCGATTTCCATAACAACAATCAAAGCATTGATAGATGATTCGATTAGGGTCTTTGGCGTGTTTCACAACAAAATTTACAAACTCTTTTTCTCCATTTTCATATTCATTTGACAATTGACCTATGAACATCCATCTTTTATCCATTGTTTCTTTAAAATTACTTTAACAAAAAGTTAAATGTTTTTGTCTTGAAAAGTGTTACAACAAAAAACTTAGTTAAGACAAACTCTTAGTGGAAATATACAACAAGTATTTGTGTAACGTATTGTTTGTTATAATAATATGGCACATGATCAGAAAGCACCAAACATAGTGTTTGTTATAACAATTTGGATTATGGAGTCTTAATATGCAAAACAATTGCATATCGAATTTGATAGTTAGATGTTTGCTTTCAACTTACAACAATTGAAAAACAAAAACTTGTAGCAATCGAAAAATAGAATCAAAATAAGTTTCAACAAAATTCAACTACAAACTACCAAATATTTTCCCTAAGAAAAATTTTAGAGACTTAAAAACTTGAGATGAGAGGTTTAGTGTCTGAGCAGTGATGAAAGCGGAGTTGTGAAAAGGTTATTATAACATCCTGACCCTTACCGTTATCGGCGATGTTAGTCACGACCTTCTCGCCCCCTATCCACCTAGTGGAAATTGCATGTTTTTTCTTTTGTGGGAGATAAGTATCGCCTCCACACATTCCCACTACCAATATTATTTAAAATAATTAGAACCTATCAATATTAAATTATGTGTGATAATTATTTTCCTTGTTCGACTTATTGTAGTTGATAAATTTATTAGTAAGAATTATTTAATCGATGGGATAGTTTAAATATATATATTTATATAGATATATATTATATGTAGATGTGTTTTTCTAGTGCAAGAAGAAATTGGGCTAAGGTTTTGAGGCTTGGTGTGCCCAACCCACTTGAATGAGTAGAAATTTGGGTTATGTGTTTGTGGCTTGGTTTTTATGATCAAGGTTAACAAAAAAAACAAAAACAAAAAAAGAGACAAAAAAAAAGTGACATTTTATCCCTCTTATTCTTCATTTAGGCCTGACATTATCTAACTAACAATTTCCACTTAAAATTTTCCATAAGTCCACAATTTCTGTATACTCACTAATAATAAACAAAAAGGAATACCGAAACCCTAGCCACCATCACCTTCACACCTCCTTTTCTTCGTGTATCCAAAGCTTGAAACTTCTTTTCCTTGTGAACAACTTCGTGGGGCTTAAAGCTTTGTAGTAGGAAGAAAAGCGGCCAAGGTAAGGGCTTTTCCCCACACAAATTATGTCTTTGGTTGGATGACATGAAATAAATAATCCTGATTACTTATATTTTAAAAGGGATAGATGTAGACTAATGAATTAAAATAATAAAACCCCCCATTTTTGTTGAGATTGAATTGTAATATATGACTTATATGGAGTAAAGTATGAAATTTTATGCTAAGTGTGATAAAATTGTAGTTTTATGATGAATATGAAATAAAGTTTAAATTTTTACCTTATATGTGATAAAGTTTTAACTTTTATTATGTATATGATTTGGAGTTTGAATTTTCTTGTTATATATGTTAAAGTGTTAATTTTTATGGCCTATATGATATCAAGTTTCTATTTTTATGTGTATGTGGTGAAAGTCATAATTTTTATGTGTTCTTAGTGATATGTGAATAATTTTTATGGTGATAAGGATGTGTGGTATGTGTTCTTAGTGATATGTGAATAAGGTGATGATTTTAAAAAGTGATTTCGAATGCATATGACATGATTCTTAGTGGGCTGTGTGGGAATATATATCTCTTTGATACTATATCATCATGTCATGGCATATGCATCTTCGTGGGAGTTTCCTTAGTGGCAGGGATGTTTTCCCCATTGGTATGGGTGATTTTTCTGTGTGGAAGTTGCCTTAGTGGCCGTTTTTATATTTGGATCATATAGTTTTAGGAGCATGCATTATGCATATGTTTTGATATACAATTTACCGGTTTACACATTTTTTCTTTTAAATTGGAAGTTTTTACTTTTATATGTTTTGTGTTATTCTTCTATATGTTTAGCTTTGGTTTGATGTGGATGATGGAAAAAAAAACTGACCCTTACAACAACATTTTAGGTACTATTGAATTCGAGGAGATTCTAGAGTAGTTAATGAGTATTGACGTGTGGCGAATGTGGGGTAAACATGAGTTTTTTTAAGACAATTTTGTAATAATAGAATTGCCCAATATGTCTAAGTTCTTTTTTAATATTTTGTCACAAACTTTTAAAATGTACTAGAATTCTAGAAATACAGAAGTGGTTCCCTTCCGTTAGGAATAATTGCCTTTACTTTGTTTTAAATTTTGAATAAATATTTTCTTAATGATATTAAATAATGTGGTTGTTACTAATAATTTAAATGAAAAAATGTTAAGTATTCTAAAAAAAAATCGTAAACTTTTCTAAGCAATAAGTATTTTTTTTAATTAACGTTTTGGATTAAAAATCTGAGGCGTTACAGTTATAGAGAGTTACAATCGGCACTTAAAATTAATCAATATAACTGATGAAACATTTTTTTATAAAAGGTTATAGAGACTTACAATCATGAGAAAGTGCGATTTAGTGACATAAGTAAAGGATCGATCAGAGTTTCTTGTTTCAGAGTTTCTTGTTTATGGGTTTTAGTTTTTGTGTTTCTAAGTTTATTGCACTTGCTTTGCGTTTCTAGGTTTATCGATTTTTAGGTTTTCTGGTTTGCATTTGAGGAAAAAGAAGCTAAGGCCCAATTTATGTGTTTCACGTTTCTTGGATTTCTCGCATTTCTGGTTTCAGGATATCAGGTTTCTCTTTTCAGGGTTTCTGGAGGCAACATGCAAAAAAGAAGATCGAGGAAGATGAAGGGTTTTGTCCAAGAAGAAGAATGAAGAAGAGGTTTCTATTAGGCACGGTTTCTCTATATCGTTTTTTAATTTTTGTAAATTTTTTATAATTTGGTTTACTATAGACACAACGCTTTTAAGAAAAAAAAGTATAAGACTTAAGACAGCGCTTATTAGTAAAATGCTTTCTAAGGTTCACCAAAAAACATTTTTTTTTTAATAAGACCTAAAACAATGCTTCTGGGAAAAGTGCTTTCTAAGGTTTGTTAAACTTTTTTTTGTCAGACCTAAGACAACACTTCGCAGATAAGTGCTTTCTTAGTTTCACGAAAAAATTTCTTTTTTTTTTAATAAGACTAAGAGAACGCTTTGTAATGTGTATGCGTATGACAACATTTTACTAACAAGCATTGTCTAAGGAGCTATCTAAATTTTCCATATTTTCTAATACAAGTAACAACAACACTTTTTCAAAAAAGCGTTGTAAAATGAGTATTATATATACCTATTTTTTACTCGTTATCATTGATTTTAAATGTAAAACTTCGTATGAAGTTTTGTGTTGGTTTAAATATGTCTTTGATCCCTGCAAATATATCACTTTTTGATTTTAGTCCATGTAAAATTAGAGATGATTGATTTTGGTCCCTAACGCCAAATCAAAAGTTACAAAAAAGAGCTGGCAAACTGTCGTGGCACGGAAGAAGACGGGTTTTCCAAAAACCCCTAAACTCCACTTTTAATTTCTATTCATATTTTTTTATAAAATAACACTAATTTATTAGGGGTTTTTGATAATTAATAAATTTATTAATTAATAATATAAAAACTTTTAATTTTTAATATATTATAGGGCCACGTGTCCCAACGCTCCTTTTTTGTAATGTTGATTTGACATTAGGGACCAGAGTCGATCGTCTATCATTTTATAGGGAATAAATCCAAACAAAAAAACTTACAGGGATTAAAATCAAAAAGTGATATATTTATAGGGACCAAAAACATATTTAAACCAACACAACTTCATACGAAGATTTTACATTTAAAATCAATGTTAACGAGTCCTAAAAATCTTACAAAAATCAAAGTTATCAAATTCATATCTATATAATCATCCACTAATTGTTCAAAAAAACCATAATCTTCCCATTTCAAAAGCATAATTACAAAACTTCAAAATTAGGAACATCCCATTTCTCCTGCATTACAAAACAAATGGAGGAGTTATGTATGACATTAATATATATATATATATATATATATATATATACTATATTATTCACAAAATTACAATTACCTTGCTAGATTCCCATATATGATTTTTCAAGTTGCTATCTTCGTTGTCCCAATTATCCACCAAAACATTGACAAACCTTCGAGAAAGTGAAGTAACATGATCATTACAGTTTTTCCTATTTATCCCTGAAGGTAATTCAGTCAATGAATCTAAACCAATCAAGAAATTCTTACCTATCATACATTTACGTTTCAACTTTGTCATATGTGTGCCATACCTACCCTTTTTTTGCGTAGACTGAGTACCCACCACACTTTGCAAAGAAGCTGACGAATTATTCATGTGTCCGTTTTAAAAAAGAATAATAATGGTCAATAGTAATTCAAAATAATGGAGAACAACAATTATAAGCAATCATGTCATATATTGATAAAAACTATAAACAATGAAAGTAGATATTATTGATAATGTGAAATTTATTAAGATAAACTATCATTTATTACTGTTTTATTTCTTAAGAGTCTTATGTTTGAATATTCTCCCATATCCCTTCTTGATGATCATGATGAGTGGCATACTCATCATCCACTATAGTTTCTTCAATGACATTAAGTATGCGTTATGGTAATGAAGGAGTTTTAGAAATATCTAACATTGAATCTAGACTTTCATTTGGTCTATGCAAGCTTTTATCTTGAAGAACCACTGACCACTTTTTGTTAGAAGGATCACTGACATAAAAAACTTGTTTTGATTGGGATGACAAAATGAAAAACTCATCCTTATATGCTACCTTTTCAAGGTCCACCAATGTAAAACCAAATTCATCAATTTTATCACCACTATTGATGTCAATCCTTTACATTTAAAAATAGGCACTTTAAATTTCATGAAATCGACATCCCAAATCTCTTCAATGGTCCCAAAGTAAGGTATGGTCCACTAATATGATTTTTATCTTTTGAACTAGAATAATGCATGGACTCAGCTACGACTATAACCCCATTATAGTTCATGGTACTACTATCATACTGACTCTATGTAAAATGTGAAATTATTGATATTGTAGCCTGTCCAAATTATGACATCAAAGTGAGGTTTGTAACATCCCAAATTTTATAATCAACTGATTTATTAATTAAATAGGATTTTAAACAAATTAATTTGGTGTTAAAATTATTTTAGAATATATGTTGATTAATTTTATGATTACTTCTCCTTATATGTGTGAGTTTCTTATGGTTTGATAATCGTATATATATTTGATTTAATGAGTAATATAAATTATAAATATTATGTTTATTTATTTAATTTATTTTTCAAAAGAAATAATGGTATTTTAGCAAAAGTATTTTAGAGAATAAGATTTTAAGTGATTTTACATGTATGCATATTTGCATTAGATATTTCTGGAGATACTTTCGTGTGCATTTGACTAAATGATAAATTTGTGCATAGTTATATTTTAATTATTTAAGACTATTTCCTATTTTAATTATTTGTTTTATAAATAGTTGTCTTAAGATATTAGTAATATAGTGCTTAATTTCATTATTTTTATATATTTTCTATGATATGATAAATTTATACATATTTAGAGTGATTTAGTAATCAATATAAACTATTGATGTAATATTTATTTAATTTATCATTTTGACTATTGTATATAGACGGTAGTATTTTTATGTGATTTTTTGTAAAATATTATAGTAATAATTGTAGTTAATATTGTGAATATGAGAGTTTTGGTTATTAATGTATTTTAAAAGAGTACTTTTTTTTTATAAAATATTAGTTTTGAAATATTACCAATAATTTAGTAATGAAATATTGTTTAAAAAATTAGTTTTGGTAATTGTTGGTTTTATTTTAAAAAATAAAAGAAACGAGTAAAATGTGTTTTATGGGTTGGGCCCATACACAAGTAAAACCTAATTTAAAAGAGAAAAAAAAAAAATATATATATATATATATATGTATGTATAAGGAAGCAGCATGGGCACCCAGGAAGACGAAACAAAAAGCAAAAAGTTACTAAGTCTATCATTCCATGCCCTAGGTGTTTGTTTTAGACCATAAAAAGATTTCTTAAGTTTAAAAACATGATTTGGAAATTCAGAACTTTCAAAACGTGGGGGTTGTTTAACATAGACTTCTTCATTTATATAACCATAGAGAAAATAACTTTTAACATCCATTTGAAATAATGTAATACTATTATTTGCAGCAAAAGAAAGTAGGATACGAATAACTTCTAACCTGACCACTGGAGCAAATGTCTTAGTGTAATCAATGCCTTTTTGCTGACTGTAGCCTTGTGCGACAAGTCTTGTCTTGTTTCTGACCACTTCACCTTTTTCATTTAGCTTGTTTCTGAAAACCCACTTGGTTCCAAATACGTTCTTCTCTGGTCTAGGTACTAGATCCCAAACATCATTCATCTTAAATTCATTTAACTCTTCTTGCACTGCAAGAATCCATCCATCATCTTCCAATGCTTTATCAACAGCGGTAGGCTCAATTACTGAGAGTAAGCTAAACAAAGTCGTATCTTTTAGTGATGATCTGGTCCTCCAAGTATCACTTGCACTTCCAATGATTAGAGTTTCAGAATGAGATTACTTGTACTTCCATCCAGATCTTCCTTCTGACTTATCTTGACTACTTTTTGACTTGATTAGATTCATCCTCTAAAGATTTTTCATCTTTTTATTGATTTGCTTGTATCCTCTGATTTTTCAGGTGTTTTTGGTTTGTCTGCATCTACTTCCTCTAGTTCAAGTAAATCTCTAGTATCCTCAACTTCCTTTGACTTTTTAAGTTCAAGATGTTTGTCATATAACATAATATAAATCAGATAATTAAAGAGTGAAACCAAACTCCCCAAAATATCAATTTTGTTTTTGGTGGTTTCTGCTTGTTTCTGAAGAAACAAAAAAGTTGTATTATGCTTATATTGGAATGTTCAGGTTTTGTGATTCTTCTGGTTCGTCTAAATTTTGAGAACCTGCAAAATACTTATCTAACTTTGATTTTTAAGATTAAGCTGCTTGTTAACACAATAAACATAATATCAAACAGATAAATAAAGATTAGAGAAATACACCCTAGACATCTACTTGTTTTTGTATTACTCTAAAAACCCTCTTAGTTCTTCTTTACTGGATTTTAAGATTGTGAATTGCATATCCGCTCATTAGAGGTTCTAGATAAAGAGATTTGAATTCTCATCCAGGTTTGTAGTCTTGATGAATCTAAATAGAGTATTTAGAGAAGTCTCTTGATTCTGATTGTTCATATGACAATTCTCTTTCTATTGATGTATCATGTTCTTTTGGTAATTCTGGAACTAATGGTAGTTCTAATTCTTTTGGAAGTTTCAGTTCTGTGATATGTGTGATTTCTCTTCCAGTTTTGCTTCTGTTGATACGTGTGATTTCTTTCCCAGTTTTTCTTCTTTTGATACTCTAGATTTTTCTAATATTTCTGGTTCATCTGATAGTTCTGGTTCCAATCATCAAGTTTTTCAGCTTTCTTCAAATAGTCACTTGGCTTCTGTTTGTTAGGTCTTGGAACATAGACCTTTTTTCCCTTCATAAGTTGCTAGCACCCGATTTCTAGATGCCCTGATTGGTGTTTCACCTTGGTTGATTAGAACATCTGCAACATAAATAATTTTATCTTTTGGTACCCAAAGCTGATTGGATCCTAGTTTGTTAGTCTTGAAAGATTTGTTGCCATTCCCTGTATATAACATGGGACAAGATAATTTAGAGTGACTTTTCATAGAACAAACAGTACACAACATAAGAGTGAATATATTTAGGTCATTCTACTATTTCTTCAAAATCCTATACTTTTTTTTACCATTTCTACTAACACAATAAACCGTAGATGTATACTTACTTCTATCCATACCATTAGCTAGAAAATCTTGGAATACTTCTTCATGCTTATCAGAACTACATGTGGTATTTTCAATATGGACATCTTTCAAGGATTTATCTTTAAGTTCAGCAATATCAATTTTCATATTTATATTTTCTATTTTCAGATTTATGTTTGTCTCTTTAGCCTTGAGTATCTAGTTATAGATAAAATTAGGGCTTCAATTTATTCCTTGTTTATATCTGAATTGTAACTTCATTCATAGCTTAGTCAACAATGATCTTATTCAAAAATTGTTATGAACAAGATGCTTTTTGATACTATGTTCTTTAGCCAATTCTCAATTTCTGAATCCAATCCGAGCACTTCATCTAGATTGATTTTGTTTGTATTTTGTTCAGATTGAGTTTGTATGTTCTTCAGATTGATTATGTCCATATTTTGTTGTAGATAAATCTTGATTAAATCTCTTGTAAATAATTCATATCTTTTTGTGATAAATCTTGATCAAATCTTCTTCAAATCTTGAAAGTATCTTCTTGTCAACTTGGTCAAAGATTTTCTTCAATCATAAATTAGAATCAAATCTTATTTTAGATTTTCTTAAGAAACATTTGACCATATCTTCTTTTCAATTTGGTCAAAGATTTTCTTCAATCATAAATCTGAATCAAAGCTTATTTTAGATTTTCTTCAAAAACATTTGACAATTTCTTTTCTACTTGTTCAAAGATTTTCTTAAATCATTTTCTGTTTTAATTTCAACACTTTGATTCTTTAAAACATTAACTTTTTCATTTAGGTTTGCATTTTCTCTCCAAAGTGTTTTCAGTTTTAAAGACAATTTGTGATTCTTATTTAAAAACTCATTTATAACAGTAATTAAATCAGATCGAGTTAAGTCACAAAATACCTAAATTTCTTCATCTACTGATTCATTGAATCTAGACATGTTGAACCCTTGGTTCTTTCCCCAAACACTGTTAAGTGCTCAGCCTTGAGATCAAGCTCTTATACCAATTGAAGATGCAAACACGAGAAGGGGGTTTGAATTGTGTTTGAAAAAGTTGATAACTTTTTGCTAATTTGATGAAGGCTGGTGGATTTTTATGAATTATTTAAATAAGAAGCAATTGGATTTAGAGGCAGCAAACAATAAAAGCATAAATAATTGGACACATAGATGTATCCTGGTACACCACTAACATGGCTACATATTGTCACATTATTCATAAGGCTTTAATCCTCTTATTCAAATACTTGAATTGCAAAGCACTTGACCGTTCAAGCCAGTCTTCCCAAACAGCTTGACAACCCCAGACTTTTGAGGAACTAACCACCTTGACCCTACAAGCCAAGTCTTCTCAAGCAACCTAACAACCCCAGACTTTTGAAGAAAACAAACACCTTGACTCTACTAGACAAGTCTTCTCCACACAACTTGACAACCTTGATTATTGAAAGCACACTAACACCACTATCGGGTTTGAATACAAAGTTTTGGAACTTGAGAAGTTTCTTCTAACAAGCAGATTATAAAAATGACTGTCACACTCTAAGAAAAACACTCAAAATATTTTTCATTCGAACAAGTGTTTGTCTCTTTAGCCTTAAGTATCTATTTATAGATAAAATTATGGCGTCAATTTAGTCCTTGTTTAAATCTGAATTGTATCTTCATTCATAGCTTGGTCAACAATGATCTTATTCAAAAATTGTTATGAACAAGATGCTTTTTGATAATATGTTCTTTAGCCAATTCTCTATTTCTAAATCCAATCTGAGCACTTCATCTAGATTGATTATGTTTGTAGTTTGTTCAGATTGAGTTTGTAAGTTCTTTAGATTGATTAAGTCCATATTTTGTTGTAGATAAATCTTGATTAAATCTCTTGTAAATAATTCATATATTTTTGTGATAAATCTTAATCAAATATTTTTCAAATCTTGAAAGTATCTTCTTGTCAACTTGGTCAAAGATTTTCTTCAATCATAAATTAGAATCAAATCTTATTTTAGATTTTCTTAAAAAACATTTGACCATATCTTCTTTTCAATTTGGTCAAAGATTTTCTTCAATCATAAATCTAAATCAAATCTTATTTTAGATTTTCTTTAAAAACATTTGACCATTTCTTCTTTTCTACTTGTTCAAAGATTTTCTTCAATCATAAATCTGAATCAAATCTTATTTTTGATTTTCTTCAAAAACATAAATCTTCTTTCATCTCTATTAAACACAAATATATTGTTCTCATAAAATAATTTTGTTAACATCAAAACTCTAAGTATAAAACTAACTTAGTTCCAACTTTTTTTCTTGCTGATGTATCAGGTTCCTCTTGTAATTCTAGTTCTGTGGATACTTCAGATTAATCAGATGGTTCTGATTTTTCTGATAGTTCTGGTTCATGATAAGGTTCTTCACTTTCTGACAGTTATAGTTCATTAGTTGGTTCAGGTTCTAGTTCAGGTACTGTGATGACCATTCCTTCTTTCATTAGAGTCAAGTCTTGGGAAATAGACCTTTTTCCCTTCATAAGTTGCTAGCATCCACTTACCAGATGCCATGATTGATGTTTCAACCTCGTTGCTTAGAACATATGCAACATAAACAATTTCTTTCTTTTGATACCCAATTCTGATTGGATTCTGGTTTGTATTTAACATGGGACAAGATGATTTAGAGTGACTTTTCATAAAAAAAAAAGTTCACAAAACATCAGAGTGAATATGTTTAGCTTCAATTACTATTTCTTTAAATTCTATAACTCTTTTACCATTTCTACTAAAACCATAAATCATATATGCATACTTGCTTTTTTCCATACCATTAGCTAGAAAATCTTGGAATACTTCTTCATGCTTATCTGAATTACATATGGTATTTTCAACATGGATATCTTTCAAGATTTTATCTTTAAGTTCAACAATATCAGTTTTCATATTTGCATTTTCTATTTTAAGTTCAATTATATCAATTTTCAAAGTTACATCTTCAGTTTCAAATTTAGCACTTTGATTCTTTAAAAAACTAATTTTTTGAGTTAGGTTTGCATTTTCTTTCCTAAGTGTTTTAGTTTTAAAGACAATTTGTGATTCTTATTTAAAAAGTCATTTATAATAGTAATTAAATCAGATCGAGTTAAGTCAGAAAATAACCCAATTTCTTCATCTGCTGATTCACTAAATCCAGACATGTCGAACCCTTGGATCTTTCTTCAAACACTGTAAAGTGCTCAGCCTTGCAACTGAGCTCTGATGCCAATTGAAGGTGCAAGCATGAGAAGGGGGGTTGAATTGTGTTTGACAAAGTTGATAACTTTTTGCTAATTTGATGAAGGCTGGTTGGTTTTTATGAATTACTTAGATAAGAAGCAATCGGGTTAAGAGGCAACAAATAATGAAAGCATAAATAATTGGACACATAGATTTATCATAGTTAACCCTATCTTGGCTACATCTAGTCCCCTCATCTAGAAGGCTTTAATCCACTAATGCAAATACCTTGAATTACAAAGCACCTGATCCTCCAAGCCATCCTTACAACCCTAGACTTTTGAGGAACTAACCACCTTGATCCTACAAGCCAAGTCTTCTCCTAACAGCCTGACATCCCTAGATTGAAGAAGGAACTAAACCACTATCGGGTTGGATAAAAAATATTGGAACTTGAGTAGTTGCTTCTAACAAAGTTGATAATAATATTAACTCTCACGCTCTAAGAAAAAACACTTAGAAAATAATGGTAACTTGAACAAGTGTTTCTCTCTTTGAACTCTAAGATGAATTTTAAATTTTGAGTTTATGAGTTCTTCTACTATTTTCTGATTTTCGATGATCTTCTACTTCAGCCTTGAGTATCTATTTATAGATAAAATGAGGGCTTCTATTTAGTCCTTGTTTAATTCTAAACTATATATTCATTCCTAGCTTGGTCAACAATGACCTTATTCAAAAATAGTTCTAAACAATATGCTTTTGATAATATATTCTTTAGCCAATTCTTTATTTTTGAATCCAATCTAAGCAGTTCTTTTTAATTGATTATGTTAGTATTTTTTTTCATATTGATTCAGTTCCTATTTTGTTCTGATTAAGTTTGTAAATTCTTCAGATTTATTATGTTCGTATTTTGTTCAGATTGAGTTTGTAAATTCTTCAGATTGATTTTATTCGTATGTTGTTCATATTGAGTTTGTAAATTCTTCACATTGATTTTTTTCATATTTTTTGTAGAAAAATCTTGATCAAATCTTCTTTTAAATAATTCATATCTTCTTGTGATAAATGTTGATCAAATTTTCTTCAAATCTTGACCATATCTTCTTTTCAACTTGGTCAAAGATTTTTTTCAATCATAAATCAGGATCAAATCTTATTTTAGATTTTCTTCAAAAGCATTTGACCATATCTTCTCTTCAACTTGGTCAAATATTGTCTTCAATCACAAATCTGAATCAAATCTTATTGTAGATTTTCTTCAAAAACATGAATCTTCTTTCATACTCTGTAAAGTCAAATATGTTGTTCTCATAAAATACTTTTGTTAACATCAAAACTCTAAGTATAAAACCAACTTGGTTCCAACACTTTCACCTTCTAGTAACCTTAGCTCCCTTCTTTAGCTCTTCTTCCTCTATGGATTTAGGAGGTTTGCATGCAAAGGTGAAAGATGAAATGGATGAGAGAAAATGAAGGTTTTATTTTTCTTTTCCTTCTTTGATTCACGAGGGAGAGGAGAAGGGAATTGGTTTTCTTTGATCAATTTTGTTGACTCAACCTTTATATGGCAAGATTTATGAGTTGGTTTGACTAGAATACCACTTTACTAATAATTTCATTACATTCTTATCCTCTACGTTACTATTTACTATTAATACATAATTACTATACATTACATATTAATACTAATAACTACTTAAATTAATTAAATATGTATAGGTAATGTTTTGTTAAATATTATCATTAGACGCATGAAACTAAATTTACTTTTAATAATTATAGTCTTCTTTAGAACTTAAAAATAAAACTATTATGCATTTAAGAGTGATTTTAAACTCAAATAATTAACGAGTTTCAGTTTGTATTTAAACAAAAAAATCAAAAGCAAAACTCTATTCAAAATATTTTATAATGAATTTCAATTAAGGACGAATTGTTCAGCTGAATTCGAGTTTAAATATATTACTTATCTCCCGAGTTTAAATATATTACTTATCTCCCGAGTTTAAATACAATCCGAGTTTAAATATATTACTTATCTCCCAATTGAACATGAAATTAATAGTGTCTCATTTCCCTTGGAATCGTAGGATTAAAAACCAAAAAATAAATATATCCCGAGGTTAGAGATATACGTTTTTTTTTTATCAAATGGAGCTATGTGTTTGACATTAAGAAGTCTTTTTCACACTAATAATAGATTTATGTTAATTTTAATTTATTTTATAAATTTTTAGTTGACAAAACAATTAATATATTAATTTGAAAATATATTATGTAAATAAATAAATATCAAATTAACTAATTAAAATGTGTAAAGTGTGGTGATTTGTGAGATCATTTTAGATATTTAAGAGTTGTGCCACTAGTGTAAAATATGGTTAATTGCTTAAAATATGGTGAATTGCTTAAAAATGTTCTAATTATGTCTAAATATTTTTTTTATAAAAAGATATTTCTATTTCTATTATTATTATTATTATTATTATTATTATTATCATATTAATATATAATATCAAAAATGACACTAATCA
>JBBPBP010000002.1:29390706-29573840 GCA_037974735.1 Cicer chorassanicum
TAACGTATATTTGTCTAACAAACAAACACATTGTGTTGAAATTTCTTTTGACAGAATGTATAAAAATATCCCTACAAAACTTTGAAAATGTATAAAAATATATTAAAATTTATATACACAGTTTGATTTGATTTTAGTTTGGTTTGGTTTGGTTTTTAAACAGGATTCATAAATTTTATTCAAGCAGTTTTTACAAAAGAAAAATTAAACATATATAATAATATTTAATTTTTTACAATTTTATTTTTTTTAAACAGTGTGCTATTTTTAATAGGATCGGATTGGATACGAACATTCCTATCAAAAACTTAAAAAATGGGTGTATTTCTGTGCCCTCTCCTTTGAACAATTTATTTTAATAAAATTATTATTTTCCAACTCTATATAATATTACAAGTGCATGTTAAGACAAACTCTCAAATTAAGTTTTGATGAAAATAAACAAAAGTTAATTAAGAATGTTAATTATGATTCTAAATGTTATGTTAATTTAATATGTGCTCTTGAGTTTTTTTATTAAAGATAGGAATCAAGCAAAGCAAAGAAATCATATGAAAAACTAAACAGAACATTCTTGACCATAAACTGTACAAAATAGATAATGTTCTGCAAAATCAAGATTGATTGTCGCAGCCACTTCACCAATCATTCTCCACTATTTTAACAAAGCTTCTGCCTTAATTCTTTATACTAAGTTCATCAGTACATGGCAAGGAACAAGTAGGAATCATTCTTGTTTAAAGGGACTTCTTAATCACTAAGATAAAACATCATGAATCAAAGCAAGTCAAAACGGATTGCAACTTTCTCCAGTCTAGAACTGTCAAGAAAGTTGAAACAAAACTAAACTTCAAGATTGATTATAAGTCCCCACACTGTCCAGAAGACTATCAAACCAGATTGATCATCAATATCCATTTCTGATCATCATTCTCCGTTTCTAAAAGAACAATCTCTGTTTTTGCAGAAACAGACTTCTTTGTTCTGCAGAAGTTGATTACTTCTTTCCAAACAGTTTTGGATTAAATCAAGTATCCTGATCAAAGCCCAATAATCAACGAATATTTTCGAAGCTTAAGGGATCATAAAACGCGTAGAAAATCTGATCAAGTTTGAGTAAAACAGTCCAGTTTAGCAAGGCCCAATACTATTCACATGAATAGATTATTTTTATTCACTTATATTGTTTTGGTTAAAAGTAACAGAGCACTACCAACAACTCTTTATGTCCATAACTAAATGCTCAAATCATCTATAAAAGGAAGGCAAATATTCAGCAACATTCACTTCAAGTGCCAAGTATTCTCGTCAAATCATATTCACTTGCATTCTTGAAGGCATCTCATTCACAAAAAGAATCAGTCTTAAACTCCCATACGCTTCCAGCTTATTATACTGAGTTCTTTTTATCCTGAATCTATTCTCAAACAAGAGTTGAGCATAATCAGATTCAACCAAATCTTTTAAATCATTATTGTGTAAACTCATAACTATAAGGATTGTTTATAGTTTAAGTGTGACTAAAAAAGGGTAAATTGTAAAATCCTATCAGAATTGTTAGGTGACTTGATTGAATCCTTTCTGGGTGGAAAGGAAATTGAGTTACAGATCAAGGTTGATCTTTAACTGTGTAAACAAAAGATTGTTCTCCGTTTTTGAACACTTAGTGAAAATCTCACAGTTGTGAGGACTAGACGTAGCCCGAGTTGGGTGAACCAGGATATATCATTGTGTGGTATCTCTTCCTTATCTCTATTTACATTCAGTTATTTTTATTATCAAGTTAAATAGAGAAACTAAAAACTGTGATTTTAACTAATCAAGAACGTTCTCCGTTTTCTGTTTCCAAAACCAAGAACGTTCTCCGTTTCTGTTTTCATAAACAAGATCATTCTTGAGTTGTTTTTCGTATGTTTTTAATAGGAAATTTTAATTAGGCAAGATTACAGTTCAAACCCCCTTCCTTGTAACTTAACATTGCTACTTCAATTGGCATCAGAGCAAGGTCTCTAAAGAAACACTTTAACCAAGTGCTAGAGAAAAAGATCTAGAAGGAAAAATGTCAAAAGCAAAATACATTGTTGAAGGAGGATCTTCAAACAGGCCACCATATTTTGATGGAACTGATTACTACTTCTGGAAAAACAAGATGCAGCTGTTCCTAAAATCTCAAGACACAGGAATGTGGCGCATCATTGCAGATGGAGATTTCATACCATGAGTTGATCAAAATGAGTTGAAATCGATTGGACATCTGAAGACAAAACTAAGGTACTCCTAAACTCTAAAGCTCAATTATTCTTATCGTGTGCTTTGAGCAGGGAAGAAAGTGAAAGAGTTGATGAATGCACAACTGCTAAAGAAATCTGGGATACACTACTAATTCATCATGAAGGAACAAATCATGTCAATGAAACAAGAATAGACATCGGCATAAGAAAATTTGAGTTGTTCGAATGAATGAAGGAGAAATCATTGATGAAATGTATTCAAGGTACACAACTATAGTAAATGAAATATGGTCCTTGGGAAAGGCTTACTCATTACAAGATAGAGTAAGAAAGATCATGAGATGTCTTCTAGTCATATGGAGACCAATGGTGACAGCTATAAGCCAAGCCAAAAATATTGAAGTGCTTGCATTAGAAGAACTAATTGGAACCTTAAGAGCACATGAGGTATTGCTACAAAAAGATAAACCTGTCAAGAAAGGAAAAGCAATAGCCTTAAAGGCATCTCAAGAAAGCATACCAGTCCAAATAGAAGAAGAAACATAAGAAGCTGGACAAGAATATGCTGATGAAGAAATTGCTCTTCTCACAAGAAGAATTCAAAGAATGATGAGAAGAAGAGACCAGATCAAGAAAGGATTTCCAAACAAAAGAGAAAATCCCAAAACAAAAATAGACAAGAGTCAAATCACATGTTTTCAATGTAATAACTTGGGGCATTACAAATCCGAGTGTCCCTTAAACAAAAGAACACCAAACAAATTTCCTTTCAAAAAGAAATCAATGATGGCCACATGGGATAACTCAAATGAATCTGATGAAGAAGAAGATGAAGAAGCCAACATATGCTTAATGGCAAACACTAAAGAAAATGAGGTAACAAATTATGAACCCTGTATTTTGTGTGAACAAATGGAGAAAGAATTTGACAACTTACTAAATGATTCACACTTACTCATTCAAAAGTGTAGTTCATTAAAAGAAAAATTTTATAAAGAAAAAGAAGAGAAAGAGAAAACTCAGGCTCTGAATGATAAGCTGAAAGAAATCGTTCAAAATCTGAAAGAATCTCAGATCAAAGACTTTCACACTGAAAAACAAGAAAGTCAAGAACATTTTGCACTTCAAAAGGAGAACGTTCTCCTTACAGCTGAAGCTGAACTTTCTAAAAATGATCTGTCAAATTTCATTAAAGCTACTAAAACTTTTCAAAATATCATGGGATCTCAAGTAGGAATATTTGATAAAGCTGGTCTTGGTTTTAATCAAACTCAGAAAACCAAAATGTATGAAAACTTTTTTATTCTGGAAAGAAAAGAAAGTAAATCGCAAGATCAAATGTTCTTACTCCAGCAAAATTGGACATCTTGAATTTGCATGTTATTTTAAGAAAAGAGATGAGAAAATCAAGAACAAACAGAAGGGAGAACAGACTAGAACAAAAACAAATTCTTTTCAGAAAAAAGGAGAACGTTCTCCAACTAAAGTAGAAAAAGGAGAATGTTCTGAAAATTTGTCAAAAACAGTTAAAAAACAGTCTTCGAAATTATTTCAAAATCAAGTGATCAAATGTTCCTCCTGTTGTAAGATTGGACACTATGAATCAACATGTCATATTAAGAGAGAATCAAAATCTAGAACTAATCCACAAGGACCCAAGACAAAATGGGTACCAAAAGTTAATGAAACAAAAAATGCAGGTTGGATTTCAAGGTGTCAAGAAAAAGCCATGGTTCTTGGACAGTGGTTGTTCAAGACATATGACAGGTGATAAAAACTGCTTCATGTCCTTCGTCAAGAAAGATGGAGGATCAGTCACTTTTGGAAATGACAATCAAGCTTGAATCAAAGGTAAAGGAATAATTGGTAAGAAAAACTCTGCTCAAATAACTGATGTTCAGTATGTTGAAGGTCTGAAACATAATCTCTTAAGCATAAGTCAACTGTGTGATGATGGCCTTGAAGTTATTTTCAAACCCAACCTATGTGAAATCATAAAAACAAAATCTGGAGAAGTACTGTTTTCTGGAACCAGAAAGAAAAATCTTTATGTTTTATATCTTGAAGAACTGCCTGATGAATCCTGCGTCATGTCTATCGATAAAGATAAATGGATTTGGCATAAAAGGGCAGGGCATGTCAGCATGAAAACCATTTCAAAAATTTCAAAATTAGAACTCGTTAGAGGACTACCAAAACTAAATTTTGAAAAAGATAAAATATGTGAAGCATGTGTTAAGGGAAAACAAGTCAAAAGTAGTTTTCACTCCAAATAATTCATTTCCACAAACAAAATTCTTGAATTGCTTCACATAGATTTGTTTGGTCCTGTTAAAACAACAAGTTTATGAGGAATTAAGTATGGTTTTGTTATTGTTGATGATTTCTCACGATACACTTGGGTACAATTTTTAAAACAAAAAGATGATGCTTTTGATGCTTTTAATATCTTTTGTAAAAAGGTACAAAATGAAAAAGAATCCAGCATCATTTCTATAAGAAGTGATCATGGAGGAGAATTCATAAATGCCTCTTTTAAAACCTTTCTTGAAGAACTTGTCATTTCTCACAATTTGTCTTGTGCAAGGACTCCTCAACAAAACGGAGTTGTTGAAAGAAAAAATAGAACCTTAAAAGAAATGGCAAGAACAATCTTGGAAGAGTCTAACGTTGAAAAATATTTTTGGGCTAAAGTTGTCAATACATCATGTTATATTTTAAACCGTGTATCCATAAGAAAAATCATAAACAAAACTCCATATGAAATCTGGAAAAACAGAAAACCAAACATTTCATATTTTCACATTTTTGGCTGTTACTATTACATTCTAAATAATAAAGATGTTCTTGGAAAATTTGATGCAAAATCAGACAAAGCTATTTTCTTGGGTTTGATGAATTAGCATTGGAAAAAACAAATGAGGAAGAAGAACTACCAGGCATACAGCAGAAAACAGATATGCAGGAAACAGAGATTGATAAATAATCTCCATATCATTCTCCACCAAAAAGCTGGAGAACGATAGGGGATCATCCTCAAACCCAAATCATTGGGGATACAGCTGATGGAATTAGAACCAGAAAATCATTCAAGAATGATGAAAACAACATGGCAATTATTTCTCAAGTTGAACCAAAATCAATTAAAGAAGCCATAGTTGATCAATCTTGGATTGAAGCCATGAAGGAATAACTGCTGCAGTTTGATAAAAATGAAGTCTCGACCTTGGTACCAAATCCTCAAGATCAAACAATCATTGGTTCACGCTGGGTTTTCAGAAACAAATTAGATAAAAAAGGTAAGGTAGTAAGGAACAAAGCAAGATTGGTTGCTCAAGGATATAACCAACAAGAAGGTATAGACTACGACGAAACCTTTGCTCCCGTTGCATGGTTAGAAGCTTTTCGTATACTTCTTGCATATGCATCTCATAAACATTGTTAAGTTATTTCCAATGGATATTAAAAGTTTATGTAAAACAACCTCCTGATTTTGAAGATCAATCAAAACCAAATCATGTTTTCAAACTTACCCAAGCTCTATATGGTTTAAAACAAGCACCAAGAGCTTGGTATGAAAGGTTATGTTCTTTCTTAATCAAAAATGGATTTTCCAGAGGAAAAATCGACACTACACTATTTAAGAATATTGATAAAAATGATTTACTTTTTGTACAAGTGTATGTCGACGATATTATCTTTGGATCAACTAATGAAAAGATGTGCGATGGCTTTTCAAAACTCATGCATAGTGAATTTGAAATGAGCATGATGGGAGAGTTAAGATATTTTCTTGGGTTACAAATTAAACAACATGAAAATGGTATTTTTATTTGTCAAGAATAATACATTAAAGATTTCTTAACCAAGTACAAATTGAATGAAGCAAAAATCATGTCTACTCCTATGCATCCATCCTCTTCATTAGACAAAGACGAACATGGAAAATCAGTTTCTGAAAAAGAATATAGAGGAATGATTGGTTCTTTGCTATATTTAATTGCTAGTAGGCCAGATATTGTATTCGCAGTAGGATTATGTGCTAGATTTCAATCTGCGCCAAAAGAATCTCATTTAATAGCTGTGAAACAAATTTTTAGATATCTTGTTAGAACTACTGATCTTGGCCTTTGGTATAGAAAAGGTTCTCATTTTGATCTTGTAGCATATTGCGACGCTGACTATGCTGGAGATAAAACTGAAAGAAAAAGCACCAGTGGAGCATGTCAGTTTTTGGGTGATGCTTTGATAAGCTGATCTTGCAGGAAACAAAATACTATAGCCTTATCAACCACCAAAGCTGAATACGTATCAGCCGCAAACTATTGCTCACAAGTTCTTTGGATAAAAAATCATCTTGAAGACTTCTCTGTAAGTTACTCAAGCATTCCAATTTATTGTGATAATACTAGTGCAATCAACTTATCAAAAAATCTCATTCAGCATTCTCATTCAAAACACATTGAAATAAAACATCATTTTATTCGTGATCATGTTAACAAGAAAGATATTGAATTAATCTTTGTTGATACTCAAAATCAACTTGCTGACATTTTTACAAAGCCTCTAGTTGAGGAAAGTTTCAATTCAATCAAAGAAAATCTGAAAATCATGAAAAATCCTAAAAATTCGCGTTAAAATTGCTTCTGCAGAAAACGGAGAATGTTTATCAATCTCCATTCTTCCAGGCATCTTTCTCCGTTTTTCAACTAACATTCTCCACTGAGTCATCACTTTCCTCTTGGGCACAAAAGGCGTCTTCTAACATTTAATGCATGTGTCCCCTTGTTTTCAAAGGTCACTCTGACAAGTCGTCACTTCGTTTCCCGCCCCCAAACGTCTTTCACTTCCCTAGGTTCAAATCATCATTGATCTTTTTCTTAAAAAACAGCAAAAATGTGTTGCAGTTATCAAACCTTTTAGTTTCAGAAAATCTTCGTCTTCCTTAACCATTATCCTCCAAAAACAATGGCTCGAACCAAACAATCTGCGCGCAAAAATGCATGCACAGATACACCATCATCATCATCTTCACCGTCAACATCCTTCGGTCGTTCATCATCTCCACCACCTAGACCAACTCCTCCAAAACACTCATCTGACACCTCCTTCTCAGACTATCTCTCATCCTCTCCTAAAACTAACCCTAACTCCTCTATTCCTGAACCTTTGTCTATTGTTCTTCCCCCTCTTTACTATTGTCCTCCTACTAACATTTCTCAAGTTCCCCCTCACTTGCGCAAACCCTTCATAAATCCATCACCACCAAAGAAATTTGTCAATTCCCCAGCACCAAAAAGACACTCAATGAGAGTCTTGGCAGGAATTGGGACTTCAAGAACCTAATCACTAAACCTGCTTACTTCACCATTTCAGACTCTGATTCAGAGGAATCATCTTATACCCATCCTCACATTGGCAAATGGGCTCAACGACTCATTGGCATTGGACGAGTCTTTGTCTTTGACAACCTCATAATAGATGGCAATGTTGTCCAGCATTTTACTGATGCTTTAGGATGGACTGCCTTTCTGCAAACATATGAGCACTACTATCTAGATGTTGTCTGGGCTTTTACAGTCAGGCCCAAACATTCCTTGATCAATCTCTTATGATTTCCACCATTAAAGGAATCGAGATAAGGCTGACTCCTGATATTCTGGCATCAATCTTGGACCTTCCTACTGAAGGTCCTGCTGTTTTTGGGAACACATGGTATGCAGCTCTCAACCTGAAACAAACCGATGTTTTCTCTGAGCTACTTCAATAAAACTCCACTCGGTACCTCTCCACATACCTCAAACCCCTCCCTAAGATCTTTAATAGTATGAGTCAGCATACTCTTCTTCCCCACTGTGGAAGCCATAAGTATGTCTCTAACAACGACGCGCTGATCATCTATCATCTCATCAACTGTCAACGCCTCAATCTTACACATCTCATCCTTCATCATATGATTGTTGCCGCAACTAAATACTACAAGAAAAATACCGTTCCCTACAGTATGATCTTTACCAAAGTCTTTAGCTATTTTAAAATGCATTTGTCCAAGTCTGCATCTTCAAAAGGATCTTCTCCTTCTATAGCTAAATATGAATCTTTTTCTCTTTCCTTTTTGTATGACAAAGGGGGAGAATTAATTTTAGTTTTTATATTCTGATAATTAAGAAGTTCTTTTTGTAATCAGGATCTTCTATTTTGTACTTTGCGATTGTATAATTTTAAAAATCAATGAAATATTTATTATGCTGAAAATCTGATTACATTATCTATTTCACTGTAATAAAAACATCTGTTGCATCAATTGAGGGGGAGCTTCTACGCTCTTCAAAATTAAAATTAGAATTAGAATTAAAATCTAAATTAACATGTTTGTCATCATCAAAAAGGGGGAGATTGTTAAGACAAACTCTCAAATTAAGTTTTGATGAAAATAAACAAAGGTTAATTAAAAATGTTAATTATGATTCTAAATCTTATGTTAATTTAATCTGTGCTCTTAAGTGTTTTTATTAAATATAGGAACCAAGCAAAGCAAAGAAATCAGATGAAATACTAAACAGAACATTCTAGACCATAAGCTGTACAAAACAGATAATGTTTTGCAAAATCAAGATTGATTGTCGCAGCCACTTCACCAATCATTCTCCATTATTTTAACAAAGCTTCTGCCCTAATTCTTTATACTAAGTTCATCAGTACATGGCAAGGAACAAGTAGGAATCATTCTTGTTTAAAGAGACTTCCAAATCACTAAGATAAAACATCATGAATCAAACCAAGTCAAAACGGATTGCAATTTTCTCCAGTCTAGAACTGTCAAGAAAGTTGAAACAAAACTAAACTTCAAGATTGATTATAAGTCCCCACACTGCCCAGAAGACTATCAAACCTGATTGATCATCAATCTCCATTTCTAATCATCATTCTCCAATTCAGAAAGAACAATCTCTATTTCTGCAGAAACAGACTTCTCAGTTCTGCAGAAGTTGATTACTCATTTCCAAACAGTTTTGGATTAAATCAAGTATCCTAATCAAAGTTCAATAATCAAGGAATATTTTCGAAGCTTAAGGGATCATAAAACGTGCAGAAAATCTGATCAAGTTTGAGTAAAATAGTCCAGTTCAGCAAGGCCCAAAACTGTTCACATGAATGGATTATTTTTATTCACTTATATTGTTTTGGTCAAAAGTAACATAGCACTACCAACAACTCTTTCTTACCATAATTAAATGCTCAAATCATCTATAAAAGGAAGGCAATTACTCAACAACATTCAAAACTTCAAGTGGCAAGTATTCTCATCAAATCATATTCACTTGCATTCTTGAAGGCATCTCATTCACAAAAAGAATCAGTCTTAAACTCCCATACGCTTCCAGCTTATTATAATGAGTTCTTTTTATCCTGAATCTATTCTCAAACAAGAGTTGAGCATAATCAGATTCAACCAAATCTTTTAAATAATTATTGTGTAAACTCATAACTATCAGGATTGTTAATAGTTTAAGTGTGATTAATAGAGTAAATTGTAAAATCCTATCAGAATTGTTAGGTGACTTGATTGAATCCTTTCTGGGTGGAAAGGAATTGGAGTTATAGATCAAGGTTGATCTTTAATTGTGTAAACAAAAGATTGTTCTCCGTTTTTGAACACTTTGTGAAAATCTCATAGTTGTGAGGACTCGACGTAGCCCGAGTTGGGTGAACCAGGATATATCATTGTGTGGTATCTCTTCTTTATCTCTATTTACATTCAGTTATTTTTATTATCAAGTTAAATAAAGAAACTAAAAACTGTGATTTTAACTAATCAAGAACATTCTCCGTTTTCTGTTTCCAGAACCAAGAACGTTCTCCGTTTCTGTTTTCATAACCAAGATCATTCTTGAGTTATTTTTCTTAAGTTTTTAACAGGAAATTTTAATTAAGCGAGATTACAATTCAAACCCCTTCCTTGTAACTTGACATTGCTACTTCAGTGCACTCTATATAATATTTAATCAAATATAGGCAAAAGAGTGTACATGTCATCTAATATTTAGTTAATGTAATACTAAAATATGTCAATAAGTGAATATGCGGTCACTTTAATTTAGACAAATGAAATGAATCAAATTGTGACAAAAAAAAAGAGTATTGATAAAAGTGTTAGTTATAGGAATTTTAAACAAGAAGATTCACTACTCTTCACCAATCTCAAATTTATTTTTTAATTACTTGATTTATATCATTTTAAGGCCGTGTTTTGATTTTTTTTTTTAAATTTATGGATTCAAGGTGTTTAGATTTGAGTTTTTCAATTTTTTTAATTGGTGCATGAATTTAGGTATATTTCTGTTTTTATGGGTGTTGCAGTTACTACATAAGATCCTGTTTCAGATCTGCTTTTATATGTGTGTGTTTGGAATACAAAAAGTTAAAGTTAGACACATTAATATACAAAAGGTATTAATTCTAAGAAGATCTACATACAAAATAGACACATTTTACCCACTAACTACATTTTTTAATATGTGTGAAAAATGTAAATGATGCTTATAAAAACGGGGCGGAAGGAGTATATATATGAAATAAGGATATAAGTTATAAATTTGATTCGGTGGTTGAGGCGGAAGAGTTAAGGTGTAAACTAATAAAGTGGGCTTGAGTTTGATTATCACCTTCATCATTATACTAACAAATTATCAACTATTATACTAACATTGGTAATTTAAAAAAAAAAAAAAACTACATATGAAGTTATAACACTGTATCCATAATTTATTTTTGCCATATCAACAAAATCAAGGTTCAAATAATCATTTCATTTGAATTTGATAATAACTGAATAATAAAATCTTTTAAGAAATTTCCTCTTTTTGTCACTTATTTTTTCCCTCTCTTTATTTATTTCTTATTATTAATTTCTCTCACTAAATTTCATATGTAGGTTATTATAAAAAATTTATACCAGACAAATATTTGTCACTAAAAAAATAGTTAAAAATGATATGTATATACAATGAAGGGTGTTTTGTGACAACAATGACTTCAAAGTAGGAGATTTTATCCGATATAAGTTGCCAAAAATAATTCTGACACTTTATATAATGATTTTAAAATTTATTAATTATCATCTACTTCTATTTAAATTTACTTTATTCGAATATTTTTTATTGTACTTTATTCAAATACTTTTTATTGTAATAATAATTTATTTTCTGAATAAGGTTATGGTTCGCTACTCATTCAATGATTAATTTTAAATAATTTTTTCCCCTTCCCTTATTTATTTAATATTTATCCCCTCTCTTTGAATATAATATTACAAATACTATAATATTTAATTAAAATTAATTTATGTACATTCTATCTAATACATTATATGTATCACACTAAAATTTAATGTCATGAATGACTATGTTATAATATGATCACAAAAATGGTATATAAATCAAATTCATTTAAAAACTATTTTGTCAAAAATATTCTAATAAAGTTTATGTACACAATGTACTTCGAAATATACCCTTACATACAATATACCACACAAATCAAACAATTTTAAAAGAATGTTCTTTTAAAAAATTGAATAACATTTTTAGGCAATAACATATGGTGTGTTTGGCACGGACTACACACTAGTATAAGAAAACACATAAGTGGTTTTTGCAACCATAACAAATTATGACAAATGTCATAATTGATTATGTCATTAAACTCAGCTAAAGTGGATTATGACAAAGGTTGCCTCTTTTAGAATTTTATTTTTAAAACAACTTTTTAAACATTTTTAAGTGGATTTTGACTTAGTGTTTGAAAAAAAAATATAGAAAAAAGCTTGTGTGTGTGAATAAATTTAAAGAGAACTTTTTCTTTTACTTACAATTAAATCCCAAAAACAAACAATACATAAAACAAAAGGTGCGATCGTGCAATATCCTTTTTCGATTTTTGTATCGTTGTTCCGCATAGGATTTCCTTTGTTTCCATTATCAAAATTTTTCCATTATCAAAATGAGATAATCCTGTCAAGTAGTAAATTCACATTGGCATATAACTTTGCAAATCCTTTTTCTGCATGAATTTTATTAAATTAAAACTACATTTTTGTTAAACATCAATATCTCTAATCCATATTCCACACCATTTGATAGAATAAATCAATCCAAAATTTTGTATGAGAATTGACCATCATAATGCTTCGTCATTAATTGATTATTAAGTAATTTAAATAATAAAATTTATCAAGACTCCACATTTTAAAGTTCTATTTGTTGATATGGAGTAAAACGAACCCACACCTAAGGCGCATAGTTCATACCTCATACATAAACATTTGAAGTAAAAGAGAATTAAAGTCTAAGAGTTATTAGTTGATTGCTTGGGTAACTTTTCATTTAAACAACAATATTATTTAGTTATGGTTTAAATATGTCTTTGGTCCTTACAATTATAACCTTTTTTACTTTTTTTCTCGTAAGTTTTTTTGTCTGATTAACATCCTTGCAAATATAGTTTCATTTAAATAGTCCTTCCATCCAATTTATGTTACAAAAATTGTAAAACCGTTAAAACATAACCATTTTTTAACCAAAAAAAACCCAAATATAATTAAATTATAACATTTTTTAACCTAAAATTAACCTCAAATGTTTCAGTCTTCTTCTCTAAAAAAAACCTAAATTGCACTTTCTTCTTCATCGTTTCAGTCCTCTTTCCGTTGTAGAAGTCTTCACGTTGTGTCGCAATTCATAAAATAAATAAAAAATCTGGAAAAGAAAAATGAATTTGATTAAAGGTTCAGCCCTGTCACCATGGCAAATTCTTTCATCATCCCTTACCATTACTAGGTCTATGACTTAGACTTTCTTCTTTGCCTCAACACCAAAATTTTACTTCAACTTTTGGATTTTTCCATATACTCCCCTAAAATCTCTTAATCTTCATGTTAAGAAGAAAAACTCTGATTTAGAGCCAATTCTAGAACCCACCATTATCCAACAAGTACCACTAGACGAAGAAAAAGATTATGGAAACCATGAATTTGAATATGGTGATGTATCTCAAATGGATGAAGATATTGGTGACGGTGATGAGATTTATGATGACGAAGAGGGTTGAAACGATGAAGAATAATGTGTGATTTAGGTTTTTATAAGGAAGAAGACTGAAACATTTGAGATAAATTTTAGGTTAAAAAAATTATAATTTAATTATATTTGAGTTTTTTTTTAAATGATTATGTTTTAAAATGAAACTATATTTGCAGGATGTTAACCAAACAAAAAAGTTTACGAGGATCAAAATAAAATAAAAAAGTTATAGTTACAAGGACCAAAGACATATTTAAACCTTTAATTATTCTAACAAGTAAGTTGAACTACGTTCAAAACTTTTATTGTTGTCTTGGTATTATGTTGCCCATGTATATCCTGAAAGGTTAAAATAGAAATATAAAACAATGAAATGTTGGAACTATGATGACATGCATGTTAAAGTAACTAAGGTAAAATGATCAACATTTGATTATAAAGAAATAAATAAAATATTTACTTATACTTAAAGAGTCATTTTATGATGATTACAACTTTTGCTACTCCGTAAGAGCTAAAAACTATTTAATCGTAGTATATAGAAAATGAAAATTTTACACTATAAAGTGAAGAGCAATTTTTTGTATCTTACATACAAAGTAGAGACAAATGTCTAAAGTTCTCTTATTTGTTTATGGTATTATCCTCTTCCATTTACAATTTCTCGTAACCTACGGTTGTTTGGTCGATAACATGTGCTTCTTTAACGAGCGTTGTCCAACTTTTCCATGTGGCATTGGTGGAATTGGGGTGTGTGTTTCGAATTGTTGTACTTGTCAATATGACATTTAAATAAATAAAAACGTTAAAAAAAATCTATTTGCAAGTTAGTCATAATATTATTTCTCTCATACTCAGTATATATATATATATATATGGCCATGTCATGTAATCATTCATAAACATATTAAATCATGTCAGTGTAATATCTATAATTTTTTAGAAGATATGAATAACTACAACTTTACTACTTAATCATAGCAAGTTCTTTCAATAAATGATAGTAATATGGCCATGTCATGTAATCACTTGTTCAACTCCCTTTTTTTCTTTTATGTACCCTTTTTTTCATTCATTTTATTTTGATTTGTTTTATTTTAAGACCGCACGATCATCACATGGTCTCTCTACGGGGATCGCAAGACATTAGTTATTATACACACACACACACATATATAACGCATATTATGTTATATGTCTTTTTTTAAATTCTTTTGATTTTTCTTTTTAATTTTGTCGCTTATTTATGTTGTATTATTAGGCTCAGTCACCTAGGTTTTACAAATGGGCATCGAGAAATACCAAGCTTGCAAAAATACTAAATTTTCTAACTTCAAAATGCAACACCCGCTTAGTCAATTTTCATAACATGTCCATTACCCAAATAAATTCAAATAGTTAGCAATCACTTAATTAATCAAATATCTACAAATGGAATATTTAGCAGAGTACACTCAACATATACATAAATACTCATAACACAACTGACACACAAAACATCAAACCCATGAATCAAGACACTCAACGAGTATATCGTACCTAGCCTGATTAGGAAAATTTAAATTTTTAAAAATTAAAGTTATACATACATCACAACTGTGAAGGATATCACATTACCTTACTTTCATGATTTCTCAAAATATAACTTAGTTCAATCTATTTCAAAATCTCAACATAATACTTACAATATTAATTAACTAGGTGCACCAAAATAAATATAACAACTAACAATTCAAGTAGGAATAATTACATTAACTTATTAATTCTTGCTCAAACAGTGTCACCTATTAGAACGAAAATCTTCTTCAAGGTAGACATACTGACTCACGACACTGAGCAAATGATTTCAAGGTTGAACTTGTAACATATGACCTATATGTGCCATTGTTGCATTAAACACAAACATTGAAGGGATAAGTCATCGAACTCGTGATAATGGTACAATACAAGTTGACCCAAATACGTAAAAACATTAAAGTAACATTACAACATATTCTCAAATATGTCTTAAATTCAATAATAGTGTATTCATGACCTATTCAAATTGATCATTTAAGCCTATTCATGGTAACATATTAACTAATCATTCATAATTAGTCAGTTAAGATAACAATTAATTATCATCTTATTCAAATAATATATTATTGTTAACTCCTCATATTCACAACATAACATGTTATAGCATTAACATTCAATCAGAATAAATTATTTATCATGACATCACACTTCAATGACAATTAAATTCTTATTTAAAAAAGGTATCATTTATCCAGATAATCATGTCAATTGTGGCAACAAATATTCATCTAAACATATTTAATCATAATTAACAATAAATAACACAATATCTAAGTTAACATAATTTATTATTTCTTCACATCTACTTGATATTAGTAATAAACATTCTCATCGAAAAATATAATACAAAAAGTTCATCGTATCTCAACATAATCTCTTATTCACGTAAATATATAACATTAATCTCATGATATAAAATGTGAATGCAATGTCACCTTGAACGCATCTTATTCAAATAACATATTATTGTTAACTCTCCATATTCACAACATAAAATATTATACTATTAACATTTGATCACAATTAGTTATCATCTTATGCAAATAACATTTATTGTTAACTCCTCTTATTCCCAATATAACATATTATAGCATTAACATTCGATCACAATAAATTATTTATCATGACATCACGCTTCAATGACAATTAAATTCTTATTTGAAAGAGGTATTATTTTCCTAGATAATCATGTCAATTGTGACAACAAATATTCATCTAAACATATTTAATCATAATCAGCATCAAATAACAAAATATCTAAATTAACATAATTTATTATTTCTTCACATCAACTTGGTATTTGTAATAAACATACTCATCGAAAAATATAGTACTACAAGATCATCGTAACACATATTATCTCAACACATTCTCTTATTCACATAAATATATAACTTTAATCTCAAGATATAAAATGTGAATGCATTGTCACCTTGAATGCATATCATATTATTGTTAACTCCCCATATTCACATGCAAGATAACATATTATAACATTAACATTCGATCACAATTAATTATCATCTTATACAAATAACATATTATTGTTAACTCCTCATATTCACAACATAAATATTATAGCATTAATATTCGATCACAACAAATTATTTATCATGACATCACACTTCAATGACAATTAAATTCTCATTTAAAAGAGATATCATTTATCTAGATAATCTTGTCAATTTTGGCAACAAATATTCATCTAAACATATTTAATCATAATTAACAACAAATAACACAATGTCTAAGTTAACATAATTTATTATTTCTTCACATCAACTTTGTATTAGTAATAAGCATACTCATCGAAAAACATAATACAACAAGATCATCGTAACACATATTTTCTCAACATAATCTCATGATATAAAATGTGAATGCAATGTCACCTTGAATGCATTCATGTTGTCTATCATAATAATTCATAATGTATTACTTTTCATAAATGTGTTACCAAACAAACTCTAAAATATGTGGGAGGAACGTTGCACTATGTTAATGTCTGAACAAATTCAAGTCCTTTGTAGGCTCCCCAGGTCACTATAGGCATCTAATTAGGGTATTGATGTGTTTCATGGTAGCACAAAGTATTGGAGATCATCTCCAAGCCACATATGAGTCCCCTTCCCCAAATACTACCAAGCCACAATTATGTTTCTTTGATATTAGTGTTATTTAGTCATCGTAATCACCATGATTTAGCACACATAAATTGTGTGGGATATTACACTATTATGTACATCATATTGGAGTTTAAGCCCTCACTTATATCATCCTTGCCTCTTCATTTTAAGACACTCCTAACTCTTGGCGGATTACCATGAGCATTGGTTGGGTATTCTCAACGTCAAATTTCACCAAAGTTAATCACTTTTATCTGTATCACCACATCATCAATCATTTCATAAATAAAATTTACATAATCACTTTTTATCACTAAATAAAAAATCATTAGTCAATTATGAAGGAGCAAACACAAGAAGGGGGGGTTGAATTGTGTTTCACAAAGTTGACAACTTAACCTCTAGTTTCTCTAGACTAAATAGATTTATCTTATAAATGTTGTTTTGCCTTTGACCTGTAAAGAGTACAGATCCATCATTCAGACTAGTTGCCTTGCATGTTTTTTGATTGAATATAATATCATAATTATTATCACTTAACTGACTAATACTTAATAAGTTATACTTAAAACCTTTAACAAACAAGACATCTTTAATAAAAGGGGAAGTACCATTACCAACTGTACCTTGACCAATGATCTAACCTTTTTGTTTTCCTCCAAAAGTCATTGTGCCTCATTTGCTCTAAGTTAGCTCTTAGAACATAGACTTTTCTCTCGTCATATGTCACGAGAATCCACTGTCCAAGTACCATGATTAATGTTTTAACTTGATTGCTGAGGACATCTGCAACAAAGATAATTTTGTTCTTAGGTACCCAAATTTGGTTGGGTCCTAGTTTTTTAGTCTTGAAAGGTTTCTTGTCTTTCCTTGTATTTAACATGGGACAAGATAATTTGGAGTGACCTTTCTTAGAGCAAACAATACACAATATATCAGAGGGAATATGTTTAGGTTCAGTTACAGTTTCTTCAAATCCTATACCTTTTTTACCATTTCTACTAACTCCATAAATCATGGAAACATATTTGCTTCTTTCCATACCATTACCAAGAAAATCTTGAAATACTTGTTCATGCTTATCAGAGTTATATGCTATATTTTCAATTGATGTTGAACTATGATTGTTTTTTAGAGTTAGATTTTTAGCCTTAAGTTCAACAATATCAATTTTCAAATTTGCATTTTCTATTTTAAGTTCAATAATATCAGTTTTCAGAGTTGCATTATCTGTCTTAAGTTTAGTAATATCAGTTTTCAGATTTGCATTCTCTATTTTAAGTTCAGTACTTTGATTCTTTAAGACATTAACTTTTTCAGTTAGATTTGTATTTTCATTCTTAAGTGTTTACAATTTTAAAGACAATTTATGATTCATTTTTTAATAATCATTTATAGCGGTAAGTAAATCAGATCGAGTAAATTTAGAAAATACCTCAATTTCTTCATCTGCTGATTCACTTCCAGAGTCAGAATATGTGCTGGATCTAGAGGTAGAGTATGTATGAGCCATCATAGCCAAAATCTACTTGTTCATCGTCAAAGGATTCCTCATAATCATCCCATGTAGCCATCTTACTCTTCTTCTTAAGTATGGAATCTTTCCTCTGGTGTTTCCCTTTCTCCATATTTGGACATTCTAACTTGATACGTCTAGGTTCATTGCATCCATAACATATTATGCTTTTCTTGTCATATTTATCATCATTTTTTGTTATGCCACATCTTCTGAACTTTTCTGCATATAAACGCCAGTTCCTCTTCCTCTAAGTCTTCATTCTGGTCATCTAAATCATCATCCTCTGATTCTGTTGTTGCCTTCAGAACTTTCTTCTGCTTGGATTTCAAAGCCACGGTTGGTTGCTTTGCAAGGTAAATTTCATGTGATCTGAAAGAGCTGATTAATTCTTCCAGCTTAAGAGTATTTAGATCCTTTGCTTCTTGAATGGCAGTGATCTTAGGTCTCCATTTGCTTGTCAAACTCTTAAGCATTTTCTTCACATGATCAACAATAGTATAACTCTTCTCAAGTACCTTTAATCCTAAGACCAGGGTCTGGAATCTGGAAAACATTGTTTCAATGTCTTCATCTTCTTCTATCTTGAACAACTCATACTTTTTGACTAGGAGGTTGGCCTTTGCTTCTTGAACTTGCTTGATTCCTTCATAGGTCAGAATCACACTATCATAAATGCCCTTTGATGTCTCTTTGTTGGTGCACTTGTCAAAGTCCTTGAAGGTGATTGCATTTATCATGAATGTTCTAGACTTATGATGCATCTTGTACATCTTCTTATAATCAGCATTCATCTCATTTCTTGGAATTTCAATACCATTAGTATTCTTCGGAGCAATATAACCATCTTCCACCAAGTCCAAAAGTTCAAGATCTTGTGAAATATAGAAACTTCTCAGCATATCTTTTCAATACTCAAAACATTATCCATCAAACAGAGGTGGTCTATTGATGTTTCCTCCAACAACTTCTTCACTAAATCCAGACATATTGAACCCTTGGATCTTTTCTCAAACACTGTAAAGTGCTCAGCCTTGAGACCGAGCTCTGATACCAATCGAAGGTGCAAACACGAGAAGGGGGGTTGAATTGTGTTTGCCAAAGTTGACAACTTTTTGATAATTTATAACTAATTAAAAAATTAGTTTGGTTTTGGTGACTTACTTGGAGTAGAAGCAATTGGATTCAGAGATAGCAAGCAGTGAAAGCATAAATAATTTGACACGTTGATTTATCCTGGTTCACCATTAACTTGGCTACATCCAGTCCTTTCATTCAAAAGGCTTTAATCCACTAATTCAAATACCTTGAATTACAAAGCACCTGACCCTTTGAGTTAGTCTTACCAAACAGCCTGACAACCCCAGACTTTTGAGGAACTAACCACCTTGACCCAACAAGCCAAGTCTTCTCCTAACAACTTGACAACCCTAGATTGAAGAAGGAACTAAACCACTATCGGGTTGGATACAAAATATTGGAACTTGAGTAGTTGCTTCCAACAAAGTTGATAATAATAATACTCTCACACTCTAAGAAAAGAACACTCATAAAATATTTCTAACTTGAACAAGTGTTTCTCTCTTTGAACTCTAAGATGAACTGAGAACTTTGAGCTTGTGTTCTTCTACTCTTTTCTACTTTTCGATGCTTTTCTCCTTCAGCCTTGAGTGTCTATTTATAGTGAGAATTTGGGCTTCAATTTAGTCCTTGTTTAATTCTAAATTGTATTTTGTTCAAATTGAGTTTGAAAATTTTTCAAATTGATTCTATTTCTATTTTGTATAGATTGAGTTTGTAAATTCTTCAATGTTGATCAAATATTCTTCAAATCTTGACCATATCTTCTTTTCAACTTGGTCAAAGATTTTCTTCAATTATAAATATGAATCAAATCTTATTTTAGATTTTCATCAATTTTAAATTTGAATCAAATCTTATTTTAGATTTTCTTCAATTTTAAATTTGAATCAAGTCTTATTTTAGATTTTCTTCAATTATAAATTTGAATTAAATCTTATTTTAGATTTTCTTCAATTATAAATTTGAATCAAATATTATTTTAGATTTTCATCAATTATAATTTGGAATCAATTCTTATTTAAGATTTTCTTCAATTATAAATTTGAATCAAATCTTATTTTAGATTTTCTTCAAAAACATAAATCTTGTTACATACTCTTTGAAGTCAAATATATTGTTCTCATAAAATACTTTTGTTAAAATCAAAACTCTAAATACAAAACCAACATAGTTCCAACAAATTACATCAAGTCACATATAGAATCAACTATAAATACTCTATGGTTCATCACAATACAAAAATACTTCATGCTTCTTTTTTAAAGATAATTCATCATATAATTATCATTCACATAAAAACAAAATTAATCAGATATATATTTGATCACATAATATAAATTTTTCAAACATTTCATTACACATTATAAATTAATCATAATCTCACAACATATTCACAAGTATTCACCACCAAGAAGGATCAACACATAACCCATATGATTTGAAAACTACTTTGATTCTTGTGTTGTTGAGCGACATCACATTATTAGAAGAAGTGATACTCCATGAGAGGGAACATGTCACTGTTGGTGTATTAGAGTCTCCTTGGATGATCTCTTGTTGGTTCTACAAGAATGTGGTTCCAAAGGAAACTTGTTCTTTGCAAAACATTGAAATGGTCAATCCTCTTATAAGAAGACAACGAGCAACACATTACTCTTGTCTACAATTGTCTAACTCTAAAGATCAACAAAGCTCAAGTCACCTGTACTGCAACGATTTACAAAGAACAAGTTTTCTCTAGAACCATATTCCTCAAGAAAAAACAAGAGATCATCCACGGGTAGTCTACTATGCACCAACGTTAACATGTTCCCTCTCATGGAGTGTCATTTTTTGATCAAGTGATGTGACTCAACATGGGATTTAAAGCAGTTGTCAAATCCTATAGAAGCAGTACAATGTAGTCTAGGTACTTACATAGTGAAAAGTTGTAAACTCAAAATGCTACTTGTACGAACGCAGTAGGCTATGGCCATCCCCTCTCTATCTCAACACATCTATTTTTCAAATCTATAAAAAGGAATGTCTTTAAACTGAAGACATTAACGACTATGTAAGACTTGTGGCAATTATGTTTAAATGAGAAGAGAGAAAACATCTTAGGCTTTGCTTATAACATTTATATCATATTGAAAGTCTTGATGATCTAATACAGAGAAAAAAATGCAGGTTCATACTTCATAATTTATCTCAAGAAAAAGCCTTGAACATGAGTTCAAATGTAATATTATCTGTTTTGTAAATTTTTAGATTTCTCAACAAATCAATCAAGGGAAGTCACAATTAGTTAGGAATGAACCATGCTACTTGAATTGATATAGGATTTCAATAATATGCTCTTAATGAGTTAGAGTCCTAGAAACGAATTTGTATTAAATCAAATAAAAACTCAAACCTTTGTAAATGGTTGAATAGTGGCAACAACCTTTAACTGATTTTTAAGGGGTATGAAGAGATCATTAAACACTAGATACTATTAAAAGTGCTAGACAGTACTAAGCCAGGTTTGTTGCGAATGGATTGGCTTAGAGAGGCTTTGAATAATACTCATCCTGAAAAGGCTTTGATAATATTTGGTTGAAGGTGTTGGAAAACACAAAAAAGGGGGGTTTGAATTGTGTTTGTCGTTTCTCAAAATTACTTCCATTTTCTTACAAAAAATGTTCTTTATCAAAACATTCAACTTACTTTTAAAATAGGTTTAGATAGAGTAAGGATGAATCATAAAGAACTAAGATGCAAGAAACTATTGCTACATCTAGTCCTCCCCATACAGAGAGATTTTGCCTCGGTACAGTTGAGGGCTTAATCCATTATTTCCATAAATAGTCATATAGGTATTATTTACTCTACCTCTTCATGCCTTTGATTATTTTTCTCTACCCTCTCTAAGTAGTCTTCCTTGGAACTTTCTTCCACTTTCTGGCATCTTGCTGTTGAGGTTCATGTGGGTCGTTGTAGCTTTTCAGGTACCTCTTAAGGGTGAGAGGGTTGTTGCCATTATCGGGCTGATTTACATCAGTTCTAGTTTGTGTCTGATTTGACACAAAGTCTGTTTTTAGAATTCTAACTCTCATTGGGAGGATGTTACAGATTATATCCAATATCAATACAATTGTGTGAAAACACTTTGACTAATTTACATCAACTCTAATAAGAGGATAATTCACTCATTCTTTTGGTTTGATGTGTTCTTGACTTTTTCAAATTTTCTTCTTAACACATAGCCTTTTTCATTTTTTGTCACACACAATCTTAAAGGGCTGAGTTAGTTCATCTTAAATACAGAGATGAAGTGTCTGTTGAGAATGTTACCATTGGAGATCTTCAATATCATTTAAAGCATATCAGTCTTTAATAAGTATCCCTATATATATATATTTTTTTTCTGTGAATGATTATGCATATCTTGGTATTGAGGAAAGGGAATTGAATGATACTATGATCAAATCAAACCTTAAAGACTTTCAACATGTAACCGATTCAGAATGTTCATCAGAGGATGTAAAACAACTTTGTCTTTGGGGTGTTAACTTTCATCAGAACATTGACTTTTTCAAAGCATTTACTTTCTCATAGCACTGGCTTTTTCAAAGTGTTGACTTTTTTAGAGGATACGTTATAATTCAAAATTGGATGATCAGACACTTGTTTTGATTATCAGAGGCAGAGGCAGTTACTTGCTTGTCATTGTTATTAGAGGTAGAAGAAATGATTCTTTCCTGTCACGCTTATTAGAGGCAAAGGTGTAGATTTGTGCTTGTCACGCTTATAAGAGGCGGAGGAATAAACGTTTGTTGAATTTCATCATATGCAAATGATACATAACACATGTTGAATTCATCAGAGGCAATTTAACTACGACATTGTTTGCGTTTCCAAAGGCAACCGAAACACAACGTCGCTCGCATCCTAGAGTCAACCGAAGCTTGCTTGCTTTTTCCATAGTCAAACGAAGCTTGTAATAACAAAGGCGCTTGTCACCAGTTTTAAACCGTATAAAAGAAGTGAGGTATTAGTTTCTTTTGTATTTGTCCATTCATCAAAGGAAATAAATTATATTGAGACGCATGCTTTGTTGCGCTTGTTTTTCAAGTAAAAGTGATTGTCACGAGAAGGGGGGTTGAATTGTGACCCTTTTTAAAATTTAGTTCCTGCACTAATATTGTCCTCTCAAACTGTCTTTTGAGTGATGATGGTTAGATGAAAAATAATCCTCCTCTTATTGAGGATGATCTAACGAAGAATAGTATAAGTTTGAAATATGTATGATAAGTGTGCTAAAGGTGTGGATAAAACAAATATAAAGATAGTAGAGTTTAAGAAGATTCATACACAGAGTTTATACTGGTTCACCTAATATAGGCTACTCCAGTACTCGTCCTCTGATCTACACCTTTTCAACTATGTATTTTCTTAGCCTCACCAGGCTTACAAAACAGTATTTTTACTAGCCTCGACAGGCTTACAAAATAACTCGCGTTTATATCACCTTGAGGATATACAAGTAGCAATGTGTTTAATTTGTTTGAGATCAAATTACAATTTTCTAATATAAGATAGTGATGTGAAGTTGTATATAACTCACTCAATAAAAATGATCCTCAAATCAATTTGAGTTTGGAAGAGTGTGTAGAAGGAAGAGAATGATGATAAGCTTGAATAACTTAGATATTTTCTTGTAGATGATTCGCTTATTGTTTGAAGATTAATACTTCTCTATTTATAGTTTCCTTTGGAGCTTCAAACATATGAGCTAGCAAAATATAGTTGCTGGAGACTTTGCTAAGTTTCCTTGGACTTGTCTTTATTTGCAAAACTGTCATTTAGCCTTTATCCTCTTGTTTCTAATACCTTCTTGTTTCTAATACCTTGAAAATCACGATTGATGTGCTTGTCTTACTTCAAAGGCTAATGTACTGTTCAGATAAGACCTCATAAGACCTCATTTTTGCAATGTTAACCTAGTGTTTTTGCATTATCACATAAGACCTCATTTTTATATATGAGATGATGATTTTTTCTAGAGTCCATCCCCAGGTGCGAGGGTGAAAGTTCTTATCTTCCACATAAGAGTACGTGATTGATGTGATGTCACTTTTATGTTTACTTTTGGTAAACCTTGAATAGTGTAAACAACTTGTCAACTTTTGTCCTTTAGTACTTTTATGTAAATTACTTTTTCAATATTTGCAAGATTAAAATTTTGATAAATATTTATCCTTCGATATGAAATTATGAAGAATACTCATCCTCGGACTTGAGATTGTAATGAATGTCCATCCTCGGGTTTATCTTCAAATATAAGATTGTGAAAAATATTCATCCTCAGATCTGGATTCTTCATCCTCGGATCTGGATTCTTCATCCTCTAATTTCATATAGACACATTTTGACCCATAGTTTTTTCTTGACTTCTTCTAAGAGATTTTATGTGTGATTGAGATGCAACATATTGAGATGATCATCCTTGACTTGAGGATAATCATATTTAATGAATTAGAATCCTCAATTCTTTCACTGTTGAGTTGATACAACACATTTGTTTATATGAATGGCTTCAAACTTGACTACTTCTGTTCTTTCAACAAAAACTCAAATGCAAAAATCAGTAGATCACCATTTAGAAAACTTAACATTTATTTGATAAGGTTTGTTGTCATTAAAACACATATCAAAAATGTTTTAACTTCAACAGTTTTCGCAATATTTCTTTTGCTTTATTATTTCTTGCTCCATTGGTAGATCTCTAAAATACTTGTAATATAAGATATTTTAGAATGGATAGTTATTAATATAACTATTGCCTTTAATATGCACACTTAGCATATAAATTTAGGGGACAATTTCTCTTTATTTGTTTTGTTTTAGTTATCATCAAAACGTCAATCATAGAATTGTAGCTAAAACCCCTTTTGCACTAACAATCTCCCCCTTTTTGATGATGACAAATAAATATACAGTTAATGAACAATTTTCCTTCACAAAATAAGGTTTTCCTTTAAATGTGGTACTCGACTAATTAAAGTGACTCAAATGATTGTTTGATATTCTAAATGAAACTTTCACATCAACATTTTGGGGCTCCCTTTAAATTTGAAAACTGCAATTCTTTAAGCATTTGAAACATTATATAATCACTTTATTTTTTACACACATGAAGGTAAATAGTGCACAAAGATATCATGAAAGGATGCAAATGAATGGTATACAATTAATTGAATTACTATATCTTCTACTTTTCTCCCTCTTTATCATTATTGATTAGAGGGAGTTTATAGAGATTATAGGAAGCCAAATAGACACAAGAAACACAAAAAAGATAAACTAAATTTTCATGCCAAATACAGATGATTAGTAAAAGCTCAAGGGGAACATAAAGAGCAAAAGTAAAGCAAGAGGTAATTTCATTTAAAAGCATGATTACAATGGAGACAACAACAAACTAAAAGAAGAGATACTCATACACATAAGTTCTAGAGACATATAAGGACACGCCTTAAGATTTCAAATGCTTCTTCCATTTGAGAGATGAGAAGGCCCAACTTGTGGTCAATTTCTGGCAAAGAAATCCAAGCTTCTAGTTATTCAAGAAGAATGTAACTCACCATCAAAGCCACTTTAGATGATGGGATTTCCTTCTTCTCAGGAGAGGAAGGTGACTTCCTTTTCCTTCCAAAAGATGAACTGGCATCCATAGAATAGAGATTGAGGAGCGGAGAAAGAAGGATGAACACTACTAGAAACACTTGGACAGAGAGAATATTGAAAGGACACGTGTAAGGAGGAGACGAAAACATTTGAGGTATAAATAGCAAGATTTCTCAACAAGCAAAACATAAACGTTTTTGGAAAGGGAGATGTAATATGAGGGCTTGGGAAAGCGAAGAGTGAGATAGAGTAAGACAAATACTTTAGGACATGTGGGTTAGTTTAAGGATACGAGGCAAAAATAGAAGGGAGGTGAAGAATTGTGGTAGAATGATAGGCATAAATTTTTTTTCGAAGATAGAAAGAATGAGAGAAAAATAGAGGATAGGAAGAGAAATTTTGAAAGTCAGAGCAGAGGAAGAGAGTACACATAGTGGACAGAGGAAGGAACAAACAAGGGTAAAACCAAAAGGTTTAAAAAAGTTTATTCAATTCATAACTCATATTACACTTTTAACACATACAAGTTACATTATAACTACAATATTTGTTTCAAAAGGCTAAAGGAAATTAGAGTCCTAAGGTATGTCTAAGTTTTTCTAGATCAAATCCATTAATTTATATTACATACCAGGTTTGAATCACCAACTCCTAATACATAAATAAACTAAGTTCCTTTATTTAACATCTTCAGTTATGAGTCTTCCTTCTTTGAACTTTCATCTTATCTAATGATGACGAAGGCTTTCATATTCAGGAACCTACCTTCTGACTTGTCAGACATAACCAAAGAAAAGGAGATAATGCAATCTTCCATTTTCTTTAATAATTTTGACTTTTTGGTGGGACTTTCAGTACATATAGAGTTGGAGATATAATTTTACAAAGATAGATCTTTGATAAAACTACAGGTGCTCCAAACCTTCTTCGTTATTCTTTTAGATTTCCATCCAATCTAGATTATTCAAACAAAACGGGGCACAAGCTCTTCAATGCTTTTTTTCTTACGTTATCCTTGTATTTAAGGTACTTGGTGAGAGAATGAGACATTTATACCCAAGGGTTCCACAAGAGAACCTTTGAATGCATTTTTTGAACTTTCTTGTATAATCCATCTTGTTGGCAATAGTTCACAGATGTGACAATTTTAGGATTTTTGAACATTTCACCATTCAGGTTTAGCAGATCATGTTTTTAGAAAATTTTGAAGTTTTTCTAAGAGTAGAGTGTAAGAACATGATCATTTAGGAAAATGAAGACTTAATGATGAAAAGGATATAGATCTGGTTTTTCCTAGAGGGTTTCAGGTTAGAAAAGTTTAAAAACAAATTTGGGAGAGAAAGGCTTCTACCAAAAGGATGTTTTTGAAAAAAAACGTTGGAGGGGAGAAAGGTTTTAATAAGCATAGAGGATGGACTAAAAACATAGATTTTAACGAGAGTGAATCAAGGAACAAAAATCAAAAGACCACAAGTGATGAGAATGAGGGCATGACAACATAGACCCGTACTTAAGAGACAACAGAGACTTACGATAGGACGAAATAGAAAATCACATGCACACAAAACAAAATCATATAAGGTAGGACAAACAAGTACATATAAAATAATGAAATAAAGTACAAGGTGCCTGACGATAACAGACAAGGGTAACTTTGCAATTATTCTTTCACATTTCTTACCAAAACTGGTTGGACTTTTCTATCATATGATCTTCTAACCAGAGGCAGAGTTGTTATGGCTCTAATCTTCCTTCTTAATCAGCAAATGCAGTCATTTGTTCTAGTGCTTTGATTTCCCATTAAATGATGAGTCAAGCACACAATACACTAAAGGCAAGAACCTTGTCCTTGAAATACGGAGGGAAAGCTTCAAATCTTGTAGCCAGAGGATTGCCAAGGTGGCTCATTAAGCAGTACAGGCTTCTTTGAGGATAATCTGATTTCATAATAATTTCAAGTGAATCATATTTGTTCTGATGATGATCCTTGACTTGTTGCCATTCAACGTTCTAAAAAATGTTGATTTAAGGGTTGCTTTACTTGTCGTTTCTTTTAAGGGATTACTTGCATGTTTGAACATACATTCAGATCATACCTACACATTTGAACATGCATTCAGATCATGGAAGTTTTAGAAAGCTTATCCCTAACTTGTTAGATTCATTGTTAAAATGCCCTATAACATTTCCATTATT
The DNA here is from genome assembly GCA_037974735.1 of Cicer chorassanicum. NCBI lineage: Eukaryota > Viridiplantae > Streptophyta > Magnoliopsida > Fabales > Fabaceae > Cicer > Cicer chorassanicum. The sequence continues at coordinate 29,419,169 of JBBPBP010000002.1, forward strand.
AATTTATTTTTCACTAACAACTTTGTTGCATCCACTAATACTTCTTCCTATTAGAGGATGAATATTAGTAATAGAAAATGGACTCTTCTCACTTATTAACTCACTATGCCTTACAGAAGTATGCGAGTTTTGTCTAGTTTTTCATTGAACAGTTTAAAAAAAATAACAACTAGAATACATTATGGGCGGAATGAATTTTTAAGAACTCATAAAGACAAATCTAAAAAGAGGAAAAAAACAAGGAGTATTAATCTGCTGTCCAAAACAAGAGTTGATCACACGAATGAAGTAACAATGTCAATTACAAGGAAGGGGGTTTGAATTATAACTGTCCCTTTTTTAAAATTCTTGTGAAAACTCAAAATATTTAGATTTGATTACAAGATAAAAGGCAAATAGAGATAAGGGAAGAGATATATCCTAGTTCACTCAACACGGGTTACGTCTAGTCCTCACAATTGTGAGATTTTGCACTAAGTGCTCAAAGCAAGATCGTTCTTGGTTTTCACACAGCTTTTACAGATCAATATTGATCTGTTACAAAGTACTACCTCTCTACCTAGAACGGATTTCCACAGGTTACCTTTCAATTTTCAGAAAACATTTTTACACATTGCCTTTTAAACATAAAAGGATTTTTTACAAATTACTCAAACTATTTCAACAATATAGTCTTGAGCTACAAAGTGATGATTTAGAGATTGGTAGAATCTAAGTATGCTCCACTCGTGTTTGAGAATAGATTCTAGAATTCACAACTTAATAAAAACTAATTCTAATATCAAGTTAAGAACAAAAGTGAAAATTTGAAATGGTTGAGAAGCTCAAGAGAATTCGAATATGATTGTATGAGTGATGTATTGCTTTGCACTTGAAGCTCTGATATGTTCTTCATCTTGAGGCTTATTTTATAGACTTCAAGAAGGCTAATGACAACTCATTTGACCGTTGAGAATGGTCCAGCTTTCATGTGTTAGTAAGTGGATAAGATCAGCCATAAAGCAAGAATGTTCTTGATTAAAGTAGGAATGTTCTTGTAAACCAAGAACGATCTCTGTTTCTGCTTTGAAGTGTGTTGAGTTTTAATCTTCGCTTGACAACTGTCTGAAGTGATCCATGCTTTGTATCACGTGTGCAGGCTGCTCAAAAGTACAATTGAGGTGTCCTGTCTAGTCTGTCAGTTTTGTACTTGAAGCTTGCTGCTCAACTTGGAGAATGATCTTGCTTTATGAATTATGAAGCATAGCTTTTGCCTTTATTCTTTGGAGTGATTCTTATACTGAAATGATCCTCGTCTATTTCTAGAGACATTCTGGAATAGATTGTAACTAATGGATCTAATCTTTTCTTTAGGAATCTGATCATTTTTGTTAGTTTGGAACTGTGGATAACGTTCTTTGTTTTACAGGATTCTATCAAGAACGTTTTTCGTTTCTCTAAATGAGCTTGCTTCATTTTAATATGATCTGTTTTGAAATGTTTGGTACCTATCTTTGATTAACACACTCAAACACACATGTTAAATACCAAAACACTTAGAATCATAATTATACGTCTTAATTAACTTTTGTTTAGTTATCATCAAAACATTAATTTAGGATTTTGTCTCAACAATCTCCCCCTTTTTGATGATGACAAACATGTTAATTCATATTTTAATTTTGATTCTAGTAATAATCATAGAGAGCTTTTAGTTAAAAACTCCCCCTCAATGTGTTCTAATCTTTTGAACCAACATACAATCTTCATTAATATAACAATAATGTTTTAGTCATACACATGGTTCAAAAACAAAAAAACAAAAAAAAAATACAGAAGTAACCATACAAAAAGACTTCTGATATACTTTAAATCTAAGAATTACTTTTCCCCTTTTGTCATGGCAAAAAGGAATATGAGAAGAAATGCAATTAATTCAGAAAAACATTGATGGGGAAGATCCTTCAAATGATGAAGACAGAGACAGCTATGGCATATCTGGGAAAGTTGGAGGAGGATTAGGTAGAGGAGGCTCAAGACCTAACTTTGCTGCAAGCTGGTTAGCCATCCAGTCCCTCAAAACGGCATGCTCTTTGTCCTGATGATTTTGTCTAGCAATTATAGTCTAAAGAGGAGCAAAGCTTTTGGGGATTTGCTTGTAAGTTTTGGATGTTTCCTTCTCCATCTTTGTTCTTTTGAAGAGGCATGGATCATCTTTGATGGGAGCAGATAGAGGAGTATTCTAAAAAGGTGTTGCAGTGGCGCAAAAAGATGATAAAGCGGCGAATGAAGTGTTAATTTGAGGAAAAGAGCCTGTAGAAGCAGAGTGGTGAGGCACTGATGGACCAGGAATGTTTGAATTTGGAAAAAACCAGATATTGACTAATTCCAAAAATGGAGGATATAGTTTTTTTGGGTGATACGAAGGCTGGTGACATTAGAATGTTGTGTTGAATTTGAAGTGGAATATCACTTTGTAAAAAAGGAGTGATGAGAGTTTGAGGGGTTATCTGATCAAGTGATGAATTAAGATTTTGTGGAACTGGAGAAAGGCAAACGTTCTGTGGAGACGGAGAGCGTTCTTCATTTGTTGGATGTTCAGCATTGGTTTTAATTGCAGAGGTGCTGGCAGATCTTTTTCTTTTAGTGGTAGATGGAGTGAATGTAGCTTTGGGTGATGGTGGGATGGATGGAATTTGTTTCATGTGAGAAATGTTCTTAGAGGAAAATTTTGATATTTTAATGCAAGATAATTCTGTCATCAAAGGGATATTAAAATATCTAAAGATTTTTGAGAAAACCATACCATATAGGACAGTGTTTCTCTTGTAGTATTTGTTGATGGCAGCAATCATGTGGTGGATTATCAGGTGGGAAGGATTCAACTTCTTGCAGTGAAGAAGTTGTAGATGACACTAAAGCATCATTATTAGAAACGTATTCATGACTGCCACTATGGGGTAGTATTGAGTGTTGGTTGATGCTATTAAAAAAAATTGGAAAGGGTTTTAGATTTGCTGAGAAGAAATTTGTGGACCCATCGATGAACAACTCTTGAAACACTTCCTCTTTGATAATGTTTAAGGCCGAATACCAGTTTTTTCCATAAACTGTTGGTCCTTCAGATGGTAGTTGAAGGATATCATCAAGAATGAAAGAATGAAAGAATTCAAGCACATTTCAATGCCTTTTAGTTTTGAAACGATTAGTATTTGAAAAGGCTTCAGCTTTGCAGTAAAAGGCTCATATGACATCAGGATAAAAATAGTCAGATATTTGAAGGAAGTTAGTCCATCCAAGGGTATCAGTGTGATGTTTAATGGTGGTACCTTCATATTGGAGGTTTTCAAAAATGAAAACCCGACCAATGCCAATTGGTCTTTGAGCCCATTTGTCATTGTAGACTTTCTGAAGTTTTGATGGAATCAGGGGAGGAATGAGGATTTTGGAAGACAATGGTTTAATAAAGGATTTGGTGGTTGCAGGTTTGGAAAATTTTGTGGGTGTTGGGTTTGAAGTTTTGAGTGGAGAATGTTCTTGGTTTATGGTTTGGACGGAGAACATTCTAGGTTTGAAGTTTTCTTAGCAGGTTTTTTAGGGTTTTTTAATTTTTGAGAGGCCCGAAATTGACAGAGTGTTGAAAAGGATTTAGATGTAGGAATCTTTATTTTAGTTTGAGAAGGGATGGACTTGGGTGGTATCACCTTGGAAGGGGATTTTTGGGATGTTGGGGATTTTGAGGGTATAGAGGGTTGTGATGAAGTGACTGATTTTGGTTTGGGAATATGTGGTGATGGCGTAGGGTCAGACTCATCATCAGAAATTGTATAAATTGTTGAGTTTGTGTTTTTGGTTTTGGAGGTGCCAATATCAGCCAAGAAAGTAAATATCATATACATATGACTTTGAGATGATTACTTTGTTTCAAGAGACATAGAAAAAAAAATCCTTATTCATGTATATTCTTCTAATTGAGTATTCCCTTGTCTCAATACAAAGATTTTGTTTTACTACTCAAAATGTCAATCAAGAGTGATTTTCATAATGGCGACTTTAATACGAAAAACCTTTTCCTAAAATAGATAAAATACAAAAAAAAACTTTGGAAAGAAGATGAAATTGACATCTAAAAAAATAGATGTTCTACAAGAGTGCTTTATCTAATTTTTCATAAAGCAATTTTACAGTTTTTTTCAACCAAACTTTGTCAAACCATGATTTGAAAGTGATAAAGAAAATTTAAAAAGGATTTAAAAAGCATAAACTATTTCAGACCATTTTCCTAGTAATTCCATCATGTAGGGATCTTTGCTCTTACACGGTAAAATGCTCTATTAAGAGACTAGGCTCTGATACCAATTGAAGGTGTTCAAAAACACAAGAAATAAAATGGTTTCGACACAACGAACTTACTTACAATCGAAAAATTTAGATTGACCAAAAAAAATTCACAATTGTTTCAAATACATAAATTCCATTGCAACAACAACATTGCAATAAGGAAGGGAGAATAAATAAAATTCTTAAATAAAACCCTAAGGTGATTATTAACTCTAACGGAGGATGACTGGATACTGAGGATCCACGGGTGGCATCAAGCCTCACTGCTTCCAATTGCCAATCTGAAATCATCGCTCTGTCACATCTTCGACGTCATTGCAATTCCCGCACTACTCAAAACTCTAAGAACCTAGGGCGTAAGCCCAGTCCACAATAATAGTAGAGGGTCACTATCTAAAAATAGAATATATACAAAAATACAAAGCACGAAAGCATAACATGGCATGACATCAAGTGATAAACAAACATGCATATAAATATCATCATATAACAAACATGACTCACTGCTTCCAACTTGTTTCAAATACATAAATTCCATTGGACAACAACATTGCAATAAGAAAGGGAGAATAAATAAAATTCTTAAATAAAACCCTAAGTTGATCATTAACTCTAACTGAGGATGACTGGATACTGAGGATCCACGGGTGGCATCAAGCCTCACTACTTCCAATTGCCAATCCAAAATCATCGCTCTGTCACGTCTTCGACGTCGTTGCAATTCTTGCACTACTCAAAACTCTAAGAACCTAGTGCGTAAGCCTAGTCCACAATAGAAGTAGAGGGTCACTATATAAAAATAGCATATATATGAAAATACAAAGCACGAAAGCATAACATGGCATGGCATCAAGTGATAAACAAGCGTGTATATAAATATCATAATATAACCAACATGACTCGTGTGACAAAGCACCCTAATGCAATGCTTATATGCATGTGCACATGATTCCGGAATTTCCACACCCTCCTCGAGGGGCGTAAACCATAAATGTACCGTCTCTCACAGACCAATACTAATTATCGAGGTTCCACCTATCATATATTAGCACGATTTACTAGAGTGCAGTCTATCATAGACCTACATGACTCAAAAATCCCCATAAGGATAAGGTGGACCAATCAACTTAAGGAACCACCCCATGGCCCATCACGGTCACCACTAACATCGTGGCCCATCACGGTCACCACTAACTATGAAATGCATGAGCATACTCTAACTCTTCCACAACAATTATTATGTAAATGCAACTATTAAAAGACTCTCCTTTTAATACTTATTAAACACTAATAATTTTTAATACTTTTTCATATAGTATACTCAAGACATAATCTCATCAATAAAATTTATAATACATATGTTATCAGTTATGAATACGCAATCACATCAAATAGATAAACAATTGTGTGCACATTTATTAACCACAAGCAAAAAGAACATGTATACAAACACACTCAACATTCAAGCATATATAATATTGTTAGAAAGTGCCCTTACCTCAACGATGCTTTATTACACAAGCAACTTACGCTACACCATCATAACCTATTTGACGATTCCAATTACACCTCTCAATTTCCTTGTACCTTAAACCAATCAATTAACTTAATCAATACAAGTTTCTAAACCAACCCCAAATGAACCCTAGGTTTGGCCACTATCCAAATCAATTAGGGTTTGACTTTTCTCTTAGGTTCCCTAACTTCAAAAAGACTTTGGTTTAAGTACTTTGACGAAAGCGAATTTCAAAACACTTATGCTACACTTTGAAAATCTTGAAATTGTTTTTCAAACTTATTGAAGTTCAACAATCTTTGTCTTTAACAACTTAGGACAAAATATTTTTCATAATAAAATCAATCAAAGACAAACATACTCACACAGTTTGAAATTTCAATTAAATCACCCTTCAACTTCATAAACTTCAACACTTTAATATTTGAAAAACTAATAGAAGGTTTTTATCAAGATATCTTATATTAAAAAAAACTCAAATTCTAAGAGTTCCAATATTCTAAATATTCAAAATCACGATTCTTCCAATTTGACATATTTCAAACCTTAATCTTTATTAAATTTCTCCAAAGATATTCCAAGCAGTCAAATAGAGGAAAGGATGATAAATCTTACAAGAAAAGTATCATCTGCTATGGATGCAATGAACCTGGACATACCAAGTCACAATGTCCAAATCTGGAGAAAGGGAAACATCAGAGGAAAGATTCCAGACCCAAGAAGAATAGTCTGATGACTACATGGGATGATTATGATGAATCCTCTAATGATGAAGAGCAAGCATATTTGGCTCTAATGGCTCATACCAACTCTACCTCTGGATCCAACACGATTCTGACTCTGGAAGTAAATTAGCAGATGAAGAAGTAAATTAGGAAAGAAAATGCAAACCTTGTGACACCCTAAACCCCAAATAAATAAATAAAAATAAACTTCCAAACATTTTGTTCTATTAAGGTAAAGAGTATCACGTAATCATGAACACGTCACATAAATCCAAATTTTCCATCAAACTTAACAACTCGAAATCATAATATCAGACAGCAAAATCCTTTTTGAAGTACACATACATAAGTTTAATATTAAGTGCAAATGTTGTCCCAACCCGATGTCACTATCAGAGCAGGAATTCCCAATTTAAAATACGCTCAAAATAACGTGAACAAAATGCATATAATAAGAGTCTTCAAGATAGGATGGCTTCCGCCACTTTGATGGTACTAGTCATCACCTATAGTTTGCAGCTCGTCTGCGTCCATCACAAACGTCAAACACAAACAATGAAGGGTGAGTTTCGAAATTATGCAACAGTATAAAATACACGAGGAGAACACGCAATCAGTCAAAACAACACAAATAAAGAGAACATTCAAGAACATAATATCAAAGGTGAATCTAATTCAATCACAATAAAACAGTTACAATGATGAAATGCTATGCATGTCCTATACTCTATACTTCATCATTTGGTACCATTCTACTCTGAAGTACTTGGTTAGGAGGCCTGATACTATGCCACTACAAGAGTAAACGGACAATTCATGAATGGCCAAGTCCTCATAGATCCCCTCAACTCAAACCGAGACACATATACGCGACGGTCGGGGTACTCTTGTGTTGCACGGTAGCTCCCAGCCTTGTGGAATAACCCACTAATCCACTTAGGAATTCCCCACTAGATGTACCCCCAAGGTCTATCAGTCTTACCTTACAGTTCGACTATAGCCCTCCACAATTAGGCTCATTCAGTTGTACTTCCTTGAATCACTAGGTTTGTCAGACCCTCCCTATATGATGACAAAATAATCCTAACTCCAAATCTGCAACACATATCTCATACTTACTCGATCATCACAACTCAATAAGTTTCAGTTTGACTTCATAATATTCATCATTGTATATGTATATCAGTCAATCACAATGCAATCCCAATATTTGGTTTACACTACTCACAATGCACAATCCAATCTTATCAATCGCAATAAAATAAAAAATCAAACAGGTGGAACATTCAAACAATATCACAATTTCAATCAAGTAGCAAGAACACTACAGTACATATCATTCATACAGTAACAATCAACATAACATTTCATAAAATCAGACAACATGCAATCTTGATATAAATAGATCCACGATAATTCTATAGGTTGCTAAATTATATTTTAGTCCTCACTGTTACCGTTCATATTTTATTAATTAATTATTATCACTTAATAGGGTTCAACCGTACGTAGTAAGCCCCAAATAAATATATGGGAATTATGGTATTGTCGTTCATCCCACGTTATTTTATACTCATAAAGTCGAACTTCCTCTCACCCCTTACCTTGGCTGAAGATTTTTACCAACGAAGCTGATCCGCTGCTTTAACATGTCGCGTCTTCGCCAACCACCGTCTCTAACAGTCCACGAGCGAGAACAAATCAACGCAACAACCAATTACAAATTAATTACTTGCTCCAACAGATAAATAATTTATTTATTAATAATACATATATAATTTATCTGCTATTGTAATATAATTCAAAAATATATTTAATACCATCAAACACACATATTACTATATCAGATTTTATTTCACATATCAGTTAACGAAGTCATAGTTTTTGTTTTTAAAAACCTTTCAAACAACCAATAAAACCCATTTAAAAATTTCCAGCCCTTCTAGTCTGTTTCAAATATATATATAAAAAAAAACATATGTAAAAACAATACATTAGGCAAACACCATCACAAGGAAGTCGACAGCAATAACTAAACTATTCCAGTCAAACAAGAAGCTTAGGAATTAGGAGCAAGAAACGTCCTTTGTTGTATCATGAATGCCATCATAATTTATTGCCTCAATTTTATTTGTACAAGATATAGTAAGCTGTGAAATTCATTCAATGAGTGTGCACAAATAATGAGAGTAATTCATATTAGTTTCAGCCTAATGTAGCAAGTCTGCTACTTTAAAAAAATTCAGAGAACAATACTTGCTAAAAACATACTTATAAATATAATAACATAAAATAATGTATAATTTTAATTAAAATAAGGCAGAATCGCATAGCATATATATATATATAATGAAATTGATAGTATTTATTTAAATTGATGGGTACGACAAATCACTTTTAATTATAAATAAAATAAAATGAATTCTTTAGATGCAGATTAATTTCAGAATATATGTCTAGTAATATAATTCGATCATGTCCAGGTCTATTATTACTAAAAAGTGAAATAGAGAAATACATACCAATATCACTATGAGGCAGATGAAATATAGAAGAAAAAAAAAAGGAATGCATACCCAAGCCTTGTTGACGTGTAAGGAGGAATTAGGAATGAAATATGGAAAGAAAAAAGGATTCGGCGTTGTGAACGGAATGCCCAGACTATTGCCGCACCACCTTAGCCTATATTCTACCACTTATATATATATATAAGTAATAGTAGTTTTAGTTGTCTGGACTTGTTATCAAGAATGGGCAAGTCCACTTAGCCCATATTCCATTCTTATTATTATTAATTATACCAAACACACATATAATAATAATAGTAATAATAATATTAATATTAAAAAAATTATTATTATATTACTAAAATATAATAATAAGAAATTGGGTGTTACAAACCTAACCTAACTAAAGAAATTAATGTTTTAAAGAATCAAAGTGCTGGAGTTAAAATAGAAAATGCAACTCTGAAAAATGATATTGCTGAACTTAAGGCTGAAAATCTAACTCTGAAAAGTAATCATAGTTCAACATCAATTGAAAATACAACATGTAACTCTGATAAGCATGAAGAAGTATTTCAAATTGTCTTGCTAATGATATGGAAAGAAACAAGTATGCTTCTATGATTTATGGAGTTAATAGAAATGGTAAACGAGGTCTATGATTTGAAGAAACTGTAGCTGAACCTAAACCTATTCCCTCTGATATCTTGTGTATTGTTTGCTCTAAGAAAGGTCACTTCCAAGCACAATGACCTTTGGAGGAAAGCAAAAAAAACCAGATAATTGGTCAAGGTACTGTTGGTAATGGTACCTCCCCTTCTATAAAGATGTCTTGTTTGTCAAAGGTCTTAAGCATAACTTATTAAGTATTAGTTAGTTAAGTGATAATAATTATGATATTATATTTAATCAAAAAACATGCAAGGCAATTAGTCAGAAGGATGGATCTATACTCTTTACAAGTTAGAGATAAAACAACATTTATAAGATAAATATGTTTAGTCTAGAAAAACAAGAGGTTAAGTGTCTTATGTTAGTAAATGAAGAGAAACTAATTTGTCACAAAGGATTAGGTCATGCAAACCTTAGATTAATTTCAAAACTGAATAAACTTTAATTAGTCAGAGGTCTACCTAAGCTTAGTTACAAATTTAAAATTATGTGTGAAGCTTGTAAAAAAGGAAAACAAACATAGAACTCTTTTACCCATAAGAACTCAGTCTCTACCTCAAAGCCCTTTGAGCTCTTACATATAGATCTCTTTTGGCCAGTGAAAACAGCCTCTCTAAGTGGAAAGAAATATTTCTTTGTTATAGTAGATGATTGCACTAGGTTGACATGGGTAAAATTCTTAAGAAGTAAGGAAGAATCCCACAAAGTGTTTATCACATTTTGCTAACAAGTAATGAATGAAAAGGGTCTTAAGATTGTAACAATTATAAGTGATCATAGAGGAGAATTTGAAAACAAGTTCTTTGAAAGTTTTTGTGATAAGAATGGAATCTCTCACAACTTCCCCTCTCCTAGAACACTTCAACAAAATGGATATGTTGAAAGAAAGAATAAGATCACTCCAAGAAATGGCCAGAACCAAGTTAAATGAGATGAATGTTGCAAAACACTTTTGGGCTGAAGCAATTAACATTGCATGTTATATTCAAAATAAAGTCTTAATTAGGTCTATATTGAATAAAATACCATGTGAATTATGGAAAAGTAAAAGCCTCACATCTCCTACTTTAAACAATTTGGTTGTATTGTTATATGTTGAACACAAAAGATAACCTTGGTAAATTTGATTCTAGATCTCAAAAGTGTACCTTACTTGGATACTCTAAAAGATCTAAGGCTTATAGAGTGTTTAATAGGGAAACTCATATTGTGGAAGAATCCATACATGTTAAATTTGATGACAAATAGCTTGACCTTGAAAAGTCAAAGCAAGATGATGATGGTGCATGTTTATCAGAACCAGAAGAAGTAGATGCAGACAAACCAAAAGAATATGAAAAATCAGAGGATACAAGAAAATCACAAGAAGATGACAAATCTCTAGAGTATGGATCCGTCAAGATAAGTCAGAAGGAAGATTAGGATGAAAGTACAAGTCATCTCATCCTGAAACTCTAATAATTGGAAGTTCAAGTGATTCTTTGAGCACCATATCATCACTTAAAGATACTACTTTGTTTGTCTTACTCTCATCAATTGAGCCTACCTCTAATGAAGAAACATTGACAAATGATGGAAGGTTTCTTGCAATGCAAGAAGAGTTAAATGAATTTAAGAGGAATGATGTTTGGGATCTAGTACCTAGACCAAAGAAGAACATTACTGGAACCAAGTGGGTTTCCAGAAACAAGCTAAATGAAAAAGGTGAAGTGGTTAGAAACAAGGCAAGACATGTCGTACAAGGCTACAATCAGCAAGAGAACATTGAATACATTGAGACATTTGCTCTAGTGGCCAGGTTAGAAGTTATTCGTATCCTACTTTCTTTTGCAGCAAATAATAACATTACACTATTTCAAATGGATGTTAAAAGTGCTTTTCTAAATGGTTGTATAAGTGAAGAAATCTATGTTAAACAACCCCTAGGTTTTGAAAGTTCTGAATTTCCAAATTGTGTTTTAAACTTAAGAAATATCTGTTTGGTCTAAAACAAGCAGCTAAGGCATGGTATGATATACTTAGTAACTTATTGCTTAATAATAACTTTGAAAGACGACAAGTAGATAATACACTTTTTAGAAAATCAATAAGATATGACATTCTTATTATTCAAATTTGTGTTGATGACATTATTTTTGGATCTACTAATGGCACTCTTTGCCAAGAATTTTCTAAATTGATGCAGTTTGAATTTCAAATTAGTATGATGGGAGAACTTAAGTTCTTCTTAGGGATACAAATTTAGCAAAGTCAAAAGTTATATACATTTATCAAACTAAATATACAAAAGAGCTTTTTAAGAAGTTTAAGACTAGTGATTGCAAACCTATGGCTACACCAATGCATTCTACTTGTTCACTTGAAAAAGATGAATCAGGCTAAGAAGATGACTAGAAAACCTATAGAGGAATCATAGACTCCTACTTTACCTTACTACTTCCAGACCTGACATCATGGGAATCACATTTAACTACTGTTAACAGAATCCTTAGAAACATAAAAGACACTACCAACATTACCTTGTCATATTTCTAGTTATGCTGGAGATAAAATTGAGAGAAAAAGCACAAGTGGAAACTGCATATTTCTAGGTGACAACTTAATCTATTAGTCAAGTAAGAGACAAAGCACAATTGTCATGTCAACCGCAGAAGCTGAGTACATTTCAGCAGCTGGTTATAGCTCTCAACTACTTTAGATGAAACATCAACTAGAAGACTACAAAATCCTGAAGTAAAAATGTAGATTTACAAGAAAGGGGGGTTTGAATTGTAAATGCACCCTTTAAAAATTCCTGTTAAAAACTTAAGAAAATAACTCAAGATTGATCTTGGTTGTTAAAACAGAAAACGAAGAACGTTCTTGGTTTTTTACCAGAAAATGTTCTTGGTTAGTTAAAATCAAAAATTTAACTTATCTATTTAACTTGATAATCAAACAAACAGAAAGTAAATAGATAAGGGAAGGGATACCACACAAGAATGTATCCTGGTTCACCCAACCCGGGTTACATCCAGTCCTCACAACCGTGAGATTTTCCACTAAGTGTTCAAAACAAAGAACCTTGATCTGTTACAAAGTTAAAACCTTTCCACCCAAAAAGGAGTTCAATCAGGTAACCTATCAACCTTGATAAGATTTCTTACAATCTACCCAAACTATATTAAACTCTTATAGTTTGAGTTTAACAATAATGATGAGATTGTTTTGTTAGAATATGAGATGTCTCAACTCTTGTTTGAGATCGGATTCTTTGACAGAGAAATACACGAAAATGATTATATGAATCGAATGGGAAAAATCAGAATTGATTCAATGTATGTGAGTGAGAGAAACTCAAGTGTGATTGAAATAAGTAATGAAATAAGTGTTTTTCATCATGAAGCTGTATTTATAGGCTTCAAGAGGGCTTATGACAACTCATTTAACCGTTGGAAGAAGGCCAACTGTCATGAAAAAGTGAATGGATAAGATCAGCCAAAAAGCAAGAAAGTCCATGCTGAAACTAGGAACGTTCTTGAGATCCAAGATCGTTCTTCGAATTGGTTGGAGATGAGTTGACTTGTACTTGTGATCCTGTCAGTTTTCTGAGATGATTGCTAGCTTTAAGTGAAGTGTGCAGGTCTGTTTGAAGGTACAACAACAGTGTACTTTACAGCTTGTTAATTGTACTTCCACTTGCTTGTTTTGGATAATGATCTTGCTTTATGCATTTTATGAAGCAAAGTGTTGACCTTCGAATTCTGGAATGATTCTTGCTTAGGTTGATCCTTGTATATTCTTGATGAAGATATGGAATGAATAACACTTCTTGGATCTAATCTTTTATATAGAAATCTGATCATTTTTATGGCAGATGTGGAGAACGTTCTTCATTTTCCAGAAATCTGTCAAGAGCGTTCTTCGTTTTACTGATTTTTCTAAGAATGTTCAGATCTGTCTGGTCTTGCTAATTCGTGATCTTTTCTCTTTGTGATTCGAGTTGTTTCTTTGAATATGATTGTCTCAGTTTGTTCCTTGCCAAGTGTTGATGATATTTATGTAAAATCCAGAGGCTAAAACTTCTTTTAACTAGTGGATATTGATTGATCTTGGAGTTGTGATGATCATTCTTGAAACTGGAGAACATTCTCCGTTTTCCAGATTTTGTTAAGAATGTTCTCCTTTCTTGTCTGTTCAGTTTCTTGCCTTTTAATGTTGATTTCTTTGTTTTGTTGAAAACATATCTTTAAATTAATACAGTCAAAAGCACAAGTTAAATTAACATAACATTTAGAATCATAATTAACATTCTTAATTAACTTTTTGTTTGTTTTCATCAAAACATTAAATTGAGATTTTGTCTCAACAAATCCTAGAAACCAACAATCCCATTTATTGTGACAACACTTCTGCCATTTGCCTAACCAAAAACCCTATACTTCATTCTAAAGCTAAACACAGAAATCAAACACCATTTCATTCTAAATGATGATGTGCCAACATTAGAGTAGTTTAGTTTCATACTTGGGATAAATTTTATGTTTGATATTTATGTTATTTTTGATTTATTAAAAAAAGGGCAAATTAAAAAAAAAGGCAAGATTTATTTTCAAGTCTTTTTGTCTAATGGCAAAATGTGGAGAAAGATGTTTGATAATGTTGGGAGAAAAAAATACTTAGAATTAGGGTGAGTCAAAGTATTTAAACGAAAATTTGTTATAAAAAATACAGTTTTGTCATCATCAAAAAGGGGAAGATTGTTGGAACCAAGTTGGTTTTATACTTAGAGTTTTGATGTTAACAAAAGTATTTTATGAGAACAATATATTTGACTTCACAGAGTATGAAAGAAGATTCGTGCTTTTGAAGACAGTCTAAAATAAGATTTATTTCAAATTTATAATTGAAGAAAATCATTGACCAAGTTGAAAAGAAGATATGGTCAAGATTTAAAGAATATATGATCAACATCTTACAATACAATAAGATGTGAATTATTTACAAGAAGAATTGATCAAGATTTATCACAAGAAGATATGAATTATTTACAAGAAGATTTTATTAAGTTTTATCACAAGAAGATATGAATTATTTACAAGAATATTTGATCAACATTTATCTACAAGAAGATTTGATAAAGATTTATCACAAGAATATATGAACTATTTACAAGAAGATTTGATCAAGATTTATCTACAAAAAGATATGAATTATTTACAAAAAGATTTGATCAAGATTTATCACAAGAAGATATGAATTATTTATAAGAAGATTTGATCAAGATTTATTTACAAGAAGATATGAATTATTTACAAGAAGAGTTGATCATAATCTACAAGAAGATACGATCAACAATTGTTTACAAGAAGAAAGACTCACAAGAAGATACATTTATTATTTGCAAAGATATGATTCAGATTTTGCAAGGACAAAGGAGAAACCCTAACTTATTCTATAAATAGATACTCAAGGTTGAAGAAGAAAACAAGATAACTCACAAGCACAAAATTTTCTAAGTCATTAGAGTTCATAAGGTTAATGTCTAGAGAAACACTTGTTCAAAAGAAATATTTTCTAAGTATTTTCTAGTGTGAGAGTCATTGTTTCAATCAGCTTGTTAGAAGCAAACCAATCTGTTCCAAACTCTTGTAACCCAACCCGATAGTGGCTTTCGTAATTCTGCCTCTGATCACTTAACCCGATTCTTGTTTTACTTCTGCCTCTGATCACTTAACCCGATTGCTACTACTTTTATTATAAGTAAGTCACCAAACCCGAAGTTCTAGAGTTAACATCAAAATATTCTTCACTTTCCAATTGTATTGTACCTTTTTCTTATCTAAGTCAAATCTATTTCGAGTTTATTGATTGGAACACCATCATAGATGATTGTTGAAACAAACGCCCCTTTTTCGATCGCATACCAAACATCCATATCATAAGAAATGATGTGGATTTTGATGCGCTCTTTCCAATATGAATATTGATCACCCTTAAAGACTACCACTATAATTACTATTCATCTAAGTATCTCATAATGATTATGTCAAATCCTAATTAATTTAGGTCAATTTTCCTTACTTATGTCATTTATGTTCTCCACTAAATCAACTATCTAATATAAGTGTATAATTCGTCTATTCATGATTTTACTCGTTTAAGGAATTTTTACCTTTAAATAGTATAGATAATAACTCTTAATAACTAAAGTATGATCCTTGTCGAATAATTATTCTTCCACTGAAAAAAATTATGGAACTCTTCTAATTCATCAGAAATAATTGTATGAAATCTAGTTAAATTTTTAAACGAATTCAGATTTCGTCGAATTTTAAATTCGTTTGAAAATTAAACGACAAACCGACTATTCTAAAAATAATAAAATTTTATATACATTGGTTTAGAAAATAATATTATTTTTGTTTTTATAATTTAATAATTTAAAATCGAGTTAGCCTAACAGCGTTGAATATGTTAGATTTGAAAATAATTCATTATGTTATTTTTAAGAATGTGTTGTTTGAATTGTCTCTAAATGTTGATAGAATAAAAATTATCTTCGTGGTTGTTGAAAATTAAGAAAAAGGGTTTTAGTGTACATTTATGGCATTGGTGCCATGAGCCTTTAATTTCTTTATGATGGTTTTTTCGTTGGTTTAGGACTGTGATGATAGTCCGTTTGAATTATAAGAATGAACAAATAATTTATTAGTTCATATAAATTTTACTATTTTATTTTATTCTTTATAAAAAGTTTTGTCTTTCTATTTTTCTAAAATTTTTTATTTTTGTTTTTAGTCTCTGATTTTGAATTAACTCTTGTATATCATTTGAATTTTTAAATGATATTTTGCGGTAATGTTTAGAATATTATAAGAAATTTATTTAAAATAATTTAGTATTATTTCTTAAATAGTTATAAATTTTTGTAAAGAAGTTGTTAAACATGTCTATAATATTTCTACAAAATATTATTCAAAAATTTGAAGGATACCCAATAGTTTATTTAAAATTAGGGATCAAAAATGAAAAATGAAAATTTTAAGAAGCTAAAAGTTATAATTTTTATAAGTATTCAAAACAAAATAGTAAAATTTTTTACAAGATTAAAAATTTATTTAACTCTAAATATGAAAGGAAAATGAATATACAAATATATATTCATAATATCAACTTAACCATTCACTTTTGAGTGGCTAATCCAAATTCCACAACCGTCAACACCCAAAATCTATCGATTAAATTCCTCTAAAGTGAACAATTTACTTAAAAGAATATACAAATTGCATAACCAATCATATTTTATTGAGGACAAATACATAACTAACTATATAAAATTATAATATTAACCATTGATTTATTTATTTTACTAATTTATCATTTTGGAGGAAATCAAATTCAAAATCTACATATTTAATTATAATAAATAATATCAACTATTAATGATTAAATAACTTTATATTATATAAATGATTATAGATAATTATAATGTAAGCATTGGGGGATGAATCTTGAAGCTTAACTCTAATGAGTCTAGTAACCAACTCATTAAAGCATTTTTTTTAATAAAAACAAACAAAAATCTTCTCACTTTAGACCCTTTCACTCTTGTAAAAAAAATAAAGTTCCCCGTCAGCGTGAGAAGAGTTACGATTACGACAATTTTAGTTGTCGAGCTTCTCATTAACTCACAGTATAAGAGAGGAGGTCCCAAGGCAAATTCACCCCTGCGCCCTGACCCTTCCTCTCCCAGCTCTGTTCTACCCTTTTTTCTTTTTTCCTTTTTAACAATTTTATCATTATCATCATTACAGTTATATACCTTTTTTTTTATTAGGTTTTGAATCTTTTCACAAATTTTCTTGTTTTTTATCTAAAATTTCCAGAGCTTTAAGGGTTAGGAGGTGTGGAATTTCAGCGTTTCCCACCTGTGTTACTGTCATAACACCGCCGTCACCGTTTCGATCACTCTTTTCTTGTTGTTGTTTCGCTTTTCTTTGCATAGATTTAGGGCTTCTCGTATATTTGATAATCCATAGTTATTATTACGTTTAACAACAATAGCATCCAGATTTTAGAAATGGAAAAGAAAAGAGTTACGGTACCTCTTGTTTGTCACGGTCACTCTCGTCCAGTGGTTGATCTCTTTTACAGTCCCGTTACTCCCGATGGCTTCTTCCTTATAAGCGCAAGCAAAGGTATGCTTCTTCTTTTTTTAATTTATCAATTGTAGATTTCGATTATGTATTTATATTTATGGATCTGATTTGATGCGTTCATTAATATACCCTAGAATAGATCAATTTTAGGGAGTGACACGCTGTTTTGAAATGTGATGTGTGAATAGATGCTAGTCCTATGTTAAGGAATGGAGAGACTGGAGATTGGATTGGAACGTTTGTAGGGCACAAAGGTGCAGTTTGGAGTTGCTGTTTGGATGCTAATGCTTTGCGGGCTGCAACTGCTTCTGCTGATTTCTCAACGTATGTAATCACTTTTTTTTATTTTTATTTTTTATTTTTTTTTATTTTTATAAATTGTTTACTGCTTTCAAATTAATAGTCTGTTTAATGAGGTATTGGTTATTTCAATGTGCATAGGATACATCCCATTTAGTTGAGTTAATGTCTGATGAACATGTTTGTGGTCCTATGGATAGGAAATGTAATCCTAAAAGCCCTGATTGAAATTTCGTTAATAAAGTTCACAACCAAGGATGAAGAGTTTTTGCGGGTCGTTCTTAAACTCAGTTCCTAAATTAGTAGTAGTTTTCCTTATACTCATCCATCACTCAATCAAAGATGGTCCATGGTGCACTATCTTTTTTCACCATTTGATCAAGTAATTCCACCACATCTTATCATAGTCTCTCCATACTGGATCCCACTTCCTCTTTTTCTTGCTTTGTGGTGCGTTAGGGGGTCTGCGTGCCTTCTAGTACAATCGTCCGATGGCTATCACTACCGCTCCAGCTATTGCTTCCAAGATCATTGGATCTCCCTTGCAGAACACAAGCCACTGCGGCACTACCTCCAAGTATGATAGTACATGTTGAAATCATACACGTTTTTCAAAATCTCAAGAATACTTGCATATCTATATCTGTTTCTATGTACACTTGAGTAGGCTCACGTAACTTTGAGGGAGTGTTATCAAATAGCAGCGCTATAGCATAGATGATTTTAATGAATACGCTATGAAAACTGCAATGCTATCCTAGTTTCGCTATTATGACAATAGCGGCCGCTATTCCAGTTTCTGATATCTGAAATAGCGTCGATAGCGGAAAAAATAGAATTTTTTGGTTTTTTAAAAATAATAAAACTGGAGATTTTGCATGAGTGCCAAACATGGCCTAATTTTATAACAGAATAACTAAAGAGTTAGTGAGTATTACTCCCATTTTCAATGTAATACGTATACCTTTCAATATATAAGCTATGCTATGACTCTATTCCCTTTTTTATTTGTATGCAACATGCCTTTTTTTATATATAGTTTACTTATTTTGACGGATTGACCTCTATGCGGCCTCCGCAATTTGACCGCAACGCTATCCGCTATTTCACATAGCGGATTTTTGGTGTTTCTCTATTTTCCGCTATCGATAACACTGCCACTTTTTGACACTTCACCAAGGGTTCCCTTCGATTAAAATCTCTCCTTATGATAGAGAATCCTTTGCAAATTCTAGAAGAAAGTGCTGTGCAATCCAAGGTTGTTAGGAGCAAGCTCTAAAGCGTAACATCGTAAGATCTTACGCGTTATTGAGTGTGAATAGTGTTAGAGCGAAGGCAAAATCGTTGGAGAACCCAGATCTTTGAGCGCGCAGAGGAAGAGCGTGTGAGCGGCGCGCAGAGGAAGAGTAGTTTTGCGAAGATGAACCGCCGTTTCGCGAAGATCCGACCCGTTTAGCACTGTTTCGACCCGCATGCTTTGGCCCAGTTTTGCACCTCTTCACCTTCAAATTCTGCTTGTGTTAATGGGTCAGGTCTGTATCCTAGTTTTTTGGAAAAGGGGGCTTCGCATTAATAAAACCTAACAAATTATGACCTGTGTCGTTTTGCTTACTCTGTTTTCTATTTTTTTTTACTGATCGTTTTGCTTACTCCTTTTTTCTATTCACGTCGTTTTGCTTACTCTATCGAATAGCTTGTTTTTTTTTTTTGTTGAATAATTAATTAATAATAATTGCTGTTGTGATTTAAAAACTACAGACATATACTAATTTTAAATTATATTAAAATCTGATTTTGAAGAGAGCAACTTGGGACTTGGTTTTTTTCAATGATTAATTGCTTTTCAATGTGTTAATGGTGTTATATTATATATATATATATATATATATATATAGGTTTTTGTGCATTTAATCTCTCTGTTGATGTAGGAATATCTTGTTAAAGGGGCAGCCAAAACTAGGGGTGTGTGCATGGTCCATAAACCAACATGAATTGGACCACATTAATGGTTTTGTTCAGCCCCTAAAAACCACTTTAGTAAAATCCGGTTAATTTCAAACCAAATTCAATTCGGTTCAAAACCAGTTTGTAACTACAAACCGTTTCAAATTGGTTTTGAAACTGATTTTTCAGTGAACTGTTTTGAAACCAGTTTTTTAGGATCTTTTAAAAAAATTGGAATTAAGACCAGTTTTTCAGCAATTTTTATTTAAAAAATATTATTAAGTGCCAACACCAGAGATCACCGAAAAACGTAGATTCTAAAGTTAAAGGCACATCCAAATAATTATTTAACACTCTAATATCTCCCAATATTGTGCAAATTTACTGAAAAAAAACATTGTTGTGCAAACATTTATATATTCTCATTGGAAATAGTTTTCCGTGTAACCAGTTCATAAATATTGGAAATAATGCTAACATCAAATTTATAAGAGATCAAGATCATTACTTGAAAGAAGGAAAGTTTGAAAAATGAATTGTGTCATTCTACGTAGGTAGTAGTTGTTCTACTGTCTACAGTTCTACTTCTCTTAGAAACATCATATGACAAAGATGGTGGCATCAAGGTCTTACGATTCTGTTTCCACTTACCAAAATTAATTACATTCATTATAGGTAGAACTGAAAACAATAGTTTTAATCAAGTGGAAATCAATGACTTTGCAAAATCTTACTAAACAAATTTTTTTTAACGAGTTCAGTTACAATTCAGTTTTGGTATTTAGTAAACAGTTTGGTTAGCAAACTGTTATTGTAAAAACAATTTGAATCTCAATTTTTATTAACCAATTCAGTTCAAAAAGGTTCAATTTGATTCATTTCTCCAATTCAGTTCAGTTATTTGGTGTTTTTGAGCACTCCTAAGCCAAAACCTGTCGCTTTCGACAATTTTGAGATAAAATTATTCCTCACATTAGACTGGTTGAGTTGATATTGGACTCTCAATTCTGAGTCTGAAGAGAGTCTTCTCAATTCTATGAATAAAGAGCTTGGGAGAAAGTAAGTGGACACAATATGCCTTTCTACAATCATAAACTCAAAAGATTCTTCTACTTGATTCACAAGTTTGAAATCATGTTCACAACTCAATGAAGAGATGATAGAAACCAGAATTTTACAGTAAGGAAACAGTATTTTATTGATTGAAATTGATGAGCTTTGAAGCTCTTACAATGGTGGAAATATGAAAATGCAGCAAAGAAAACTAAACCAGAGCATAACTACTCCTGAATCCTCACTGACTCTCCCTCCCTCCTCTTTATAACAGAAACTATAACAATCCCATAAAATCAGGGTATATACTAAGTTACTAACTAATTCTTATTTTCTGAACAACCTATCTAATGGGCTAAGGCCCAATATTCAGTGTCCAATCAAGAGATGTAGTGCCCAAACAGAATTGCAAGCCACATTGAACTCATTGAGATTTTGAATAGATAAGTTGCAGTTTTGACAGAAGGGACCAGGCTGGAGCAACCAATCACATAAACCTTCTCAGGGACAGTTGTAAAATGGCCATTAGTGCCACTTTGATTTAATAAAAATTTCTCCTCCGTTAATTTTTCTTTTTAAAATTTGTTTTTCTCGTCATTTTTTCTTGGAAAAATTATTCTTGGGAATAAATTTCTCAACCACGAAACAAACATCCCCTTAGTAACAGTCTCTTATATGCTTTTATTTTGACATTGCTATTTTCTAGATATTACATGCAGTGCGCATTTTATATTGAAGTACTTGCAGTTTGACAAAAATTGACACATCATATTCTTTGGTTTGTGTGCAGTAAAGTTTGGGATGCATTAACAGGCGATGAGTTGCATTCTTTTGAGCACAAGCACATTGTTAGAGCATGTGCCTTTTCTGAGGTAGAATTGATGCCCGTGTTTGTCACTTTCACATTCTGATTTTTTGCTGGGATAAAGTTACTACGTACAAAACACAATGGTCCTTCCTGTAAACAGAAAATAAAAATATCAAGTTGTATACATTCCTAGGGAAAATTTTATCATACAATTGCAAGTCCGGCAATGTTGTATGGGAGAGATGTTAGGTGGTAAAATATTAACACAAGAATGAAATAAGCGTAGTAGAGATGAGAATGTTGTGTTGGATGTGTCAAAAAGATGATGAAAACTCGGCTAGGTGGTTTGGGCATACGGAGAGGAAACCTGTAGATTTTGTAGTAAGAAGAATACATCACATGGTGGGTAGTCAAATTGCTAGAGGCAAATGAATACCCAGAAAAACTATTCAAGAAACTAATGTTTTAGAAATCGACTCGTCGAGGTCACGAAGTCACCAGTTGAACCTGGGGTCACGGGTTGAACCGTATGACTCAACCAGATGACTCCGATGTAAAACCCGGCCTCATAAAACTCATAATTACAAGCAAGTGTATTAAAAATATATTAATTTTAATTATGAACATCATAAATAATTAGTAACTAATTCAACAAATAAATAAATAATTAAATAAGGAGAAACTTTCACATTAAAATTAAAATGGTAAGATAAACACTGCTTCTAAATTGGCTATTTTAAATATAGTGAATAAGGAGCAGTTTGTATCACAATCTGTGGTGATTCCTTCAATGCATGATGTGGTCACACGCTGGTTCAATACCTGCTGTGACAATTTTCAAATTTTTTTTAATAGTAAAGTCGCTTTGTTGGTTTAAAAAAATATCCAAGCATTGACTCGGCCTGTTTTGCAAAAATTGCAAAGTCATCAGTTCATGTCGGGTTTTACCGTGTCATCCCGGTTCTCCCCGGTTTAAACGCACAGCCGGTCTATCATGTCGCTCGCTATGTAGTCAGTAGCAGATAGCGTAGCGTATCGGCCGACCCTTAAAACGCTATAACGGTATAGCGGGTAGCGGTATAGCCGCTACGTCGAAGAGTCTAGGGGAACATTTAGAAGCAATTAATATTTAATACCATACACATATAAAGGTAAAAAAAAATAGAACAATGCAAAAACTAAAGAAACATTCCTAAGTCATAACTTCAAAGGTCATTGCTACTAATATTTCAAACATAATATAAAGCAAAGTAGCACATAAGTTCTAACCTATAAGGTCAAAGTAACACATCTAATATTCAAACATATTAAAGAGCAAAACAGATCTAGCCTCCAAGGCTCAAAACATGTCTAAGCATTTAAATAAAAACAAGTGATTCTTTAAATGGAATCACTATCATCATCATGTTCAAGTTCTTCATCATCATCACATTCAAGCTCTACATCATCGTTATCAAGTGCAATTTGTTCTGTATCCTCCTCCTCTTCCTCTATGTTATGCTTGTCTAAATGGGATGCTTGGTTCCTCATTATTTGTTGGCTCCTAGTGATTGTTATTGGCTCACCAACCCCTGCCACATTAGCAACATCCCCCCAAGTCAATGTATCATCCTCAAATACCAAGTCATCTCCAGCTCAAACCGCTTCTTGATCTTCAACCATTACTCCCATCAACCACTCATTACAATAGTCTATGTCCTTTAAGATAATGGGATCAATTAAATCACGACTGTCAAAGCGTTCCATAAGTTTTTGGTTATACTTCACAAAAACCAAATCTTGCAACTTTTGGTGCTCAAGCTTGTTTCTTTTCTTGGAATGAATCTATTTTAAAGTTTTGAAAAAAGAATATTAGCTTCTTTGACAACCACTATATCAAACAATCAATCAACCATTTCAAACAAATTAAACTCAAATGACATTTACTTACATGCTCAAAAGTACTCTAGTTGCGCTCACAACCTGAAGAACTACATGTCAAATTTAATACTCTAATTGCAATCTTTTGCAAGTTAGGAACATGATGTCCATAAGTTCTCCACCACTCAGCTGTAATGAATAACCAATTAGGGTCACTATTAACACAATATCTTATGTAAATCTAATTAAATTTACCAAAACATATCACTTTGACTTACCTGGAGCCATAGCAGTTCTGTTTCTTATTGCAGCCTTTAAGCTAAAGAGTCCTTCAGACCTCCTATAATATGCTAGTTCAACAGTAGCTTTATCCTCTTCATCAGTAGTAGCACTTAGCCTCTGAAGACATGTGAGGAGTCCATCATTAATTTCGTTGTTCCCGTCAACACTTGCATCACCATAGTAGAATTGGGGATTAAGATAATGGCCAGCTGCATGAAGTGGATGATGAAGTTGACAATTCCATCTATTATCAATGATTGCAAAAATATCTCTGTACTTGTTTTCATTGTTATTGAAAGACTTCATCATGGTTTCCTTGGCCCTATCCATAGCCTCATAGATGTAACCCGTTGCAGGCTTTTTCTCATTATCAACAAGCCTTAGTACTTGCACCAGAGGTCCCATGGCCTTAAGACTGTAAAACACATCATTCCAAAAAGATGGCATGAGTACAATGTCTCTTGCCTTTTTCCCTTTAGGCTCCTTAGATACACTTAAGTTGGACCAATCATCCGATGTGAACATCCTACGAAGGTTGTTTTTCATTTTGTACAACCTTTTCAATGTGAGGAAATGGGTAGCAAAGCGAGTAATGCCAGCCCTTACTAGTTCAGCTTTGTCGGTGTATTTTCTCATAGGTCATGGTATGATTGTAAATGAAGCCTACAAGAGTGACTTCTCTTTGGCATGCCTTTTTTATTTTTGGAAGTTTCCCAATGTCTTCTAACATCAAACCGATACAATGTGCTGCACATGGTGTCCAAAAGATTTTTTGTCTTCTTGCTTGTAATTTTCTACCTACAATATCAAATAAACCTAAGTTACCAAATTGACACAATTAAATTAAGCAAGTAAAGAAAATTACTCTTACCTGCCGAAACATAATTGCTAACGTTGTCTGTGATTACTTGCACAACATTTTCTTCTCCCACATCTACCACAAATGCATTCAAGAGCTCAAATAGTTTCTGTTCGGTCTTCACATACTCAGAAGCATCAACGCTGTTGATAAACATTGTCCCACGTGGACAATTAACCATGAAGTTGATTAATGTCCTATTCTTACGATCTGTCCATGCATCAGACATGATCGAACAACCACTTTTCACCCGTTCTACAATATGTGGTTGCAACATCTCATTAGTAAGCTCCAATTCCTTTTTCAAGAGTGGGATTCATAACTCTTGATAGTTTGGAATCTTTAGATGCGGACCATAGTTGCCAACTGCCTCAATCAAAAGCTTGAAGGATTTGTCGCGCAACACATTGAAGGGAATTCCACACTTATAAAACCATCGAGCTATAAATTGAACTGTCCTAGCTCGTGCTTCCTTATCGCAAATGCTTGTTTGCTTCAAATTAGATGATGCTGCTGGTGGCCTCCTATTATAAAGCAAATCCAAGGGTCCTTTGACAGATTTTCCTCTTTTGGCAGCAGGGGCATCAGCAGATTGTGGCTGTTTTCCGGCTCGAATATTGTAGATTTCTTGCACCTCATCTTGCTCATCATCATCCACATTCAGCTCCAACAAATGTTGACTTTCAGCCATTTTCTTATCATAGTCTTCTTGAATCTTTAACTTTATTTCTGGGGGAATTTTCTTGCAAGCGCTAACATCACCCCTCAATCCCATTTGGTGTCTCTTTGCTCTAGTAATACCTCCAGAAGATGTATGGAGACAAAAATCGCAGGTAACATTCCTCCTATTATTGACAACTTTTAGGCTGTTCCATTCCCAAGCTGGGTCAAGGTTATTCCCAGTGGGTTTAACCAGACCACAAGAGTTAGGGTTGTTCAAAGGTACTGACTGTGTTGGTTGAGAATGAGATGATGCCATAACAGAGGAGAAAGGGAATGACTGAAACAGAAACTGAAAGGGGAAGAGGGGCGGAGAAGAGAAGAGAAGTTAATGAGAACAATGTTTGAGTGTGCTCTGTTTCTGATGTTTTAGTGTGCTCTGTTTATGATGTTTGAATGTGCTCTGTTTATGATGTTTGAGTGTGCTCTGTTTATAATGATTGAGTGTACTTTGTTTATGATGATTGAGTGTACTACGTTGTTATTAGAAAAAAAGAAAAAAAAAAACAGAGTATTTTTTGCATGGACAGGGTAGCAGAAGAGGTGCAATTAAACATTAATTGCGCCAATAAAATATTTAATGTGCGCATTTACTGTTAAGATTTTACCATACATAAAACAATTTACCCAAATAATTTACCTTTTAGTTTTTCCTAAAACAGAGTACTTTAACGTTTAACCAGAGCATTTACTCCAGAGCATTTACTGTTCTGTTTTTTCCCAGAAACATTTATTGTTGCGCGTTTTCCCCAGAAAAAGTGTTTCCTTTTCTACGCGAGACGGCCGCGATTGACGGCGCGACGGCCGCAACCCTAATCTGCGACGCGACGGCGTTTTGCGTATCGCCGGACCACCGCGACGCCATGCGACGGCGCGATTGCGGCCGCGACGGCCGCTTCTGACTACATAGGTCGCTCGAACCAGTTATCCACCCAATTCCCAGCTAGACCGGTCCGAGCCGGTTTTTAAAAATTAAAACTGAGAGAAGCCATTAAGAAAGATCTAGAGATTAATTAGTTGGATACAAATATGCTATATGACAACATTATGGCATCATTTGATCCATGTTGTTTTTGTTGTATAGATGCCAAGAACTTAACTAGTGATAATCAGATTTTCATGTTACCAATAGCTGAATTCATCCCAGGATCCAGGATCTACTTTTTTATTTTTATGAATGTCACATAGTTGCAATTATACTGTAGCTATCATTTTGGCTTTTTAGTTTGTTTAATACTTTTGTCTAGATTCTTTAAGCAGGGACTGAGTTTATGGGATCTCTTTAGAAGTCCTCTTTGCAATATTTGATTTCTTCCTCTACTTTGCTTTCTCTATTAAATTTTTTCTGCTAGATTTAAATTATGAGATATTTTAAATACAAAATAAGCTAATCCCAACATAGATTATCTTAATTGTTAATGTATACTATAGATTCTGCTCAAATTTCAATACCTCATTAATGCTAGTATTTAAGTTGAGGCTTGCCGACAAACTCTCCTTTGTTCATATGAGCAGGATACACACCTTTTGCTCACTGGGGGAGCAGAAAAAATTCTCCGACTTTATGATTTGAATCGGCCTGATGCACCACCCAAAGAAGTGGATAAATCCCCTGGTTCAGTCAGGAGTGTTGCATGGCTTCATAGTGACCAGACAATATTGAGTTCATGCACTGATAAGGGAGGTGTGAGGTATAGGCTTATTTGGCCATATGATGCTCACAGTTGTCCGTCATTGTGGTTTTTGTATATAAGCTTGCTTGTTTTTAATTTAAAACTTTGGTATATTAACAAGAAGCTTGGATGATATATTGTACTGAATCTAGTTGATAAATCACAGGCTATGGGATGTAAGAACTGGTAAAATAGTCCAGACACTTGACACCAAGTCGCCTATGACTAGTGCTGAAGTGAGTCAGGATGGTCGTTATATTACAACAGCTGATGGTTCTACTGTCAAATTTTGGGATGCAAATCAGTAAGTAAATATAGGCTTAGTTGGCCAATTTCTTTTTTTAGGATTCTGCCTTTTTGATTCACAGCATCACCTGTGATTTCCAGCTATGGATTAGTGAAGAGCTATGATATGCCGTGCAATGTGGAATCAGCTTCATTGGAGCCCAAGTTTGGGAACAAGTTTATTGCTGGGGGAGAAGACTTGTGGGTTCATGTTTTTGATTTCCATACTGGCAATGAGATTGGTAAGTTATCAAACATTTAGTTACATTTAATATTCAAATTATTGGTTTAGTTATCAAAACATGTAAGGTCATAAGTGTAAAATGAATACTTAAATAACTTTTTAGTCCCACAAGTATATATATTTTCATGTTTAGTAAAATTCTCTAAACATTTGAAATATGATTTGGTCCTTATTGTTTTGGTTGTAGTTCCTATAATATTTGTCCTAATGGGTGGGATTAGTCCCTATATAATATTTGGTCCTTATTGTTTTGTTTTTACTTAAATAACTTATTGTTTTTGGATTAGTCCCTATATGATCCACACTAAAACCAAAACAAAGACCAAAAGCAACTTTTTCTATTCTTCAAGGATTCAAACCAGCTGTGATGTCTTGTAGGGACTACAGTCAAATTAGTGTATTGTACAAGGAAAACACCAATTTTTTTCTTTTACACTTAGTTTGTTTTAATTTGATGTTGTATCTGGTGATGGCAGCATGCAACAAAGGCCATCATGGCCCTGTACATTGTGTCCGTTTCTCTCCTGGAGGAGAATCATATGCATCAGGATCTGAGGATGGAACCATCAGAATATGGCAAACAGGCCCATTGGGTCATGATGAGTCAGAGGGTTTATCCCCAAATGGATCCATTGAAAAGGAGAAGGCAAATGCAGAGGAAGATGTTTCACGCAGGATTGAGGGTTTTCATATTGCTGAGGAGGCCAAGTCCAAAGGAAAGGAAGAGGCCACCGGGGAGGAATTATGATACTAATAATAATAATAATTGCGTCGTTCTAGTTCTGCCTGTCATTTGTTTACAATTTTATCTGAACCATGGGCCTTTCTAAATATACATGATTAGTATAAACTAAATTTTGTAAGTTTTAGTTTGTATTGAGCAACTACTGAATTGACGAGCTGGTTAAGGATTGTTAATTTAATTTTATGTTTGCTTTGATTTCAGGGAGTTTGTGGGATACTGGAAATTTTTTGAATTCACTCTTTGAAAGTTAATGGGGGAATTTATCCAGAAACTATTGTTTTCTGCTTGTGCATGTTTAGTTTTCACATGGTATCAATGAACTACCCCGTGATATTCATCTTCTCTTCGTATATTTTGTTTTCACATGTTCATTTTCATTCCTTGTTGCTTCAATCTTGTCTTTCTTTCCCATGGCATAAACCAACGGACAATTAATTCAAAAAGAAACTTCCAAAATTGTTAATGAACTACAAGCTCCCACTCAAATCATCATGTCAACAATCGAAGTTACCATATTGACATGCTCATTCTGTACACCATGCATCCTAGTGACAATCTTGGAATTGTGATTGTTTCTCCTTTGTTAAATTGTTCCGATTAGCATCCTTGGTCGCATTCTTTGTTGGTGGCGGTCATTTCGAAGAACTAGGTTTCCTTATTGACCTCCTAATCCTCCTAGATGACACTGATTGTTTATCCATCGCATGATATCACTGCAAAACGTCCTATGGGTGAGCATCACTGTCAATATTTGGAACAAACTGAGAGACAATTATCATCAAGGTGTGTCTTTCACATTTGTTATTATCAATAAGAAATATATCTGTTAAAACAATGGGAAAAATTGTGGCAAAAACTTGATAATTTCAAATCCCTCCATGTGTGCATTTATCTTGTTAAATGTTCAATATTGACTCATTTAAAGTAAGAAGTTGGTAAAGTGAGTGAATCAATGATTAATATTATAACCACCAATGATTCTAAATTCATGTGCACATATTATCAGCCATTTATTTAATCATTACCTTCCATTTTTTCACCCATTTCATTCGAAAGTTTTATATCTCCGAATCAGGATTTTTCCAATATTCGAACAATTCAAAGGAATCCTAAATTTTCGAAATACAAAAGTAAAGGCAAACACTAGCACCTTTGAAGATTTCATTCAAACCTAAATTTTCGAAGCATAAAGTTCGAACCTTTCCATCAAGGGCAAACTTTCGAAATACAAAAGTAAGGTTCAGGAACTTGCACATTCGAAGATTTCATTCAATCCCCAAATTTTCGAAGCAAACATTTCGAACCTTTCCAGCAAGGCCAAACATTCGAAATGCAACACTTGAAACTTTCATTTAATCTGAAAGTTTCGAAATGAAAATTCAGAAACCCTAAATCTGACTTTTCGAAGGATTGAGATTGTTGGAAAAGTTCGAGCGTTTAGGCTTCGAAAGTTTGGGGTTGCTGCAAAGTTTCGAAACCCAGCTTCGAAAGTTTGGGAACAATATGAAAGTTCCGAAATGCATTTTTTTAGTAATAAATTAATAGTAATA
This sequence comes from Cicer chorassanicum, assembly GCA_037974735.1. Taxonomy (NCBI): domain Eukaryota; kingdom Viridiplantae; phylum Streptophyta; class Magnoliopsida; order Fabales; family Fabaceae; genus Cicer; species Cicer chorassanicum. The sequence goes on from JBBPBP010000002.1 coordinate 29,449,373, forward strand.
AATTTCATACCTAATTTCAAAAATAGTAATAAATTTCATACCTAATTTCAAAAATAATAATAAATTTAATTAATAATTAATTTAATTAATTTTTTTTCTAAATTGAGTTACTTCGAATGTTTGAAATTTTTGAAAGATATGTGTTTCAGAAGTTTCAAATTCATCCAAACTTTCGAAACTTTCTGGAAAATTACACTTCGGAACTTTCACATTCATCCAAAGTTTCGAAAGTTTCAGATGTTCCTGGAAAATATCATTTCGAAAGTTTTGTATTTTTCAAAAGTTTCGAAATTGGTAAATATTTCTGGATAATTACATTTCGAAAGTTTCAAATTTAACAAAAGTTTTGAAGATATCAAAAAACTCACTTTGTTATTATTTCGAAAGTTTGTAATTTTCGATTATTAAGAAATATTTTGTAATTTTCGAAAGTGGGGGTCAGAAAATAGAATGGTAAATTTTTTTCATAGTTTTATACAAAATAAAAAAGGGCAAAATGGTCTTTAATGAAAAAAGAGGGGTGGGAGGTAAAAATGGTGGGGGGTGCACGGTACAATTCTTTGAGACTTGACGTGACACTTTCCAACTCAACCCAATACATATTACGGATGGATAGTTGGGAACATCCATAAATTTGTGAGCCCTATAAGGACGACCCAACATTAAGACATTGGAATTGGACTAAATGGGCCATGAGCACAAATACCAATTTCCCAAGAAGGATTTGCCTATAAAAGAGAAGGTGACATCTAGGAAAATGATCTTTTTCCCTACTTATTGAATAGTGTATTTGTCGGAGTGAATACCTTATTGAGAGCTTATAGGGTTTTATATTTTTGTATTTTTTGTTTTCATACATGAACATTATCGCTCATCGTGGGCCTAGAGTAAAACTCTCTTTCGACCTAACTCTATTTATTCAAACACTTTCTCATCATTATGGTTGTACTCATATCTTAAAATGGTTCCGACCACTCAAATGGGAGATGAGGAGCAGAGTCCAATTCTCACACAGCTCATGAATGTTGTAAGTAAGTTGCATGAACAAAATGCTGAACAACAACGTCAAAATTAAGAGCAGTTGCACGTGAGGTTGAACTTATACAACGACTTGAAACATGTGAGCGCAATTTGAGAAAGCAGATAGAAGCCCAGGAAAGGGAGGTCCTTCAATAGTTGGAGCTTTTACGCAGTAACATTATGGGAACTAAGACCACCAGATTAACATTGAGTTTTTTTGAACCATTTTTCGAAGAAATACAATCTATAGCTTTACCGCATCAGTTAATATAGTCGACCATCAATGCCTATGATGGAACAGGAGACCCCCACAATCATGTCTCGACTTTTCAGACTCAAATGTTCTTAAGTGGAATGGATGATACAATGAGTTGCAAGCTTTTTTCAAAAACCTTATAACATGGCCGAACAAATTCAGAATTAAGGTAGAAGAAATGACACCGACAAACGTATTTAGCAACCCAACTCTAGGGATTAGGATATCAGGGGAAACAGGGTGAGCGACAAAGGGAGACCATGAAGGGTTTGCCTCCATTTTCCTTTTTCGAGAAAATTAATTGGGTAAATGATCTTTTTCTCGAAATTTTGAAGTGTTCGTCAATACAATTCTTGGAACAATATAACAGTTGCTATCATGAAGATTGGAAAATGGAGATACACATAAAAATTGGAAGGAAATTTTAATTTATATATGATGCTGATTGGATCCGATGTTGTCTCTCTTTTAAGTGGATGTTAATTTTTTTACTAGCGAATTAGAGTATGTGATTTACAAGTAAACTTATAGCCAAAGTCCTATAATAAAGGGATTAATTTAGAATTACGCAGAAAGTTGGGGCTACTAATTTAGACTTACGCTTTTTTTGGCCATATTATATACACTTTTGCTACCAACACCCCCTATATTACTACCCACACCCCTCAAGTTTTTTTAAAAGCCAAAATTTCAAATTGCCCTTCCCTTTATTAACCTAACCTAACCTAACCCATCTTCTTCCTCTTCATTCCATCTTCTTCCTCTTCATTGCATCTTCTTCATCTTCATTCCATCTTCATCAACTTCATTCATCATCTTCTCCATTTTATTCAATCATCATCAATCATCTTCAACGTCTTCATCAATCATCTTCAATCATCAAGTGAGCCTGCATTATTGTTCAATCATCAACAGGAAGGAATCAATCATCAGTTCACGAATCAAGTAAGCATGATCTCTGTTTTTTTTTGTACATTATTGTAGTTGTTTGTGTTTATTGTTACGAACGCAATGCCAGAAACCCTAAACCCTAAAATCAAGTTTCCATTGTTGATGCTGATGAAAACCTTCACTGCAATAAACCCAGAAACGTACGTGAATTGAGTTCACGTACGTGAAACCATTTTCAAAGACCCATAAACGTACGTGAACTGAGTTCACGAACGTTCGTGAACTCAGTTCACGTACGTTTATGGGTTTTGAAAATGGGTTCATGTACGTGAACACAGTTCACTTAGGATTTGATGTTTTGATTTTTATTATGATTTTGATTTTGCAGATATGGTGCACACTATGTATATGGATAGAGATGGTCGTGCTATAATTAACGAGGGTACTTCTAATGTGGAGGGTCGTCGTGTTAGGCCAATTGCTTCTGCATGGGCACAACGACGACGACTATAGCGGCAACAGGAAGAAGCCCAATCCGAAGCACAACCTGAAGCACAGTGCAAAGCATATCCTGGTGGTCCAATTGACAGTTCTATCCTTAAGACATTCGGCGATCATGTGGCAACCCGACTTTGGGATGGCGTGGTAATTTTATCAATCAAATGAAATTAAATTTTTAATAGTTGTTGTTGTAATGTGTTTTAACTTATATTTTTTCGCTTAATTAATTTCAAGATCGTGGGGGAATTAAGGGTGTTTAGCAACGGCAAAAAATTAAAAGAAGTTGTTATTGAACATGAAGAGGTTGAGCAACTAGTTAAAAGCTCAGGATTGTATTCTTTGCTAAAATGCATCTATGAAATGATCGACAAAGGGATTATTTCTGCATTCATAGAGAGGTGGCATCGTGACACTAATAGCTTCCATCTTCAATTGGGGAGATGACGATTACTTTGGACGATGTGTCCTCTTTGCTGCATATCCCCATCACCGGTGCATTCTTCAATGTTAATGTATTTAACAAGGATGACGGTGCAGATTTATTGGCTGAGCTTCTTGGAGTTAGTCATGTTCCTTATGCTGAATTTAATGTCACGCGGACAACCACAGTTCGATATAGTTGGTTACTTAAGGTATACCATCAGCGCTGTCGTGACCAGCATTGACAGATGGCTGCAAGGGCATTTCTTCTATTTTTGATCGATTGAACACTGTTCAACGATAAAAGTGCCTACGCAGTCAGTGTTGCCTATCTTGACTACTTCTGAGATCTCAATTCTTGTTGGGGATTTGCATGGGGTGTAGCTGCTCTTGCTTACTTATATGACAATCTTCGAGAAGCCAACCTGCATCATACCAGAACTGTGTCAGGGTATCTGACACTGTTACAGGTAAACTATATGGTTGTTTATTGTATTAATAATATCTATTATTAATGATTCTAAACTAATGATATGTTATTATATTTGTGCAGGCGTGGGTCTCTGAGCATTTTCCTACATTATGTAGAGATTGCTATAGACTTTCTCCTAGTTATGTTGAAGACTACCCCATAACACTTAAATGGAAGCCAAAAAGGGATAAATGTTTGGTTCTTCCATTTAGGAAAGCTCTTGACGAGATTGTCGCTGATGAGGTCTGTTGGACACAATACGAGGCGCATGGAGTGAAGCGACCATTTGAAGATGTTTCTTTATTTCAAGGGTGGATACGATGGGGTCCGAAGATGTATGCTCATCTACCAGACAGGGTATTGCGTCAATACAATCATGTCCAAACCATTCATGGCTCACTGTTAGACAACACCATACATCTGGTGGGTCAAATGACAACACCAGATGAAATGAACATTATGTTTACGCAGTACGCTGTGCATGTAGTAGATGCTGGCGTATTTGGGCTGGGACATGTCCTCTGCTCGAATGATTACATGGACTGGTTTTTGCAGAATTTCACATCCATACATCTTTCGTAGAGAACCAGTCCATGAAGAACCTGCCACTCATGCAACTGATGCAGAACCTGCTGATCATGCAATTGATGCATAACCTACTGATCATGCAGCTGATGCCGCCGATGAAGCAATTGACGTAACGGTATATTAATTTGTCATATTTTATTTTATTTAAATCTTTTTAATTAGTCATATTTTAATTTGTCATATTTTATTTTAACTAAATTATTTTTCTTTATTTTTTATTTCAGCGTCGAATAATAGAAATTGCTGAAGAGCTTCGTGGTCGGAAACTAGTATTACTTGATGGCATGACACTCGTCAATGAGTTAATTTTGATGATGTGAAATCAGAGGGGTGGTGGTAGAGATTGGTCTAACATAGTACCATATCGTAGAAGAAATAGACGGAATTAGGATTTATTTTAATATTTTGGATAAGTAATATTTTGGAATATTTTGGTATATTTTGGATATGTAATATTTTGGATAACTTTGGATATTTAATATATTGGTATATTATGAATATGTAATATATTGGTATATTTTGGATATGTAATATATTGGTATAATTTGGATAACCATAACCAATTCAGTTTACAATTCAGGTTACAATTCAGTTTACAAATGTTACAACATATTCAGTTTACAACATATTCATCTATACTGCATGAAAATATCTTCAACCAATGTTGCATAAGATCATTGTAAATAAACTCGCACTGTCGTGCTTCTTCAGTGCAATATTTTCTCCATAAATTACTTGCTGGTGGTATAGGAGAATTTGACTTTAAGTAAACCTGTTAACAAATGCAACAACCACAATTTAAATATGACAGTTAATAATTGCACAAATAATACCTGTTCAAATGACAGTTCTAAGTGGAAAAATTAAATAACTACCACAATTAATACCTGCACAAAATGACAGTTCCTAACAAATGCAACAACTATGATACGATGATCTGACATAGATGTTGGTGGTGAAATTCTAAGTGGAAAAAATGTTTGCGATTGGTTAAATGATAATGCGACGAAAACCATCACTACGCGAAAAAACAACTTTTACAGCGCTTTTTTTAAGCCTATTACAGCGCTTTTGTTAAAAAAAAGCGCTGTAGTTACTAGCGCTGTAAAAGGATATAACAGCGCTTGTTTTTTTTAAAAAAAGCGCTGTAAAAAAGGTGGATATATTGCGCGCTTGTTATACGCCTTTTACAGCGTTTTTTGAAAAAGCGCTGTAAAAGGTGCACTTATTCAGATGCATTGTTATGCACCTATTACAGCGCTTTTTCAAAAAAGCGCTGTAAAAGGTGCACTTATCCAGATGCGTTGTTATGCACCTATTACAGCGCTTTTTTACAAAAGCGCTGTAAAAGGTGCACTTATCCAGATGCGTAGTAGGTGCACCCTATTACAACGCTTTTTCAAAAAAGCGCTGTAAAAGGTGCATAACAATGCACCTATTACAGCGCTTTTATGAGAAAGCGCTGTAAAAGGTGTTTTTTTTTTTTTTTTTTTTTTAGTTTTATTAAATAATATGCTGTAAAATTTAGAAGCGCTTTTTTAGAAAGCGCTTTTTTTAAAAGCGCTGTCTTTTAATCCAGAATCACTTCACAAATTTTATTCCAAAATCATTTTCACCTAGAATCATTTCACAATCTAGAATCAGTAGTACACAACAACAAAACAGCACTAAAACACACAAGAATCAGTACACAACAACAGATTCACTATATTTTCAAATGCACAAATATTCACAACAATCAGTTCATAATTACAGCACATAACTACCATATTCACAACCTAGTATATACACAAACAGCTAATATTTTCATAGAACTACTCATATTCACAACCTAGTATAATTACAGCACTATTTTTATACAACTACTCATATTCACAACCTAGTATATACACAAACAGCACATAACTACCATATCCCTTGCAGCTTGCCATTTTTCCAGCAAATCAAATAATATTCATTTGAAGCACATACTGACACCAATCTTCCTTTATCTCTGTTAGTTCTTCTTCAGAATACGATGGATCGGAATTGTCAAAGTACTGATATAAAAATTGAACATAACTTATCCTTCTCTTTATCATAAATTAAAAAAGATATAAATATAGAATATATATATAGAATATATAATTATAGAATATATATATAGAATATATAATTAAGATATCATAAATTAAAAAAGATATAAATATAGAATATATAATTACGTACGCTGAATTATATGGTGCAAGGAATAACTTATCCTTCTCTTTATTTCCTAATAGTATATCTAAAACGTATTTATTTACATTCGCTGGATCGTGTTTAAGCATCGAAATAAAAATCTGCGCGTGCACACGAACTTCTCATACAATCTGCGCGCGCACACGAACTTCTCATACAAAAACCTTCAATAAAAATTTCAAATTAGATTAATTACCAATAAATTAAATTAATTAGAAATAAATGAGATGAAAAGTAATTTTTACCTCTTGTAAATGCTCATAACAGTAGCACTCAGCTCCTTATGGTCGAGAATTTTGTATATGTGCTCTTTTTCAAAAAATTCTTCATACACGTCTCCGAATAGATCTTTATCCATGCTTATTATTCGTGAATCGTCGCTGCCCATATTTTTTTTTGCCTGTATGTCAAGAGACGACCCATATGGAGCAAGTCGTGGCTGACTTATTTTAGGAGCAGGAGCAGCAACTGATTTTACACGAACCAGTTTTTTAGCAACAACAATTTTGGCCGCTTTATTACCCTCCAGCTTTTGCAGTTTGCCAGTTTTATTACCCTCCAATTTTTGAGGTTTGCCGGCTTTATTTTTGCCACGAACATCTAGTCGTGGTGCGGCAGCTGGCTTGCTGTGCGGGTGGTTTATTAGTTTCAATCTGAAAAAATGAGGTTAATAAATTGTTAGTTTATTGAATCAGAAAAAATGACAAACCTTACAGAATAAGTTACAAACTTTTTCGGGCGATGTGACTGTTTCATTTCTGGGAATCTTCTTATCATTCCCTTTATTAGACTTTGTTTGAATCTAAATAAATGTGAAATTAAATTTAACATTGTAAAAAATTCAGCAATTAAATATTATCAGCAATTAAATAAAATTCAGCAATTAAACATACCTTGTCAAGGGAGACAAGATGTTTGGGCCATGCCACGTAGCTGCCAATTGCTTCGCCCAAATAATTGAAATCTGCATCGTTGTCCGGTACAGGCAACAGTGCATTTGGTTCCAAAGCAATAACTAGCGATACTTTGACATGGCCCGCAGGAATTGGTGTGTTGTGCAATACTTCGCCCGGAGCATTGCACAATGTTCCCTTTCCGACCTTCCGATAAGTAGGGGAGGATAAGTATAGAAAGCATGGAGTGACCCCCTAAAATCAATGGTTAATTAATACATAAGTATATGTGAAACAAGAAAATTTAATGAATTTCACGTTGGGGCTGGTCCGCAAATTTAATTACCTCAGGAATACTGTTGAGACCAACGTTGCAACTTGCGTTTTCACTCTCAATGTGAATTTCACGTTGGGGCTGGTCCGCAAGTTGCTAGTCTTTATTTGTCTTCACCAAGAGGGCCACTTGCTCCGTTAATACTCTAATCTTCTCTAATACTTCCTCGTTAGATGGATTTTGGCGCTTCTCTTGTGAAAAATAACTTCTAGGAGTTACGCCAAATCCTTTCCCCCTCACGCGGCCGGAATATTCAGGAACATTAAACACTTTACCCAATATGTCCCTGCAACTTCCCTTGTTGTCCTCTTGATTTTCCGATTCAAGATTCGCCTAAAATACACATAGGATTAAAAAGATAAGTTCAAAAACATTTTAAAACACAATATTAAAAAATATTAAAGTGATAAATATACTTACACAAAGTTCTATTACTTTTTGTACATTTTCGTTATCAACCACTCCATCTTTATTTACACGAGCTTCCTTCCACAATATATGACGACCCAACGGTTGATCGGATTGGGTGTCTTGTAGCTATTATCGTTAAGATCATAAACAAAATATTAGTTAGATAGTATAGATTATAATATACCACATTAATTAAATATACCACATTAGTTAGATAGTATACTTACAAGTTTTTGCTCTAGACGAGCATATCCCATACGAGATTTCTTGTATGGGTGGGTAATAATTTTTGCCCTCTCGCGATTTGCCTTACTAATATTCTAAATAAAAAAAAATAACAATCTAGTAAAAATTTAAAATACGCTATGAATATGAATAATAAAAAACAAATGCTAATAAATTAATCACTTACAACAAATGCGGGGTCGGAACGTTTTGATACGAATGCGCTCCAACAGTGGTACAACAGCGCTTTTTTTACAAATTATATCATGTAACAATGTAACAATTTCAAATTATATCATGTAACAATTTATCAGTTTGAATTAGTGACAACAACATATAAATAAAATAAATTTGAATTATCTGAGACAACGTTGATGATCAATTTGTTTTAAAGGAGGAAGAAGTAAATCAATTTGTAGATGGGCGCACACGAGGGGTTCGCAGGGGAGGGGAGATGAGATTTCGTAGGGTTTGGACAACATTTTAAATTTGTTTTTATTTACTTAAAGTGAACGCTTCTTATTTGAAATGAATGATTTTACAGCGCTTTCTAAAAAAGCGCTCTAATAGATCCTATAAAAATGTGAATGGGCAAGCCTATTACAGCGCTTGTCTAAAAAGCGTTGTAATAGGTCAACCAATGACACAAAGCGCAAGGCTTTTACAGCGCTTTTTTTTTTAAAGCGCTCACAAAGCGCTGTAAAAGGCTATGCAATAGCGCTTGATTTACAACGCTTTCTGAAGAAGCGCTGTAAAAGGCTATGTGATAGCGCTTTCTGAACCTATATGACCCTACAACAACGCTTTTTTTACAGCGCTTGTAAAAAAAGCACTGTTGTAGCCTCCGTTATTTTTAAAAATTTATATTACAGCGCTTGTATTTAATAAGCACTGTAAAAGACGCGCTATAAAATGTCATTTTTGGCGTAGTGCATGTTAAATAATGTCATCTGTGAATTACCATCCTCGCCGACGTCAATAATGTCATCTATGAATTTATGAATTTCAACCGACAACCAATCATTGAAGAGGAGAACTCTTGGTTGTTGAACTTTGTTGACTGATGGTCGAGGTGTGAGCTTTTTGACCGATGATTGAGGTTGTTGTACTTTATTATATGTTACAGTGCTACATGCATTTGAGCCACTGCACCGAATGCTTGCATCCACATACTCCCACCAAGATGGATCACGCTAGGTTGATTTATCTCTTTTTGATATCTTACTTTTGCCTTTTTTGGGTGCACCCTTTGTTTTAATCTTGTCAACAGGTGGACACATCGACGTAGTCGATGAATACGCGATCTCTCGTAATTTACCTTTAAGTGTAATTTTGTCAGGTTCATCAAGTTCATCAAACTTTTTCATTATCACATTTATTTCACGTTTCACAGATAATTCTGAAGGTTTACCCGATCCATCATCATGAAAAGTTAATTTAGTCCACCAAACATGAATAGCGTCTAACGGGATGGAACAGGGGATCGTACTATACCTGACTATTTCACATGCACAAGGTAGACCATGTGTTCTCCTAATTATGCAACGACATTCAGACTTTTCTATACCTACATACTTCACGCGATCATACTCAGCCGCAATATGATCTATTGCATTTTTGGACACAACACCATTCAAATTGGCGTACAATCTGTTAATATGTCGATGGACCTTTTGAATTATGCTCTTTTCAAATGATGCTATTATCTCACTGTGTTGTAATACAATCATGCACCATTTGTAATATTCTTTTCAAACTCCAGTGCGCCGACTCAACCCTTTGTGTTGTGGTGTTCCCAAAGTGCATAACTCTATTTGTCCACGCCTCAACAAATCTTTCCTTGTGAGGAATTAACCACTGGTCATGTACATAATCATTAAAGATTGAAGAGCTTCTACAAATTCCTTCAAAGATAGCCAAATTCATGTAGTACTGAGCCTCATCATAACTGTAAACAAGAGCCTCCCATGCCTCCATTATTTGCACCTACTTCTTTTTTGGAAAAACAGTCATCTTGCACTTCGCTTTGACATTTTTGCATACATGAAACAAACATAATAAATTAACTGCTTTGGGAAAAACATATTGAATTGCGTTTATCAAAGCAAGGTCTCTATCAGTAGCGATTACTTCAACTTCACCGCTTGTAATATGTTCTTTCAGCATTTGTAGTGCCCACGTAAAATTATCAGCACGTGCAGACTGTAGATACGCAAATCCCACAAAAAATGTCATTTTAGTAGATGTAACACCAATAATTTCAAGTAATGGCATGCGATACCCACATGTCTTGTATGTGCTATCCATAATCAATATTATGTGAAAATTATTTACAAGAGTGATAGCGTTTGCATGACCCCAAAATATGTCCCTCAACTCATCTGAACCCTCTACCTTCCTATATCGATAGACGTATTTGTCGCGTTTCATCAATGTCAAAAGATGTTGCATTTCTGTTCTATTACCTCTAAGTGATGAACGATATGCTTGACGTGCATTGTAAACTTGTTTTATTGTCGTCAAACTTTTAACATTATGATCCTTCAGTGTCATCAATATGTTTCTTGGTTTGATCATGTTCTTCGTCATATCACCAAGTACAACTTTCTCTTCCTGAGACAATCGGCCTAAGAAAGCATGACCAGTCAGTTTTTTGGCCAATTCATGGTTATGGACACCACATATTACATGCAGATACCATCCATCACCAACACTTGATGGTCTTCCTCTCAATCTAAATGGGCATTCACATTTTATACTCCAAGTACTCATCGTAAAGTTAGGATTCTTCCAAGGTGTACTGCTTCTTTCACAACCAATAATTAATTTTGTCTTTGTTCTTGGTCGTGCTGTCGCAGTTTCAGATCTAAAAATGACAACGACAATTCCATTTTCCCTTCCAACCTTTCTAGCCCATTTCAATAAATCATCTCACGTATCAAACATGATGTCGGTGCTAAACACATCAGTCAATTCAACCATAACAGGTTCACCTCTGTTGTTCATATCGTATTCAATTTCAGGTTCAACACCATCATTCATTGCATCAAAATCATCATACATTTCGTCAAAATCACGTTCCAAATCATCATCCATATCTTCAAAATCAGGTTGCAAACCTTCATACATTTCGTCACTATTGTCTCCCCCTTGGTCTATTTATCTGCATTCAGAAAGGAACACAAAAATTTCAGGATTTTGATATACTGATACGTGAACTCAATTCACGTACGGTTACGTGAACGAAGTTCACGTATGCTTACACGTTCTTAATTAACGTACATGTACGAAATCTTAATTCACGTACGTTTACGTGAATTGAGTTTATGTAGTTGTTTAATATTCAAACTCCGTTAACTACGCATTCTTAATTCACGTAAACGTACGTGAATTGAGATTGTGTAATTAATGAAGTTTTGAAATTTAACAACTATGTAAACTCAATTCACGTAAACGTACGTGAATTGAGATTGCGTACAATCCCCAGATTTATAAAAAAAATTCAAACTCAAAAACAGAACAACAAACATACTTTTTTAGGTCACTTTAACCACAATGTGAAGAGGAAACTGAAGGGGTGTGTAGAGTATGAGTGAGTGATGTCAGTTTTGAATGATTATGAGTTAGGGTTGGTAAGATATGGTGATTTTGTGATTATGAGTTATGGGGTGTTAAAAAGGGTGATGAATGGAGAAATGAAGTTAAAAATTGTAATAAATATAAAAGGGCAATTTGAGAATTTTGTTTGTTTTTTTTTTAAAAGGGGTGTGGGTAGTAATATAGGGGGTGTTGGTAGCAATTTTGTATTATATATGCTTTGTTAGTTGACAAATCTTCTTAAAGACATAATACATGACGATGGACAAACATGAGCAAAGAACAAACAATGTAAGAAAAAAAATCAAACACTAGAAACGATTGTCACTTATCTGAAGTGATGTCTATGGAGTATAAAGAACCTATAACTTCAGTTTTAACGAATCAATCCTACTACCAAACTTAAAACAAACTTTGAACATTTTTATGAAATATTTCCAAAACATAAAGGGTAACTTTTTCTGAAAACGAAGGAGGGATTTTTTAACTTTTTCTTAATGGAACCACACTTAAAGGGTAACACTAAAATTATTTAAAAACATAAAGGACCAAATCGGGAAAAAAAGAGATAAATGACTAAATCGTTAACTGAAACTAAGTTAAGGGACCACAGACAACAACTCATATGGTTTTAAACTTTAAACGACTCCAAATTTTTAATTTATACCACCATTAAAAATCACAAGAGAACTTTTTCCTAATTTCTTTGAAGTTCATAAAATTTCTACCACTCAAATACTTTTGAATTAAAATAACCCAGAACAATTCATTTACCCCTTTATTTCAAAGCTTATTCCAAAAAAATTTGCCATGACGTTTTTGTTTCTATCTCTTTTCCTTAAAAATTTCAACCCAACAAACATAAATTTTTCAGAGTTGTCCCCACCGCTAATTCGGTGTCAACAATCTCAATTCATTTTCGAGACTCAAGGAGCAAACTACATAAACATAAGGAATTATAAAATTTACTTCAAGGTTACATTACTCAAGAAAACTAATCATATTCTTTTTTATCAATCAGTCACTTACTTTAAAATCCTCATTTCACAACTTTGAGTATATTTTTTTTTTCGAAAAAAACTATATCACTTTGGTCCCCAAACATCTTAATATCTAGTTGTCATTTTAATTAAAAAAAACATAACAAAACACACTTGCAAAAGTCTTCTTAACTTTACTAACTTAAATCATTTAATAAAATTTCTATTTTCAATCCAAACTCATTTATTTGAAAACAACTCATTACCTTACTCAAACACATACAAAAATCAATTTTTCACATTATGACACACCACATTTGGTGTTACTAAAAGTTTTGTGAAATTGGTTTCATTGTTTTTGTTATTCAAGTTATTAACTCCTCTAATTTCAATATTAATAAAGCACCAAAGCAAAAAACAAACTTTCCTTTTACTCTCTTAGTTAGGGTTTTTGATTTTTGAAAGAAAAAGAGTTGAAAATGATTCTTTTGACTTCCTAAACATTAATAACAACCATAGTAGTGATAAACAAGCAAGATTAAAGCTCAAAACATAACAAAAAAAAATCATTTCCCCCCTATAAATGCATGCTTACAGGTTTGAGAGAAAAAAGGGAAGAAATAGCTACTTCAACTAGTGATCCTTAGCTCTTTGAAATCCTCTCAAGTAGTGAAACAACTTTATAGTTGGAGGTTTTGTGATTGGAGGCCTCTAAGTTGCTCAAAAATGAAGGAGAAGATTTGGGTTTGGAGAGAAATGAGAGGAGATGTTTTTGAAGAATTAAAGAAAGTGATAATAAGATGATGATGATGATGGCCATGAATTGCTTTTATAGGGAGGGGGAAATGTATTTTTTTCTCCTACCCTTAATTAATTTACTATCTCAATTCCAAATTAATCTCTAAAAATTTCTAACCAAAAAAATTAATCACATAAATTTAATCCTAAAATCTCACAATATCCTTTATAACATTTAGTCATAATCACATCACATCACTCGCTTCTAGATCTACTTTAGTAAAAATATCTAGATATTTTGTGACATTAAGTCACATCATCTCGTTCAGTCTCCGAGTTCGTTCTTAAACGAGTCACATTTCGTTCCTAGATAAATTTATTGGTAACTTAAATTTTTTATAATAAATCTAAAAATTAAAGCTTTACAAAATTTCGTGAATAAATTTTTATCCGACGAAATTTTTGTTCCTTAACTTAGAAAAATATAACAAGATCAAATTCTCATTATAGTCGATATATAAAACACTTGATTAAATTTTAGTGCCTGACGGAGTTTGTCAAAATTTAAACAGCGGGTATATCTTACCTGTTTTTTAAAAACTGAGTAGAAAATTATTTTTGAAATTTCAACAATGCCAAGACAATCACATAGTCATTTAACAACAAGGAAACATCCGATTTTTTTTTTTTCGTCATATATTAATTTGCAAGTCAGACACGTACAACAATTTTACAAACAGACAATGAAAACGATAAATAGACAAAGTAATAAACAACATAAGATATAATTAGACAGTAAGCCCTAATTCTTGTTATAAATAAATTACGGGTCTTACAAACACCGTTATTCTTGATTTAACTTTCTTTATAATGAGAACTAAACTCTCTTTTAGAGTTTTTAGTGGATCTTGTAATTGAGATACCTTTTACTATGTCTTAGTTATCTATTCTAGTTTTATTTTGATTACTTTTTATTTTTTAATTAAATTTTTCTATTGCTCTAATCACGTATTTTTCTCACGTATTTTTCTATTTTTTCTATTGCTCTATGCATTTTTTTAATCAATTAGTTGTTAGTGATTGTACTACAATAATTGGTGAACCTATAAGAGAATTGAGACTATAAAGGGTTAATTTTAGTCTTTCAATCATTCAAAATTTTGTATTCTACGTTTTTCTTGATTATTTGAACTCTTTGCATGACCAAATAAAAGGTTATTTTAGAAGAAAAAAATATTAATTACGAATAACTGAACTGGTAAATAGTTTTAGTAAAGCGATTAGTTATTGAATCGAAAAAATGAAATCTAAATAGAATTAAAATTCGAGATAATCAAAGATACAAGTGAAACCGTGATCCTAGGCTTTTCTCTATTAATTTGCAACTTTACAATTTTATTCTTGTTCTTAATTATTTGCTATTGCTTATTTCGTTACTGTAAGAATTTTAATTTAATCAACCATTATTATTAGTCTAAATAGTAAATAATTTTAATTAATTTAATACTTATTAATTAATCTATGTAGGCACGATAATATTTTATATTACTTCTACCATAGAGTACACTTACTTTAAAAGTATATTTTTAACACATCAAATGTTTGGTGCCATTTTAGAAGATTAATCTAACAATATTAAATCAAAAAGATTTTTATTACTTTAGACATTTTTATTTAATTTACTCTTCATTATTTTACTCAAAAACAAAAAAAAATTATTCTTTTTGCTCTACTTTTCGTTGTTACTATAATTATTCTATTTTAATTTTTTTAAATAAATAAAAGATATATTTCTGTTTTCGTTGTTATCATTTCAAATTTGTTTTTACGTTATTTAATTAAAAAAGCGACAGAAAATTGCTTAATTTTTTTTAGTTGTTATTCTTTTTTTATTTGTTATTGCTATTACTTGAGTATGCTCACCTGCTCTTACAAATTTTGTTGCAGTTGATCGTATTTTGTAGGGAATAAAAATATGTCTAAGACGAAAACTATGAGCTAGTACATATTAGAGGCCAAATTGAAAGAGAGAAAAACAATGGAAGGTTACATTATCATTAACCAAGAAAAATTCATGCCTAAGATAAAAACTATGGAAGAGTATTTATTAAAGACTGAATTAGAAGCTTTTGAGACTTGGTGGGACATGAGAGCCAAGATTGCCCGATAGGAAATTCTTGGGATGACTATGAAATCCGGCATGATGGTTGATCAATATGATCCGTACTCCTCCAATGGAACATTATCTACAACATGAAAAGGAGCCAAAAATCATTGAGATTTACATCCTTGATGCACAATACATTTCTCGTGTTATCGCAAAGGCCTCAATACTCATCAATCACTCATGTCCAAATGATTGTATGTTGTATTTTGGAGATGATGAAAAAGAGTACTTGAATGTATGATAGCATTGTGGAACATCTCGATGGAACCCAAAAAAGAAGAAAAAGCAAGTTATATAGGTTTTACGCTACTTTTTGTTAAAACCAAGATTGCAAAGATTGTTCATGAGTTGTAAGACTGCAAATCATATGAGATTACATGCTTCAGAGAGTAATAAGGATGGGTTGATTAGGCATCCATAGGATGGTGAGGCATGGAAGACAATTGATTTGATGGATCCTAAATTTGCTTCAAATCTTCAAAATATTCGATTGGGGCTTGTTATTAATGGTTTTACCCATTTTCGAACCTTGGTCACTGTTCTTATCTCCAAATAATTTTCCTCCTTGGATGTGTATGAAACACACCTCCTTCATTTTGTCGATGATTGTTCCAAGAAAACAGATGCCTAGAAATAATATAGATGTTTACTTGCAACTCCTGTAAATGAGTTAATATTTTAGCTATGGAATAATGATGTTGTCACCTTTGGTGCCTCAATGACTGAAACTTTTAAAATGTAGGCAACTCTTATGTGGACAATTAGTGACTTTCTGACCGCGGTAATTTGTTTGGTTGGAATACAAATATCATTTTCGCTTGCGCAATTTGTAATTTTGATGCAGAGTCTTGTCATCTCAATAATAGTAAAAAGTGGAGTTTTATGGGTCATTGTCGTTTTTTGAGTAGAAATCAATAATTTAGATTAAACCATGTTCAATTTGACGGAAGCACATACAACAAAATCCACCATAAAAAATACCTGGATCTGACATTTTAAGGCAAGAATGAAATCTGAATGTTACATTTGAAAGAGAAGCAACATTTATGGTTGTGGAAAAAGGTCTAGACAAGCTACAAAGCAACGGAATAAAAAAACATATATTCTTTGAACTTCCTTATTGAGAATCTATTTTGTTGCGTTATAATATGGATTTTAAGCATATTGAAAAAAATGTATATGACAATGTATTGCATACTCTGCTCATTGAGAAGACCAAATCAAAAGACAATCTCAATGTTCGAAAAGATTTCAAAGATATAGGTATAAAGCGTGATCTCTGTGTTAAAACAAAATTTGTTTGAAAAACAATAACCCTTATTTTTAGTTTTGATGATAACAAAGCATATGTGAGAATAATTTATACGTTAATGTGTTGCTTAAGTGTACAAATCCTCTGATGAATGTTTAGCGTTTAATCTATCCAAAGAAACGTACATTCTGATTCCTCTTAAAAGAAATTAAGTCATCCTGTGGTCCACGGTTACTCAACTATCATCATTTGAAGCACATCATCTGATTAGTATGCTACATATTGAAGCATATTATCAAGATTCATCGATGTTTCCAGTCAATGCTCTGTGAAATTTCAAATCCTATGTATGAGTTAATCGTCTAGATATATTGTCTTTGAGACAAATCATTACTTCAAAACATCATCTCGTCAAATGCCAACCTTCTGATTGTTTATCTTCTACAAGAAGCACTTCTATTATATAACATTGATCCTTTGATGCTACATTCCTTTGCTCATTTAAATCACTTCATGTAATGTCATTTATCTTGAACAACAACGCACCAGCATTCAACTTGAAGAAGAATGTTCTTTCATGAAAATTTTAAGACATAAAAAATGACAAGTATAAATTTTTGAAATTCACACTAGTTGTCTTAGATAGTACAAGACTATCAGTTGTTCTCGACAATCCCTACAACAATCAGAAAAATAACTGCATCCATTCCTTGTACTATAAAAGTACTCATACATCATATTCAAATGTAGAAGCAAGAAAACAATTGAACTACCATGCTGCAAAAATCAAGTAGTGGCCCAATAATGGTTGGTGTGAGCTTAACATCTCTATCCTTCGTTGAGAGATTTATCTTGTAATTCACAAATTCTTACATTTTTGTAACCTGGTCCAGTAGTGGCTGTTTCCTCAAAAGCTAGACTAGACTAAACTATAAGTTGGAGAAGACTAGAACATAGTTTGATGAAGAGAGGTGTAAATATGGAAAAGATAGGTTAGAACGTTTTTTCATTTTTCGTAATCCTAAACTATGGGATTTAGTGGAAGAAGGATATGAAGAACCAAAAGATGCGAATGATGTTGTCATAACAAGAAAACAACTAGATGTTGATCAACAAAAGAAGTTCAAAATGCATCATAAAGCCAAAACTTTTATGATGAATATGATTGCTTTTAAAGAATTTGATAAAATTTGTGACAAAGAAACAACAAATAGTGTCTTTGGTGCTTTATGTGTTAACTCTGAAGGGAACAAGTAATCAAGGAGTTCAAAGCACACTTATTGGTGAGATAATATGAACTATTCCAAATGGGGAAAGATGAACACATTAAAAAGATGTTTTCCAAATTTCAAACTTTGTTCTCGAGACTGAAAGTTCTTAACAAAAGTTACACCACTATTGATCATGTGTAAAAGATTTTAAGAAGTGTACCAAGTAGATGGAGACCTAATGTTACAACTATGCAGGAAACTAAAGATCTTATTTAACTCCCTCTAGAAGAACTTATGAGCTCACTTCATTCCAATGAGATTGAGCATAATGAAGATGAACCTAAGAAGAAGTCAAATTTTATTTCTCTAATATCTAAAAAGGGAAAAAGATTGCCTCCAATACTCTTCAAGTCGAAGAAAAATAAGATAAAGATGAATTCAGTAATCAGAATGAAGATTTAGACGATGATGACTTGTTACTTTGTTAGAACCAAGTTAGTTTGAAGAACAATGACCGTTAATTATTTTGATGATAACAAAAATTATTTTGTGGGAACAATTTAGTGTGCTAATGAAATTGTTGAAGTGTGCAGACCCTCTGTGAAAAGTTTTAAAGACTGTACGTTGCATCCTCTAATGAATTAAGAAGATAAATGAAGAAATCAAGACAATGATATGAATAATTCGTTAAAGTTGTGTTTGACTTTGATCAACGCACTCTCAATACGCCTCTGGTGAATATGATAATTCACTTTGATAATTATGTGTTTGATAATTCTAGCAAACTAGTTTATCGTCTAGTCAATGCATCAAGTCAATACTCTAACAAAGTCAACACTGTGATAAAAAAAAGTCAACTTTCTTAAGTCAAACATCTATTCCCATAACTTTGAAGAATTCAACATCTAACCATCATTTGCTCATCAAAGTTGGAAATATTCTCTAAGTGAAGAAATTCTATGTCATCCTCTGGTTTTCCTGTCACTTCTATTAAGATAAGTTGAATGAATTAAGAAAACATATATGGACAAGTATTTAATGCTGATTGAGGATATCTGAAGATTCAATACGATCCATTATTTTGCATGTTGATTTCATGCAATCACAACAGCGGTCAAAAGCCCTAATGGCTTTGAGTTTCTCTAGAAAATGACTTGTGATCTTCACGAAAAAACAACACACAGAAGAAACCTACAGTCGTCATATCCAACAACCATTGAAAACTTTGTATTATTTCTTAGTGCTAAAAAACCTCAAATACATTATGAAAGGATACCTTGTAAACATTGTCTTGTGAGAGTTATTAAAAAAAATTTAAAAACTTTTTGTAACTTAGCCTAGTAGTGGATGTTGCTCTCAACAACTTAACCATACTAAGCTAGAGATGGAGAAGACATGAACAGAGTTAGATTAACTAGTAAGTGTGCAATAGACGTGTGCTATTTTTGGTGATTAGTGGATTAAATCCTTTAGAGTGAAGGGACTAGACGTAGCTATCGTGTTGGTGGTGAAAAAGCATTCAACAAGTGCAACACATCTTTGGAAGACAATCGATTTTGGTCCCTAAAAAAAACTGATAAACCGCCATGACATGTCAGCCTATAAATACACACCAACACATCATCTTTTATGATATATTAAAAATTAAATTTTTTATATTATTAATTAATAAATTTATTTATTTATTTATCATTTAATAATTAGTGTTATTTTATAAACCAAATATGAATAGAAATTAAAAGAGGGGTTTAAGGGTTTTCAGAAAACTCGTCATTCTTTTAATGTTGATTTGACGTTAGGTACCAAAGCCGATTGTCTGTGATTTTATAGGAAATAAATTCAAACAAAAAAACTTACAAGGAATGAAATCAAAAAATAGTATATTTGTAGGGACCGAATACATATTTACACCTATTAAATTTTAGAAAATGGTTAAACTTTAAGCAACACGTGTATAATTTAATATAAATTACAGACTAATTTTGCAAACTGAATATAATATAAAAGACTAATTCAAGAAAAAAAAAAACTAAAAGAACCAACTAGACATATGACCTGTTCGATGCATGGAACAATAATGAATTGAAAATGGGTAGTATTTCCAATTATCAATTGTAAAGTAGCATAACAATAATAGTTTAGTAATAGAGATAACAAAATATCAATAGTATTATTTACCATTATGATAGGAAAATAATAAAACACCATATTGAGTAAATCTATGGTTGTTCAAACTAATGAGTTTTCGATATTAAGTTAAATATTTTAATGACTTTGTGTTAACTCTTAGAAATAAGAGTTATTTAGCAAATTTGAATAATAGTTTGTTTGTCTTTTTGAGTAAGAGTTATTAGAATTTTAGTTTTAAATTTAAGAATTATGTCTTTAATTTGGATGTCATTTATTTTATCTTTTAGGAAATTAATGCTTGGTGTTCAAGAATCAAAATGCTAAAGGAAATTGCTGCAGCAAGTTGCACATCAGATTGGTGAGCAGCAATGCAGGCAGATTTGTGCGGGTCTCATATGCATTCAACATTTATTCAAAGGCTTTGGGACACCCCAGTGTTAAAAGGAAAGGTAGATGGATCACTTTTACCTTATTAGGCCAAAAGGATATCTTATGAGCTAAAGGACAAAATGAGAGGTACAAGGAGGGAAAAAGATGTCTTATTAAAGGGAGACAAGCACTGAAACAAAGGCAACAATTGTCAGACTTAAAAATTAGAATTGTAGCTGTCATTTCCATTTTGGCTTTCATAATCCACCATTGAAGCTTTTGTATGAGTTGGAAATCCCAAAAGGTTACTCTGTTCATAATGCTACAAGCATGCTGTAGCATTTTAGAATCATAGATTAAGTACAATACATATTATATCCTTAATTATTTCCATACTCTGATTTTTAGATTTTTGATTACTTACTCAAACTTGCAAATTATAGATGTATTTTGTTTTAACTTGTCAATCCAAAAATGATATTTTCTTATTTTATAACAAACAATTTGAATTTATTAGAAAATTATTGAATATACTTGTGGCAATGATCTTTATTTATATTACTTGTATTTGACTGTATATACTTGCACATTTAAAACTATGCAACATTTTTTGAAGCCGTTGCCGGGGATTAATTGGTGTTAAGTATTTCAAGTATTTTCTAAACCATTTAATTTGTTTGTCTTTTGTTACTAACATTGTGGTGATTTTTACTGAAGTTCAAGTACTAAAACTGTATATACAGGTCTAGATCATCACCTAGATTTAGACTCGAGTCTAAGATAGAAAGATTTTTTAGAAAAGGAGGAGACATATTGACCATGGTCTTGCTGACCACTTGCAGCAACAAGTTCCTCTTGTACACATGGGAGATCATATAGGTGATGGGCCATTGGATGTAATTGGGATGGAAAATGATTGGGATAGAGGAATCAAAGAGTATGTTGTCTTTCATCCTGACACCCTTGATAGAAGCATCAGAAGACCTGACATAAACATAACACAGTTTGAGTTCAAATCTATGATGTTTTAGATGCTTCAAGCAATTGGTAAATTTGCAGAGACAAAAATTGTAGACCCTCACCTGCATCTCAAGCAGTTTGTGGAGGTTGCCATCAATTTCAAAATAGCAAGAGTTCCTGATGACCGTTTCATTTGGAGGTTGTTTCCTTACTCACACAAGGATAGAGGTAATGAAAGCACAAACACGAGAAAGGGGTGGGGGTCGAATTGTGTTTGACTAAGTTGATAACTTTTTCATTATTTGATTAAACTGGTTCAGACTTGATGATTTACTTGTAGAAGCAATAACAAAACTAAGGAGTGCAGGAATAAAGTGACACAAGTAATTTATCCTGATTCACCGTTAACTTGGCTACATCCAGTCCGTTCACTTAGAAGGATTTAGTACACTAATTCAACAAGTTGAGTTACAAAGCACTTGACCCTCCAAGCCAGTCTTCTAAACAACCTAACAACCCTTGACTTTTGAGGAACACACACTCCTTGACTCTACCAGCCAAGTCTTCTCCACACAATCTGACAACCTCAGATTGTTGAAGGCACACTAACACCACTATCGGGTTTGAATACAAAGATTCGGAACTTGAGTCGTTGCTTCTAACAAGCTAATTATAACAATGACTATCACACTCTAAAAAAAACACTTAGAAAATATTTCTCATTCAAACAAGTGTTTCTCTCTTTGAACTCTAAGATGATACTCCGTATTTTGTTAACATTGCTTTCGTAAATTCTTCAGACAAAACTTCCTTCATATTGCTTGCTTTGATCTAGACGAGAACATAGTGTTGGACCGGTTCTTGAACTTTCACAAGTAGGAATATGACTAAGTCCAATTCAGTATTTTGTCCTTTGTCAAAATCTGAATCATATCTTTGCAAATAATAAATGTATGTTCTTGTGAGTGTTATTTCTTGTAAACAATTCATGCTCATATTTTCTTGTAGATAAATCTTGATCAAATCTTCTTATAAATAATTCATA
Source organism: Cicer chorassanicum (assembly GCA_037974735.1). Lineage (NCBI taxonomy): Eukaryota > Viridiplantae > Streptophyta > Magnoliopsida > Fabales > Fabaceae > Cicer > Cicer chorassanicum. The sequence goes on from JBBPBP010000002.1 coordinate 29,472,053, forward strand.
TCTTCTTGTGATAAATCTTAATCAAATCTTTATGTAAATAATTCATATCTTATTGTTCATAAGATGTTGATCATTTCTTCTTCAAATCTAATGAAATGGCTTGGTGAATATGTCAACCGATTGATGTTCGGTGTCTACAAACTGGATATTAAGCACACCTTTTTGAACAAAGTCCCTAATGAAATGGTGTTTCATTTTAATGTGTTTAGATCTAGAATGAAGTATAGGGTTTGTGGTTAGGCAAATGGTAGAAGTGTTGTCACAATAAATGGAAATTTTGGTTTCTACGATTTTGTAGTCTTCTAGTTGATGTTTCATCCAAAGTAGTTGAGAGCTACAACCAACTGCTAAAATGTACTATACTTCTGTTGTTGACATGGAAATTGTGCTTTGTCTCTTACATGACCAAGAGATTAAGTTGTCACGTAGAAATGTGTAGTTTCCACTTGTGTTTTTTCTCTCTAGTTTATCAACAACATAATTAGAATCACAATACCCACTTAGTTTGTACTCAGAAGATTTCTTGTAGAAAAAAGTAATGTTGGTAGTGGCTTTTAGGTATCTAAGAAATATCTTAACAACAATTAAATGTGATTCCCTAAGGTCAGCTTGAAATCTTGCACATACACATACACTAAACATGATGTCAGGTTTATAAGCAGTAAGGTAAAGTAGGGATCCTATCATTCCTCTATAGGTTTTCTTGTCATCTTTTTTTGGCCCGATTTACTTCTTCAAGTGAATAAGTAGAGTGAATATGTGTAACCATATGTTTGCAATCACTCATCTTAAACTTCTTGAGAATGTATATACCTTTTTGACTTTGTTGAATTTGTATCCCTAAGAAGAACTTAAGTTCTCCCATCATACTCATTTGAAATTCAAGCTGCATCAATTTAGAAAATTCTAGGAAAAGAGTGTCATTAGTAGATCCAAATATAATGTCATCAACATAAAATAAGAAATTCATCTCCTATTGATTTTCTAAAAAATGTTTTATCTACTTGTCCTCTTCCATAGTTATTTTTAAGCAAGAAGTTACTTAGTCTATCATACCATGCCCTAGGTGTTTGTTTTAGACCATATAGAGATTTCCTAAGTTTAAAAACATGATTATGAAATCCAGAACTTTAAAAACCTTGGGGTTGTTTAACATAGACTTCTTCACTTATATAACCATTTAGAAAAGCATTTTTAATATCCATTTGAAATAATGTAATGTTATTATTTGCAGTAAAAGAAAGTATGATGCAAATAGCTTCTAACCTGGCCATTGGAGCAAATGTCTCAGTGTAATCAATGCCCTCTTGCTGACTGTAGTCTTGTGCGACAAGTCTTGCCTTGTTTATGACCACTTCACCTTTTTAATTTAGCTTGTTTCTGAAAATCCACTTGGTTCTGATAATGTTATTCTTTGGTCTAGGTACTAGATCCCAAAAATAATTCCTCTTAAATTCATTTAACTCTTCTTGCATTGCAAGAATCCATCCATCATCAACCAATGCTTCATCAATAGAGGTAGGCTCAATTAATGGTAGTAAGCCAGACAAAGTGGCATCTTTTAGTGATGATCTGGTTCTCAAAGGATCACTTGCACTTCCATTGATTAGAGTTTCAAGATAAGATGACTTGTACTTTATCCAGATCTTCCTTTTGACTTATCTTGACTATTTCTGACTTGATCAGATTCATCCTCTGATAATTGGTCATCTTCTTCTGATTCACTTGTATCCTCTGATTCTTCAGCTTCTTTTGGTTTGTCTGCATCTCCTTCCTTTGGTTCCAGTAAACATTCACTATCATCGACTTGGTTTGACCTTTAAAGGTCAAGTTGTTTGACATCAAATTTAACATATATTGAATCTTCCACAATATGAGTTTCCCTATTAAACACTCTAATAGCTTTAGATCTTTCAGAGTATCCAATGAAGGTGCACTTTTGTTATCTAGACTCAAACTTGCCAAAGTTGTCTTTAGTGTTTAACATATAACAAGTACAACTAAATTGTTTAAAGTAGGAGATGTAAGGCTTTTTACCTTTCCACAATTCATATGGTGTTTTATTCAATATAGACATAATTAAGACTCTATTTTGAAAATAACATGCAGTGTTGATTGCTTTAGCCCACAAGTGTTTTGCAACATTCATATCATTTAACATGGTTCTGGCCATTTCCTGGAGTGATCTATTCTTTCTTTCTTTAACTGCATTTTGTTGGGGTGTTCTAGGAGTGGAGAAGTTGTGAGAGATTCCATTCTCATCGCAAATACTTTCAAAGAACTTGTTTTCAAATTCTCCTCCATGATCACTTCTAATTGTTACAATCTTAAGACCGTTTTCATTCATTACTTGTTTGAAAATGTGATAAACACTTTGTGGGATTCATCCTTACTTCTTAAGAATTTTACCCATGTCCACCTAGAGTAATCATCTACTATAACAAAGCCATATTTCTTTTTCACTTAGAGAGGTTATTTCACTAGCCCAAAGAGATCTATATGTAAGAGCTCAAGGAGCTTTGAGGTAGAGACTGTGTTCTTAGCGGTAAAGGAGTTCTTTGTTTGTTTTCCCTTTTGACAAGCTTCACACGTAATTTCAGTTTTGTAACTATGCTTAGATAGACCTCTGACTAGTTGAAGTTTATTTAGTTTTGAAATTAATCTAAGGTTTGCATGACCTAATTTTTTGTGCCAAATTAGTTTCTCTTCATTTACTAACATAAGACACTTGATCTCTGGTAGCATTTCAGCAAGTATACTAAATCGTTGCAAGTAATAATCATAACGGTAGCACCGAGTGTTGAACTCAAGGATTACGTTTTATTATCGTATTGTGTTTAATTACTAAAATTGAACAAAAAGTTTATGACTTGTTTCTAATTTGATCATAGTTACTAAATTCATTTATTGAACTATTACCGAATTCTCTTTATTATTCTTGCCCTATTGTCTTAGTGACAGAAACTTTAATTCCAAAGTAACCCCTAATTTCTTAGTCGATTTAATATTAGAATTAAGCCTTACAGTACATAAACTCTCTAATTAAACCACTGTCTTTGCAACTAATTTAATTGGTCTCATGACTTGCATTTATCCCTAGACTACAATATCATAAATTTCTCATCTCTAGCATTCGTAAAGTCCAATTCCGTTTCAAAATACGAATCGTAGAACATTTTAAAGTTGATAAAGCAATAAAAAGCATTAAGCACAAAGATGATAAAATAATTCAATAAACTCATTCATACAACTAGAAATCAAATTAGAAAAACAAGGGTTTCATCTTGTTTCACTCATCCCGAACAAATAGGGTTTAGTTACTCATGACAGAGATACAAAAGATAGAGATTAAAGAAGAGTTACAAGAAAGATTCATGAATGATTCTTGATAAAACTCCTTCAATGGTGTTAGAAACAATCGTCTCTAAATTTCTCTGCTAGGGCACAAATCTCCAAACCTCCAATAGTAAAAAAGATCCCTAGAAAGTGAGAAAAAACATTTTTAATGTATTTTGATACGTGCCTCGCGCCCCAGGCACGCTTCAAGCGCAATATGGCAGATCTTATGGTGCAGAAATGCGCCCTAGGTGCAGGTTTCGCGCTTCAAGCGCACAACATCTTCTGTCTGGCGTTTAGTTCATTTGTCTCCTCTTTTGAATCCAAATTTGGTTCCTGTGTCTTCATAAAAGTTGTAGCTATGGATTGTAGCTTTCATTTCCACTTGGTTTGACTCCAATTGGACATCTACAACTCCAGATATGGCTAAGATACTCCACATTGGTCATGTTGATTTCTCACAAAAATTTAGCATTGCACTAAAACAAAGAAACAACACAAAAATACAAAAAATCCCTACTTAATCAAGGAAATAAGAAAATAAACATTTTATTAACTCAAAGAACTAGAATCAACAAGATATATCAATTAACTCCTTAAATTAACTAATAACCACATATAGATTTAACTAAAAACAGTGAAAAATATGCATATGATGAAGTGTTATCAACCTCTTGTTTCTCTAGACTAAACAAATTTATATTATAAATGTTGTTTTACCTTTGACCTGTAAAGAGTATAGATCCATCCTTCTGACTAATTGCCTTGCATGTTTTTTTGATTAAATACAGTATCATAATTATTATCACTTAACTGACTAATACTTAATAAATAGCGCTTAAGACCTTTAACAAACAAGACATCTTTAATAGAAGAGGCAATACCATTACCAATTGTACCTTGACCAATGATCTGGCCTTTTTTCTATCCTCAAAATGTCATTGTGCCTCTTTTGCTCAATGTTAGTTTTAGGAACATAGACTTTTCTCCTATCATGTGTCACGAGCATCCATTGTCCAGGTACCATGATTGGTATTTTAACTTGATTGTTGAGGATGTCTACAACATAGACAATTTTTTTTAGGTACCCATATTTGGTTGGGTTTTGGTTTGTTAGTCCTAAAAGGTTTCTTGTCTTCCTTGTATTTAACATGGGACAAGATAATTTGTTGTGACCTTTCTTAGAGTAAAGAGTACACAAGATAATTTGTTGTGACCTTTCTTAGAGTAAAGAGTAAAGAGTACACAAGATACAGTTTCTTCAAAACCTAGACCTCTTTTACCATTTCTACTAACTCTATAAATCATAGAAGCAAACTTGCTTCTTTCAATACCATTAGCAAGAAAATCTTGAAATACTTTCACATGCTTATTAGAGATACATGTGGTATTTTCAATTCATGTTCAACTATGATTACTTTTTAGAGCTAGATTTTCAGCCTTAAGTTCAACAATATCAATTTTCAAAGTTGCATTTTATGTTTTAACTTCAGCACTTTGATTCTTTAAAACATTAATTTTTTCAGTTAGGTTTGCATTTTCTTTTCTAAGTGTTTTTCGTTTTAAAGACAATTTGTGATTCCTGTTCAAGAAGTCAATTATAACAGTAATTAAATCAGATGGAGTTAAGTTAAAAAATACCTCAATTTATTCATCTATTGATTCATTTCTAGAGTCACCATCTATGTTGGATTCAGAGGTAGAGTTGGTATGAGCCATCAGAGCCAAATCTGCTTGCTCTTCATCATCAGAGGATTCATCAAAATCATCCCATGTAGCCATCAAACTCTTCTTCTTGGATCTTGAATCTTACCTCTAATGTTTCTCTTTCTCTAGATTTTGAAATTTTGACATGATATGTCGTGGTTCATTGCATCAATAACAGATGATGCTTTTCTTGTCAGATTTATCATCATTTCCTCTGTTGGATTTCTTGAAATATCATTGCAGAATTTTCTTCATTCTGTTGTTCCACATCTTCTAAATTTTCTGGATATGAAAGCCTGTTCCTCTTCCTCTAAGCATCCATTATAATTTTCTGAATCATCATCCTCTAATTCTGTTGTTGCCTTAAAAAATTTCATTTGCTTGGATTTCAAAGCTACAGTTGGTTGCTTCTTCTTGGGTTCATCCTCTGCCCGTTCAATTTCATTTGATCTAAGAGAGCTGATTAATTCTTCCAGCTTAAGGGTATTTAGATCCTTTGCTTCCTGAATGGAAGTGATCTTATGTCTCCACTTGTTTTGCATACTTCTTTGTATCTTCTTCACATGATCAGCAATAGTATAATTCTTCTCGAGTATCTTTAATTATGATACCAGAGTTTGGAATTTGAAAAACATTGTTTCAATGTCTTCATCTTCTTCCATCTTGAACAACTCATACTTTTTGACTACGAGGTTGGCCTTTGCTTCTTGAACTTTCTTGCTTCCTTCATAGGTCATAATCAAACTATCATAAATACATTCAATTTAATCCTTGTTTAATTTTGAATTGTATCTTCATTCGTAGCTTGGTCAATAATGAGCTTATTAAAAAATAATTATGAACAAGATGCTTTTTGATAATATATTCTTTAGCTAATTCTTTATTTCTAAATCCAATCTGAGTAGTTCTTCTAGATTGATTTTTTTTTCGTATTTTGTTCAGATTGAGTTTTTAACTTATTCAGATTGATTCTATTCATACTTTGTTCAGATTGAGTTTGTAAATTCTTCATATTGATACTGTTTGTATTTTGTTAAGATTGAGTTTTGAAACAGATTGATACTATTCGTATTTTGTTAAGTTTGCTTTCGCAAATTCTTCAAGGGAAACTTCCTTCCTATTGCTTACTTTGATCTGACTGAGAACATAATGTTAGACCGATTCTTTAACTTTCACAAGTAAGAATATGACTAAGTCCAATTAAGTATTTTTTTCATTTGTCAAAATTTGAATCATATCTTTGTAAATAATAAATGTATCTTCTGGTGAGTGTTTCTTTTTGTTAACAATTCTTGATCATATATTCTTGTAAATAATTTATATCTTCTTGTAAATAATACATATCTTCATGTAAATAATTCATATCTTCTTGTGTTAAATCTTGATCAAATCTTCTTGTAAATAATTCATATTTTCTTGTAGAGAAATCTTGATCAAATCTTCTTGTAAATAATTCACATCTTCTTGTCGACTTGGTCATAGGTTTTCTTCAATTATAAATTTGTATCATATCTTATTTTAAATTGTCTTCAAAAACACGGATCTTCTTTCATAGTATGTGAAGTCAAATATATTGTTCTTATAAAATACTTCTGTTAACATTAAAACTCTAAGTATAAAACCAACTTGGTTCCAACAGCTAAAACATGATTGAATTCTATGGAGCCCACCATTGTTACTACTTCGCAATAGATGGCAGATAAATTCTTGGTGAAGTATTTATGTCCTATCCCAAATGCTAATAAGAGGAATGACATAACCTCTTTTAGGAAAATTAAAGATGAAATTATATTTGAGGTTTGCAAAAGGTTTAAGGATCTATTTAGGAAGTGTCTTGATCATGGGATAGCTGTTTGCATCCAAATGGAAATCTTTTATAATGTCTTGGTACCCTTCGCTAGGCTAATGTTTGATGCATCATTAGAGATCTTTATTGAGTAAGTCTTAAGAAGAATGTGTGGAGCTCATTGAAACTATACCAACCAATAGTTACCAATGGTAAGTTGCTAGAGTCAATGCAACTAAGAAGGTGGTTGGAGTTCATGAAGTATGTGAAAGCACAGTTTTGGCATCCTAAATGTTAACATTAACCAATTTACTAAAGAACAATGCGACAGCACCTGCACCAACATCTGCAGAACCAATTGCAATGGTACCTACAACTACAAATGCTAATGCTATATGTATGATGAATTCCCTAACAACCCTTTCTCTGTGTTGTATGTCGGGAATATAGATAATCCTTACTTAAGTTTGGGGTAAGAAGCAAGTTAAGGCTATTGATCTAAGGAATGGGAAATAGATAGATAGTGTTGAGAAGGAAAGGGAAGCTATTCTGAAGCATAATGAAAGGATCTAGAGCAATGGAGGTGATACTAAACCATAAAATGTAGAACCTCTTATGTAAAGGCAAAAAGACGTTGCAGCGTCAAGTAGCATTCCTAAACTTTTAATTCAAGTCCCACCACCTTCATTCCCTCGGAGGATTAGGAAAGCTGCTATGAAGAAACAATAGAATAATTTTGTTGATGTATTGAAGCATCTCAGTATAAACATTCCCTTAATTAAAGTTTTGCAACAAATGCCAAATTAGGCAAAGTTTCTTAATGACATCATTACTAAGAGAATGGGAGTTTGAAACTGTAGCATTAAACAAGGAGTACAGTTTGATGCTGCAGCAAAAACTCTCAACTAAAATGCAACATGTGGCAATTTCACTATTCCATGTTTCATAGGTGGAATCTATTGTGGGAAAACACTATGTGACTTGGGAGCAAGCATCATCTGATGCTTAAGTAAATTTGTAAATAGCTTGGTATAGGGGAAGTAAGGCCTACAATTATCAACCTGCAACTGGCAGACATATCCATTTGTCATTCTGAAGGAAGAATTGATGATGTTTTAGTTAGGGTAGATAAGTTGCATCCAGCTAAACTCTGGGCTAGAAGAGGCGAATTATTAGAGCTAACTAGTGAAAGTTTCAAGAATAATGTGCCATCAATTGATTCCCTGCCTGCACTTGAATTGAAACAACTTCCATCGCATTTAAAATATGTTTATCTGGGCGAGAATGACACACTTCCATCCATAAACTCATCTTTGCTAGACTCCACACAAGACGATTTATTGATGAGTGTGTTGAAGAAACATAAAAAAGTGATGGGTTGGCAAATGGCAAACATCAAGGGAATAAGCCCTACTATTTGCATGCACAAAATTTTGTTGGAAGATATTTCTAAAAACAACATTGAAAGCCAAAGAAGGTTGAATCCTATCGTGAAAGAAGTTGTGAAAAAGGAGAATATCAAGTGTCTAGATGTAGGAATTGTTTACCCAATATAAGATAGTTTTTGGGTCAACCTAGTGCAATGTGTTCTAAAGAAAGGAGGTGTTACTGTAGTTCAAAATGACAAGAATGAAAGGATTCTTACTAGAACTGTGACTAGTTGGAAAGTTTGCATGGATTACAAAAAACTCAACAAAGCCTCTAAAAAAATATCATTTTACATTGTCGTTCACAGATTAGATGTTGGATAGGTAGGCATAACAAGAATACTACTGATATCTAGATGGTTACTATATTTACTACTAAATTGCTATAGCACCTGGAGATCATGAGAATACGACTTTCATATAGCCTTATAGAACTTTTTGTTGAATAGAAAACACAAGAAATGGGAGGTTTGAATGGTGTTTCTTTTAAAATATTTTTAGAGTGACTAAGCTATAGTAAAGAAAGCGATATAGATGAGCAAGAACATAATAGATAAACACAAATGATTTATCCTGGTTCACCACCAACACAGTAGCTACGTCTAGTCCACTACTTCACCACATATTAACACTTTCACTAAACACCTACTAGTCAAAAAGATTGAGTTCAAGTTTTCTTAGCCTTCTAGCTTAGTACAGTAAAGCTTTTGAGGAAGGAGGCCACTACTGGGCTAGGTTACAAAAGAATAGGTTTAGGTTTTTCTGAAATAGCTTTCACACGAGAGTATTTACAAATTTGTTCTTTTAGAAGCTTTTCCCAACATTCAAGTAAAATGAATGATTACGAGCAAGAATGCTTAAAGCTTGTGCGTTTTTTTTTTTGAAGAGAGGAATCCACGCCCGTTTATCGAGATCGATTAGGGTTTTTGGTCGTTGTCCTGATTGCAAGAAATCAGCAAGATTCATGAAGTTTTGTATCGTATCTTTTGATATTGATTTTTGATAGAAACTTTCTAAAACATATCCTTGTAGTTGATTCACCATATCTTGGTAAAACATTGGGAAACAGAGGATACGATGATCAAAACATGTCTTAAGATCTTCAAACAAGTAGCAGATTCAAGATATTCATTAGAGGATGCATAAATGCTTTGTCTTCTTTGGATCGTTGACATTCATCAGAGCATACCACATAAATAAGAGTTAGACGATCAAATGCTTGAAGCGATGGTGTGATTATCAGAAGTAGAAGCACAGAGCATAGTTGCGTTCAGTAGAGGCAACGAAAATAGAACATATCATGTATTTCTAGAGTCACCAGAAGCATAGCATTACTTGCATCATCGGAGTCAGCAACACAGAGCATCACTCGCGTCACTAGAGTCGTGTGTTAGAGCGCTGACATCAAACTTAGAAAAATGAAGTGATGCAAGTCTTGTTGTTCCTTTTTCTTCATCCAATTACCAAAGGATACGATATAAGAATTTCTATAATTCACTTGATTTACATGTGCACACTGAATCAAAACATTATTGCATTAAATTGTTACCACAAACTAACTTTGTTATCATCAAAACAAGTAAGTGTTGTAGTTCTTCAAACCAACTTGTTTCTGACAATCTCCCCCTTTTTGATGATGACAAACATCTACTTTTGTGAACAATTTTTTAAAATAAAGTATAAAAGAATATTATAAAGTGTTACAGCAGAGCTCCCCCTTAGAATATGGATGTTTAATTCATAAGATGAAAGATATTATGAGAAAATAGTTTAATGTGCATTAGTATTTGAAGTTCATAATAAGACAAAATTCATTGCTTAAATTTTCTCAAAAATACATTCTACCTTTTTGTCATCAGACATAAAGAGAGGAAAAGATAATACAAAGAGACAGAAAATTACAAATTAAAAAACAAAGAAAAACATAATACTACGGGTTAGAAGTCATGAGCCTAGCCAAAATCAAACTAAGGGTATTCTAAATATCCTCTTGATTCTTGGCAGTTTGTTTCATAAACGCCTCAATCTTAGCTTCTAGTTGATCAAAATCTTCCTTTTTAACAAACTGTGAGGGATCAAACAACAAGCCTAAGAGAGGTGCAGACGGACTTCCAGAAGATGAGCCTGCAGACCCTAAGGTAGCAGTAATAGCAGTATCGAGAATGCATATCTCAATATGTGGTATGAGCACAGGAATAAGCAATGATGTGAACGGAGCAACCACTTCAAGTTCTAGTGGAACACCACCAAAAAGAGATGGAGCACCCCTTGATGAGCCTGTTGATGTGGCTGTTATGAGTTTTCTGGACTGACTGATCTTGGCTTTCTAGAGGATCACAATTGTTTGTCTGAAAGCTGCAGAGTTCTGGGAGGCCAGCTACAGTCCACAATCCTTGTTGTCTTGAATCCATTTTATGATACAATAGATGTCCTAATTTGAAACATCATTAGGATCTAGACTTTGAGCATTTTAATTTTGGGTGGAGATGATTTTGGAAAATAGGGAGGTAAGGAAGGTTTGGAGGTCTAGGAAGTCAGATGGAAGAAATGATGTGGAGGGAATCATTTTAAGAGGGGTGGGGGAGGCAGCCGAGTCAAAGGAGAATGGAGTGAAGCGAAATGCAGAGGAGTCATCTGATGATGTATCAGAGACTAGGTCAACAAGAATTGGCACAACTTCTTGGGGAGAGAGATGGATAAAATGTGGTGATATGGAGTTAAAATTCAAGTACTTTAAAGTGATATGGAGATAAAATGCTTAGTGCTCCAACTCAAGTGGTAAATGACAAGCCTTACCATACACAATTTGATATGGTGACATATCGAAAGGGGTCTTGAGAGTTGTTCAATAGGTCAAAAGTACATCATCAAGTTTCATTGATCAATCCTTTCTTGAATCATTGACCGTCTTCTCAAGAATTTTCTTAATTTGCTTTGTTGTTATTTCATCTTACCCGCTAGTTTATGGATGATATGGGGTTGCCGCCTTGTGGTGTACATTATATTTTTTAGAAGGACCTTTATCTTCTGATTAAGAAAATGAGTGTCCTCGTCACTAATCCAATCTCTAGGTACCCCAAATATTTGATATGTGTGGTGAAAGCTTTGGTCTTTGTTGTAAGATCAGATTTGCACCTAAGAGGGGGGGTGAAATAGGTGTTTGGTTATTTTGATTGTTTTTAAAATTATCGTGATTGATTTTTGCGCTTATGGATAGTGAACGATAATGTAAATGGCAGTAATGTAAAGAACACCAAAAGATTTATCCTGGTTCCCCTAATCACCAAGGGTACGTCCAGTCCTCTTGCACACCACAAGAGATTTTCTTCACTATCTGTCAGAATATGTACAAGTCCTCACCCTGGGACCTTGGCTACAATCTTCTAACAAACTTTCAAAGATAGAACACTATTATCTTAAATACAGCACTTCAAAGAAAGTACAACTTTCTTTTACAAACACCTGTTGTTTTGATAAGGATATATGAATAGAAGGAGATAGAATAATTCAAGATTTATTCAAGTACTTTGAGAACCTTAAGGATATGAAAATGATATGCAAGTACTTGAATTTATGAAAAAGACTTAGAAAAATTTAGAAAATTTAGTTCAAAGTCCTTGAAATTGTATAATTTGAATTGGTAATTTGAAAATGAAGTTATGACCTATTTATAGTCCTCAAACAACTCTTTAGATTCGTGCCCTTTGATCCAAGAGTTTTGAGAACGAACTGCAATGTTTTAAATTGAATTCAAAGCTGAAAAATTGCATTGGTTGCAGTTGTATTCGACTACCAAAGTTCTGTATTCGAATACAGCTTGCTGCAACGTTAAAAATTATTCAAACAGTTCACTGTGTAGTCGAATACAGATGAGATGGCCAACTCTCTGACTTAGCCATTTTTCTTATCTGTATTCGAATACAAGATTTCTGTATTCGAATACAACTTGTTGTAACGTTGAAAATTTTTCAAATTTCATTGTGTAGTCGAATACAGATGAGATGGCCAACTCTCTGACTTAGCCATTTTTATCTGTATTCGAATACACATTAGTTGTATTCGATTACAACATGATTTTTAGTCAAAAATAAAGATTTTATCATTTTGAAAATATTATTGGGGACTTTGAAAAATAGTGTTAATGCATATGCAAAGTAAGTTAGGTTCTCTTGTATTTGAATTTATGACTTGAATTATTTTACCTTTATCTAATTTATTTATTTGTAATTTCATCAAGGGATGTAATTCTTCTTTTTGTTGTTGTGTCACCATTGGTCTTTGTGGATAATCAAAAACTGTATTTTTACATTCTCCCCCTTTTTGATTATGACAAAACCATTGCTGAGGTTGTTGATGACTCCCCCGTAATGTAGGCGTATTGTACTCCCCCGTAATGTTTGCAATATGTGTGTTTGAGTACCTACAGATAAAGCTTACCGGACAACAACAAGCAATAACATACACAAAATTTCTCCCCCTTTTGACATGATCAAAAAGAAGAATTCCAACAGTAGGAAAGAAATAGATGTAACATATCATAATTGAAGATAGATCAAATTTGAGGCAAATAAACAGAGATAATCACAAAAGTCATTGATTCATGAAGGCAGAAAACATAAAGTCATAAAAGACATAGATTCAAAAAAAGCATACAAGCATAGAGTCATAAAGATCATACAACGATGACGGAGACAACGATTACATCTTAAACAAAACAGAAGAAAGATCAATCCTAGTAATACATGAAAACGAACTAAACCTAGGAAACTAAGTACAATCTCAGTGACGATCCGGTGGTAGATGGAAGTGATCAAGTTTGTCAGCGATGATACACATCTCGTGGACTAGGCTGTCATGATTGGTAGCGATGGTGGATTCGAGAGCCTGAAAACGAGCATCGACCGAAGTGGTAAATCCTGAGAAGCTGGTCTGAAGAGAGTCAAGTTTATCCATAATCATGCGGTTAGTAACTTGATCATCATCAGATGCAGGATCGTCAGCAGCATCATCTGCAGGAGCACTAGCAGATGCCTGACCGATATCACTCTAATGGATGTATTTTTGCAGCGATTCACTCCAAACGATTTTCATGCTCGGGAGAACACTTAAATCTAGCATATTATCCTTAGTGACGGTATACACATCCTCCTCAGAAAAATCTACCCCAAAGTGTTCAAGGATGCGAGAAACTTCCCTAGCATAGGGCAATCCAGCAGCTTCACGGGATACAAACATGACGGACTTAACGAAGTATGCCCAGTTAAGAGAAAGTCCTTCATTCATGAAGTAAAGAATCTGAAGTTCAAATTCAGAGAGTTAAGAGTAGTTACCGGCCTTAGGAACCAAAATGTAACTCAAGAAATAGTGAAGCAGACGGAAGTCGACAGTGAGGTTTCCAACACTAAATCTCTGTCTAGCAAACGTGGAGCTAGCCTGAAGTTGCTTGCGTTCTATGGTGAGTTTGTCTAAGCGACACAGAGCCGCATAAGCATCCTGTTTCGAGATATTATGCCATTTGCATAAATTGGTCGGACTAAGTTTCTGACCGACATCAGGTATTTGCAAAATGGTACCAATAGTATGAGAGTCAAGCTCAATAGTGATTCCCTTGACACGTGCAATTAACATTTTGCCATCCCGACGAAGATTGCAGTAAAAGACTCGAACCAAATCAGGATAAATCGGACCTTTGTAAGCAATAAAGTCCTCAACTTGTTGAGCCCTAAGTAAATCCGGAAATTTAAAGGCAGAGAAAGAATCTAAAGTACCGAATTTTGGAATGATGAGCCGTTTGTCGGAGTACAGTGTACGAAACCGGGTAATTTCTTCAGGAGAATGCAGAAGACGAGATAAGTCCGTGACGCTGATGCTCTTTGAGCGACGCTTGGAAGGACCTAAGCTTGCATGTTTGGTGCGAGGGCCACGCTTGCGTGCGTTTTCAACAGAGGTGGAGATGTTTGACATGTTGTTGAAGGGTTGAGGATTCGGATTCGAAACTGAGATGCAGTTTGGGAAGAAGATTCGAAACCGTGACAGATGATGACAAAACCAATGGATTCGCGAAGCTGAGAGGGAAGATTTGTGAAGTCGCGAAGCTGGAATTGAGGTTTAGGGTTCTTGAAGTCGCGAATTTGAATTTGGGGGTTTAGGGTTCTGGAAGTTTCGTGAAACTGAGGAACTAAGAGAGTGGTTTCGCAGCAAATAATTGAAGGAAACAATGTTTGGGAGGTCAAGCTTCAATGAACGAAGCAATTCTGGAGGTGGAGATGCAGAGAGGATGACGTTCGCAGAGGTAAGGTACGGGTTTGCAGGGAAGGCAGGAGTTGTATTCGGCTACAGAATGTCACAGCTATATATATGACAGAAAAATGCGAACCTGTATTCGAATACAGGATGATGGTAATCGAATACAGATTTCCAGAATCATCTGTATTCGAATACAGTATGACTGTATTCGGCTACGACCTCCAGATTTTGAAATGGTCATGATTTTATAACACAGAACATAACACAAACTTAATATAATCATATAAATAACATGTAAACATCATTAACTAAAGTCTAATATGTGAAGGCAAGAATTAACATAGTGATAATATCGTCAAGTCAAATAGTCAAATATATTCAAATAGCATGTAAGTCAACTAAGTTCAAATAACATGTAAGTCAATTAAATTCAAATATCATGTAAGCATGTGAAAATACGAATTAAGCCATACCTTTGCCCTGATGATAGCAGTTTACCTGACGTTTAAAGATCACTTTCACTTAAGATGCCGAGTTCGCGTCGTATTTTGAAAAATGAGTCTTTAGGAAGTGGTTTAGTGAAGATGTCCGCAAGTTGGTTATGTGTATCCACAAAGGTTACTTCAACATTACCTTTAAGCACATGATCACGCAAGAAGTGGTGTCGTATATCAATGTGTTTGGTCCGAGAATGCATGATGGGATTCTTTGAGATATTGATTGCACTGGTGTTGTCGCATCTTAGTGGAATGCATCCAAGATCAATTCCATAATCACATAGTTGTTGCTTGAGCCATAGGATTTGTGCGCAACAACTGCCTGCTGCTATGTATTCCGCTTCAGCAGTACTAAGTGCGACACATGCTTGCTTTTTACATGACCAAGATACGAGTGCATTGCCCAGTACATGACAAGTGCCGCTTGTGCTTTTAAGGTCTGTTTTACATCCTGCATAATCTGAATCTGAATATCCAACGAGGTTACAGATGCTACCTTTAGGATACCATAGTCCAACATTGATGGTGCCTTTTAAGTATTTCATGATTCGTTTGACTGCTACAAGATGTGATTCTTTCGGATCTGCTTGAAATCTTGCACATAGACAAACACTAAACATGATATCTGGCCGACTGGCCGTTAGATATAATAAAGAGCCAATCATACCTCGATATTTTGAAATATCTATAGATGCACCAGTTTCATCTTTATCAACATATGTTCCGGAGCCCATGGGAGTTGCACTCTCCTTGCATTTTTCCATGTCAAATCTTTTTAGCAGTTCTTTGCAATATTTTGCTTGATTGATAAAGATGCCATGCTTGAGTTGCTTGATGTGAAGACCAAGAAAATAGTTTAATTTTCCCATCATGGACATTTCAAATTCGCCTTGCATCATCAATGAGAATTCTTCACATATTGCGTTATTTGTTGAACCAAATATGATATCGTCAACATAAATTTGGACCAACAAGGTGTGACCATTATTTCGTTTAATAAATAATGTCTTGTCAACCTTTCCCTTTTCAAAACCTCTTTCACACAGGAAGGCACTCAATCTGTCGTACCAAGCTCTTGGTGCTTGTTTTAGGCCATAAAGAGCTTTCCTTAGTTTGAATACATGTGTAGGATTCTTGAAGTATTCAAAACCGGGTGGTTGCTTGACATATACTTCTTCATTGATGTATCCATTTAGAAATGCGCTTTTCACATCCATCTGAAATAATTCGAAATTCATAGAGCAGGCATAAGCAAGTAGTAACCGTATTGCTTCTAACCTTGCGATCGGAGCAAATGTTTCATCAAAATCGATTCCTTCTTCTTGATTGTATCCTTGGGCGACAAGTCTTGCTTTGTTGCGGACAACTATACCATTTTCGTCAAGTTTATTTTTAAATACCCATTTGGTGCCAATGATGTGTTTGTCACCTGGATTAGGAACAAGTTCCCATACTTCGTTTCTTTCGAATTGGTTAAGCTCTTCTTGCATTGCAAGTATCCACTGATCATCTTTTAGTGCTTCACCAACTTTGGAAGGTTCGATTTGTGAAACAAATGCCATGTTTAAACATGCATCTTGCAATTTGAGTCTAGTTGTAACTCCTTTGTTGATATCACCAATGATGTTATCAATCGGATGATATCGATGGGTTCTCCATTCCTTTGGGAGTTCATTGGTTTCCTCTTCCATGTCGACTTTATTTTCTTGACTCGGTTGATCAATTGGATCTTCTTTACGTGGATCACTACTTTCAAGATCATCATCATCAAAAGAAATAGCTTTGTCCTTTTTCGAGGGGTTAGTTTCATCAAAAGTAACATGTATTGATTCTTCTACAATTAAAGTTCTTTTATTAAAGATCCTAAAAGCTTTACTAGATAATGCATACCCAATAAATATACCTTCATCTGCCTTTTCATCAAATTTTCCAAGATTATCTTTTCCATTATTTAGCACAAAACACTTGCATCCAAAGATGTGGAAGTGAGAGATGTTAGGCTTTCTACCTTTGTATAGTTCATACGGAGTCTTCTTAAGAAGTGGCCGAATGTTTACTCTGTTAGTAACATAGCATGCCGTGTTTACGGCATCTGCCCAAAAATACTTTGGTAGATTTGAGTCACTTAACATTGTTCTTGCAAGTTCTATCAAGGACCTGTTCTTTCTCTCAACAACCCCATTTTGTTGAGGTGTTCTTGGTGCAGAAAAATTATGAAAAATTCCATTTTCCTCACAGAATTCTTCAAATAAAGTATTTTGAAATTCTCTACCATGATCACTTCGAATTGATACAATCTTGGATGATTGTTCATTTTGGACTAGTTTGGCGTAATTTTTAAAGGCTTTAAAAGCTTCATTTTTATTTGCCAAGAACAAGGTCCATGTGTACCTTGAAAAGTCATCAACAATAACTAGTCCGTATGAATTTCCACCAAGACTTTTAGTTCTTGATGGACCAAACAAATCCATGTGTATCAATTGAAGTGGTCTTGTAGTAGATATAACATTTATGGCTTTAAAAGAAGTTTTCGTTTGTTTACCTTTTTGGCATGCATCACATAATTTATCCTTGACAAATTTCATTTTTGGTAATCCGACAACAAGATCATGTTTGACTAGTTTGTTTAAATGATCCATGTGAATATGGGCAATTCTTTTGTGCCATAACCATGCATCATTGTTGTCGCTTACCAAAAGACATTTCATTTTCAAGGATAAATCATCTAAATTAAGTATGAAAATATTCTTGAAACGTTTACCGATAAATTTAATTTCACTTGTTGCTGCATTTTGAATGATGCACTCTTCCTTGTTGAAGACTATCTTGTGTCCTTTGTCACATAACTGGCTGATGCTTATCAAATTGTGCTTTAGGCCTTCAACATAAAGAACATCTTCAATTGTTGGAGAAGGTGCTTTTCCAATTTTTCCAATGCCTAGAATCTTTCCTTTGTTATTATCTCCATATACTACATGTCCTTTCGATTCAAGGGTCAATGCTGAAAATTTTGTTATGTCTCCCGTCATGTGTTTGGAACACCCACTATCTAAGTACCATAAATTTGAAGCATTTTGTGAGTATCCCTGCAAAATTGAAATCAGATTTTATTAGGTACCCAAAGTGCTTTGGGTCCTTGGGGGTTAGTGCCTTTCTTGACCCATATGCAATGGCCTTTGGGAATGCTAATATTTCTTACATGACAAGTATTTGGTGTGTGTCCATAGATACCACAATATGAGCAAATAGGAATTTTACTTGTGTATGTATGACGCTTATTGTTAATAAACTTTCCTTTATGTGAATGTTCTTTTTGTACAAATGTCATGTTTCTTAAATTTGTTTGAGTGCTTGATTTAACAAAAATGGTCTTACTAGTGCTTGGTTTATCAAATTTAGAAAATCCAATACCACTCTTATCATTAGAATATCTTTGCATGTTTAGAACATTTTCTAATCCTATATGTCCTTTTTCATATCTTTCTATTACTCTATTTAGTTGAGTAATTTTGAATGAAAGTGAATCACATTTATTACATGAAGAATTTTGCTTAGAATTTTCAGCATCTTTTTCCATAAGATTAATTTTTTCTTTAAGATATAAGATTTCTTTCTTTTGAGTTGATACTTGTTTAAACAAATTTTTACATTTAGCAAGAAGTTCCTTTATTGCATTTTGTGCTTCATTGTATTCTATATCTAATTCATGATTATATGAAAGATTGTTTGAGTTACTAACCTCTTCGTCATCGGAGTGATGTGACGCCATTAGTGCAACGTTTGCGCATTCATCGCTTTCAGTTTCTGATGTTGAACTTATGTCGTTATCTTCCCATGCGATATAAGCTTTCTTGAAATCTTTTCTTTTGCCGCCACTCTTCTTGATGAGATCTGGACAGTCTGCTTTAATATGTCCTTGTTTTCCACATTCAAAGCATGTGAAGTTTTGGTTGGTCGTGCTATCTTTCTTTCTGAAGTTTTTCTTCTTGAAACTTCTGTTATTTTTGAGAAATTTGCCGAATTTCTTGACAAGGAGATTGATGTTTTCGTCGTCATCAGAAATATCTTCTTTGACTGCTTCCTTTGATTCGGTCTTTAGAGCAATATTTTTGCTTTTCTTTTCTTGGGTTTCATTTTGCTCTAATCGTCCAAGTTCTATTTCATGCTCTTGTAGTTTGCCAAATAATGCAGAAAGTGACATTTTTGACAAACTCTTCTTTTCTGATATAGCAGTCACATTTGGTTGCCACGCCCTCGTTAGTGATCGTAATACTTTCAGATTCAATTCATCATTTGAGAAGACCTTTCCGAGGGCTGTCAGATGATTTGTCAAGTGGGAGAATCGTTTCTGCATGTCTAGTATGGTTTCTCCAGGCTGCATGCGAAACAATTCATATTCTTGAGAAAGTGTATTTAGTTTGGATCTTTTTACCTCTATGGTGCCTTCATGGGTTACTTCCAATGTATCCCATATTTCCTTGGTTGTTTTACAGTGAGATATGCGGAAGAATTCGTCCATACCAAGTGCCGATTGTAGAATGTTTTTAGCCTTTTTATCAAATAGCACTTTTCTTTTATCGTCATCGGTCCAAGAGTTCTTTATTTTAATTTCCTCTTTGTTG
The DNA here is from genome assembly GCA_037974735.1 of Cicer chorassanicum. Classification (NCBI taxonomy): domain Eukaryota; kingdom Viridiplantae; phylum Streptophyta; class Magnoliopsida; order Fabales; family Fabaceae; genus Cicer; species Cicer chorassanicum. Next base: position 29,491,674 of record JBBPBP010000002.1, read on the forward strand.
TTGATGACCGTTGTTGGAATGTATGGACCATTTTCGACAGCATCCCATATTTCGTCTCCCTGTGCCTCAAGATATGCTTGCATACGGATTTTCCAAAAATCGAAATGTTCACCGACGAAACATGGAGGTTTGGTACTGCTGCCTTTGTCTCTGAAAACTGGTAGTGCGGAAGCCATTTGTTATTTGATCAAGGAGTAATTTACCTTGAACCTGCTCTGATACCAATTGTAAGATCAGATGTGCACCTAAGAGGGGGGGGGGTGAAATAGGTGTTTGGTTATTTTGATTGTTTTTAAAATTATCGTGATTGATTTTTGCGCTTATGGATAGTGAACGATAATGTAAATGGCAGTAATGTAAAGAACACCAAAAGATTTATCCTGGTTCCCCTAATCACCAAGGGTACGTCCAGTCCTCTTGCACACCACAAGAGATTTTCTTCACTATCTGTCAGAATATGTACAAGTCCTCACCCTGGGACCTTGGCTACAATCTTCTAACAAACTTTCAAAGATAGAACACTACTATCTTAAATACAGCACTTCAAAGAAAGTACAACTTTCTTTTACAAACACCTGTTGTTTTGATAAGGATATATGAATAGAAGGAGATAGAATAATTCAAGATTTATTCAAGTACTTTGAGAACCTTAAGGATATGAAAATGATATGCAAGTACTTGAATTTCTGAAAAAGACTTAGAAAAATTTAGAAAATTTAGTTCAAAGTCCTTGAAATTGTATAATTTGAATTGGTAATTTGAAAATGAAGTTATGACCTATTTATAGTCCTCAAACAACTCTTTAGATTCGTGCCCTTTGATCCAAGAGTTTTGAGAACGAACTGCAATGTTTTAAATTGAATTCAAAGCTGAAAAATTGCATTGGTTGCAGTTGTATTCGACTACCAAAGTTCTGTATTCGAATACAGCTTACTGCAACGTTAAAAATTATTCAAACAGTTCACTGTGTAGTCGAATACAAATGAGATGGCCAACTCTCTGACTTAGCCATTTTTCTTATCCATATTCGAATACAAGATTTCTGTATTCGAATACAACTTGTTGTAACGTTGAAAAATTTTCAAATTTCACTGTGCAGTCGAATACAGATGAGATGGCCAACTCTCTGACTTAGCCATTTTTATCTGTATTCGAATACACATTAGTTGTATTCGATTACAACATGATTTTTAGTCAAAAATAAAGATTTTATCATTTTGAAAATATTATTGGGGACTTTGAAAAATAGTGTTAATGCATATGCAAAGTAAGTTAGGTTCTCTTGTATTTGAATTTATGACTTGAATTATTTTACCTTTATCTAATTTATTTATTTGTAATTTCATCAAGGGATGTAATTCTTCTTTTTGTTGTTGTGTCACCGTTGGTCTTTGTGGATAATCAAAAACTGTATTTTTACATTGTGATAGTTATTTAGAAATATATGATCTTCAGGGTATGTGAGGATATATGAGTGATTTTATGTGTGGACATTGCCTTAGTTGTAAGTATTATATTCGGATCATATAGTTTTTAGGAGCATCATTAGCATTGCAACTTCTTGTTATTGTTTTGTTGTGATTAATATGTGTCTATTGTGATAATATTTCTCTTAGATGACTTGATGTTAAAATAAGATATTGATTTTCCTTGAGTGATTTTGACATTATAATATAGTATTATTTCACTAAATGTTTTGATATACCATTTTTTTTATACAGCTCTATGTTGATTACTTGCGTGTTCTCCTTACTTATATTATGCTATCAACATAATTTCGAAACTGACCTACTTCAATGTTTGTGTGTGCGTCTGTGAAAACATATTATAGGGTGTAAGTTGGTGATCCATTGTTTGATAGGTGATGCCGGTTGGGAGTTTTCTTTTGTATCTTATCAAGTCTTAAGTTGAAATATATTTTTATAAAATTATTGAAAATCAAGTATTATCATCAAATTAATTGTCTTTTGACTAGGATGTTAATGATGTATTTTTCAAAAAAAGAGTAGTTATTCTATCTTATTGTTATACTAAAGGAATTCAATATTATTTTGATGAAGCGATGAGTATTTGTGTGAATGTGATGCCTTACACAATTATTTTTTTAATGAAATTTGAAAGATTTTTTACCCTTTTATTTGATTGATTTTCTCTCTACTGTTAAATTGATTCTGAAAGTATATTTAAAAATGTTTCTATTAAATTATTTTGGTATATTCGAAGAACAAATCATTTTAAGATTGATTCATTTACCACATCATTTAGTGAAGAGAATGTTGTATATTTAGTTTGATGAATGTATATAACTTTTTGACTTTGTTGAATTTGTATCCCTAAGAAGAACTTAAGTTCTCCCATCATACTCATTGAAATTCATGCTGCATCAATTTAGAAAATTCTTTGCAAAGAGTGCCATTAGTAGATCTAAAAATAATTTCATCAACATAAACTTTAATAATAAGAAATTCATTTCCTATTGGTTTTCTAAAATGTGTATTATCTGCTTGTCATCTTTCAAAGTTATTTTTAAGCAAGAAGTTACTAAGTATATCATACCATGCCCTAGGTGCTTATTTTAGACCATACAAATATTTCCTAAGTTTACAAACATGATTTCGAAATTCAAAACTTTCAAAATCTGGGGGTTATTTAACATAGACTTCTTTAATAATGTAATGTTTTTATTTGCAGCAAAAGAAAGTAGGACACAAATAGCTTCTAACTTGGCCACTAGAGCATATGTCTCAATGTAATCATTGCCTTCTTGCTGACTGTAGCCTTACGCGACAAGTCTTTCCTTATTTCTTACCACTTCACCTTTTTCAGTTAGGTTGTTTCTGAAAACCCACTTTGGTTCCAATTGATCTTCTTTGGTCTAGGTACTAGATCCTAAACATCATTCCTCTTAAAATCATTTAACTTTTCTTGCATTGCAAGAATCTGTCCATCATTTGCCAATGCTTCATCAATAGAGGTAGGCTCAATTGATGAGAGCAAGCCAAACAAAGTGGTATCTTTTAGTGATGATCTGGTCCTCAAAAGATCACTTGCAATTCCAATTATTAGAGTTTCAAGATGAGATGACTTGTACTTCCATCCAAATCTTTCTTCTGACTTATCTTGACTCTTTTTGACTTGATCAGATTCATCCTCTGAAGATTTGTCATCTTTTTCTGATTTGCTTATATCCTCTGATTTTTCAGGTTCTTCTGATTTGTCTGCATCTGCTTCCTCTGGTTCCGGCAAACCTACAGTATCCTCAACTTGTTTTGAATTTTTAAAGTCAAGTTGTTTATCATATAACATTATATAAATTAGATAATTGAAGAGTCAAATCAATATAGCCAAAACATCAGTTTTGTTTCTGGTGGTTTCTGTTTGTTTATGAAAAACAAACCTGTATTCTGCTTTTGCTGAATTGTCTAGTTTTTGTGATTCTCCTAGTTCCTCTATGTTTTGAGAACCTGCAAAATACTCACCTTGCTTTGATTTTTAAGATCAATCTTCTTGTTGTCACAATAAACATAACATCAAACAGATAAACAAAGATTAGAGAAATATAACCTAGAAATCAACTTGTTTCTACATTACTCTGAAAACCGTCTTAGTTTTTCTTTTTTGGTTTTCAGATTCCGAATTGCATATCCTTTTATTATAGGTTTTAGATGAGGGGATTTGAATTCCCATCCAGGTTTGTAGTATTGATGAATTTGATTGGAGTGTTTAGAGAAGTCTCATGATTTTGATTATTCATCTGACAGTTCTTTTCTGCTGATGTATCGGGTTCTTCTAGTAATTCTGGAATTGATGGTACTTCTGATTCTTTTGGTAGTTCCAATTATGTTAATATGTGTGATTTCTCTGCCAATTTTGCGTCTAGAGATATGTGTGATTTGATTTCCCTATTTTTCTTCTTTTGATATTCCATATTTTTTCTGATATTTCTGGTTCATATGATAGTTCTGGTTCCAATCATCTAGTCTCTCAGCTTTCTTCCAAGAGTCACTTGGTTTCTATTTGTTAGGTCTTGGAACATAGACCTTTTTTCCCTTCATATATTGCAAGCATCCATTGGCCAAGCACCATGACAAGTGTTTCAATTTGGTTGCTTAAAATATCTACAACATAAACAATGTTAACCTTAGGAACCATAATTTGGTTGGGTCCTGGTTTGTTAGTTCTGAAAGGTTTCTTGTCTTTCCATCTGGTTAGAATAGGACAAAATATTTTAGTGTGACATTTCTTAGATCAAATAGTACAAAAATCATCAGAGGGAGTAAACTTAGGTTCAATTACTTTTCTTGAAATCCTATTCCTCTTTTACCATTCCTACAAACACCATAAATCATAGATGTATACTTGCTTTTTTCGATACCATTATCTAGAAAATATTTAAATACTTCTTCGTGCTTATCAGAATTACATGTGGTATTTTCAATTGATGTTGAACTATAATTACTTTTCAGAGTTAGATTTTCAGCCTTAAGTTCAGCAATATTAGTATTTCGATATGCATTTTTCGTTTTAACTTTAGCACTTTGATTCTTTACAATATTAAATTCTTCAGTTAGGTTTGCATTTTCTTTCCTAAGTGTTTTTATTTTAAAGATAATGTGTGATTCTTGTTTAAAAAATCATTTATAGCAGTAATTAAGTTATATTGAGTTAAGTCATAAAATACCTCACTTTCTTCATTTGTTGATTCACTTCTAGAGTTAGAATCTGTGTTGGATCCAAGGTAAAGTTGGTTTGAGCCATTAGAGCCAAATCTGCTTGCTCTTCATCATCAAAGGACTCAATCATCCCGTGTAGCCATCAAACTCTTCTTCTTGGGGCTACAATCTTTCCTATGATGTTTCCCTTTCTCCATATTTGGACATTCTGACTTGATATGTCCAAGTACATTGCATCCATAGCAGATAATGCTTTGTTGTCATATTTATCATCATTTTCTCTGCTGGATTACTTGGAATATCTTTGAGGAAATTTTTCTTTCTGTTGTGCTACATCTTCTGAATTGTTCGCGATATGAAAGCCAACTCCTCTTCCTCTGAGTCTCCATTCTTATCCTCTAAATCATCATCCTCTGATTTTGATGTTTCCTTCAGATATTTCTTCTGCTTGGATTTCAAAGCAAAGGTTGGTTGCTTCTTCTTGGGCTCATCCTCTGCACGTTCAATTTCATGTGATTTGAGAGAGCTGATTAATTATTCCAGCTTAAGATTATTCATATCATTTGCTTCCTGAATGGCAGTGATCTTAGGTCTCCATTTGTTTGACAGACTTCTTAGTATCTTCTTCACATGATCAACAATAGTATAACTCTTCTCAAGTATCTTTTATCTTGAGACCAGAGTCTGAAATCTAGAAAACATTGTTTCAATGTCTTCATTTTCTTCCATCTTGAACAACTTATACTTTTTGACTAAAAGATTGGCCTTTGCTTTATGAACATACTTTCTTCCTTCATAGGTCAGAATCAAACTATCATAAATACTCTTTGTTGTCTCCTTATTTGTGCACTTGTCAAACTCCTTGAAGGTGATTGCATTTATCATAAATGTTCTGGACTTATGATGCATCATTTATATCTTCTTCTGATCATCATTCATCTCCTATCTTGGAATTTCAATACCATTTATATTCTTTGGAGTAGTATAACCATCTTCCACCAAGTCCCAAAGTTCAAGATCTTGTGAAATAAAGAAACTTCTCAACCTGTCCTTCTAGTACTCAAAATGTTCTCCATCAAGCAGATGTGGTATGTTGATGTTTCCTCCAATAGCTTCTTCACTAAATCCAGACATGTTGAACCATTAGATCTTTCCTCAAACACTGTAAAGTGCTTAACCTTGAGACCGAGCTCTAATGCCAATTGAAGGTGCAAACACGAGAAGGCGGGGTTGAATTGTGTCTGACAAAGTTGAATTGTGGTTTTTATGAATTACTTAGATAAGAAGAAATCAAGTTTAGATGCAGCAAAAAGCATAAATAATTGGACACATAGATTTATCCTAGTTCACCACTAACTTGGCTACATCCAGTCCCCACATTCAAAAGGCTTTAATCAACTAATTCAAATACTTGAATTACAAAGCATTTGACACTTAAAGCCAATCTTCCGAAACAACCTGACAACCCCATACTTGAGTTTGTAAATTCTTCAGATTGAATATGTTTGTAATTTTGTTAACATAAAACTCGAAGTATAAAACCATCTTGGTTCCAACATGATCATTCCATGGTAACTCGTGCCAAAATTGGAAATCTGATGTCTAAGGCCCTTCTCATAATTGATGCTCCAACCAATGTGAAACAAGCCCTTCACGATCAAAATTGGAGTCTTGTTCACAACGATACTTGGAGTCTAGTTCCTCTACCACCTAATAAACATGCCATTGGTTGTAGATGGACTTTAAGGATTAAGGAAAATCGGGATTGCACAATAAATAAGTATAAAGCATAGTTGGTTGCAAATGGTTATCATCAACACTTTGGATTTGACTTTACTAAAGCTTTTTAACCAGTTGTCACACCAGTGATAATCATAATTTTTCTTTTTATAGCTCTCACTCATCAATGGGATATCCGACAAATAGACATTAACGATGCCTATCTCAATGGAATTTTAAAAGAAGGGGTCTACATGCAACAACCACTGGGGTTTGTAGATTCCAATAAATACCATTCTATAACTTTCATAAAAACATTTATGGGTTGAAACAGGCACCCCGTGCTTGGTATGGAAGATTAACTTCCTCCTTCATTCAGTTTGGGTTCCTTTCTCATATATCATGTTGGTAGTGTTTTACTTTATATTTTAATCTATCTAGATGACATTCTTATTACTAGTTCCTCATCAAGTATGATTCATGATCTTATCTCATAGCTTAAATCTCAAGTTGCCTTAAAATAACTTGGCTATCTTTACTAATTCCTTGGCATTGAGGTTCATAAGCTTCACAATGGTTCTCTATTGTTATCTCAGACTAAGAACATAACAAACTTACTTCAAAGGGCTTACATGCATGATGCTAATGGAATTTCAACCTCTATTGTCAGTTTGTGCAAGCTCAATAAGTATGGCATTGATAAACTTGTTGATCCAAATTTGTACAGGTCTATTGTAGGTGCTCTACATTATGGAACTTTTATTAGACCTGATATATCCTTAAGTGTAAGTATAGTATGCCAATTTATGGACCATCCGTTGAAATCACATTGGAAGGATATTACTTGAATATGGAGGTACTTAACGGGGTCTACCACTTTCAGTCTCTTGTTTCAACCTGAAAAACCTGATATTCTTTTCACTCTTCATGCCAATAGTGATATTGATTAGGCATCTGATGTTGATGTCAAACGTTCTACTTTAGGTTCTTGCATCTTTTTTTGTCTGAATTGAGTCTTTTGGTTAGCTAAGAAGCAAAATCTGTGGCTAGATCAAGCACAAAGGCTAAATATCGCATCATGGCTCATTTAACATATGAACTCACATGGAGTCAGTCACTACTAATAGAACTTAACATCCATATATTCACACCAACCCTGCTTTGTGACAACAAAAGTGCAATTCATCTTTCTCACAATCCTATCCTACATGCTAGAACAAAACATGTAGAACTTGATCTTCACTTTGTTAGGGAAAATGTCATTTCAAATAAACAACTCATCAAACATGTTCCTGTGCATGACCAGTTGGCTAATTTTGTAACCAAGCCTATCTAAAACAGTCAATTTCCTTCAATTCGAGCCAAAAAAAGAGTATTGTCTTTGCATCCCCAATGAGTTTGACAAGGAGTATTAGTGAATAAATTGATTGTTTCTATGGTAAGGAGTCAATTATTATTCTACTCTTTTAGCCAATAAAATTGTTGCAACTAACAATTATGTTTTGGGTTACTTATGTAAGCAATAGCTGGTTATATATAACCAACCTCTTCTCTATTTGCATTGCAATCTAAAGATCGTATTTCTATTATATTTTTGTATCATTTAAACTCGCAAAGTGTCTTTCAAATAATATAATGAAAGGAAACAGAGTTTCTACTATTGAGCAAGATTCATTTATAAAACAAGGAGGTTGATGAACATATACTTCTTCATTTAGAAAGCCCCTTAAAAATGAAATTTAACATCCATTTAAAAAAATTTGAGGCATTTATGAGCAGTATATGCAAGAAGTATTCAAATTGCTTCTAACATTCCCGTTGGTGCAAATGTTTCATCATAGTTTTGAAGGGGAATAAATAGTCACAAGAAAAGGAGTGTGACCCTTCTAAAAATTAATGCTGCACTTAAAATACCTTTCTAAAAAATGAACATGAAAGACAAAAAACTTGTTAAAGAGATTTTCGTTGTAGAAAATGTTGTTCAATACAATTAGTTATATAAATATACTTTAAGCAAAATTATTCAAGTGTGGAGTCAGTCTGATTAGTGTATACTAAAATAAAAGGAATAAGTTAGAGAGAATCACAAAGAGAAATTATATTTGTTCACCTTTAATCTTGAGCTATGTCAAGTCCTCACAAACTTTGTGAGATTTTCGACTATCTTGCTAATCAAAACATTTTCAGCACTTTAGATGACAACTGTGTTGGAACCAAGTTAGTTTTCCGCTTGTGATTTTGATGTTAACATAGGTATTTTATGAGAACAATTTGTTTTTACTAATGGCTTCATTAAGTGTGCAACAATTAGAACAAGAAAATCAGAGGAAGGTACCAAAGGAAGCTACCACAGGAAGCGACCAAAGAAGTCACCAGAGGAAGTGACTAAAGGATGAAATCAGAGGAACACAAAAGCATATGTGTATGCCTCTAAACATATGCCTTTGAAAACAGCGTTCCTCTCAAGGTTACAAAGAATACCTCTCCTATTTAGCTCTGAATTTTGGGTCTGAAGCATGCCTTTGATAATTGGGTCGAAAGGCTACCTCTGAAGATTGTCTAATAACTGAATTTTATGCATGCCTTTGCGCACCTCTGATTTGCACAAACTCAGCATGCCTCTATAGCCCTTGTGTGCCACTAATTCTAAGTCAAACATTTCTGCCTTTGAATTTTATTATCCAAGAAACACAACATCTCACTCCAACAAGAAAGTCAATGGCTCTAATGGAAAGTAAACAACTCTAATTAAAAGAATTCATTCTAGAGAAAAAACTTAGCCTAACCAAAATTTATGAATATTCAATATGAAGCCCAAATCCATTCCTGTTCCAATCAATCAAGAGTATGATGGAAGATTCGCGTGAATAAGTTTTTGAACACAATTTGAAATTAGATACGATTCAAAATTTTAATTGAACGAAATCCTTGACCAAGGTCAAAAGAAGATTTGGTCAAAATATTGTTCACTAGAAGATATTGTCAAAAAATTGTTCACAAGAAGACATGGTCAAAATATTCTTCACAAGAAGATATGGTCAAAATATTTTTACAAGAAGATGTGGTCAAAATATTGTTCACAATAAGATATTTTACAATTTTTAACAAGAAGATACACTATAAATTATTCACAAGAAAATACACTCATGATTATTCAGAAGAAGAAACACTCAGAAATATTCACAAGAAGATACACTCATAATTTGTTCACATGAATATACATTTAGAATTTGTTCCCAAAAAAGATATGATCCAGATTTTACAAAGAAAAAAGAGAAACCCTAATTTATTCTATAAATAGATACTCAAGGCTGAAGAAGAAAACATTGACTCAAAAACTACGAAATCCATACAATTCAGGAAAACTTTTAGTGTGAGAAATCAATTGTGAAAATCTTCTTAGTTGAAGAAAAACACAATCAAATCCAAACTTCTTTAACCTAGCCCGATAGTGGTTTTAGTGTTCCTCAAGCAATCTGTTGTTTTAAGGTTTTATTGAGAAGACTTGAGTTGTAGGGTCAAGGTATAGTTGCCTTCAACAATATGTGGTTTTCAAGTTGTGTGGAGAAGACTTGACTTGTAGAGTCAAGGTGTTTGTTTGCCTCAAAAAGTCTGTAGGTGTCAGGTTGTTATGAGAAGACTGACTTGTAGGGTTAGGTGTTGTGTAATTCAAGGATTTGAGTTAGTTGTAAAATCCTTCTAAGTGAGGAGATTGGATGTAGCTATCAAGTTTGTGGTGAACCAAGATAAATCTGTTTGTATCATTTTACTTCTGCACTCTTTACTTTTTCGCTGCCTCTAATTTCTTTAAGTTTTATTGCTGATACTTTTGTTATAAGAAAATTACCAAACCGATAAAAGTTCTTGAATAAATAATTAAAAAGAAAATTATATAAACACAATTCAACCCCCCTTCTCGTGTTTTCACCTTGAATTGACATCAAGAGTCTGGTCTCAAGAATAATCACTTTACAGTGTTTGAGGAAAGATCCAAGGATTCAACATGTTTGGATTTGGTGAAGAACCCTCTGGTGGAAAATCAATAAACCGCACTCAAAATATTCTTTATCTTTTATAACCCTGAACTTTGGGGCTTTGTGGAAGATGATTATACTGCTCCAACAAATACTAATGGTGTTGAAATTTCAAAAAAAAAAAAATGGATGTTGAACAAAAGATGTATAAAATGCATCACAAGTCCAGAACCTTCATGATAAATGCAATCACATTTAAGGAGTTTGACTAATACACTCACAAAGAAACAACAAAGAGCATTTATGACAATCTGGTTATGACTTATGAAGGAAGCAAGCAAGTTCTAGAAGAAAAGGCCAAAATCTTTCTCCAAATTCCAGACTCTTGTCTCAAAATTAAAAGTTCATGAAAAGAGTTATACTACTGCTAATCATCTGAAGAAAATTCTTAGGAGTCTGCCAAGCAAGTTGAGACCTAAGATTACAACCATTCAAGAAGCTAAGGATTTGAATACTCTTAAATCGGAAGAACTAATTAGCTCCTTAAGATCACATGAAATTGAGTTTGCAGAGGATGAGCTAAAGAAGAAGTAGAAAGCTTTGGCTTTGAAATCCAAGAAGAATAAGGCAAAATCAAAGGATAATGATTCAGATGACCAGAGTATGGACTCAGAGGACGAGGAGTTCTAGGGAGTCCTATAGAGGAAAGGATGACAAGTCTGACAAGTCTAAATGAAGGTTCTGATGGCTTCATGGGATGATTATGATGAATTTTGTGATGATGAAGAGCAAATAGATTTGGCGCTAATGGCACATACTAACTCTGACTCTGAATCCAACACTAATCATAATCTCACTCTGATTTTGACTTTGGAAGTAAATCAGCGGATGAAGAAATTGAGGTATTTTCTGACTAAACTGATCTAAAATAATTAAAGTCATAAATGATTTCTTAAATAAAAACTACAATTTGTATCTAAAAATAAAAGCACTTAGTAAAGTAAATCCAAACCTGACTAAAGTGTTAAGCTTAAAACAGAAAATACAATTCTGAAAGACAATCATGTTGCAAAACCTTTGGAAAATGTCATATGTAATTTTGATAAATATAAAGTAAAATTCCAAGACTTTCTAGCGAACAGTATAGAAAGAAACAAGTATGCTTCTATAATTTATGGAGTTAGTAGAAATGGAAAATGAGGTCTAGGATACCAAGAAACAGTAACTAAGCCTGAACTTATCAAACCTGATGTTTTATGTCTTGTTTGCTCCAATAAAGATCACTCCAAAGTATATTGTCCCATATTAAACGCAAGGAAAGACAAGAAACCTTTCAAAACTAATAAACCAGGACCCAACCAAAGTTGGGTACCTAAGAAAAAATTATCTATGTTGCAGATGTTCTCGGCACCTAAGTTGAAATACCAGTCGTGGTACTTGGATAGTGGATCCTCGAGACATATGACGGGATAAAAGTCTATGTTCCAAGACCTAACTTTGATCAAAGGAGGCAAAATAACATTTGGAAGAAAGTAGAAAGGCCAGATCATTGGACACAACACAGTTGGTAATGAGACCTCTGCTTCTATTAAAGATGTTTTGTTTGTTAAAGGTCTTAAACATAATTTCTTAAGTATTAGTCAATTAAGTGATAATAACTATGATATTATATTTAATCAAAAATCATGCAAAGCAATTAGTCAAAAAGATGGATATGTACTCTTTACAAGTCAAATGCAAAATAACCTATATAAGATAAATCTGTTTGGCACAAAAGGTTATGTCATGAAAACTTAGGATTAATCTCATAATTGAATAAACTTTAATTTGTTAGAGGTCTACCTAAGCTTAGCTACAAAAATGAATTTATGTGTTAAGCTTGTCAAAAGGCAAAACAAACTAAGAACTCCTTTACCCCTAAGAACTTAGTCTCTACTTCAAAACCCTTTGAGCTCTTGTAATAGTAAATGATTACACTAGGTAGACTTGAGTAAAATTCTTAAGAAATAAAGATGACTGCCACAAAGTATTTATTGAATTTTGCACAGAAGTAATGAATGAAAAATTTCTTAGGATTATAACAATTAGAAGTGGTTGATCCGTTGTCACACACGGGTCAAATACAAGTAATAAAACGTAGTGTAGGGGAAGCAACTCGAGTCGTTTCGCAAGGACTTCTGATTATATTAACCAAATTTAGAATCAATAAAATTTAAAAAAAGGGTTTCGAATTTAGGTACAAACAGATTGAGGAAACGAATTAAAGTCACGTATATTGAAATGACTAATCCACTAGTTCAGGAGTTTCGGATCTATCACAAATTCTAACAGGTTCAATTTCTAAATTGTGAGTTTATTTCTATTTGACTATAAAATTGATTAAGCAAGGATAAATCAATCCTATGTGAGTTATGTTTCTTTGATTAGACTAAGCATCACAACAATTAATGGATTATGGTTAACAATCAAGCGTCGAAAAACTACAATTAGATTAGAAATTGAATTATGTATGTCAAACTAAATTTATCAATCCTATTGAAATTCGAATTAAGCAATCAGAATAACAATGTAATTGAATGAAAATGAATAGAATCATCAACGTGAAATTAACGTCATAAAATAAACCTCAAGGTCTTCTTGAAATTCCGAAACAGTGGATTAATCTTGGGAATTTAGCCTTCCATGAAAATAAGAAGAAAAAAAAAACTCTATTGTATATGTGAGTTCAAAAATCAGAATGCCTCTTACTAATGAAAAGAAACTAAAGTTATATAGTACTCATTTTGGGTTTTAAAACAAGTGGTCTACCACTAAAAATTATTACAAAAAGCTCATATCAGGTAATCAGCATTTTAGACCTTGTAAAGTTTGGAATTAGGCTTTGGTTCCAACATAAAAGTTGCAACTCTAACTCTTCACTTTCCAACGCATGTTTGCACGCATCAATCCGACATCCATAGCTCAAGTTATGGCCTATAGAGCGAGAAAGGGGCGATATGCAAATAATAACGTTAACACTCAATTACGACCCAAAAAATAGAAACATGCTAAAAAGTTAATCTAGGATAAAAAGAGCTTTTTAAATGTAACAGTACAAATCAAGAAAGATGTACAAAAAATGCATTAATCAATGATCATGGAGGCGAATTTGAAAACCAGTTCTTTGAAAAAAAAAATCATGAGAGTGGAATCTCACACAACTTCTCCTCTCCTAGAACACCACAACGAAATGGAGTTGTAGAAAGAAAGTATAGATCCCTTCGAGAAATGGCTAGAACTATGTTAAATAAGATAGATGTTGCAAAACATTTATGGGTAGAGGCAATTAACAATGCGTGCTATATTCAGAATATCTCTTACTTTAAGCAATTTGGTTGTATTTGTTTTATTAAGCACTAAAGACAACCTTGGAAAGTTTGACCCCGCTCACAAAAGTATACCTTCCTTGTATACCCTAAAATATCCAGAGCTTATAGAGTGTTAAATAGGGAAATTCAGATTGTAGAGGAGTCAATACATGTTAAATTTGATGACAAACAGCTTGACCTTAAAAAGTCAAAGGGAGTTGAGGATATTGCATGTTTATTGGAACCAAAGGACGAGGGTGCAGACAAACACAAATATCAGAAGATGAATCCAACCAAGTCAGAAGAAGTCAAAATAACTCAAAAGTCAGAACTGGATGGAAGTACAAATCATCCCATCCTGAAACTTTGATTATTGGAAATTACAGTGATCATATGAAGACTAGATCATCACTAAAGGACACAACCATGTTTGGTCTACTATCATCAATTGAACTTACCTCTGTTGATGATGCATTAGCAAATGAAGGATGGATCCTTGCAAGGGAGGATGAGTTGAATGAATTTAAAAAGAGTTATGTTTGGGATCTAGTACCTAGACCAAAGAAAAACATTATTGGAACCAAGTAGATTTTCAAAAACAAGTTAAATGAAAAGGGAGAAGTTTTCATAAACATGGCTAGACTAGTTGCACAAGATTACAGTCAACAAGAAGGTATGGATTACGCTGAGACATTTGCTCCAATGGCCAAGTTAGAAGTAATTCGTATCTTACTCTAGTTTGATGCTTATAATAACATTAAATTATTTCAGATGGATGTTAAAAGTGTCTTCCTAAATGGGTATATAAGTGAAGAAGTCTATGTTAAGAAACCCACAGGTTTTAAAAGTGCCTTCCTAAGGAGTGTAGGAATAAAGTGACACTAGTAATTTATCCTTGTTCACCACTAACTTGGCTACACCTAGTCCCTTCAATCAGAAGGGTTTAATCAACTAATTCAACAACTTGATTACAAAGCATCTGACCGTCCAAGCAAGCCTTCTCAAACAGTTTGACAACTCCAGACTTTTGAGGAACACACACACCTTGAATCTACCAGCAAAGTATTCTCCACACAATCTATTAACCCTAGATTATTGAAGGCACACTAACATCACTATCGGGTTTGAATGTAAAGGTTTGGAATTTGAGTAATTGTTTTTAACAAGCTGATTATAACAATGACTATCACACGCTAACAAAAACCCTTAGAAAATATTTCTCATTCAAACAAGTGTTTCTCTATTTTGACTCTAAGATGAATTTGGAATTTTGAGCTTGAGTTTTTGTAGTCGTTTCTAATTTTTCGATGATCTTCTTCTTCTTCAGCCTTGAGTATCTATTTATAGATAAAAATAATTTTGAACAAGATGATTTTTGATAATATGAATATGTTCTTTAACCAGCTCTTCTAGATTGATTCTGTTCGTGTTTTGTTTAGATTGAGTTTGTAAATTCTTCAGATTGAGTCTGTTTGTAATTTATTCAGATTGAGTTTGTAAATTTTTCAGATTAAAAGGGTGAGATTTTCCAATTATCGAATAGGTCCAACAACATTGGATTTATTTGATATTATTTTTGATACTATCGACCATTTCATACATAGTATGAAAAATGTCAGCAAATATTTATTGGCCTAGAGCTAGTGACATATGTAAAAAAAATTACAATGGACATAAGCGAATAACCATAAATTCAAAAAAGCAACAAGTTTTTTGTAACTAACTTCATCATGTGTCTAGTTATGAGTGGTAACAAAAACTGAGAAAAAAGAAATATTGTTATCGTATATATCAAATGTATACTCTTCTTTAGAATAGGAATTAATAACATAACCATCATATCCAAGGCTAGTAAGAGTCATAATATCAAAGAGTATCTGACCCATCATCTCAAATGCAGCACAAAAAGAATTGGCAGTCCTACTCCTAAAATAAGAAGAAGTTGCTATGAAACATGATTACATTTTTACAATGATATGAGATAATTGAATAAAATAAAATAAAAAATCATTATCTCCATGAAAAAGGAACTATAACGTTTATAAACCCTATTCAACCATTTAATATACCTAGAAAGTAAAGCATGTGGGGGAACTTTATTGAAAAGGGATATGTAATTGTAGGGCAAAAGAAATTTCTCGAAATGGTTGGACTCACTGCATTAAAAATACGATGAATGAAATAAATTACCATACTTGGATTCCACAAAATAGTCCCCTATCAACACCAATAAGGAAAAGCATGATGAAGGGAATCAATTCTTGATAGAGAAGTAGAATTCAAAAAGGGGAAATGAAGGATGTTTATAGGCCAAACGATGAAACAAGTAGTTGCAAGTTCCCAAAAGGTATGCGATGATGACAATATTTAGACGTAAGATTGAAAGACAACATTATTTTAAGGTGGTTGGGCATAAGTTGTGTGTTTTCTTCTTCACCAGCACTACATACTCAACCTTTTCGTGAATTGGTTCGATGGGTTAAAGGGGTAAAGGATAAGCTTAGTTTTATTTGGCTAGTGTGTATTTGGAGTATATGGAAAACTCAAAATAATGTGATTTTTGAATGTAAATCTTTTTCTTGCTGCTCATTTGATTGATCAGGTTCAACTATGGTCGTGGTGGCATGGCAAGGAAAGAAAAATCTTAATTTCCTATATAGTTTTTTCAAAGGTGCTCATTTGTGCACACTTGTTTGGGGAAAGAGTACTAGTTGAGCTTGAGGCGCTCATTTTTTATTTTTGGAGAAGATTATGTTTTTTTGTTCTCTTTCATGTGAGTGGTGGTTTAGCCACATACCGAATTCTTTTTTGAGACACATCTTTTAACATTGTTTGTTAGTAGTAATATAATATTTTATCTTTCCAAAAAAATATTAAAAATGAAAATATAAAATAATATAATTTATATTTTTAATTAAAGTTATAATTTGGAGGGCCAAAAATGTACGACATGCATTCTATTTTATTTTTTAAATACATAGTTGTGTGCGTTTCAACACGGTGCGTTTCAACACGGTGCGTTTCCGAGAGCTTAGGTTTAGGAAATGCATTTTCTTTTAAAACACCCATTCCAATTATAAACCTATAAGCTTTAATCCAACCAAACCATAATCGTGTGTTGCCAAGCCCTGAGTTGGTGTTGGGTATTGGTGTTGGGTATTGGGCTCCCTTCCTATGTGGAGAAAGGCCCAAATATTGTAGTCCATGTGTCTCACTTATTTAAGTGGAGAGTGGTCTAATTAGGGTTAGAAGAGAGAGACTATTTTGAGAGAAAAGGCAGCCACCAAAAGAGAAAAGGGAAGAGTAAACCCTATTCCCGATTTTGTTAAATTAGTCTCAGAAAAACATTGATTGCAACATTCAGGGCTTCGTTTTCAACGGTCGGATCGGTGAAACAACGTCTGAGAGGGACAAATCAGGCTCGCACAGTAGCAGGTTTTTTAGATGTTTTACTTCTTCTTGCTTTTCATTTGTAAGCTTTAGTGCTTTGTTATTTTGGCTGGTTGTAGGCACACTTGGTGCATCTTTTTGAGACTCTCTTGTACCCTTATTTGATTATAGTGGAGCTATTTCTTTGGTCTGGACGACCCGTGGGTTTTCCACGTTAAAATATCGGTGTTCTTTACGCTCTTTTATTTTGATTAATTTGCTGCCATATATTTGTTGTTGCTCCTCACGGGTTCTTGCAAGTTGGGGGAATTTTAAATCCGCTACATATTACTTGTTATTGTGTTTCTGTGTTTATTCCCCATCAGAGTGGCATCAGAGCTCTTGGTTAAAGGGTTATTTGACTTGCTTGAAGGATGGAGGCAAATATGAATATAAAGATGGTATGCTTGAATGGTACTAATTACCATTTGTGGAAGCGCAAGATGAAAGATTTGTTATTTGTGAAGAATATGCATCTTCCTATTTTTGGTTCTAAAAAGCCGGATACTAAATCTAAGGAAGACTGGGAATTTGAACATCAACAAGTATGTGGTTTTGTTAGGCAATATGTAGAAGATAATGTTTATAATCATATTGCTAATGAGACAGTTGCAAAAACTATGTGGGATAAGATACAAACTTTGTTCGCCTCTAAATCAAGGAATAATAAATTATTCTTACTGAACAGTTTCATAAGTTTGAAGTATGAGGAGGGAACGTCTATTTCGGACCACTTGAGTGAATTTCAGGGGCTTCTTGATCAAATGTCTGGAATGGGTATCAAGTTTGATGATGAACTATTAGGACTATTTTTACTGTTATCTTTACCAGAGTCTTGGGAGACATTTCGGGTTTCTATAACGAGTTCAACTCCTAATGGTGTTGTTTCTTTGGAAATGGCTAAGGGTGGTGTTTTGAATGAGGAGATGAGAAGGAAGGCACAGGGTTCTTCACCTCAATCTGAAGTTCTTGTCACTGAAAATAGGGGGATAAGTAAGAAAAAAGAACCGAAGAGTGGTAGAGAAAACAGCAGAAGCAAGTCCAAGTCTAGATACAAAAATGTGGAGTGTCATTATTGTCATAGAACAGGGCACATACAGAAGAATTGTTTTCTGTGGAAAAAGGAGAACAAAGGCAAGAAGGGTAAGCAGAAACAAAGGGGTTGTGATGATGATCGTGTTACTACTGCTACTAGTGATGATCTTGTTATTCTCCGTGACTATGAGTCAATGAATCTTGTATCTGATGAGAGCATGTGGATAATTGATAGTGGTGCTACGCTACATGTTACACCGAGGAAAGAGTTCTTCACATCTTATACTTCAGGTGATTTTGGAGTTTTGAAGATGGGTAATGATGGTGTATCTAAGGTAATTGGTGTTGGTGATGTATGCTTGCAAACCAACATGGGAATGCAGTTGTTGCTTAAAGGAGTCAAACATGCTCCAGATGTTCGCTTCAATTTGATCTCTGTGCATATGCTTGATGAAAGTGGTTTTGATAATCATTTTGCTTCTGGAAAGTGGAAACTCAGTAAAGGTAACTTGGTTGTGGCTAGAGGGGAGAAAATTAGTAAACTGTATTCGACAAAAGCTCTAGTTGCAAAAGATAGTGTGAATTCTGTGGATACGGAATCATCTTTGTGGCATCGAAGGCTTACCCATATCAGTGAAAAGGGGTTAAATTGCTTAGCTAAAAAGGATGTACTTCCAGGATTGAAGAATGTAGATTTGGAGAAATGTTCTCACTACATAATTGGTAAACAAACTAGAGTATCCTTCAAACGGCATCCTCCCTCTAGAAAGTCAGAGTTGCTTCAGTTGGTGCATTCTGACGTCTGTGGCCCTTTAAAGGTAAAATCTTTTAGTGGTGCACTTTATTTTGTTACTTTTATTGATGATTGTTCCAAGAAACTATGGGTCTATGTTTTGAAGACAAAAGACCAAGTGTTGGAGAAATTCAAACAATTTCATGCTTTGGTTGAGAGGCAGACAGGCAAGAAGTTGAAACGTGTTCGTACTGACAACGGTGGTGAGTATTGTGGACCCTTTGATGTCTATTGCAAACAACAGGATATAACACATGAAAAGACTCCTCCTAAAACTCCTCAGCTGAATGGTTTAGTAGAGAGGATGAATCGAACACTTGTTGAGAGAGTGAGGTGTATGCTCTCTAAAGCTAAGTTGCCTAAACGTTATTGGGGTGAGGCACTGTACACGGCGGTGCATGTTATTAATCTTACTCCTACTGTCGCTTTGAATAGTGAGGTACCAAACAAGGTATGGTTTGGGAATAATGTCGAGTATGATCACTTGAGAGTCATTGGTTGCAAGGCTTTTGTGCATGTTCCGAAGGATGAAAGATCCAAGTTGTATGCAAAGTCAAAGCAATGTATCTTCATTGGTTATGGTGAGGATGAATTTGGCTACAAGTTATACGATCCTATAAACAAAAAGGTTATTAGAAGTCGTGATGTAGTGTTCATGGAAGACCAAACTATTGAAGACATTGATAAGGTGGAGAAGACTAAACCTGAGAGAGATAACACCTTATCTGATGGTGATCCAATTCAATCACCTGTTCCTGATTTGGATACTACTGATGGTAATGATCAGAATGATGAGCCACATGATTGTGTTGATGATCATCGACTTAGAGATGAGGTAAATATTCCAACTAGTGAAGATCATGAGTTGTCACACGATGAGAATCTTAATGATGCTTCTGAATCATCTCTAACCCAACTCAGGAGGTCTAAGAGGCAGAGACAACCATCTACAAGGTATGTTTCTGATGAGTATGTGAATTTGACTGATGAAGGGGAACCTGAGTGTTTTCGAGAGGCCATGGAGAGTGAAGAAAGTCAAAAGTGGTTGGATGCAATGCATGATGAGATGAAATCCTTGCATGATAATCACACTTATGATTTGGTGAAGTTGCCAAAAGGCAAAAGGGCTTTGGAAAACAGGTGGATTTATAGAGTGAAACTTGAGAGTAACTCAAAGTCTCCGAGGTATAAAGCCAGATTAGTGGTGAAAGGTTTCCGTCAAAGAAAGGGTGTTGATTTTAATGAGATATTCTCACATGTGGTAAAAATGTCATCAATTAGAACCGTGTTGAGTTTGGCAGCTACTCTTGACTTAGAGGTAGAGCAAATGGATGTAAAAACGGCTTTCCTTCATGGTGATTTAGAGGAAGAGATTTACATGAAGCAACCTGATGATTTTCTTGTTGAAGGAAAGGAAGACTATGTGTGTAGACTAAGAAAGAGTCTATACGGTTTGAAGCAAGCTCCAAGGAAGTGGTACAAAAAGTTTGAGTCTATTATGTGTGACCAAGAATACATGAAGACTACTTCTGACCATTGTGTTTTTGTTAGAAAATTTTCTAACGATGATTTCATTATCCTGTTATTATATGTTGATGACATACTTATTGTTGGAAAAAATATTTCCACGATTGACAGGTTAAAGAAGGAGTTGGGCGAGTCATTTGCCATGAAAGACATGGGAGCAACTAAAAAGATTCTTGGCATAAGAATCATGCGTGACAGAAAGGAGAAGAAACTTTGGATGTCACAAGAACACTATATTGAGAGAGTGTTGCAAAGGTTTCAAATGGAAAACTCTAAGGCTGAGCTTGGGTTTATTCAGGATAAATATGTATTATTTGTCGATAGTCAAAGTGCTATTCATCTTGGTAAGAATTCAACATTTCATAGCAGGTCCAAACACATTGATGTGAGGTATCATTGGATACGTGATGCTTTGGAAGGTAAGCTGTTGGAGTTGGCTAAAGTTCATACTAATTATAATGGTTCTGATATGATGACTAAAGCATTACCAAGAGGAAAGTTTGAAACTTGTTGTGATATCGCCGGTTTGGCGATTATCTCCACATAGTTGTGAGGGGGAGATGTGTTGGGTATTGGGCTCCCTTCCTATGTGGAGAAAGGCTCAAATATTTTAGTCCATGTGTCTCACTTATTTAAGTGGAGAGTGGTCTAATTAGGGTTAGAAGAGAGAGAGACTATTTTGAGAGAAAAGGCAGCCACCAAAAGAGAAAAGGGAAGAGTAAACCCTATTCCCGATTTTGTTAAATCAGTCTCAGAAAAACATCGATTGCGCATTCGTTGACCGTTGGATCGGGCTGAAATTTGGACAGCAGGTTCGCAACATTCAGGGCTTCGTTTTCAACGGTCGTATCGGCGAAACGACGTCTGGAGAGGGACAAATCAGGCTCGCACAGTAGCAGGTTTTTGGATGTTTTACTTCTTCTTGCTTTTCATTTGTAAGCTTTAGTGCTTTGTTATTTTGGTTGGTTGTAGGCACACTTGGTGCATCTTTTTGAGACTCTCTTGTACCCTTATTTGATTATAGTGGAGCTATTTCTTTGGTCTGGACAACCCGTGGTATTTACCCTTACATTCGTTAAAATATCGGTGTTCTTTACGCTCTTTTATTTTGATTAATTTGCTGTCATGTATTTGTTGTTGCTCCTCACGGGTTCTTGCAAGTTGGGAGAATTTTATATCCGCTGCATATTACTTGTTATTGTGTTTCTGTGTTTATTCCCCATCATTTGACCCTAAAAAAAGTCAGTCTTTCTTGTAGTGGAGATGATGAATTAAACGAGTTTCATATCATTGGAGTTCACCATAATATCAAAATCTTTTAAACTGAAGATGCCACCAATAAGGGGAAAGCATCTTTTGACACAAGCCCATTGGTCGAGTTGTTGTATTCGACAGATTTAATGCCACATCAGTTTTCTCAGAATCAGGAATAATGTTATTAGTGGGATTGGAAGGGTCATATTTTCCAATGACCAAATAGGTCCAACAACATTGGATTTGATATCATTTTTTATAATATCAATAAATTCATACATAGTATGAAAAAAGGCAACAAATATGTATTGGCCTAGAGCTAGTTTTGTTCCCTATGAAAATTTACGACCATAAGATTGAGTTCTGTAGTCGCATATGTAAATTTGTTAAAATGGACTTAAGCAAACAACCATATATTCAGAAAAGCAATATGCTTTTTATAGCTAACTTCATCATGTGTTTAGTTATGAGTGGTGACAAAATAAGAGATAAAAGAAACATTGTGATCATAAATATCAAAGGAATACTCTTCTTTGTATAGGAATTAATAACACAACCATCGGATCAAAGATCAATAAGAATCGAAATGTCAAATAGTATCAGACTCATCATCTCAAATGGAGCATATTAAGAATTAGTAGTCCTACTCCATAAGCAAGAAGCAACTACTACTAAACATGATTATGTTTTTACAGCGACACGAGATAATTAAATAAAATAAAAAATTGTTGTCTCCTTAAAAAAGGAACCATATGGTTTCTAAACGTTGTTCTATCATTTAATATACCTAGAATT
Source organism: Cicer chorassanicum (assembly GCA_037974735.1). Lineage (NCBI taxonomy): Eukaryota > Viridiplantae > Streptophyta > Magnoliopsida > Fabales > Fabaceae > Cicer > Cicer chorassanicum. The sequence continues at coordinate 29,514,220 of JBBPBP010000002.1, forward strand.
GAAAGTCAGTGAGGAACTATATTCAAAAAGGATACATACATGTAGTTGCATGTTCCTAAAAGGTAGACGATGATGACACTATTTCAACGCAAGATTCAAAGATGAAATCATTTTTTGTGAAAAGATCCCAAACGTTAAATGGTGCCATGTGAATAATTTGGACGAAGAGAACAAATTTTGGTCTTCTCAATCGACAAGAAACTACAAAATTTCGGGGGACCTATGTTAATGGAAAAAATTTAAAAGTGAATGCCAACATATTATGACCATGGTTACAAAACAAAGTTTTAAGAAAAGCTATGAAAGAATTTCATGGGAATATCGATGTAGTATGACAATACCACATGAAAAGACAATCGAAGAGGCCAGAAATCAAGAAAGTTCATATGATCAAAATGGTTAGGTCGATGCCTCACTATTTGACAGTGTGTTGGCCTTTGACCAATAGACTTGAAATTTAGTTCAACAAAAGTAACTACCACAAACATGGTGTGTCACTAAAGAGACAATTACTTTTCTATAAATAGCATATCCTATAAAATACTTCAAGTCAGATATCTAGATACTGAAGCCCACTCGTAGAGAAAAAACAGATTCAAGCTTGCAATACCATTAAACATGTCGTCTAATGTCTTTGAATTCATTTTAATTTCTAGCAAATTAACCTTTAGATTTCATTGATTTATCTTTCTATCAACCTTTAAATTTCTATCATTTCTTTTCATTGCAATTTTCTTTAGTAGACATTTTGTTAATGCTTTCATTTGCATTCTATCAATTTATCTATTTTCATTTACTTTCACGAACTTTAATTATCTATTTTGAAGTCTTTAATTTTCTGTCATTTTGTGTTGATATTTTACTAACCTAAACGATCTCCAAATGTTTTAATTGAAACTCCACGGGATTCGAAACTTCGACGGCACAATGGTAGTATTAAGTCTTGAGTTGGAATTGATGAATTGGGGTAGGATATAGTGAGAAATGGAGTGGGTGAATTTTTTGTTGTGGTGGAGCAGAGTAAGAGCAACGGTGAATGGAAAAATGGTTTGATAGCCTATTTATAGGTGTTGATCCTATCAAATTCGTTTAGAGAGTTTCTCATTGGTTTAACATGTGGCTATGCTAACCCTTTACTTGACAGGTGGATCCAATATTCTCAATTTCTCCACGTTTCAGGACATAACAAGATCTTCGGATTTGTATGATGTTAAATTCAGACCGCACCAAAGTAAAATTATCAAGATTTAACATTAAAACGAATTTGTTGGTCAAAGAGTTATGACAAGTTACTTTAGACTTTTTTTGAGAGAATAAATTAACCCAAGTATTGTATGTCCATGCATGAGAATAACACGAGGGAGTAAACAACAATAGCCATCACAAATTAAATAATTAGTTGAAGATAGTCAATAATGGAAACTGGCGGGCCTACCAAAATAAAGGACAAAAAGTAGGACGAAACTCAAAGCAAATAGAATTGTCACCACTAAATTGATGATAGTGGCCAAAGTTTAGCAGTTAATAGAATGAATTAATTGAAGTGTTTTGAATTCATTTGTGGTTTGTGGCTAGAATGAAGACTTCAAAGATTGTCAAAAACTAATAAAGATATCATCAAACCCTTATAGAGATGTGATGTTCATTAAGTCTGAAGCATTTAGTATGAGTTATACATTGTTATGGGCAACTACAATATAGAAGTTTTAAAAGTTAACGTTTGATTACTAAGCCCGAAGGGCCTTCTCATTTGAGTGCCCCAATTTTAACAAAGATCTATCGTAGACATTTTGTAATTAATTAATACTACTAGGTAGCTGACTAAATAAAGTTAGGTAACACAGTAGAATTTAAGCAGCAGGAGCATAGTCATAACCGCTGTCGTCATCATCATCACCTTCTTTGTATGCAACTTGTGTCGAATCTCCATTCCCAGTGTGATGATCTTCCTCAATAGCTAGAGATGTATAACCAAACCAATCACCTTCAACTTCACCTTCACAGCATAAATGCTTAATCCAGCTCGAAGATATGGCCACGAAAATGGATGTCATTTTTGTTGAGAAGGAAGAAATGTGAGTTGAAAAGAAGATAATGGAATTAGCTAGGAGATGCTATGGTATAGTTGTGTGAGTTGTGTTGTGTTTGAGTAAATGGTTGGAGAGAGTTGGTGTTTATATAACAAGAAGAGAAGTTGTTGGAGTTGTTATGGCACAAGCAACCCCACTCAAGGAGTGTGGATTTCAGCTTAAAGGTGTGAGCATCACTCTCTCGATGCCTGCATTGCATGTGTAATGCTGCCTTTTCCAGCCACATTGCAAAACCTCTTTACATTTCAGCTTACATTGGAAAAACACGGTTCTATTGGAGAGTAAAAACTATAATATAAAAATAAAAGCGTAGAATCTTTCCGTGGATGCATGTTTAATAGATATGAAGTCTCAGGGAATAGAATGTGCGACTAGTGTAGTGGATTAGCAAAGCTTAATTAATTACCGATCACATAGCCTTGGAATCTTAATTTAACGCTCCCTTGGTAAAGTCGATGCTTAAATTAATAGTTAAATGAATTCTTTTTTAAATCATTTTCTATTATTTAGAAAATTATAATAATTAAATATTATTTATGCTAAATGCCTGTAAAATAAATTTTAATTTTATTTGAATTTTTATTACTCAGAATAATAAATATTGAATAACTTTATGTCAACAAATAGTTCTTTAATACATAAATATGATCATTAATTTATTGCTTTAGAGCACAAATGTACCAAAACACTTTAATTTATGAATGTACCATAGAAGGTCTTTATGTTAAACTATGTTTTTAGTCGTGTAAATATATTACTTTTTAATTTTAGTATATGTTAAACTAAATATATTTTTGTTTCTTTTCCTTGCAAAGTAAATATAAATTTTTGGTGAATTCCATAGTATATCACTTTTATAAGTGGTCCACCATTAACCCATAATTTAAAATCATCAAAAATTCTAACAATCGATAATACTCTTCAAAAGTAATAGCACATGATACTCATCTTTATGGAAAAAACATTAATATGATTAATGTTGATTCAATACAGTATTCATATTTTTTTCATTATATTTATCAAATCAGTATCATTTAAGTCATTATATCTTAGTTATGAAAATGACTAATAGCGTTTCAGCAAGTGTACTGAATCGTTACAAATATTATTAAAGTGTCGAACTCAAAAACTGTGTTATACTATCGAATTATAGTTAATTACTAAAATTGAACAAAAGGTTTCCAATTGAATGAATAATAGTCAAACTAATAAGAGTAATAATATTAAACTTTTATAATGAGAAAAATGTCTGGGATGAGTTTCACTTTGAATCCAACCTTGGTTTCTAATTCGATCATAAGTAATAATTCTTCTATTGAATTATTACTGAATTCTCTTTACTATTCTTGCTCAAATTCCTTAGTGGCAAAACCTTTAATTCCAAGGTAATCCCAAATGCCTTAGTGGATTTAAGATTAGAATTAAGCTTAAATGTTCAAGAATTCTCGTATTTATCTATTGCACTTTCATTTCAAAATATGAATCCTAAATCATTTTAAAGGTGATCAACCAAAAAAAGTATTAAGCACAGAGATGAGAAAAATAATTCAATAGATTCATTAAAATAATCAAAAATCAAATCACATATTTTTCAGTGTCGTTGACTTTATTAGGGTCGTTGACTTCTTCAGAGCCGTTGACTTTTGTTGGAACCAAGTTGGTCCCTCGAACAATTCTTTGTGTGTTTTGATGTAAACAAAGGTATTTTGTGAGAAAAATTTATTGCACTAATGGCTTCATTAACTAGGTAGAAATTAGAACAGGAAATTCAGAGGAGACGACCAAAGGATACCACTAGAGGATACCACCAGAGGATACAACCATAGGATATCACTAGAGGAAGTCATTAGAGGAAGTAAAAAGGTCAGAGGAAAAGAAATCAAATTAGTCAAATCTACATGCTAGAAAAGTTCACGCATCTGACTCTGATAGCGCGCCTCTAGAGAATTATGTGCCTCTAAAGACTTTACTTCTGCCTCTCAAGATTCAGTGTGCCTATGAAGAATTATGTTCCTTTAAAGGCTCTACATGCCTCTGATGAATAATAGTTATAGCATGCCTCTTATTAATAGTAACTTTAGCATGGTTATGATGATAGTAACTTCAGCATGCCTCTGATGAAGAGTACCTTCAGCATGCCTCTGATGAACAATAATTGTAGGATGCCTCTGATGAAAAATTTATGTAGGATGCCTCTAATGAATAGTAACTTCAGCATGCCTCTGAAGTCTGAAGTCACTATTCAAGTCTACATCTAAACGATATATTCAGTTGACTCTCAAGATTGCAACTCGTTCCAATCTCTTGTAACCCAACCCAATAGTGGCTTTAGTTTGCCTCTAAAAATCTGTAGGTTTAAAATTGTGTAGAGAAGATTTGACTTGTAGAGTCAAGGTGCGGTTTTCCTCCATAAGTCTGTAGGTTCATATTCTTTTGAGAAGATTGACTTGCAGGGTCAGGTATTGTTGTAATTCCAGTTTTTGAATTAGTGGATAAATCCTTCTATGTGACGGGACTAGACATAGCTACAAACTTAGTGGTGAACAAGGATAAAATCTGGTGTGTTGTTTTTAACTTTGCTCTGTCTATTTACTGCAACCTCTAATTAGTCCAAACAGTTAAGTCAACAAACTATAATCAGAATTAAAATTAAGAAAATAATTTTAAAATTAGACAAACACAACTCACCCCCTTCTCGTGTTTGCGCACCTTTAATTAGTATTAGAGCTCGGTCTCAAGGCTGAGCACTTTACAGTGTTTGAGGAAAGATCCATGGATTCAACATGTCTGGATTTAGTAAAGAAGCTGCTTGAGGAAATATCAACAGACCTCTTCTATTTGATGGCGAACGTTTTGAGTACTGGAAGGATAGGCTGAGGAGTTTCTTTATTTCACAAGATCCTGAACTTTGGGACTTGGTTGAAGATGGTTACACTGCTCCAACAAAGAAGATGGTACTAAAATTCAAAGAAACGAGATGAATATTGATGAGAAGAAGATGTACAAGATGTACCAGAAGTCCAGATCATTCATGATAAATGCAATCACTTTCAAGGAGTTTGACAAGTGCACCAACAAGGAAATAACAAAAACCAATGCCAGAAAAGGATATACATTCACCAGACCAAGTATACAAAAGAGTTTCTCAAGAAGTTTAAGATGAATGATAGCAAACCTATGGCTACACCAATGATTCCCACCCGCTCACTTGTCCAAGAAGAATCGGGAAAGAAATTTAACCAGAAAACATACAAAGGAATTATAGGGTCACTTCTATATCTTACTACTTTCGGATATGATATTTTATTTATTGTGTGGGTGTGTGCCAGATTTCAGGCTGATCCAGGGGAATCTCACTTAAATGTTGTTAAAAGGATCCTTAGATACTTGAAAGGTACTTCTAACCTTGGTTTTTTCTATAAATTGTCAACTGAGTACAGGTTAGTAGGATATTGTGATGTTGTTTATGCTGGAGACAATGTTGAAAGAAAAAACACCAATGGAAACTGCACTTTTCTAGGTGAAAATTTGATCTCTTGGTCAAGCAAAAGACAAAACACAATTGCAATGTCAATAGTAAAAGCTGAGTATATTTTAACAACAAGATACTATGGATGAAACATCAATTGGAGGACTACCAAACAATTGAGAGTAACATTCCCATATTATGTGATAATACATCTGCTATTCGTCTAACTTAAAATCCAATTCTACATTCTAAGGCTAAACACATAGAAATAAAATATCACTTTATTAAGGACTGTGTTCAAAAAGGTGTGTTAAATATCCAATTTATAGACATTGAACATCAATGGGCTAACATATTCACTAAACCTCTAGCTGAAGAAAGATTTGAATTTATTAAGAAGAATCTGAACCTAATATTTATATATGATTAATGTTCTGATCTATATTTGTTTGATGATTAATGTTCATAGGAGTTTAAACTTAAATATATGTACGTTTCCAGGCTTAACTTTTATCTACTGAATGGTATTAACTCATTAGTCCATTGCCATTTGAATTTCTATTATTTTTGTCTAACGACAAAAGGGGGAGAAAGAGATTTGAGAACAATTTAAATTGTCTAATGTTAACATATTTGGCGAAGATAGAATATGCATGTGGCGAGAAAGAGGAGAAGTATAACTCCTCTGAGTTAGAGGGAGCCTTGTGTTAGAGGGAGCCATGTCTGTTTGATTATTTGCATGCTGGTGTATTTGCATGTTCTTTTATTTACATGTTTGTTTTGCTTGTAGTTTGACTTTATTTTATTTTTTTAATTAAATTGTTATCAAAAGTATTGTTTTGTCACCATCAAAAAGGGGGAGATTGTTGGAACAAAGTTGGTCCTTCAAACAATTCCTTGTATGTTTTGATGTTAACAAAGGTATTTTGTGAGAACAATTTATTGCACTAAAGGCTTCATTAAGTATGCAGAAATTAGAACAGGAAAATCAAAGGAAACGACCACAGGATACCACCAGAGGAAGTCACCTAAGGAAGTAAAAAGGTCATAGGAAAAGAAATCAAATCAGTCAAATCCACGCGCTAAAAAAGTTCGCACATCTGCCTCTAATAGCGTGTCTCTGAATACTCTACTTTTGCCTTTGAAGATTCAGCGTGTGATAGGAATGGGCTGGGCCCCACGAGTGATGAGGGGGATCTCTTAGTTAACAGAGATGAGGTGAGCCCTAAGCAGTGGCGAGTATATGTGAGAAAGAATAAGAAAGGGAATGCAGGAAAAGTGTGATTGTCTAGCTGGCATAGTGAGTTAATATTCCACTAATAAATAGGAGTGTGAGGGGAGGTAGTTGGATGGTTTTTTCATTTTTCAGTTACACCTCAGAGGTTGGGCAGTGAGAGAATTGTTTTCTCTAACTGAGGAGCGTTAGCTCTGGAATCACTTTACGTTTTTATATCAAATAATACAATATTTCTCTTCATCTAATTATATCTTACCTCTGCTCTATCAATTGGTCCGACCTGCTACGTTCATGCAAACCAGAATGGACGCAAGAATCACCGGAGTGGAGGAGCGTTTGGGACGTGTGGAGGCCAGCATTGAGTCGTTACGTGACTTCATTGGTTCTGAAATTCAGATAGCTTTGACGCTGCGTGACACGTCTCAGGACAACATTACAACAGCCCCCTCACCGTTAGATGAATTCCGTTTAGCTGCGAATAAGGTGGAATTGCCGGCGTTTACCGGTGATGATCCAGTTGCTTGGATCGCTCGAGCAGAAACGTATTTCGACGTACAGCGCATTTCTGCAGACGTGAGGATTCAATTGACGAAGCTTAGTATGGAAGGTCCTACAATTCATTGGTTCAATTTATGGCATGATTTTACGGAGGATCTGTCTTGGGATAGTTTGACGGAGGCGTTGATAGTTCGTTTTGGTGGTGGTCGTTTGGAGAATCCTTTCGAAGAATTAAAGGAATTAAAACAATCTGGATCTGTGGAGGATTACATTGCTGAATTCGAATTGTATTCTTCACAGTGTGGCCGTTTACCAGAACAACAGTTTCTTGGTTATTTCATTGGTGGTTTACGTCATGACATTCGTTCTCGTGTGCGTACCTTCAGGCCTAGTAATCGTTACTTAGCGATGCAATTGGCTCGTGATGTTGAGAGTGAATTTGCTGCTGTTTCGGGGCAGGGATCTGGATTTCGCTGCAAACCGGGTCAAGGTTCTTGGGCCCGATTTGAAAAACCTAACTGGGCCAATCGCGAAGGGGAATGGAACAGATCTGCAAACCCTAACCAGATTAGCAACAATGTGGGTAAAATGCGTACCGGGTCGGGTCTTGGATCTCAAATTGGGTCAACACACCCTCCCAATTCTACTCCACCTTTACGTCCAAACTCTGGTGACGTTTCACGCCGTCATTCACGTGGCGTTCGCCATTTACCAAGTGCAGAGTTTAATGAGCGTCGCGCGAAGGGACTTTGTTTTCGTTGCAATGAACGATGGGATCCCCTCCATCAATGCGCAACAAAGCAGTTACGATTGATTATCTTGGGGGACGATGAAGTGGTCAACGATGAAGGAGAAATTGTGGTGCTGGAGGCTGAGTCGGAAGAAGAGATTGCACAAGAGGAGTTAGAATGTAAAGGGATGGGAGTTTTTGGTGTATCCACCACTCCAAACCAGGTTCGCACAATGAAAGTAGAGGGCTGTTTGCAAGGTGCACCTATTTTGGTTCTTATTGACAGTGGAGCCACGCATAATTTCATATCTCCTAAGGTGGTTGAAGCTCTGGGACCGCCTATGGTACCTTCTACTCCCATGGGTGTCAAGTTAGGAGATGGTCATCGTGTCCTAACTATGGGTAGGTGTAAGGGAATTCAGATGGACGTGGGAATGGTGCAGTTTTGTTTTGATGCTTATGTGTTGGAGCTAGGGGGTGTGGATCTGATTTTGGGAGTTGTTTGGCTGGAAACTTTGGGGAAGGTGACCATGGATTGGAAGGAAATGTCTATGGTGTTCAACCATAAGGGCAGTATGGTGAAACTCCTTGGCCAAGCCTTAGATGAGAAGATGGCTACTTTCCAAAGCATCATCACTTCTTTCGGGCTGACAACAAGCTGCGAATGGCCTACCTTGATGGAGGTGGTAGGTTCACAAGTGCCTCGTGTCTCAGATCAACAGACTAAGGATTTGCAAAGGTTGCTAGATCAGTTTGCTATTATATTTAAAGAAATCCAGGGTCTTCCTCCTACAAGAAACACTAGCCATTCCATTGAACTTTTGCAGGGTGCTGGTCCGGTAAGTGTGAGGCCTTACAAATATCCTCATCTACATAAGGATGAAATTGAAAAACAGATTCAGAGCCTTATGCAGCAGGGGGTGATTAGAAACAGCACTAGTGCTTTCTCTAGTCCCGTTATTTTGATAAAGAAGAAGGATCAATCTTGGCGGATGTGTGTAGATTACCGTGCACTTAACAAGGTTACAATTCAAGATAAGTACCCTATTCCTGTGGTAGATGAATTGTTAGATGAGTTACATGGATCGGGTTATTTCTCTAAGATTGATCTAAAATCTGGTTATCATCAAATTCGTATGAAAGAAAAGGATATTCATAAAACTGCATTTCGTACTCATGAGGGTCACTATGAGTTTATGGTGATGCCATTTGGCCTTACCAATGCTCCTGCAACCTTTCAATCAGTGATGAATGATATTTTTAAGCCTTTTTTAAGGAAGTTTGTATTGGTTTTTTTTGACGACATACTAGTGTATAGCACTAGTTGGACTGCTCATTTGCAGCACTTGGAGATGGTTCTAAACACTTTGAAACAACATCAGTTTGTGGCTAACAGAAAGAAGTGTGCTTTTGGTAAACACCAAGTTGAATACTTGGGCCATGTCATTTCCAAAGCAGGGGTTGCTGTGGATCCTGCCAAGGTTAGCAGTGTGTTACAATGGCCAATCCCTAAGAACGTCAAGGGGGTGAGAGGTTTTTTGGGATTAACGGGTTACTACAGAAAATTTATAGCTAACTATGGGAATATTGCTAAACCCTTGACCGAGTTAACAAAGAAGGATGGTTTTAGATGGAATGATGCGGTTGCCGAAGCTTTTGAGAAATTGAAAGTAGCTGTTACAACTGCCCCAGTTTTAGCTCTGCCTAATTTCAAATTTCCTTTTGAAATTGAATGTGATGCCTCAGGAAAAGGGGTGGGTGCTGTTTTGTTGCAATCTAAACATCCCATTGCGTATTTTAGCAAGGCTTTTGAATCATCTAGGTTATCTAAATCGGCCTATGATAAGGAGTTAATGGCTTTGGTGTTAGCTATTCAACATTGGAGACATTATTTGTCAGGAAGGCGGTTTGTGGTTTATTCTGATCAAAAGAGCCTAAAACACTTGTTACAGCAACGTATTACCACAGCAAATCAGCAGGAATGGATGGCTAAGTTGCTGGGTTTTGACTTTGAGGTGGTGTATAAGGTGGGAGTGGAAAATAAGGTGGCTGATGCTTTATCTAGACAACATGAGGATGCTGAAATTCATGCTCTTAAATCCTATCCTATTTGGCAGTAGAGCAGCCAATTGCAACAAGATGTATCGCAGGATCCCTGGCTTAAAAGCATTGTGGAGGCTATTCAAAAGGATCCTACTGCTAAACCTGGGTTTTCCTTAAAAGGTGGCATCTTATTCTACAAAAATAGGTTAGTTATACCGGCTAACTCACCACTTATTGAGGATCTACTTAAGGATTTTCATTCCTCCCCTAGTGGGGGTCACTCCGGCTACCTACGCACTTATAGGAGAATGGCAGGCACGTTATATTGGCAAGGGATGATGAAAAGGGTGCAAGATTTTGTGAAAGCTTGTGACACTTGTCAACGCCAAAAATATGTCGCGACTACGCCTAGTGGGTTACTACAGCCACTACCTATTCCAGTTTTGGTGTGGAGTGAGATATCTATGGATTTCATTACTTGTTTACCGAAAAGTAATGGATTTGAAGCTATTTTGGTGGTGGTGGATCGTCTCTCCAAGTATAGTCATTTCATTCCTCTTAAACATCCATTTACTCCTCGCTCCATTGCTGCTATTTTTGTGAAGGACGTGGTTCGACTACATGGAATTCCGGAGTCGATTCTGAGTGATCGTGACCCCTTGTTTGTGAGTATTTTTTGGAAAGAGTTGTTCAAGCTAGTAGGCACGGTGCTTAAAATGTCTTCGGCATACCATCCCCAAACTGATGGCCAAACAGAAGTCATTAACCGCTGTTTAGAGGCCTATCTACGTTGCTTTATTGCAGATCAACCTAAGACATGGGCACATTGGATTCCGTGGGCAGAACTATGGTACAACACCACATTCCATGTTTCCACAGGGTTCACCCTTTTTGAGGTGGTGTATGGCAGGAGACCTCCAGTATTGGTGCATTTTTTGGAGGGAGAAACCAAAGTAGAAGCTGTAGCCCAGGAGTTAAGAGACAAGGATGAAGCTTTGCGTCAACTGAAAGCTAATTTACTCAAAGCTCAAGAGTACATGAAATACCAAGCTGATAAGAAACGCAAGGCAGTGCATTTTGAGGTTGGTGATTGGGTTTTCCTCAAATTACGTCCTCATCGACAGCAATCTGTTGTGCATAGGATTCATCAAAAATTGGCTCCCAGATTTTTTGGTCCTTATCAAGTCATTAAGAAGATAGGACAGGTTGCTTACAAGCTACAGTTACCAGCAACATCTAAAATACATCCTACTTTTCATGTGTCTCTATTGAAGAATGCTATAGGCAATTATACTGCTACAACTCAATTACCTACCAGTTTGGAGTCTGACACGAGGGACATTATTCCTGTTAAGGTTTTGTCATGGAGGGATAAGTTTGATGGTGGGCAGCATAAGCGAGAATGGTTGATTCAATGGGAAGGCATGGATATTGGAGATGCTACCTGGGAAGAGGAACTGTTGCTGAAAAGTCAATTCCCTGATTTGCGCCTTGAGGACAAGGCTACTGTTGAAGGTGGGGGTGATGATAGGAATGGGTTGGGCCCCACGAGTGATGAGGGGGATCTCTTAGTTAACAGAGATGAGGTGAGCCCTAAGCAGTGGCGAGTATATGTGAGAAAGAATAAGAAAGGGAATGCAGGAAAAGTGTGATTGTCTAGCTGGCATAGTGAGTTAATATTCCACTAATAAATAGAAGTGTGAGGGGAGGTAGTTGGATGGTTTTTTCATTTTTCAGTTACACCTCAGAGGTTGGGCAGTGAGAGAATTGTTTTCTCTAACTGAGGAGCGTTAGCTCTGGAATCACTTTACGTTTTTATATCAAATAATACAATAATTCTCTTCATCTAATTATATCTTACCTCTGCTCTATCAGCGTGCCTCTAAAGAATTAGGTGCTTTTGAAGACTCAGCATGCCTCTTATGAACAATAACTTTAGCATGCCTCTAATGAACAATAACTTCAGCATGCCTCTAATGATTAGTAACTTCAGCATGCCTTTGATGAACAATAACTTTAGCATGCCTCTGATGAACTGTAGGATGGCTCTAATGAACAGTAACTTCATCATGCCTCTGATGAACAATAACTATAGCATGCCTCTAATGAACAGTAACTTCAGCATGTCTCTAATTAACAATACCTTCAGCATGCATTTGATGAACAATAACTTCAGCATGCCTTTGATGAATAGAAACTATAGGATGCCTCTGATGAACAATTCCTGTAGGATGCCTCTGACGAATAGTAACTTCAGCATGCCTCTGACGAATAGTAACTTCAGCATGCCTTTGATGAATTTGCAATAACTCTATTAATACAATAAATGTGAAGTTGTCCATGCCACTAATTCTAAGTCACGGAGTTTTGCCTCTGACTGAATTATTCAAGAAACGCAACATGTGACTCCAACAATCAAGTCAATGATTCTGATAGAGAAAAGTAAACAACTTTAATGGAAGGTCAAAGGCTCTAATAGATTGAGCAACATATTGAATTAGACTTAGCCATATCCTTACTTCTAAAGGTCCAGAATTGTTCCCTCCCAAATCAAATCAAGCGTATGAAGCAAGACCTAAGTGAATCAATCTGAACAAATACCAACGATATCTATAAGAATTGCTCGGATCAGATTGGGACATAAAAAATTGCCTAACGGTTATATTTTCAAAACATATAATTCCGAACTATATTTGGAAGAAATATTTGTTGATAAAGCAAGAATGAAGATACGATTTAGAATTCACAAAGGACTAAACCGAAGCCTTAATTTTAACTATAAATAGATACTCAAGGTTGAATAAAAATTCACAAACTCACAAAATCATAAATCCTGAAAACCAAGGTTATTCAGAAAATCTTAAGACCTCAATATTTTCTAAGTGTTTAGAGTTTTAAGGTTTTAAGTTCTAGCAACGCACTCGTTCAAAGTAAACTACTCTAAATGTTGGAAAAATATTATATCAAATATGCTTAGTAGAAGCTAAACCAGACCAATTTCCAATCTCTTGTAATCTAGCCCAGTAACGGCTTATGTTTGCCTCTAAAAATATGTAGGTTTCAGGTGGGGTAGAGAAGACTTGACTTGTAGGGTCAATGTGTGGTTTCCCTCAAAAAGTCTATAGGTTCGGGTTTTTTTGAGAAGGTTTACTTGTAGGTCCAGGTGTTGTTGTAATTCAAGTTTTGGAATTAGTGGATAAATCCTTCTGTGTGAGGGGACTGGACATAGCTACCAAATTGGTGGTGAACAATGATAAAATCTGGTGTGTTATTTTTACCTTTGCTATGTTTGTTTACTGCAACCCCTGATTAGTCCAAACAGTTAGGTCACCAAACCAGAATTAGAATTAAAATTAAGAAAAGAATTTTAAAATTAGACAAACACAATTCAACCCCACCCCTTTTCTCATATTTACGCACCTTCAACTTTATCAAAGGCGTTGACTTTCTTTAGAGGCAGAGAAATTAGACGCTTGATGTAGTCATCGGAGGCAGCTTAGTCTGACGTTTGCTTGCATCTCCAGAGGCAACGGAGTTAGACGTTTGTTTGCTTCTTTAGAGGAAACTGAGTCAATCGCTTGCTTGCTTCTTCAGAGACAATTGAGTTAGACGCTTATTTTCTTCTTATGAAGTGTGTATCACTCGATTTAGAAATGTAAAGCATAAAAGCAGAGTCTTAGTGTTTCTTTGTATGATCTGACAATCAGAGGATATAGCATAATATCCTACACAAATAATTGATCTTGGAACTACACACTTAATTAAAACATTAGTGCATTAAATTGTTCCCACAAAATACCCGTTGTTATTATCAAAACAAGATTATGAATTATTCTTTAAACCTTCTTGGTTCTAAAAAAGCAATCAAGCAAGTAATGATTTTTTACCAAAAGTATGTATTAATTAGGAAGGTTCAAGAAGTAAGTCTAGAGTTCTCTAATTGTACCTATAAATACCTTTTTGTACTTAACATTTAAAATCAAGCAAGTAGTAATATTAACATCTACTTATAAGAGGCGACATCTGTTAAAAGAAAATAACTACGACAAAATTGTTTTTATGACGTAAATTAATTCTATAATTAAAATAATCAAATTTATCATTCTTAACTTAAAAAAATATTTGACTGAATTGCAGTTTTGGTTCTCCTATTTTCACCAATTTAGAAATTGGTACCCCTATTTTAAAATCCAATAATTTTGGTTTCTCCCAATGATTTTTCAAGTAAAAAATTTCCAATGTGACATGTTTTAAACGTTGTTACATATGCTATGATGATGTTAAATGGTTAATACCCATGAAATTGCAATCAAACCCTTTAAAAACTTCAGTTTCAACTTCTGAAATTAATGATTTTTTTAATTTAAGGCTTAATTGCAATTTTAGATCCTCTATTTTTAATGATTCACGAAATTGATCCCCCTATTTTAAAAGTCGACAGTTTTGATCCCTCCTCCTGATTTTTTAACTAAAAAATAATAATAACGTGGGATGCTTTAAATAGTGTGACATATAGAAATATGATGTAGAATGATTAAAACCCATGAAATTGGAATAAAACGATGTAAAAACTTATCTTTCACCTTCATAAATTTTCATATTTTTAATTTGATTAATGACATATGAATAATTAATGCATCTACATGGTTCTATATCATACAATTGTATGTCACGTCATTTAAAATATATCAAATCCTCATAAGATCAAGTTAATTATATAGATTCTTATGTCATATCCTCTGGGGACAAGACAAAGACAAAGGAACAACAAGACTCCGCTTCACTCCGTTTGTCTAATTCAAGTGCAAGCGCTTTAACATGCGTCTCTAGTGGCGCGAGCGACACTCTGCCTTGGCTGACTCCAATAATGCAAGCAATGCTCTAGTTCTGGTGACTTTTGAAATACATGATATGTTATGTTTTAGTTGCCTCTAGTGAACGCAACCTTGCTCTATTCATCTACCTCTGATAAGCTTGACTAGAAAGTGATCGTCTGCCTTTGATAATCACATCATCACTTCAAACATCTGATTATCTGACTCTGATTTGTGTTGTATGATTTGATGAAAGTCAACACTCCGATGAAAATCAACGCTCCGAAGAAGACAAAGCATTTGCACATCCTTTGGTGAACATCCTGAATCTGCTTTAATCATCGTATCCTCTGCTTCCCAACCGTTTTACCAAGATACGCTGAGAAATTGTTTTAGAAAGTTTCTATGGAAAATCAATCTCAAAAGATACAATACGAAACTTCATGAATCATGTTGATTTCTTGCAATCACGACAACAACCATAAACCCTAATTGACCTATATAAAAGGACATGCATTCCTCTCTAGAAAGATACGAAACGTACAAGCTATAAGCACATCTACACTCTTGCTCGTAATCATTCATTTTACTTTAGTCCTAAGAAAAGTTTATGAAAGAACAAATTCGTAAACACTCTTCGCGGGAGTTTTTTCAGAAAAACCTAAACCTATTCTTTTATAATCTAGCCCAGTAGTGGTTGCCTTCCTCAACAACTTGAATGCACTAAGCTAGAAGATTGAGAAGATTTGAACATAATGGACGTAGTTGACGTGTTGGTGGTGAACCAAGATATATAGTGCAGCATATTCATCATTCTAGTGTTCTCTCCATTCTTCAAATTTGCAAAAGAAAATGGAACCCTCAATTTTATCTTTGCCTCTCTTTAATCACTCAAATCTTTTGGATGATTTGGAAATCTAGAAATAATGTGAGGTTTAACTCTATTAGTCTTAACTTTAGAGGGTTAAAATATGACTAGATGGGCAGTTTGTCTTTCTTCTAATTTTTCGAAAAGTAGCATACATTCTTCAATTAAAGAATTCCATTTCAAAATTTTGTAAAGGCAATTGTCATCCTCTTTCTGATCCAATTATTATCCTTGTTCATTGGATGTCTCCTCCTTTTAGCTTGAATATATGTAATTTCTGATTGGACTTTGAGAGGTACGCATGATGTTTTAGCTTGTGTTGTTTTGTTTAGAAATTGCAATGGTGATGTTTTTGGTGGTTTTGCTGTTAATCTAGGCGTTTCCACTTCTTTCAAAACTGAATTGGTTGGTGTTATGATTGCTATTGAAAATTCTTATGAGTTGTGTTGGTTTCATTTCTAGTTAGAATATGACTTTCTTATAACTATTATAGTTTTTAGTGACTTTTCTTTGGTTCCTTGGCGTCTAAGAAATAGATGAATGAATAGCTTAAACATCATTAGAACATTTCATTTTAGAATGTCTAACATTTACAGGGAAGACAACACTTGTACATATAAATTGGCTGATAATGGTTTTCAAATATTGGACTTCATTTGGTGAGATTCTTTACCAAACTGCATTAAGAAATACTTTTTTTAGAAATAGAAGTGATCTTCCACACTATAGATTTAGATGATGTTTCTCTACCATTGTATGGATTTTGGTTTTGTTGCTAATTGTGTTCTTCAACTGCGCCATATTTTCATTCACCAGGTTTTATCCCTATGAGTTTTCTTGATAAGATTTTTAATAAGACAGTTGTCCAAAATCTTTGTTTTATGTTGGATTTTGACCTAGTCCTCCTAAGACTTTTGTTATTTTCCTTTATTTTGATCAATATAATTATTAAGGTGTTGTAGATAATATGTGGTAATTTTAAAGTGCCAACATATTTGATATTTAATATATCAAAGTTGTCATGCGATGCATTCAAATTTTTTCATAGAAAAAAACTATCAGAATTAAAAAGTAATTATTATAAATGAAGCATTTCCCTTGTGTGAATGTCATATATAAACCGAGGAAGCTAAAGAATAAATGAAAACTTACTGTACACTACTATTCTTTCACAATTTGGTGAGTACACAACTAATGAACATGTACCTTCTTCGTCCTTATAGGTTTAACATGCTTATTTTTTGTTCCAAACATCTCTCCTTGAACTTCAACCTGGAGAATTTCTAATAATATCAAGATGGAAAATCTCCTATTTACTTACTGAAAATATTTTTTATTTTTATTTTTATATTTTAAATATTGTATTAGTTTTACTTGCTAACAAGGAATAAAGAGACTCTTACAATCAACAATTATCTGCATTTTTCAAAACCGTGAAAAAGTCCCAAAAAAAATGTTTCACTTCAAGAGTTTGCATCTTCTTAGAGTCTACATCCCCAACTAACATATCATTTTCTCTCTATCACAATGTTTCACTTCAAAAGGCTGCATCTCCATAGAAGCAAGTTAAAATGAATGCATATTTTAAAAATAAAACCAAAAATTATTTTCACACACTAAATTGTCATGAATTTTGGCTTTATGCCCTTTTCTTCATTGTATTCCACGATAAATAATAGTCTCCACATTTACATCAATTTACAAATCTTAACTACAAATATTATGTTACCTGATTTATCTAACCTAATAAGGAAAGGTAAATATATATAATTAAGGAAACAAAACATTATTTGATTAACATCTCCTCTCAAATTGATGCGGCTGGTCAAGACACATCAATTTACTAACAAAAAACCGATGATGCAG
This sequence comes from Cicer chorassanicum, assembly GCA_037974735.1. Taxonomy (NCBI): domain Eukaryota; kingdom Viridiplantae; phylum Streptophyta; class Magnoliopsida; order Fabales; family Fabaceae; genus Cicer; species Cicer chorassanicum. The sequence goes on from JBBPBP010000002.1 coordinate 29,531,835, forward strand.
ACGAAACACGATTTTGGTAAGAATATCTACAACTTGCAATAGTGTTGATATGAGGAAGTGAAATAATGGGATCATCGTAGGCCTCACGAATCAAATGATAATCCACTTGGATATGTTTTATGCACTCATGGTGTATTGGATTGGCAACAATCTATATTGCACTTGTATTTTCCGCATAGCGAGGTGTGCTCTCGATTTTGGGGAAATCAAGCTCGGCCAAAAAAGACCACGAAGCCAAATTACTTCACAACACACAATAGACACATCTAAATATTTAAATTCAATGGAGGACTTAGAGACTTGTGTTTGCTTTCTTACTCTTCCAAGAAATCAATGCATAACTATGAAACATGCATCAACTGGTGACATATCTGCAAGTATAAGGACATCCTGCCCAATTAGCATCGCTATAAGCAGTCCATTTAGGAACTTTCCCAGTAAGAAAGAGTAGACCTCATTGAGATGTGCCTTTTAAGTATCGAATAATGCAACAAAAAACAGCCAAATGAAGGTGGCGAGGTGAGTGTATAAATTGACTTGTTGAACAACAAAGGACATATCAAAGCATGTAATAGTCAAGTAATTAAGACTTTAGATGAGCTAACAATATATCGAAGGATCAGGCAGAAGATCAATATCGCCACGATGGTATTTAACATTCACTTCCAAAGGAGTGTCTACTGGATTGGAAGATTGAAGACCGACCAAAGATATTATATTGTTAGTGTACTTATGTTGATGTAGAAATAAGCCCTTTGAGGTATAATGAACCTAAAGACCAAGAAAATAGTGCTAATTACCAAGATCTTTCATATGAAATGAGCCTTGTAACTTATGTTTAAGTTGTTGTATAGCAGGATGGTTCGAACTTATAATGACCATATCATCAACATAGAGAAGGTAAAAAACAATACTAGTGGGTGTTAGATGAATGAAGAGAGAGGAGTCATATTGACTTTACATAAAGGAAAACCCAAAAAGAGTGAAGCGGAGTTTCTCACACCAAGCTCGAAGAGCTTATTTTAAACCATATAATGATCTTTTATGCTTACATACACCCTTAGATGAAGAAAATATACCAGGAGGACAAATCATATAAATATCCTCACTCAGATCACCATGAAGAAATGTACTCCTTACCTCCATTTGATGAAGAAACCAGCCATTAGCAGCAACAATAGAAAGTGCAGTTCGAACAATAGTCATGTTGGCCACAAGCTTTCATCACAACCAATACCATGTTCTTGCTTATTCCCTAAGGAAACCAAACAAACCTTATAGCGATTGAGAAAACCATCATAATTTAGTTTAACAGAACACACCCATTTGCAACCTATGGGTTTGACATCAAGAGGACAAGAGACAATATCCCATGTAAAATTTTCTTGAAGAATCTAAAGTTCATCTAGCATTGCTTTTATTCAACACACAACCTTAATTGCATGTGAGTAACATGTAGGATTAGATTTTCCAGATAGAGTAGTAGAAAGAGAAGTATGTGAGGAATTATATATTTCTGGTGAATATCTATTAAATGGATGAATCACTCTCGCAGAGCAATGTAGCGCCAGTGGCTTAGGTTCAGGTAACATATTAGCATTAGGAAGGGGCGCACGAGCCTATTATCTAAGCCGTCTGACATAAACATGACCTGGTTTAAAACGTTCTATATATTGAGCCAAACAAAAAAGTCGAGAAGAGTAACCACATCATTAGCAGCAGAAGAAAGATAAGGAAACATACATTGATTGTAGAAAGTCAAAGTCAGAAGAATACTTTCATGTTTTATTACTACAGGCTTAAGTTGTTTATATTGGAAAAGAAATTACAATAATAATAATGAGTAATAATGACAAAATTATAAAATAAAAATAAACAGAATAATATAAAATAAAAGAAAATTAAATATGATTTTCCTTGAATCTTCAACACCCCCCCCCCCCCAACCTAAGTTTGTGCATAGATATTTGTCATTCCCAACATGGCTATAAGTCGCTCAAAATTGGGTCTTACTAAATTATTTGTTAAGATTTCAGCAATTTATTGATTAGAAGTCACAAATGGCAAGCATATAATTCCAGCATTAATTTTCCCTTTTATAAAGTGGCGGTCAATCTCAATGTGCTTGGTTTTATCATGTTGCACAAGATTGTGAGCTCTACTTATTGTTGCTTCTCTATCATAGAACAATTTTAAGGGCGAGTCAACTTTCACTTTCAATTCTTCAAAGAGTTTATAAATTCACAAAAGTTCACAGATTCCATGAGCCATTGATCTGAATTCAGCTTATGCACGGCTTCGAGCAACAACACTTTGTTTCTTACTTCTCCAAACATAGACACAATATCCAATAGTAGTTTTTGTATCAGTAATTGATCATGTCCAATCAACACATGTAAATATAGATACTTCTCTGTCACTGGTTTTCTTGAGTACAAACCCTTCCCATGATTGGATTTGAAGTACCTTAAGATCCGATAAACTTCCTTCAAGTGTTCTTCATACGAAGAATGCATGAATTGACTTACAACACTCACAGATAAAGCAATGTCAGGTCTCTTGTATGCTAGATAAATAAGTTTGTCAACCAACCTAAAGTATCTTCTAATATCAACAGGAACACTACCTTTCTCCTAAAGTTTTAATTCCATAGGAGTATCTGTTGATCTACACCCATTCATCTCGATTTGCTCCAAGAGATCTAGGATGTATTTTCTTTGAGAAACAACAATTCCCTACCTTTGAGCAAGCAACCTCCATACCAAGAAAATATTTAAGTGAACCTAAATATTTGATCTCAAATTCTTTTGCCAAATTTTTCTTCAATCTTTTCATCTCAAACATATCATCTCCTGTGAGAATAATATCATCTACATATACAATTAAAATTGCAATCTTACCATATTAGAGAACTCCATGAACATAGTATGGTCTGATTGTCCCTACATATATCATTTCCTTTTAATTCACAAAGTGAATTTTTCAAACCAAGTCCTTGAGGATTGCTTGCGACCATAAATGGATTTTTGCATTTTGCAAAGATTTGAACCAAACTTGCCTTTAAAGCTAGGAGGGCTATCCATATATACTTCCTCCTCCAAATCACCATTCTGAAAAATCATTTTGAACATCAATTTCATTAAGAGACCAACCTAAAAATTCACCACCAAAGAAGATAGAACTCTAATTGTATTTAATTTAGCAACAGGGGCAAAAGTCTTTGAGTAATCTATGTCATATGTTTGAGTAAATCCTTTAGCAACCAAGCGTGTCTTGTATCATTCAACTATGTTATAAGAATTATATTTTACAGTAAATACCAATTTATAGCCCACAGTATTCTTTCATGTAGGTAAAATAATGACTCTCAAGAGCTCTCATCTCCTAAAGAACAAATTCCTTCCACTTTGGAATTTTTAGAATCTCCTATACATTTTTTAGAATTTCTATAGGATACAACTGACAGGTAAATGCAGCAAATGAAAAAGACAATTTTGAGTATGACACATAATTAGACAAATGATGTTTAGTGCATGATCTAAAAAGTTTTCGAATTGCAATATAAAGATCTATATCAGAATACTCAACGTGACATTTAAGACTAGAAGAAGATTTACATGTATCAGAATGATGTGTTGGATTATTTATCAAAATCATGGAATGGTCGGAGAATGAGTCTTTTATTTCTCTCTTTATGGTTTCTTCTTTCAAATACATTTCCCCTTCCAAGTAACATCACTGGTCTTTGTGTCTCCATATCTAAGTCATTGTGTTGTGGCATTTCAAATTGTCCTTCATTATTATCGATATCAAGAGTTTGTTCATTGTGATTTTGATTTGAAATTGTTGCCCATAATCTGTTGGAACCTCATTCACAAGTAGATTGAGTTTCAATATGAATTCTTGGGCATTTTCTTTTGGTGCATCAATATAAGTCTCAAAATTTTGTGACAACACTATATCACCTAAAGTAATAATATTTTCAAAAGATTAATCTTACTTAAAGTCCCCCTAAAGATTAATGCCATTAAAAAAAATTGTTTTTCAAGAAAAGTAACATCTATGGTTACAAAAACTCTTTTTTATCTTGGTTCAAAACGCTTATACCCCTTTTGAGTTGGAGACTAACCAGTAAAAACACATTTTATTGCTCGTGGCTTGAGTTTGTCAAGTTGTTGATGTTCATGAATAAAAGCAGTGCAACGAAAAACTTTTAGTGGCAAATTAGCAGAGACACGAGTCAAATAAATCAATTTTGAAAAACATCAAAAGGGGTTTTAAAAACTAAAACTTAAGATGGAATACGATTAATTAGATATGATACATGTAACAGTCTTCTCACTACCTTAGAAATATTTATAGGATTTAAGTATTAATTAGGATTTCTAGCATTTTTGTAATTGTTAACGTTGTGTTTTAGTAATATTGAATTAATGTCAAGGGTAAAATAGGAAAATAATAGAATGAACAATTCCAAGTGGCAAAGAAAAGACATGCCACATTTGTTTTCTCCTTCTCCTTAACTTGCGGGTACTAACCCATCATCCCTTCAATTTTCCTTCACATTCTAAAACATCAATACCTGGTTATTGTTCATCATCTTTTCCATTCATCCATTTTTCTCCTCTTCCCAAATTTATTCAAAGACAGCAGCCATCTAAAGTCCTTTACCTTCAATCTGATCCTTGCATGTGCCTTTTTTCCTCTCCAAAACCCATTAATCAACCAAAACAGTACTGGAGGAAGATAAGGAACAAATTAGAAAATCTTCAAATCTGAAATAGAGCATAAAGGGCAGGGAACTAAGAGCTGACAAGGCAAGCATCTTCCTCACACCCAGCTCAGATTGAAAGGGATTATTATTAACAAAATTGTGAGTTTTGTTACATTAATTTATTTTAGCATGAGGGTTATGGGAGTTGTGCACTCAAATCCTTTACTTTTTATCAAGAATTCTTTTGGGGATTTTATGGGTCAGAAAAACTTAGATGTGTGAGAGAAATGGAATTTTTAGCATATAGGTGTTTTGAATCTGCACTCAAATGATTTTAAATTACCTTGCATATAGGTGTTTGCTTGTTGCTTGGTTGATGTGTTAGTTTAGGAAATCTCATAATTTTGAGAAAAGAATTTTAGTTCAAATGTGTGAATCATGATACTGAAGGAAAACGCAAGTGTTTTTGATGTTTTAAAACCCTTGCCATTGTAGTTTTGCCTCTAATGGTTGTATTTCTTCTAGACTCTGATTGGTCGTTCCAAAATTCTTAGTGTTTTGCCTCTGATGGTTGTATCTCTTTCTGCCTTTGATTGGTCATTCCAAAAATTCTAAGTGTTTTGCCTCTGATGGTTGTATCTCTTTCAGCCTCTGAATTATGTTATTTAAATTATACATATTTTGGCTTCGGTGAAATGCTCTTAAGCACAACCTCTTATGATCATTGTTCATTTGATTCTTCCACGAGACGCGTATCCTCTTATTCATCCACGGGAGGCGTATCCTCTTACTCTCCCACGTGATGCATATCCTCTGATTCTTCCACGGGACGCGTATCATCTATTCTTCCACAGGACGTGTATCCTCTGGTTCTTCCATGGGACGTGTATCCTTTGATTCTTCCACGAGACACATATCCTCTTACTTTTCCTCTTGAGACATATCCTCTGATTTTTCCTCTGGACACATATCCTCTGATTTTTCCTCTAGACACATACCATCTGATTCTTCATCTGGCCATGTTGCCTCTGATCCGTGTATCCTCTTATTAGAATCTACCTAGGATCATGTTGCCCCTGATTCACGTATCCTCTGATCTATATGCTTCTAATCAAGGATTTATGATTTAATTCTCACTTGAATTTAAATATATTGCTAAGTTGTTAATAATTGTAATAGATGAAGGATGCACTGCGTACATGATATAATAAAGAAATTACATACAAAACATCTCAAGTTCAATATAATCTTATTAATCAGATCGTGTATTGCCTTATTCACGGTGGGGTAGTTCGGGTTGATCCAGGTGTGGTTCAACAGATAAATGAGAACAATCAAGACGTTTATTGGGGTTTGACCAAACCCCTTTACCGCTCAGGACTCAGTTATCTTGGTGACCCACGTTGAGATAATTGGGCGACTTTTTCTTTGTTTACAAAGAAATGATTTTTGAGGTCATGCATATTATAAAAGAATGAGTTCAGTTAAGTTTTATAAAAAAAGAGCTGAAATTGAGAGCTGCAACATGAAATGCATTAAGATTACATGTTTTTATGCATTTTTATGAAAGAACTATTTTAAAAATTCCCGTCCCTTTATTTTCAAAACTCATTGAGATTTTATCTCACCCCTTTATTTTTTGTATTAGCAGCTAGAGGAAACCAAGGTACGGGCTAAGCACTAGATGGTTTGCACAGGCTTATTAGTTTTAAATTTTTTATGTACTGAATTATATGATGTAATAAAAAATTATTAAAGACTTAAATTAGTTCAAGTTGTAATAGTAGTTTATGAATCTACCAAAACAAGTTGTAAACTATATTTTGAATGTAGTTTTCAGTTGTGTTTTATGATTCCAATTATTATTTCAATTAATGTGTATGGATTCAATTGTCAAGTTCTAGATAATTGGTATTGGGTCTTACAATACACTTAAAACAGGTTCACCCTACCAATATTTTGGAACCTAATTCGCAAAGAGTAAAACTCTAGCAACCTCAAGAAGATGTTTGTTGGGGTGTATTAACACAAGAACTTTGATGAACAATCTCATTTTCAAGTGAAAATTCTGACAAAAGCATATTAAAATATTATTTACCATTGTCAGTTCTCAAGACTTGAATATTCGTTTGGTATTGAGTTTGCCCCATTTTAAAAAGAAAAATTGACAACTTGTCCAACTTTCAATTTTTCTTTCAATAAATAAACCCAACAAATTCTAGTATGATCATCGATAAAATTATAAACTATTTTTTTTAAAAAAAAAAGTGTTTATTTAATTAGGACCTCAAACATCACTGTGAATAACTACTACAAACAGTTATGATTGTGTATATGGTTGTGTAGAAAGAGAAGAACGATGATGTTTAGCAAATCCAAAAGTTTCGCTATAAAATAAAGACAGATCCTTCTTAGAAAATAATTTATAAAACAAATGTTTCAAATACGGAAAACTAGGATGCCCGAATCGTAAATGTCTTAACATAATATCATCATTATTAGAAGAAATAAAAATAGATTCAAAGTATGTACTTATTTAAGGTTGGTCTTTGAAATCGAGTCCATTGTCAGAATAATAGAGTTTTCTACTCTTCATGGCATTGTCAATCATCTTCCTCATGTTAAAATCTTTAAAAGTGCAATGAGAATGAAATAAATTAATTAGCTTAACAATTTATATCATTTGTTAATTTAGTAATGGATTACAAATTACATGATAAATTAGGAACATGTCAGACATTTTTTAAGGTTAACAAAAGTGACAGAATAACATAACATTTCCCTGCAATTTTAATTTTGTGGTTACCTGCACATATAATCAGTAGCACCAGAATCAATAATCCATGTATGACTAGGAGTGGCACTAAGTAGAGAAGTATTTGAAAAATTACCTTTATGAGCTATAGAGCAAGAAGGAGTTTGAGACTCAAAGAGTTTGTACAATTGGTCTAATTGTTCCTTGGTGAAAGGAGATGGGCTTGAAGGAGACTGCTTCTCTTGATCAGAGGTACCAGTTTGGAGGGCATGACCTTCGTTTCCTTCTTTTTGTCTTCCAATTTGGAGGTTTTCCATGGAGCTTCCAACATGTATCACATGTGTGCCATGGACGTTTGCAATGTTCGCGCCATGGTTTCTTGCCATCTCTCTTCCCGTCTTCATTCTTAGTGACCAGGCAGAACTTTCAATCTCAACAATAGAAGGTGACTTACCCATCATAACACCTTGCCTCGCCTTTTTTCTTCTAACTTCTAAGAACGCTACCCAAAGTGATGGCAATGGAATCTTTCCCAATATTCTACCTCAGACTTCATGAAGCCGCTTATTAAGCTCAACCAAGAACATGAATATTCGATCGTTCTCCTGTCTCTTAAGAAACAAAACATTGACCTCACAGCACTTCTAATGATCATCATAGCAGATATTCAATTCTTGCCATAGTGTCATCAACCCAATATAATATGTAATGACATCTCTATCTCCTTGTTTGGCATGCCACAATCGTGATTTGAGATTGAAAAATTAAGAGGAATTCTGAATATCAGAATATGTTTCTTTGACAACCTCTCAAACTTCCTTCGCAGTAGGCAAGAACATAAAAGGTTTTTTAATCGTTGATTCCATATTTCTAAGCAACCAAGCAATAATAACAGAGTTCTTAGATTTCCAAAACATGTAATTCAGATCTATTGTGGCAAGCATTTGCACCTCTCCTGTGAGTAAGCCATATTTTCTTACTGTCTAGTATCAATATTGCGGTTTGAGACCATTCGACATAATTTTTTCCATTGAGTTTCTCGATTTCAATCTTAAGGGAATTAGAAGTTCCCTCATGGCCAAAAAAATTGGAAAAACCATTATAGCCACCACCGCAGCCATTGCCAACGCCGCCGCCACCAGGGTCGCCGCCGCCTAAACCAACACTGCTGACGTTGTTGACTACTTCTAATTTTTCACCCAAACCATCGTCGCTACTACCGCTACCGCTACCCATAAGGATTGCCTTCCATGGGGTATTGTGTGCCAATAGGTAGACAAAAATTCGAGTCGGGTCGCAAGATGGATCATTCAAAAAATTTAAAACATGTTGATGCTCTTTAAGTTTAGATCCCCAAACGCCACTGGGTTGTGGAAAGCTTTACAGAACCCTAACAAATAGCTCTAGATACCATGAAGAAAGTAAAAGGAAAAATTACTTTCATATTTTATTACTACAACCCTAAGTTATTTATATAGGAAAAGAAATTACAATAGTAATACTAAGTAATAATGACATAATCGTAAAATTAAAATAAACACAATTTAAAATAAAAGAGAATCAAATCTGATTTTCCTTGATTCTTTTACACAAAAGGTCCACAAGGAAAAAAAATCCAACTTACTATCAAGAAGAACAACACAATCACAAAAAGTAGCAGGAAGAAGCGCAAACTCAAATCACAATCCAGGAACCACACAAATCAGACAATGAATCACAAAGTGAGATTGAATCACAATGACATCGACCAAGAAGCAGCAACGAGAAACACAATCAAGCAAGGACAACCCAAATTGAATCAAGAATCACGATCTCAACCTCATAAATCGAGAATCGCGACGGCGAAACCAAGAGACGAACAAGGATCTGCGATCAATGACGACAAGGATTTGCACAAGGGATCGAGAGACGAACATGAACCAAGAATGGCAAAGATGAGTTCAAGATCGACCTAGTGGGGTGTCGCTAAATAAAGCCCAGATAAACAAAAATCTTACAGGTTTGATTGAACCTGTTGATACCTTATCATGAATTTTGGCTTGATGCCCTTTTCTCCATTGTATTCCACTAAAAATAATAGTCTCCACATTTACAGCAATTTACAACTCTTAATTACAAATATTATGTTGCCTTAATTACAACTCTAATAAGGAAAGGTAAATATATATAATTAAGGAAACAAATCATTCTCTGATTTAAAATAAACAGCACTTAAAATGACATTAAGATGAAAATTTTACTGCGCTGAGTGTGTTTAAAAGCAGCCACAAGTACTGCATTAATGCTAATCCAATGAGAAGTCATATAGCCAAATGAGCACTTCATTCCTCTTCAATGTCATAAACCACAAGATAAATGAAGCAATTGTCAGTACTTAAGTTGACAAATATCAAATTGAGGTAAAAACTCTTCAAATAAAGCAACTACTAGATCATTGCTGACCATGTTCATCTTCAGTTGCATTACAATAGATGACTTAAATGCAAGTGTGTATGCACGTAATGAGGGGAAAACTCAAAACTTAAAATCCATATCTATATAGCATCGACACTTCAGATTGAAGGTGGTCCAATATCCGACGGGTATTGGTTTCGAACACGTCTTGGTGTTGGACACTGACACGATACTAGCACATGTGGTTACATTCAATTATTTCTATTTTTCAAATTATTAATGGTGCCGACTTGTCGGTGTCAGTGTTATGTCCAGTGTTGGTATCAGTGCTTCGTATTCTTTGTGGAAAAATAATATTTGAAGATTGAAATGCATAGATAACATTAAACTAAAGAATTTGAGGGAACTAGTAGCAGGCCAAGAATGCATATAGTAATAAAACTAAACTGTGAGAATATTGCTTGATGCAAAAGGATGAGTTAGTTAAACACTTTCCCTCTTAATGACAAAATAAGGAAAGATAAAGGGCTATGTGTTATGCTTCTGGCTGTCTACAATTGCTAGGGTTGAGCCTAACAATGGAGCATAACCCTTTGACTGTTCCCTTTTGTTGCATCTCATCCCCTTATAAAAATAATTAGGCTAGTATTTTACTTTAATTTAATGTACTATGTATAATCAATAACAAATTAATCTTGGCAAACTAGTATGCTTACTACTTTAACCTCAACTTTTCTAGGAACAACCCTTGCTAGAGTATTATAAGAACATTGAAATGATTTGAAAGAATTTATCTAAACCCTTCAAAGCCCTAAAAAATCCTCCTATGAAGAAAAACAAACTCCCAAGAGCCCTCCCCTCTAAAAATTCTTCCTTTCTTCCATTTCTTCCAAAACTATCTCCTCCCCTTCCTTCCTAAACTCCCAAACATAACCTAAGGAACAACATACTTTAAGTTCTTAGCTTATTGATGGGACAAAATTGAAAAATATCAAGAACACAAGTCACTCCCTTTTAAAAACAGGGCTCTCATAGAACATTCGTTTTTTGTTATATAAGTAGAGCAAGCACAATGCATATCAGAAATCAATTGATATCAATCAAGCAGGTTTTGTAGCATACCATTATAAAAGTCCATGTTCGACCTGGATCATTGTACCGGGCAAACAAACAGCCTGGCTGAGGTTTAAGACCGTCTTTAATGATATTGGAGCGCAACATTTTCTCCTTTTCACGAACAATATCCTCTGTAGGTTTGCCACTAAACTTTATTACTGCAGCAATGCCTCCTTCTAATTTTCTCAAGCTAACTGTTTCTTTATTAGGATTTGGTAAACTGGTCAAAAGATTAAACAGTAAGCACAAATCTTAATTCAACTAAAGATATTGCTTTTATATTTCCACCAAACTGCATTTCTTTACTTAGCTAACACATGTATGTCAAAAAACAAAGTCTTTCAAATTCTTAAATCTGCAAAATTCAGAAACATAATACCTATTTGTTTCTTTGTCTAATGGAAGAACTATTTGGATGGACACTTTGGACAAATCAGCATCAATGGCTTGAGTGAAAACAGGAGTTGTCATTGCTATCTTCTCTGTCGTTGAATTCTTCCCAAATATATATCTGTGTGGGAGGATTTTTAACATGTATGTATTATCTGAAATATAGAGCCAAAGACTAAATAAATAAATTTGATGTATAAAACCTTACCCAGCAACATCATTAAAGCCAGTAGACCCAGATAGCTTGTCTCCATTTGTTTCTACTACTACAAACGGATCGTACTGTCTAACCTGTTATGCCATTAAAAAACACTGAATCATTACATACAAAATTTCAAAATTCAATCCGGTTCTCCATATTATGATGAATGAGAAGGTTGACCTCATAATTTGCTGTCTTTTTCAATATTTTATATTTGGGTGATTCCAATTCCGGTGTCTTGTAAATCCTCAACTACAAAATGTCAAATCTTCAGAGTAACTACTCACAATGGATTTTGGAAGACTTAAAAGAGACAAAGTGCATCAAGAGTGAAATAGAATGGTACCTGTTTGAATACTTCCAATAAACCTTCAAATGAAAAATAGTCATTTTTCTCAATTGAATCCCAAAAGTCCTAGGAAGTGGAGGAACAACAAGTTTTAAAGTACCAAAAAGAAACCCAGTAACATACATCATTTAGAAACAGCATTTGATAACACTAGGTTTGGAAGAAAAAAAATCAGTGGCATCAAGGTTTTTAATATGCCTATAACCAAACGCTACTGCAATTTAAAGTCGCGTCAGCTGATTTTTCTACGATATAAAAATCATGCGATATAAAAATCATGCGACTGCAACCACAATTTATAACCATAGATAACACCACTACTGGATAATGGGAACTTGGAACCTACCACATGGCTACAGAACTTGCCATTTTCAGGGTTAACGCCCATAATAGAAGTTCCTGTAAAGACCAATTCAGGTTTCCATGGAAGTAGCATGAATTTCATAACCATAGTCCATCTTGTAGTTATCTCATAAGGTCCTGTCTATAGCAAATCAAATCAGTCAAATATTACAAAGAAGACATAAGAAAGTCAAAAGTGAATTTGAATAAACAACTTAATTAAGTACTTATAATAGTAAAAAAAAAAAAAAACAGAGAGAGAGAAACAGACCGGCTTAACCCAATGCAAGTAAAACTGAGGTGTAAAGAGTGTCTTAAGAAGAGAAATGTTGAAAAGGTAGCCACTTAAATCATCATGCTTAGTGATTGGGTCTCGAAAGAAGACACGTTCGTCATAAGCACTTTTATCAATACCCTTATCATCGAAGAGATGAGGAAGATCTTCGTATAGAAAGCCCACGAGTTGCTCCAAATCTAACGTTGATTTTGGTGGACTCTGCTCTGCTAAGCTCAGCTTGATTGCCCAATTTAAGTGATTTATTGATTTGGGTTTAAGGGATAGTTTACGGTGGTGTCTATGTGGTTTGAGAGGAGGTGAAGGGTTCTTCTGGTTGTTGGCGGCGGTGATTGGTGGCCGGATACTGACGCAAGCTGTAGGAAATGGTCGGGAAATTTGGTGGGAGAGGTTGGATGTGGCCATGGAATCGGAAGATATTGAATCCTGGCCACGTAACAACTAAGTGGATTTCTAGTTAGTAGTTGGAAAATCAACAAATTTGGTACGGTCGGGAAATTTGGTGGGAGAGGTTGGATGTGGCCATGGAATCGGAAGATATTGAATCCTGGCCGCGTAACAACTAAGTGGATTTCTAGTTAGTAGTTGGAAAATCAACAAATTTGGTACGGTTAGCTGAATGAGTTATAAAAAAAGCTAAATGAGTTATTATGATTTAATAAAGTTTAAAATATAAATTTCCTTCAACAAAAAATTAAAATATATGTTTTTCATCTTTTATTTTTTATTAAAAAATTATCATTATTTTTTTAAAATTCATTTTAGTTATTTATTTTTAAACAATATACAAATTAATCATTTTGCTAAACAAAAAATGAATTAGTTTATATAGTGTATGTGACACGTCAAATTATTGTAAATGAATTAGTTATTAACAATATTATATAGTGTATGTGACCCGTCAAATTATTGTTGTGACCATCTTTTTCTTTAAATTTTTTAATTTGAGTTAAATTCGTCTGTTTATCTAAAATAAAAAATTCATTTAATTTTTAAAAATGAATACTTTTATAAATGGCAAATCAGTATTATTTGGATCAAATTTAATCAAATCCAAATTGTGTTACATAATGGATCTTGATTTCATATTTTCATAAAAAAACAAACTTAGAAAAGTCATTAATTTAGATTTGAAAATGGTAATGGTTGGTCACTTTTGCCATTGAAATTTGCAAAATAGCAAAAAAATCCTTGAAATTGATATCTCCATCAAAATAGTCTTTTCGTAAATTTATCTGATAAAGGATATGAAGTGGATAGCACATCAACGCCACATAACAAACACTATATTGCTTGAAATGATGAGTGTTTAATGATTATATTAAAGTCTATATTGACATTAATTGACCACTTTTAAGTGTCGTTATGTAAAAGTCAAATTTTTAAAAATTCATTTTATCATTGTCCTCATTTCTATTTGTGAGTGTATGGTCCCTAATGTATGTGATTTGAATCACATTAAGGTTGATTCAAATCACCTTGTTGAGTGTGATTTGAATCATCTGAATAGAAACTTAAGTTGATTCTAATCATCATATCATTTTTTCTCATGTGATTCAAATCACATTAAGGTTGATTTGAGTCACCTAGTTGGTTGATTTGAATCCTCTTAATAGAAGTTTAAGTTGATTCAAATCATCATATTGTTTTTTACTCTATGATTTGAATCATACATTATAGACTAATTCGAATCATGCATGAGATTTTCTGATTTTTTATAGCATCAAATTAGTTCACATTTTACTAAATATAAAAGCATTTATTTCTCATTCATTCATAACTGTGAAACATTCATTGTTAGTGCAAAAGTATTGTTAAATATAATCCTCTTATTGATGTTTTGATGATAACAAATACATATAAATAAAGAACAACAATCCCCTAACTATATATGCTAAATGTGCAAATTAAAGGCAAAAGTTATGTTAATAACTATTCAACAAATGGCAGGGCAAAGAGATGGCACTCCAAATGCCAATAGGATGTTTTATGATTTTCTTAAGTTGCAACCTCCAATCTTCCAGGGAAGCCACAATACCTCAGAGGCCCAAGCTTGGTTGGATGAGATTAAGAAGACATTTGAAGTAGTGCCTTGTACCGAAGAATAGAAAGTGGCATTTGATGCCCATCTATTAAAGGGTGAGGCAGAGTATTGGTGGAGAAGTGCAAGGACTTACCTTTAGACTCAAGGAACCCCTATGAATTGGGAACACTTTGAGGTGGCCTTTTTGGACAAGTACTATCCAAAAAGTGCTATCAAATGTAAGTCCTTGCACTTTGAGGTGGCCTTTTTGGACAAGTACACTTTGGAGTTTGTGCACCTGTAACAAGGAGACATGTCTATTGCAGAGTATGTTGCTAAGTTTGAAGAACTGGCCAGATTTTCCCCACATGCCTAGTATGCACCCATTGAAGAATGGAAGATAAATCAGTTTGAGTGGGGATTGAGGCATGAAATTAGGAAAACATAGGCCATATGGAGCTAACTAACTATTTTACTCTTGTACACAAGAGCTACATTGTTGAAGACAATTTAAAGAAGGTATAAGAGGAGAGGCAGGCAAAGTGGCAACAAAAGATAGAGTTTGGAAAATTTGGCCAGCAGTTGAAGGTAAAGACTCCCCAAGGGAAGGGAAAACAAGTACAGACCTCCAGTTTCCCAAGAGCAAAGAAGTGTCTTAAGTGTGGCAAAGATCATGGGGAGAGTGATTGGTTGGAAAGCAAGTCTGCTACTATTGCAAACAGCCTGGTCATATGGCTCCCTCTTGTCTAGCGCGCCAAAAACAAGTAGAGTCCAACCCAAACAAGCCCAACACTAGGAGGGTCTTTGCTCTTAGTGCAAAGAAAGGTATGAATCATAATCTAATAACAGGCACTAGATTCATAAATCAAATCCCTTTAATTGTCATGTTTGACACTGGTGCATCCCATTGTTTCATCTCTTCTGATTTTGTTTTGCAACATAATATCCCTGTACTTGAAATGCCTTTTCCCTTAGTTGTAAGCACTGCAGCTAAGAATTCAATAGAGATCTTCTTAGTATGCCTTACTGTCCAATCACCCTATATGATAGAGTTTTTCTAATAAACCTGATATGTTTGCCCCTTAAGGGCTTAGACATCATATTAGGAATGGATTGGATGTCAAACCATTCAGTAACTCTAATTTGCCATGGAAGGAAAGTTATAATTCCTCTAGGAATTCCGCAACCAGAGGAAACCAAATTCCCCTCCTTGACCAATGTAACATCCCAAATTTTATAATCAACTATTTTATTAATTAAATAAGATTTTAAAGAAATTAATTTGGTGTTAAAATTATTTTAGAATATATGTTGATTAATTTTATGATTATTTCTCCTAATATAAATAAGTTTCTTATGGTTTGATAATAGTATATATATATATATATATATATATTTGATTTAATGAGTAATATAAATTATAAATATTATGTTTAGTTATTTCATTTATTTTTCAAAAAAATAACAGTATTTTATCAAAAGTGTTTTAGAAACTAAGATTTTGAGTGAGTTTACACGTAGATTTTAATTTTTTAAGACTATTTCCTACTTTATTAAGATATTAGTAATATTGTGATTAATTTCCTTATTTTTATATATTTTCTAGAATATGATGATTTTATACGTATTTAATGTGATATAGTAATCAATATAAATTATTGATATTATATTTATTTATTTTAGCATTTTGACTATTCTATAAAGATGGTAGTATTTTTATGTGATTATTTTGTAAAATATTATAGTAATAATTGTAGTTAATATCGTGAAAATGAGAGTTTTGTTATTAATATATTTTAAGAGATTTATTACTTTAATTACTTTTTTAAAAATATCAGATTTGAAATATTAGTAATACTTTACTAATGAAATGGTGTAAAAAAAACTGTTAAAAAAAATTAATTTTGGTAATTGTTGGTATATTTTAAGAAAATAAAAGAAAGGAGTAAAATGTGTTTTATGGGTTAGGTTCATGTGCAAGTAAAACCTAATTAGATAAAAAAAAAATATATAAGGAAGGAAGTGGAGAAGTACATGAGCCGTATAGGAATAGGAAATAGAAAGTAGGATTACCATTTGGCACCGATGATCGATAACTATTTCAGATGACATTCTCCGTTTTTGTCCAAATTTCAGTATGTTGTTTCATTTATTTAGTTAGTCAATTAAACACACTTTCTCATATTTTTTAACCATCCCAATTTCTCTCTAAAATATACGACTTCTCTGTTTACGGAATTCGTTATTTTGCACCGTTCTTCTTCACCGTAAGTCCGATTTGAGTGAAACCAATGCCAAAACGACCGCGTGAACGGTGGCTATATTACCCTTAGATTATTTTCTGATTTAGGGTATGTTTACTTGATTCAATTTCTAAATTTAATTTGTTAGAGTGTTTTCATAATTTATTTTTGATGTTTACCCATAAACTGTCGAGTTAGATCGATTGAAGGACAATGAGTCAAAGAACAAAGGCTTTTTCTTGCAGACTCTTATTCGCGTGTGAAAGCGTCGAAAAAATGTAAGGGGTGAGAGGGCGTTTGATTTCATGAGTATATTATAATGTGAAATGAACGGGAAAACCGTATTTTCCAACATTTGATGAGTATATTATATTTTGCAACTCTGTGGTATATGTGAAGAAAATTGAAGTTTTTGTTTTTTATGTGTTGAAAGTCTTATTTATGATATATGTGATAAAATTTGAATTTTTGTGTGGCATATATGAAGGTTTTAATTCCTATATGTATCTGACGAAAGTTTAAATTTTTATGATGTAATAGATTAAATTTTTCATTTTTATGATGCTTTGATGAATATATGATTTCTCGATATGTGTAGTGTAAGCTTTGGTCTTTGTGATAGTGTAAGCTTTGATTTTTATGATGGTTGTTTATGAATATTTGATTTTCATGATAAGAACCTGTGTTGTATGATCTTAGTGATATTTGAATAAGGAGATGATTTCGTATAAGTTATTTTTGGATCATTTGATCTAATCTTAGTGGGTTGTGTGGGAATGTTTGATTTTGATGATACATCATCATGTCATGGCATATGCATCTTAGTGGGCTGTGTGGGAATATTTTATTTTGATAATGCACCATCATGTCATGGCATATGCATCTTCGTGGAAGTTGCCTTTGTGGCAGGTTTATTTTCCCCATTGATATGAGTGATTTTATGTATGTGTAAGACTCTGAATTTTATAAACTTTAATTTATGCAAATTTATTGTATTTTGTGTTGAATTGCTTAGGCTTTTAGCCTAGTTTTTATTTTGTGAATTAAGTACCAAAAATATATTTTGTTAGAGTTAGTAATATGTTTAAAATATATATATATATATATATATATATATATATATATATATATATATATATATATATATATATTTGTAGACCCGTTTAAAATTAGTTATAAGAGAATTTATTATCGATAAAAATTTAAAGATGTCATATGTTGCTAATAAATTTATCTGTCAATTGAGTTTCGATGAGAATATATATTTTTACTAAAGTAGATTGTGAAGTGTATGATTTGATGTGTGTAATGGTGATTAGTTGATGTAATAATTATTTTAATAAAAACTTAAATATTGAATTATAATTTTTTTTTTGCTTGTAAGTTAAAAAAAATATAGTACCCAGCCTTTTTTAAAGAAAGCTGTGAATCCCCCTTCCATTCTTTTCCTCATTCTGTTTCCATTCCTCCTTCTTTTCTTAGCCAAACAAAAAGGAAAAAAAAATAGTGTTGGTGATTTAAAAAAAAAACACAAACCTCCATTTTTCTACTAGATCTAAGCTCCCATTCAAGAAGTGTTAGGAAGGAAAGTTGCTCCCTCTACAAGGTGGTTCTTGTGAGCTAATTTATTTGAGGTGAAACACTTACTTCCTTCTCATTTTTTCCTAAATTTGTAAAATTTTATATGTGTGGAGGATGAGTGAAAATTTTGAGTTCTTAACCAATCCTTTTTTTGTTGTTGTTGTTGGTTTTTGTTGAGAAAAGTGAAATGAGTTTCCTTCTCTTCCTCTCAAACCAAGGAAAGATAATGTTTTGTTGGTTTTGTTTGATTAAATTGGTTTAATGTGAAATTAGGGAGGTGTTGGTGTTGAGTGTGTTATTTAAAAATTAAATTAAATTTTTATCCTTGTTATTGATGTTGTTAGTAACGGTTAGAAAAAAAATTTGATTTTGATGTGTTTGAGTTATGTAATGAGTTATTTTCAAATAAATGAGTTTGAACTGAAATTGAAATTTTACTAGAATATTTAGAGTTGTTAAAGTTGTGAAAATGTTCAAATTTTATATAAGTTAAAGAGTTTGAGCAAAAAGTTAGATTGAAATTAAAATGTTTAGAGTTAAAAATGTTACTCTTTTAATTACTCTTGAACTGAGTTTAAAGAAGAAATTTAGAGTACTTTATTAACTCAAATTTTTATGCTCTAATGGTTGAGTGTTAGAACTTGAAAGATAAAAAGATTTAATTTTGGAATTATGATGTGGTTGGATAAATTTTGGTGGTGAACAAATGTTTATAAATATTTATGTTTATGTAGTTAGCTTTGAGTCTCGAAAAAGAATCGAGACCGTTGGCACCGAGTTAGCGGTGGGGAGAACTCTGAAATATTAATGTTGTTGTGGTGATTAAAGAAAAATGATTTTTCTTAGTTTAAGCCTTTCCAAAAGTAGTTGTTATGATTGATGATCAAGAATGTATACATGTGGTTATCAAATCTTTGAACTTGTGTTTTAAGGAAAATTAGTGAATTGTGGTTTCAAGTTTTTATATGTATACTTTCAATT
This sequence comes from Cicer chorassanicum, assembly GCA_037974735.1. Classification (NCBI taxonomy): domain Eukaryota; kingdom Viridiplantae; phylum Streptophyta; class Magnoliopsida; order Fabales; family Fabaceae; genus Cicer; species Cicer chorassanicum. The sequence goes on from JBBPBP010000002.1 coordinate 29,551,220, forward strand.
TTTAGAAAAGTTTGCATGATTTTACTTAAAGTTCCAAGTTTATTAAGTAAAAGTTAAAGTCTTGAGTTAGAATTTCATTTTTTTACAGATTTCAAGTTTCATGAATTAAAATACAAGCTTTGTTGATAAGAAAAGAAAACAAATATTTAATATATTTTGAAAGGAATGAAACTATTTCAAAGAGTTAGAACTTTGAAACTAGAAAAATATTTATGATACTTTTTTATGTGGTTATGTTGTTATGAGGTAAATACTTTGATTGAACATTTAGTCTTTACAAATCTAGTAGATCAAACTTGTAGTTATTTGAAAAAAAAATGAGTAATGGCAAATTTGAGAAAATTTGTGGTGTGTGAAAATTTTTGATAAAAATAAATTTAAGACGTTTCGAATGATTGTTAGTGAATTTTATGAGAACTTTAAAGGATGTTAACTTCTAAAAATATGTTTTATATGTTGAAAGTGTGTATAGTGGATAATAATACTATTAGTCCTTACTCGTTATAAACTCTTTTAGTGAAATATACTCTAAGGGGACTGGAGTAAGAAAGGGTTTGTAAGGTAGTTAAAGTCTCATGGACTAATTTGACAAAGTCAAACGCTATTTGATTGAAGGTGTTGGTACGAGTGAGATTTTTCGTTGTGTTTGATTGTGGTAGTGATAACTGTTGAAAAAGATATAATTGAGGTAAGGGCTCCTACCAAATTTTTAGTTTGCAGATAGGGATATTATATGGGTGATTGATGTATGATTGATGTGTGAATATGTGATGATTAATATTGATGTGTTTATACATTCTTGAATGATAATACGTGTTGCTACATGTTATGAATTTTATTTTTGAGAATATGTCTGGAGTATGCTCTTTGAAAAGTATGAAAAATTATTAGTGTGTAATGAGTATTAAAAGGGGAGTCTTTTAATAACTACATTTACATAATGACTGTTGTGAAAGAGTTAGAGTATGCTCATGCATTTCATAATTAGTGGTGACCGTGATGGGCCACGGTGTTAGTCGTGACCTCAATGGGCCACAGGATGGTACCATGAGTTGATTGGTCCATCTTATCCTTACGATGATTTTTTTGTCGTGTAGGTCTGTGATAGACTGCACTTTAGTAAATCCTGCTGATCTGTGATACGTGGCACCTCGGTAATTAGTACTGATTTGTCAAAGCCGGTACATTTATGATTTACGCCCCTCAATGACGGTTTGGAAATTTCGGAATCATGTGCATTGGCATATAAGCATTGCATTAGGATGTTTGGCATGCGAGTCATGTTTGTTATAATATGATATTTGTATATACATGCTCTGTTATTGTTCGTTATCATGTCGTAATTGCTAAGTGTTATTGCTTGCCTTTATGACATAATTGTTAAATGTTAATTGTTAATTTTGGTTGGTGACCCTTTACATTATTGTGGAAACTGGGTTTTACCCTCAGATGATACTCGAGTTCGTTCCACCAATTATTACCTTGGCGACGAAAACTTTGTTAAAACCTCCTTGACCGGCACTTGCCGACTACCTGGGCATACAACCCCATCTCAAGCAGGGATACATATACGGGGAGAGTGGCGAAGACAAGTAGGAGAGCTGGGGCAGTATTTCTCGTGGGTGGACTTGACTTCTGAGGAGACTGATCCCTCTATGGCGGATGAGGAGGAAGAAGTTACTTCGAGGAGAGATACTGCGTCAGAAGGAACATATGTTGATAAGGATCTCAAGAGCATGAAGATGATCCATATTTTTAATAAATTAGGATGAACTATATTTATTTTCATTTGGTTTGTAATAATTCTTAGTTTGCTTTAATTTAGAATTGTAATAGTTTTAATATAGATTTAGTTGATGTTATATGTAAGTGAAGATACTTTGCTTCCTTACATTTAGTTTATTTTTATAAAAAAAAATGATGTAAGCCCAATTTGGGCCGAATGGTGTTACTTATGACCCATTTAGGTTTAGAGATAATTTTACTATAATTATGAATTTGTAACCTCATTGAAAGGGGATTTTTGGAATAAAAAAAAATTTCTCTAATGAGAATTATGAGTGTATTAGGTCTCCTCTTTAAGTTCTTGGATTAGAACTTGTTTGAGTCTTATCAATGGCTTTCTTACCATTGTGGCGATTCTTTATTGGCTTATCAATCATACTTTGATTGTGGCGCCTTCTTCATCTTCTCAACCTAATCCATCTTTTGTTTCTTTATAATTTTCAATTTCCTTTATATCAAACCCAAATACACAATTTCTACCGATTTTCGTGTTCAACAACCTGCGATCATATCTCGAGTTCTACACACTTGTTTTCGGTGATTAAACAGCCTAACTTGCGTTTCGAAACGTCATCTTTCACCTCGTTTTGGAATCGGCCAATTATGAGTTTCGTAGCTTTGTTTATCGCATTCTCCAGCAATACGCGATTTTGTATCCAATTTGTAAGTTTCCAACCTAGAACGATCCTTAAAGTGATTCATGACAAATAGGATCATATCATTTGGTACCAGAGCTTGTCTCTAGGTTTGGAATTGAATAAAATTATGTTTATGCATTTTTTTTGCAAAACATAAATTGCTAGTTGTGTTGCTTTTGTTTGAATTGTTGTGCTTAGTTAATTTGTGTGTTGTTGCTACTTGAAAAAAAAATACAAGAAAAAAAAAAGGAAAATACAAAAAAAAAGTAGTTGTATTGTTAAAAGTAGTGCACACTACCTGTTTGACATAATTCATAAGTATGTCATATCATCAATATATTCGAGATTTTGTATTGGATTCAGAGTATGTGAAATATCTATACGAAAATGGATGTGCAAAACATGCAAGAAAAGTAGAGAAGCTAGCCTTAAGAGAGAAAAAGAAAATCAAAGAAAAGAAAGAAGAAGAGGAGAAACATTTGAGAGACAAAGGGCAAGAAATTGACTTCAACTATTTGTCTAACTTTGATAATTCATTATTGCAAGTGCTTGAAGAAGTGTCTCTAAAGGAGGAATGTCATCGATATATTGATATTGAAAGCAAAGACAAAGATGAGGGTAAAATTGAAAGTCTCTTTAAACAAGAGAGTAGGTGAATGAATCAATATTAGTCCTTGAAGGTTACTATTCCAAGGTTCCTCAAAAGGATGCTCACAAGGAAATTATTAAGTCACTATTTTTGTGTGATGAAGAGAATATCCATGAAACTCAACTTTCTTTGAAGCCTTTGCAAATACAAAATAACATATTGTTTGCCACAAATTTCAATTCAAAGAAGGTAAATCTGGTCATCGATATCAACTTCAAAAGGCATAACTTTATCCCCCATCGTTATAATTTCTTACCTTTACCATAAATGTACTAAGATGTTAATTTTTCAAGATGAAAATGTGATTCACCAACTTATCACATTTGGTGACTTTTCCAAATTTCCATTTGACCCTGGTAGATATGATGGAGATTAAATTCATGCTCTTGAGATCCTTATCATGTGTGGTGTGTGGAGGTCACCCTTGTTACTATAGTTGTTAGTAGATGATCATATTTGGGTTTGGTTGTATAGGGCTTTAGTGTCTTTTTTTTTTTTGTGGTTGTACTTATTTTGTTTTGGGATCACTGTATCTATGACATACTTTGACAGTTGACTTTTTGGTGGGTCCATGTTCTATTTTTTTTTTACGTGATCATGGGGGATAACATTCTTGGAACAGTACTTCTGTGCAAGTCTCTGTCGAGAAAACCCCAGGGGTATGAGCAATGTCTGATAGGTCTCATAGCCCCGGTGTATTTTCTATTTGTATACTTTGAATTATTGTTCCAAAAACTATCTTAGCTTGACTGTATATATGATGTAATTATTATGACTCTTGTCGTTTTGTATTACGACGTTTTATTTTATTTAGTTGTTTAAAAACAAATGCACTCGCGCTTTTAAAAATCGGGGTGTTATAGTGAGGAAGTTGCCTTAATGGCAGGTATTATATTCGAATCACATAGTTATCAAGAGCATGCATAACATTGCACCAGCTTGTGATTGTTTTGTTGTGGTTAATGTGTATCTACTGGAATAATAATTTCTCTTAGATGATTTGATGTTATAATGAGATATTGATTTTCCTTAAGTAATTTGACTCTATAATATGATTATTTCCTTGAATGTTTTGATATATTGTGATGTGGTTGATACGGCTTTGTGTTGATTATTTGCGTGTTCTTCTTACTTATATTATACTATCAACATGATTTTAAAACTCACCTCCTTCGTTGTTTGTGTTTGACTGGTTTGGCCCTGCGTTTGTGAAATCGTAGTTATTACAGGTTAATGAGTCTTGAAGTTCAAGTTTGGGAGAAGCCTCGTTCTTTTAGGTTATATTGGGAATGAGAGTTATAAGTTGTATTTTACTTATTTAATTAGAAACGACTTTTTGTATGAGAACCATACAAGTACTACTAGGTGTTTGGAATTAAATTAAAAAATTATAGTTAAATCAAATTTATTGAGATTGCTCTTTTCTATAGGAGGAAAAAGTTTAAAGTATTCAATTTGTATTTTGAGAAACGTGATATCCTGATAACTCATAAAAGTTTCTTTTCTTTTGAAGGAGTTTTTATTTATCCGCTGCGAATTTTAGTAAATATATGATATAAATTATTATGTATATTATTTTGGGGTTTAGGGTTTACTAATTATTAAGTAAATAGTAGTTTAGTTGTTCTTACTTAAATAATTAAAAAAAAAATTGTCTCAATTTTTCTAAGCAATAAGTATTTTTAATAAATGCTTTAGATCAAAAATTTGGGGCGTTACAACCAACAGTTCTCAACTCTTCCAATGTCTGACCAATGGGGTTCAAGGCATACTATTATTACTATCCTCTAACTCAGGGTTTGAAATGGACTTGTCCAATATTCCTGTAATCAGTGAGTTTGAGAAAGTTTTTCCAGAGAATGTGACATCATTGCCTCCTGAAAGAGAAATAGAGTTGTCAATAGACTTGGTCCCTGGAACAGAGCAAATCTACATTATCCCTTATAGGATATCCCTATTAGATTTAACTGAGTTGAAAAACCAATTAGAGGATCTGATAACCAAGCAAGTTATCAGACCAAGTGTGTCCCATTGGGGAGCCCCTGTGACCTTAGTAAAGAAGAAGGATGGTAGTGTGAGAATATGCATAGATTATAGAAAATTGACTAAAGTGACCATCAAGAATAAGTACCTTCTGCGCATAAGTGATGACCTTTTAGACCAATTAGGAGGAGCCATTGTGTTCTCCGAAATTGACTTGAGATTAGGGTACCACCAAATTAGAATAAAATCAGAGGATTTACCAAAAACAACCTTTAGAACTAGGTATGAACACTATGAATTTTTTGTTATGCCTTTTGGTGTAACCAATGCCCCAGCTGTGTTCATGGATTACATGAATAGGATTTTTAGGCCATACTTAGATAAATTTGTAGTAGTATTCGTAGATGACATACTAATATACTCTAAAACCCTAGAGGAACATGCAAGTCATCTTCAAATAGTGTTGCAAGTACTTAGGGATAGAAATTTTTTGTTCCAAACCAATCAAATGTCGGTTTTGGATGTCAGAAGTAAAGTTTCTAGGCCATGTGATTAGTAAAGAAGGAGTGGCAGTGGACCCCTCCAAAGTAGAGGCAGTGCTGAAATGGGAACATTCTAGAAATGTGATAGAGGTTAGGAGTTTCTTAGGGCTGGTAGGGTACTATAGGAGATTCATTAGGAAATTTTCCCAAATTGCCCTGCCTTTGACCAGACTGACTAGGAAGGACCAGCCCTTTATGTGGGACCAGAAAATGTGAAAAGAGTTTTCAAACTCTTAGGACCAAGTTAACCACTGCCCCTGTGCTGGCCATACCAGATCCAATCTTAAGTTTTGAAGTATATTGTGATGCATCCCTAAAAGGCTTAGGTAGTGTATTGATGCAAAAAAAACCAAGTAGTGGCTTATGCTTCAAGGCAACTAAAGCCTTATGAGGGGAACTATCCCACTCATGACCTAGAATTGGCTGCCATAGTGTTTGCCTTGAAGATTTGGAGGCATCATTTGTATGGAGCACAATTTGATCTTTTCAGTGATCACAAGAGCCTAAAGTATCTCTTTGACCAGAGGGAACTTAACATGAGGCAAAGAAGGTGGTTAGAGTTCTTGAAAGATTATGGATAATTTGAACTGAAATACCACCCAGGCAAGGCCAATGTAGTGGCTGATGCATTGAGTAGAAAGTCCCTACATATGCCTCATCTAATGATCCAAGAACTTGCATTGCTAGAAAACCTTAGGGACTCAAACCTAAGATGACAATCCTCCCAAGGGAAATTCTTTTAAATAAATTAGAATTAACTAGTGGCCTTAGAGACCAAATTAGGCAATCTCAAGGGTTGGACAAGGAGTTGCAACTTAGAAAAGACCAAGAAAGATTTACAAGGGAAAGAGATGGAACAATTCTATTTCAAGGCAAAATTTGTGTACCTAAGGATTCAAAATTAAAGAAACTTATCCTAGAGGAAGCTCACAAAAGTAACTTGACCATCTATCCTAGATCTACCAAGATGTACCAAGACCTTACAAAAAATTATTAGTGGCCAGGTATGAAGGTTGATGTGGCTACTTCTATGGGCTAATGTCTGACTTGCCAAATAGTGAAAATTGAACATCAGTGGCCAGCAGAATTGCTGCAGCCTCTGGAAATACCTGAATGGAAATGAGACTCAATTTCCATGGATTTTTTTGTAGCTTTTCCACATACCCACACTAAGTATGATTCCATTTGGGTGATTATGGACATATTAACCAAGTCAGCCCATTTTTTACCAGTAAAGTAAAACTACAACACCCTCAAACTAGCCAAGTGATTCATTAATGAAATAGTGAGATTACATGGGGTACCTCTTAGTATCATATCAGATAGGGACCCCAAGTTTACCTCCATGTTTTGGAATGCATTTCAAAAGTCTCTAAGAACTAGACTACACCTTAGTACTGCCTACCATCCCCAGACTGATGGTCAAATTGAAAGGACCATTCAGACCCTGGAGGATATGCTAAGAGCCTGCATTTTAGAGGAAAGGGGAAATTGGGATACACACTTGCCTCTGGTAGAATTTTCCTACAACAACAGTTACCATGCCAGCATTGGCATGGAACCATATGAGGCTTCATATGGGAGAAAATGTAGGACACCTTTATGTTGGTAAGAATTAGGGGATAAGGGGATCTTAGGTCCTGAAGTTATCCAAGAGACCACTGAAAAGATTAAGGTCATTAAGGACAAAATAAGAATAGCCCAAAGCAGGAAAAAAAAAGCTATGTTGATATCAGGAAAAGGCCTTTGGAGTTTGAGGAGGGGGGTCATGTTTTTTTTTAGAGTTACCCCACTATTGGCATTGGAAGAGTACAAAAGGTCAAAAATCTAAACCCTTGTTTTGTTGGACCCTTTCAATTTTTGTAGAGGATAGGTCCCTCTGCATACATAATAGTTTTTCCACCCAATTTATCCAATCTACACAACTTTTTTCATGTCTCCCAGTTAAAGAAATACATTCTTAATCCTCATCAAATTTCGAGTCATGAGTCTGTCCAACTCAAGTCAAACCTTACTTATGACCCAATGCTAGTAAAAAATATAGAGTCTAGAATTTAATTAGTGAAACTATTAAATTAAAAATAAAATAAATGGTTTAAAACTTGATTAATTAAGGAAGGGGCAATAGGGTAATATTTGGATAAATCAAGGGCAAGGAAGGGAATTCCCACCATACTTCCCCTAAATACCATTCCTGTGCAAAAAAAATCCCCATTTTTTCCAAACATTCTTCTTCTTCTTCTCCATTTTCATTCCTTTCTCAAATCACCAAGATTGAAAGCTTCCTAGACTTCTTTAAACTATTCTCCAGCCTTGCATGTCCGAATCGACCATGCATCCTTAAAAATCAAACTCAATCATGGAAACAAAATCAAAGACACAGGAGAGAACAACCAACAACGGAAGAATTTGGTTCAATGTAGCAGTTCGACTCAAGAGGGAAGCTCGAAGTTGTCCTCAAACTCTAACATTTTCCCCTAAAACAGCAACAGTGAGTTCTTTACATTAAATATTTTTATCATGTGGGATTGGGGGATTAAATTTTATTACAAATTCTAAAATTGTTTGAAAAAAAGGGAAATGAAAGAAAAGAACTAAAATAGTGAGGAAAAAGGAAATTTAGCACATAGGGGTTTTGGGATTTTATTCATTGAAATTCTTTAGAGAAACTATTTTGGGGTTAGTACGGGTTGGAGAAGTTGAGTGTGAGGAAATGGAATTTTCGCATATATGTGTTTTAAAACTACATCCAAATGATTTTTCATGACTCTAACGTTGTTACCATTTTCATGACTCTAATGTTGTTATTAATTTCATGACTATGATATGATATTGTTACCATTTTCATGACTTTGCTGTTGTTACTTTTTCATGACTCCAATGTTGTTTCTACTTTTCTGCCTTTGGTTCAAATTTGAAGTAGGGACTTCAGATTTAATTATTATCGATTTAGTATATTGCTAAGTTATTTATAATTGTTGTGGATGAAGGATGCATTGCATACATGACATAATATAGACATTTCTTATAAAACATCTCACGTTCAGTACAATCTCATTAATCATATCATGTAGGGCCTTATTCACAGTGGGACATTCAAGTTGTTCTAAGCATGGAATAATAGGTAAAAGAGAACAATCAGAACGCTAATTGGGATTTGACCAGACCACCTTAACCAATTAGGACTCAATTATCTTTGTGACCCACATCAAGATATTGGGCGACTTTTCCTTGTTCCAAAGGAAAAGATTTGAGGTCATGTATATGCTTTTCAGAATTAAGAAAGAAAGATTATTATGAGTAAAACTTTTATGAAAATTAAAAGTGATAGTTTTAACTTTTGATGCATAGTTGTTTTCATGTTTTCACTGAAATACTTTTATCTCACCCTATTTATTTTTTATTTAGCAGCTGGAGAAACATGAGATATGTTTTGTTTTATTTTATGATGTAAATCATACAATCGTAGTTTATTTTCAAGATATAATATTTTATGAATCTACTGACAAGTTGTAAACTATATTTATGAATGTAGTTTTCGGTTATGTTGGTGATTCTAATTTATTATTCATTATTAGTTACCTCTGTTTTATTAAGGTGTATGGGTCCAATTGTCTTATTCTAGACAACTGGCAATGGGTGTTCTAGTAGAGGAGAAGTTGTGTGAGATTCCATTCTCATCACAAAAACTTTCAAAGAATTTGTTTTCAAATTCTCCTCCATGATCACTTCTAATTGTTATAATCCTAAGACATTTTTCATTCATTACTTGTTTGCAAAATTCAATAAACACTTTGTGGCAGTCATCTTTATTTCTTAAGAATTTTACCCAAGTACCCCTAGAGTAATCATCTACTATTACAAAGCCATATTTCTTTTCATTTTCTGAGGTTGTTTTCACCACCTCAAAGATATCTATATGCAAGAGCTCAATTGTTTACACCTTACATCAGAACCAAATTTGCTTGCTCTTCATCATCAGAGGATTAGTCATAATCATCCCATGTAGCCATCAGAACCTTCTTCTTAGGTCTTGAGTCTTTCTTCTGATGTTTCCCTTTTCCAGATTTGGACATTCATACTTGGCATGCCCAAGTTCATTGCATCCATAGCAAATGACGCTTTTCTTATCAGACTTGTCATCCTAACCTCTACTGGACTGCGTGGAATTTCTTTAAGGGAATTACTTTTTTTGTTGTGGAACATCCTCTGAAATTTTATGGATATCAAAGTCATCTCTTCATTCTTTGAGTCCACATTCTGGTCATCTGAATCATTATCCTATGATTTTGTTGTTACCTTTAGTGCCTTCTTCTGTTTGGATTTCAAAGCCAACATTTTCTGCTTCTTCTTAGACCCATCCTCAGCAAGCTCAATTTCATGTGATCTCAAGGAGCTAATAAGTTCTTCCAATTTAAGAGTATTTAGATCCTTAGCTTTTTGAATAGTTGTAATCTTAGGTCAACACTTGCTTGGCAGACTCCTAAAATTTTCTTCAAATGATCAACAACAGTATAACTCTTTTCAAGAACCTTTAATCCTGAGACTAGAGTCTAGAATATGGAGAACATTGTTTCAATGTCTTCATCTTCCTCCATCTGAAACAGTTCATATTTTCTAACTAGGAGGTTGGCCTTTGCTTCTTGAACTTGTTTGCTTCCTTCATAAGTCAAAACCAAATTGTCAAAGATGTTATTTGCTGTTTTTTTGTTAGTGCATTTGTCAACTCCTTAAAGGTGATTGCATTTATCATGAAGGTTTTGGACTTGTGATGTATCTTGTGCATATTCTTCTATTCAGCCTCCATTTCTTTTCTTGAAATTTGAACACGATCAATATTTGTTGGAGTAGTATAATCATCCTCCACCAAGTCCCAAGATTCAGGATCTTGTGAGATAAATAAGCTTATGAATATGTTCTTCCAGTACTTAAATCTTTCTCCATCAAACAAAGGTGGTTTGTTGCATTTCCACCAAAGGCTTCTTCACCAAATCCGGACATGTTGAATCCTTGGATCTTTCCTCAAACACTTTAAAGTGCTCAACTTTGAGACCGAGTTCTAAAACCAATTGAAGGTGCAAACACAAGAAGGAGGGGTTCAATTGTGTTTGTCTAAGTTGGATTTTTTTAATTATCTACTCAAGAACTATTTCGGGTTTGGTGATTTTCTTAGAACAAAAGCAAACGCAATCAGACTTAAAGAAATCAGAGGCAATACTAAAGTAAAGAGTGCAAAAGAAAAGTGGCACAAGAAAATTTATCCTGGTTCACCACCAACTTGGTAACTACATCCATTACCCTCACTTAGAAGGATGGAAAGTCGAGAATGTGTGTTGATTACAGACAACTCAACAAGGTCACAATAAAAAACAGATACCCCTTACCCCGCATTGATGATTTACTGGACCAACTCAGAGAGGTAGAGGTGTTTTCTAAGATTGATCTAAAGTCAGGGTACCATCAGATTCGGGTGAAAGAAGATGATATATCCAAGACGGCCTTTAGAACGCGTTATGGGCATTATGAGTACTTGGTGATGCCCTTCGGAGTGACCAATGCGCCAACTATCTTCATGGATTATATGAATCGTATCTTCCGTCCATTCTTAGACAAGTTCGTGGTGATCTTTATTGATGACATATTGATCTATTCCAAGACCCGAGAAGAACATGAGGAACATTTGCGTCAAGCTCTACAAGTACTGAAGGAGCAACAACTATATTTCGACCCATCCAGGGTAGAAGTCGTGATGGATGGGAAACAACCGCAGACAGTCACAGAGATTAGAAGTTTTATGGGTTTGGTCGGGTACTTTAGGAGATTTATTGAGGGATTTGCCAAGATTGCTGCTCCCTTGACACACCTTACGAAGAAGAACCAGATTTATGCGTGGACTAAGGTGTGTGAGAAAATTTTCCAACTGATGAAGGAGAAGCTAACTACGTCCCTAGTGTTAGTGTTGCCACAACCAAAAGAGCCTTATGAAGTTTATTGTGATGCTTATTACCAGGGTTTGGTTTGTGTGCTGATGCAGAACAAACGAGCAGTGGCCTATGCCTCAAGGCAATTGAAGGTGCATGAAAAGAATTATCCCACTCATGACTTGGAGTTAGCGGCAATTGTCTTCGCATTGAAAATTTGGAGACATTATCTATATGGGTGTAGTTTTGATGTATTTAGTGACCATAAGAGTTTGAAATACTTGTTTGATCAAAAGGAACTTAACATTAGGCAGAGGAGATGGATGGAGTTCATTAAAGATTATGAGTTCACGTTGCATTACCATCCAGGGAAAGCAAACATGGTGCCTGATGCCCTTAGCAGGAAGCGAGTTCATCTCTCGTTTGTAACAATGAAGGGGTTGGAGTTGTTAGAGAAGTTCCGTGACTTGGATCTTAAGTTGGATTACCCATTGGGGAAAGTGCAATGTGGAATGATCATTATAGATAGTGAATTGATGAATGAGATTAAAGTTCTCCCAGTTACAGACGTCTTGACTCAAGAGAAAAGGAAGTTGATCGAGGTCGGGAAGGCACCTGAATTTGAGGTGGGCCCAGACGATGTTTTGAGATGTAATGGACGTGTTTGTATACCCGACAATACTTAATTGAGGAAGACTATCTTGGATGAGGCCCAAAAAAGCAAGTTGAGTATTCACCCTGGTACCACCAAAATGTATAAAGACCTTAAGCAAAAATTCTGGTGGCCGGGAATGAAGAAACAGGTAGCAGAATATGTGGCTTCATGTTTGACTTGTTAGAAAGCCAATGTAGAGCATAAGAAACCAGGGGGACTACTAAGGTCATTAGATATACCAGTATGAAAATGGGATAGTATATCTATGGATTTCGTGGTAGCATTGCCGAAGACTCAACAGAAGTTTGACTCTATTTGGGTGATTGTCGACAGGTTGACCAAATCTGCCCATTTCATACCCGTGAGGACTACTTATGATGTGACTAAGCTTGCAGAGATCTACATTGCCGTGATTGTTAGACTACATGGGGTACCCTCCAGCATTGTGTCAGATAGAGACCCGAAGTTCATTTCTCGTTTGTGAGGAGCATTACATGAGGCGCTAGGTACTAAGTTGAGATTGAGTTCAGCCTATCACCCTCAAACCGATGGACAAACAGAAAGGACTATTCAGACCTTGGAAGATTTACTAAGAGCGTGTGTGTTGGATAAGCGAGGAAGTTGGGATAATATGTTGCCTCTCGTTGAGTTCACCTATAACAACAGTTATCATGCGAGCATTGGCATGGCACCATACGAGGCTCTATATGGGCGTAAGTGCCAAACTCCCTTGTGTTGGTATCAGGATGGTGAAAACCTAATTGTGGGGCCAGATTTGGTACAACAGATCACAGATAAAGTTTGTTTGATCCAAGAAAGAATGAAGACAGCACAAAGCAGACAAAAGAGTTATGCCGACCAACGGAGGAAACCGTTGGAGTTTCAAGAGGGTGAACATGTGTTTTTGAGAGTGACACCCACTACTGGAGTTGCTAGGGCACTGAAGTCTAAGAAGCTCACTCCTAAATTCATTGGCCCATATCAGATCCTCCGACGTGTGGGTCTCGTAGCTTATCAGATTGCCTTGCCTTTGAGTCTGGCCAAACTGCACGACGTATTCCATGTGTCACAACTGAGGAAGTACATGGCTGATCCTTCCCATATTATCACGCCAGATGATATCCAGTTGAAGGAGAACATTTCCTTTGTAATTCCACCACTAAGCATTGGAGATAGGACTACAAAGCACCTACGAGGTAAGGAGATCGCCTTGGTCAAGGTGATTTGGGACCAAACGACTGGAGATGCAACTTGGGAATTAGAGGAAAAGATGAGAGAACTCTACCCTAAGTTGTTTATGTCTACCTAGTTTCGAGGACGAAACTATTTTTAAGGGGGTGAGTATTGTAACATCCTCTAAATTTATTATTTAAAAATAATTAGAACCTATCAATATTATTTAATATTAAATTATGTGTGATAAATATTTGCCTTGTTTGATTTTTGTAGTTGATAAAGTTATTAGTAAGAATTATTTAAATGGGTTTAAATATAATATATATATATATATATATATATATATTTAAGTAGAGATATATTATATGTAGATGTGTTTTCCTAGTGCAAGAAGAATTTGGGCTAAGGGTTTGAGGCTTAGTGTGACCCAACCCACTTGAATGAGTATAAATTTGGGCTATATGTTTGTGGCTTGGTTTTTATGATCAAGCTTAAAAAAAAGTGACATTTTATCCCTCATATTCTTCATTTAGGCCTATCATTATCTAACCAAAAATTTCCACTTTAAATTTCCCTAAGTCCACAATTTTTGTATACTCACTAATAATAAACGAAAAAGAATTCCGAAACCCTAGCCACCATCACCTTCACACCTCATTTTCTTCGTGTATCCAAGTTTGGAACTTCTTTTCCTTGTGTACAACTCCGTGGGGCTTAAAGCTTTGTACTAGGAAGAAAAGCGACCAAGGTAAGGGCTTTTCCCCACACAAATTAGAGTTAGGCCGTTGGTTGGATGACATGAAATAAATAATCGTGAATTACTTCTATTTTAAAATGAATAAATGTAGACTAATGGATTAAAATAATAAAACCCCAATTTTTGTTGACATTGAATTGTAATATATGACTTCTATGGAGTAAAGTATGAAATTTTATGCTATGTGTGATAAAATTGTAGTTTTACGATGAATATGAAATAAAGTTTGAATTTTTACCTTATATGTGATAAAGTTTTAACTTTTATTATGTATATGAGTTGGAGTTTGAATTTTCTTGTTATATATGTGGAAGTGTAATTTTTATGGCCTATATGATATAAAGTTTCTATTTTTATGTGTATGTGGTGAAAGTCATAATTTTTATGATTATTTGTCTATGAATATGTGATAATCATGATAAGGATATGTGGTATGTGTTATTAGTGATATGTGAATAAGTGATGATTTTAAAAAGAAATTTTGAATGCATATGACATGATTCTTAGTGGGCTGTGTGGGAATATATCTCTTGATACTGTATCATAATGTCATGGCATATGCATCTTCGTGGGATTTGTCTTAGTGGCAGGTTTGTTTTCCGCATTGGTATGGGTGACCTTTCTGTGTGGAAGTTGCCTTAGTAGCAGGTTTATATCTGGATCATATAGTTTTATGAGCATGCATTATGCATATGTTTTGATATACAATTTACCGGTGTGCGCATTTTTTCTTTTAAATTGGAAGTTTTTACTTTTATATGTTTTGTGTTATTCTTCTATATGTTTAGCTTTGGTTTGATGTGGATGATGGAAAAAACTGACCCTTACAACAACATTTTAGGTACTAATGAGTTCAAGGAGATTCAAGATTAGTTAATGAGTATTGACGTGTGGCGAACGTGGGGTAAACATGGGTTTTTCAAGACAATTTTGTAATAATAGAATTGTCCAATATTTCTAATTTCTTTTTAATCGTTTGTCACAAACTTTTAATATGTACTAGAATTGTAGAAATACGGAAGTGGTTTCCTTCCGTTAGGAATAATTGCCTTTACTTTGTTTTAAATTTTGAATAAATATTTTCTTAATGATATTAAATAACGTGCTTGTTACTAATTATTTAAATGAATAAATGCTAAGTATTCAAAAAAAAACTTCATAAACTTTTCTAAACAATAAGTATTTTTTTTAAGTAACGTTTTGGATTAAAAATCCGGGGCGTTACATAAATAATTCTAATTTTGAGTGTATCTTCTTGTGAACAATATTTTGACCATATCTTTTTGTGAACAATATTTTGACTATATCTTCTTGTTAACAATATTTTGGTCATATCTTCTTTTGACCTTGGTCAAAGATTTCTTTCAATTATAATTATGAATCGTATCTAATTTCATATTGTGTTCAAAAACTAATTCACACAAATTTTCCTTCAAACTCTTGATTGATTGAGTGGGAATGGATTTGGGCTTGTTCTTGAATATTTAGAAATTATGATTTAGCTAAGTATTTTCTTCAAAATGAATTATTTCAATCATAGTCATTGACTTTCCATCTGAGCCATTGACTTTCTTGTTGGAGTGTGATGTTGTGTTTCTTGAATAATAAAAGTCAGAGGCAAAATTGTGTGACTTAGAATTAGTGGCTTTGGGCAAATCACATTGTTGAATCATCAGAGTTAGTGCAACATTAGAGGCTGCATATCAGAAGCAACATTTTAAGTGTGTTGCAACTTTTGATTAGCCAAATTTGAGCATTGAATGCATGGCTTGAACAATATCTTCAGAGTTAATGATAGCTTTATATGAACTCTTTAGAGGCATGCTGAGTTTGTGCACATCAGAGGCACGCAAGGGCTTTAGAGGCATGCTTCAAATTAAGTGTTTAGACAATCTTCAGAGCCATTCTTTAGACCCATTTATCATACTCAGTCTTCAGAACTAAACATTAGAGGCAGTCGTCGTAACCTTTAGAGGCACGTTGCTTTCAGAGGCATATGTTCAAAGGCAGACACGTATGCTTTTGTGTTCCTCTGATCTCATCCTCTGGTCACTTCCTCTGGTAGCTTCCTCTGGTCGCTTCTTCTGGTACCTTCCTCTGATTTCTTGTTCTAATTGTTACACACTTAATAAAGCCATTAGTCCAAACAAATTGTTCTCATAAAATACCTTTGTTAACATCAAAGTCCAAAGAGGAAAACCAACAAGCTCCAATTGCAAGCTCTTCCAAAGAAGCCATTTTTATTTTCTGATAAGGATCTGAAGAGTATGAAGATAATCCATATTTTAATAAATTATGATGAACTTTTCTTATTATAATTTGCTTGTAATAGTTTTAATTTAGATTTAGTTGATGTCATGTGTAAGTGATGATACTTTGTTTCCTTACATTTGGTTTATTTTAGAAAAATATGATGGAATCCCGATATGGGCCTAAAGAATTGTGTTTGGCAGATTTTGGTTTAGAGTTAGTTTTTCTCTAAATAAGCATTTGTATTCTCATTTGAGAAGTTTGAAATGAATTTGATTTTTCTCCTTATAGGAATGTCGAGTGAGCTAAGTCTCATCCTTTTTGAGTTCTTGGATTAAAACTTGCTTGAATCTTATCAATTATTTCTTTCTTCCTTTTCGCTTTTATTTTACCACTTGTTTTAAGAAACCACTAGGTCTGATCCTTCAACTCGTGTGGAAGAACTCAAATCCACATCACTTGGTATTTTGAGTTTGTCACCAACTTTGTCCCTAATTTCTATTTTTGAGTTTTTGATGTTCTTTGGAAATTTCAAATTTTAGAACAATTTCTTGAAATTTGATATTTTTGTTTGTGTAATGTTGAGTTGTTATAAGGGTTATAATATGTGGAGGAAGGTTTATTTTGGTAATTATTTGTTTAGTTTTTGGTGAAATTCGAAAATCTAGGTTGCTAGAAAAAAATTTGCAAACAAAAAAATTTGGGTTTCAGTTTCATTATCTTATTCACTTGCAATTCTTTGATCCAAAATTTCATTTGCTAACTTGCTTTTGATATTATTTCTTCTATACACGTTCGATTTTGGAAGTTCAAAAGCCTAAATTAATTAGACAAATGAGAGGAATTCAAATATGTAGAGAACAATATGAAAATATAAGTGGTTCAAAAAAGTGATTCTACGCAAAAGCACTTTGGGAAAAAAGGCATTTTGCAAAAAAAAATCGAGAATTGTTCATGTTGAAACATCAAACATTTTTGAAATCTTGTTACCTATTTTTAGATATTGCAAGTTTGATTTTAGTACCTTACCTTCAACACATTTGGATCACTTAGTCATTTAGTTCTAATCTTTCTTATTTCTTTGATAATCTATTTAAGTGTGTCTTCATTTGCTTATTATTTCTTGTTTGTCATATTAATTCTCTTAGTTTTGTCTTAGACTTTTCTTTCTTGAAACTCTAATGTTGATAGATTTTGTGGACTTGTTACATTATGTTTGGATTCTTTCATTTGGATTCTTGCTTGAGTTCTTTTTAAGAACTTGAAAGACGAGTTTGGATTGAAAAAGACCAGAGTGCGCACTTTGGAAAATGCCATCATTAACTGAATGGTGAAGGCTTTATTTTTATTTTCTTAACTAGTTCTTGTTATTTGCTTGATTATTGTGGTACTTGTTGATATCATGAGTGAGAGTGAATCAAACCCATCTTCTTTTAGAACTGCTCCTCTTATGGATAAATTTACAAAAATGTTGACACTTAGAATACTCAGATGAATTCCTTGAGATAAGAGTTTGTGAATCAATGGAAGATCATCTTGAAATGAAGATGAGCTTGAAATCGAGGGCAAAAAGGAGACATAGATTTCATGTGGAGAGAAGATATAAAGATTATGATGAGGATGAAAGGAGGTATGCAAGGAGAGATAGAGAAAAAAGAAAGAAGATGTAGAGATTATGGCAAGGAAGAAAGAATGTATGAAAGGAGAGATAGGGAAAAAGTAAGGAAGAAAAGATATTTTGAGAGGGAAGATAAGAAGTTTGCAAAAAAAAACAAAAGACATAAAGAATATAAAAAGGAAGATCAAGAAAATAAGAGAAGTATATATTAGAGATTTTTATTGGACTCGGAGTATGTGAAGTATCTTTATGAAAATGGGCATAAAAAAGTGGCGACAAAAGTAGATAAGCTAGCTTTGAGAGAAAATGAAAGAAAAGATTGAAAGAAAACTTGAGAGTGTCATTGAAAAGAAAAAAAAAAACAAAGTGGAGGAGGAACAAGAATTGAGAGATAAAGAGCAAGAAATTGACTCTAACTATTTGTCTAAGATTGTTGATTCTTATGTACATGAGTTTGAAGATGCGTCTCCAAAGAAGGAATGCCAACAATACATTGAATTTGAGAGTAAAGAGAAAGATGAGCAAACAATTGAAAGTATCTTCAAACAAGAAAGTAAGGTTAATGGAGCGTTGAAGGTGTTGGGCCAACAGTTTTTCAAAATGATGTTTGCAAGCTAACTTTGAGAGAAAATGAAAGAAAAGAGTGAAAAAAAACTTGAGTGTGTTATTGAAAAGAAAGTGGAAAAGGAACAAGAATTGAGGGACAAAGAGCAAGAAATTGACTTTAACTATTTGTCTAACTTCGTTGATTCTTATGTACATGAGTTTGAAGATGTGTTTCCAAAGAAGAAATGCCAACAATACATTGAATTTGAGAGTAAAGAGAAATATAAAGATACAATTGAAAGTATCTTCAAACAAGAAAGTAAGGTGAATGGAGTGTTGAAGATACTTGAAGGCGTTGGGCCAACGGTTCTTCAAAATGATATTTGCAAGCTAAATTTAGTTTGACCACTTGTCTCTTTGAACCTATTGAACCTTGTACTACTTTAATTGATTACCCTCTTTTTAAAGGATCGACCTCTCTTTGTGTTAAGAAGAATATCAATGTGACATAACTTGCCATAAAGCGTTCGCAAACACCTTAATTGATTACTCTCTTGTTAAAGGATCGTCCTCTCTTTGTGTTTAGAAGAATATCAATGTGACACAACTTGCCATAAAACGTTCGCCAAAACATAGTTACTTCTTTCTTGTCTCCAAGTCTAAGTTGAGAAAGGAAAATTTGGTCAAGAATATCAACTCCAAAAGGTTTAATTTTTTAGTCACCTTTAAAATTCCTTACCTTGACTTTGAATGTGTACGAATGTTAATTGCACAAGATGGAAATTTATTTCACCAACTTAAAAAATTTGGTTGCTTCTCCAAATTTTCATTTGACCTCGGGGGATATCATGGACTTATGGTTGACTTGGGTTCTTTCTTCATGTATGGTTTGATGGAGCTTAAATTTGTGGTGGAATTTCTTCAAGAATGAGGGAATGATAAGGACCTGAAGAGCATGAAGATAATTCATATTTTAATAAATTATGATGAACTTTGTTTATTTTAATTTAAACTTAGTTGATGTCATGTGTAAGTGATGATACTCTGCTTCCTTAGGTTTAATTTATTTTAGAAAAATATGATGTAAGCCCAATATGGGCCTAGATAATGGTGTCACTTATGGCCAATTTAGGTTTATAGCTAGTTTTGCTATAAATAGGCATTTGTAATCTCATTTGAGAAGTTTGAAATGAATTATATTTTTTCTCTTAATGAGAATGTTGAGTGAGCCAAGTCTTCTCCACTTTGAATTCTTTGATTAGCACTTTCTTGAATCTTATTAATTATTTCCTTACCATTGTGGCGATTCCTCAATTACTTATCAATCTTCTAGGTTGTGGTGTCTTCAATCTTCATTTTCTCCATTTATTCCATATTTGTTTCTTTCATTTCCATTTTATTTTACCACTTTGTTTCAGAAAACCACTTGGTTAGATCCTTCAAAGTTTTCTCTCATTTATTTATTCATTTTGTGTCGATTTGAAAAATTTTCATTAAAGATTATGTTTTATATTAGTGTGGGGGCACGAAATATATTTTGATGATTTACCTCTTGTAGTGTTTGTGGTGGCATCTTTCATGACGTTTTTTTTTTAGATTATGCCTTTAAACGACCCTTCAGAAATCTTATTTGACAAACTTGTATTTAATAGCAATTGTGAGGTTATCTTTAGGAAGCTAATAATTAGCATAATGTTCCATGTTAACTATCAATGAAGTGTTTGAAGTTTATCATATAATGTCACTGTTGTGTATCATTTTTGAGCAAGGCCTAGTGATGACCATATTGTTAAGACAAACTCTCAAATTAAGTTTTGATGAAAATAAACAAAGATTAATTAAGAATATTAATTATGATTCTAAATGTTATGTTAATTTAATTTGTACTCTTGAGTGTTTTTATTAAAGATAGGAACCAAGCAAAGCAAAGAAATAAGATCAAAAAACAGTCATGATCATAAACTGTACAAAACAGAGAAAGATCAGCAGAATCAAGAATGATTGTCACAGCCACTTCACCAATCTTTCTTCAACACTTCTACATTGATTATGCCTTAAATCTTTATACCAATTTCATCAGTACATGGCAAGGAACATATATGAATCATTTTTACTCAAAACGGTTCTCGGATCATTAAGATAAATCTTCATGAATCTAAGCATATCAAAAAACGGACTGCAACTTTCTCCAGTTTGGAACTGTCAAGAAAGTTGAACAAAACTGAACTTCAAGATTGAGTATAAGTCCTCAAATTATTCAGAAGTCTATCAGACCAGATTGATTATCTTTCTCCACCTATAATCAACGTTCTCCGTTTTTGTGAAGAACAATCTCTGTTTCTACAGAAGAAGACTTCTCATTTCTGCAGAAAAATATTCACTCCTTTCCAAACAGTTTAAGTATTATCAAAGCTTAATGGGTCATTATAGCGCGCAACAAGTCTGTTTGAAATCAAGCAAAACAGCCCAAAACTGTCACATGAATGGTGCACTTTTGTCAACAGATTCCTTGCTTTTGTCAGAAGGAAAACAGAGCACTACCAACAGCTCTTTCTGACCAGAATTAATTGCTCAAAACATCTATAAAAGGAAGGAAAATTCGCAAGCATCATTCAGATCTTCAAGTGCCAAGTATTCTCATTAAATCATATTCAATTGCATTCTTGAAGCTATCTCATTCACAAAAGAAATCAGGCTGAACCCAATACATACTTCCAGTTTTATTCTACTGAGTTCTTTCTTTGTTACGAATCTTTTCTCAAACAAGAGTTGAGCATAATTAGATTCAAACAAACCGTTCAAATCATTATTGGATAAACTCATAACTATAAGGCTTGTTTATAGTTTGAGTGTGATTAAAAGAGTTAACTATAAAATCCTAACAGATTAGTTAGGTGACTTGATTGAATCCTTTCTGGGTGGAAAGGAAGTGTAGTTACAGATCAAGGTTGATCTTTAACAGTGATTGTTCTCCATTTCTTTTTGAACACTTAGTGAAAATCTCACAGTTGTGAGGACTGGACGTAGCCCACGTTGGGTGAACCAGGATATATCTTTGTGTGGTATCTCTTCCTTATCTCTATTTACATTCAGTTATTGTTATTATCAAAATTAAATAGAGAAACTAAACTGTGAGATTTAACCAGTCTCCCATTTATTTGTCTCCCACTTTTAGTCCCCAAACAAAATTTTAGTTCAAACTTCGGTGAAATATCATTTTTTTTATTGATGTGTAAAAGAAAAGAATGATAGAGAAGACTCCATGTGGATTAATTATATTTTATTATTATTCCAAATTTGTAAAATACATTTTCTATTTTTAAAAACACATTTCCTATTTTGTTACATCATTTAATTACAAAAAACATAAAAAAAATAAAAATAAAAAAGACACATCTTATTTTAATCCCTACTTTCGTTCCATCCCATCTTCTTCTTCTTCATTGGTGAGTTCCACCGTTGCTCAATCACCAACATCGTGGCCTACTTCGCCTCCAACCAAATCTTCCGTTGCCAGTCCTCTAAAGTCTTCTCAATCTCCTATTGTGAAGAGTAGTGTACCATTTCCTCCTCCTACTTCCTCTTATTCTCCCTCCCCTGCTCCGACAATCACTCCATCATCAATTTCTAACACTCCATCAGAATAATTGTCTTTTTTATTTATATTTTTTGTAATTAAATTATGTAACAAAATAAAAAATGTGTTTTTAAAAATAGAAAATGTGTTTTACAATTTTAGAATAATAATAAAATGTAATTAATCCACATAGAGTCTTCCACCCATCTTTTTTATTTACACATTATTAAAAAATGACATTTCATCAAGCTTTCAAATAAAATAGGATAATTATTTTCGTGATTCAGCTAAAATAAAGGAATTAAAACTATTATTAAACTTATATTTTTATAACCAACTGCGTTATTTGAATTAAATTTTTTCAGATATATGATATACATACATCTCACATGTAAATGAATTAGTTCTCGTTATATTTTATACTAAAAAATTGTCATTATGTCTCCCTATATATATATATATATAATACTAAAGATTTTAATTAATAATATATTTAAAATTATATATAATATGTAGAGAATAAT
>JBBPBP010000002.1:29574144-29589998 GCA_037974735.1 Cicer chorassanicum
CCCATATACACTTAAATTGCTTAAAATCTTTTTTAAAGTATTGATACTAAAGTATATTTATTTTTAGAAAAATAAATAAAATAATAAAATATAATATTCATAATTTATATTACTCATTAAATCAAATATGTATAAAATTATCATGACATGGCAAACACACATTTAAAGAAAATTAATCACCAAATTTATCAACATATATTTTAAAACACTTTTAATACCAAATTAATTCTTTAAAATCTTATTCAATTAATAAAATAGTTTATTATAAATTTTGGAGTATCACGTTATTCTTATTATTATAACCATTTATGTATCGTGTGTACAAATATTAAATTCACACTAAAGGAACTTCATTTTGATTTAACTAAAGAATATTTTTTATTTTGAAAAATAAATAAGTTTCATTCAAATGCAAATAAAAATAGTACAAGCAAATTCATCATGAGTTATGACATTCCTCGTCCATATTTTAATATCAAAACTAATTAAAAAGTAAAAACACGCCAACAATACACATAAATATTTCAGAAAGTCAATGAAAGAAAATCAAACTAAAACCTTACTCCTAACAACAAAACTAATTTTTTTTCCTACATATGGCCAATGGTCAAGAATAATGTCAGATTCAGAGTTTTTAATTCAATCCTTCTTCGAAAAAAATATTTGTTGATGTTTGCTCAAATCAACTATACGTGATCTTTGACATGACCAACCCTGCCACATGTTGACAAGTTATATCTAAGGCTCAGAGGGTGTGGAATTTGATGATAGCATCCGTAATACTTAAAGTATGGTATCACATAACGAGTTTATTGCCTCTTTGAACACCACACTTACGGGAAAACAAACGACATCACACCATGATGATTAACAAACTAAATATTGCACTCACACAAAGAAATCAAAATAAAATACTAAGAAAAAAAACTAAATCTATGTGGAAAAACACTTATTTTAACAAAATGAGAGAATAAAAGAATTTGGAGTAGTGATTCTAGACCAAAAATTGACCCCAAACCACTCCTCTTGTAGATGAAGAAGAAGAGAAACCTAGGGTTTTATGGTTAGAAA
The DNA here is from genome assembly GCA_037974735.1 of Cicer chorassanicum. Lineage (NCBI taxonomy): Eukaryota > Viridiplantae > Streptophyta > Magnoliopsida > Fabales > Fabaceae > Cicer > Cicer chorassanicum. The sequence goes on from JBBPBP010000002.1 coordinate 29,575,216, forward strand.
AGAGAGAGTCTAAACCCTTGAATCCTAGAGCAAAAAATAGCCCTAAACCACTCATCTTATTGACCCAAAATCATTAATCCTTCAATGTCACTAAAGACTTCAATATGACCAATTGGAAATATATATGATATAAAGATCACATTGCATGAAATTTTCATGTCACACATCCATATTGATCTATGCCATCAAATGCATTGATGTGGAGATCATTGGTGTTCGGTAACGTTAGACGTCAGTGACGACAATCACAATGAACTAGGTTTTAAAGGAAAAATATAAAGATATATAACATTCAGATAGATTATGATATAGTTATTAAGATATGTAGTCCATGTGAGAGATTATTAGAACATTTTAATATTTGATTATATTCCATTATTATTACGTCGAAAAATATCTTAGATTAATTGTTTTAACTATTTATCAATTAGGAAGCTTAATTGATTATTGTAAGACCCTTAATTTTAAACTCTAAATTATGCAATTTTAGTATATTTGGTGTTAAATTGCTGAGACATTTAGCCCAATTTAATTAAGTACCAAAAGCATATTTTGTTAGAGTCTGTAATATGTTAATTATATATATATATATATATATATATATATATATATATATATATATATATATATATATATATATATATATATATTGAGACCCGGTGAAAATTATTTGTTGAAGAATAATTTATTTACGTTATGAAGAATTTATTACCGGACAATTTTGTTAAAAATATCTCTGGTTGCTGAAAATTTTATCTGTCAATTGAGTTGCGACGAGAGTAGATATTTTTTATCAAAATAGTTTGAGATGTGAGTGAAGTGACGTGTGGATGAGTATTTAGATATTTGTTGGCTTGGTTTATATATATATATATATATATATATATATATATATATATATATATATATTTAGTGATATATATATATATGAGAAAGCAAGGATCAGAGAAAGCAAGAAAACATTTCTCCCTGCCTCGCGTTCTTTCTTTTCCTTCTCCCTCTGCTTTGAGAAAACTGTGTGGGTGGTTTTCAAAAGTGACAGAAGGGAAAGTTGCTCCTTGCCATGCTGCGGTGCTAGTGAGCTAGTTTTCGAAGCGATAACGCGAGCGAAGTTTTTACCGTAATTAATCGTGGTGCCGTAATCGGTTGTTAAAGATATCGTTAAGGTAAGGGCTCCTTCCAAACTTTTAGTTTGCATTTAGGACCTTATATGTGAATTTGTGGAAAATAAATTTGATGTGTTTGAGGTGTAGATTTGTGGAAAATGAATTTAATGTGTTTATGGGTGAAATTGTGGAAGTTGAATTTGATGGGATTTATGTTTGGAAATGTGGAGTTTTGAATTTGGTGATTTATGGTTGAAAATTTTGGAGATTTAATATAGGTGGTTTATGTTTGGAAATGGGGAGTTTTGAATTAATGTGATTTATGTGTGGTTTTGTGGAAAATAAATAGATAAAATTTGGTATGTATTGTGAATTGAATTTAATGTGAATACTAAATTTGATGTGGGTTTGAGGAAAATCTGTTTTGAAGGTACTCTGTGAAATGTTTGAAAAACCATTATTGTTGAATGAGTATTAAAAAAGGGGAATCTTTTAATAGCTGCATTTACGTAACGGTTGTGGTGATTCATGTTTAGTGTGATTGATGTGTTCATAATTAATATTATGAATTTTTGAGATGTGTTTTATGTGTGGATTTTTTGGATAAATGAATTGTCATGATTTGGTGTGAATTGTGGGATTATGAGTTAAATATGTTTGAGTATGCTCTGTGTTGTATTTGAAAAATCATTAGTGTTAAATGAGTATTAAAAATGGGAAATCTTTTAATAGCTGCATTTACTTAATGGTTGGGGTGAAAAGAGTCAGAGTATGCTCATGCATTTCATAGTACATGGTGACCGGATGAGCCATGGTGATAGTGGTTACCGGATGGGCCACGAGATGATGTCATGTGATTTGTTGGTTCGTCTTATCCTTACGAGGATTATCGCGTCGTGTTGATCTTTGAGAGATTGCACTCTAGAATGTGCTGATCTGTGAGCGATTGCACTCTAGAAAACAGTGTAAGGCATGTGATAGGCGACACTTTAGTAAATCTTGCTAGCCTGTCAGAGACTGCACCACAGTAATTAGTACTAAGACCTGTGATAGGCGGTACAATTATACGCATTGCATATACGAGGAGGGTTTTGGTTTGGAATTCCGGAATCATGTGCATTGGCATATACGCATTGCATTAGGGTGCTTGGCACGCGAGTCATGTTTGATATACTATGATGGTTGTATATACATACTCGATTGTTGTTTGTGTTTGTGTCGTTATTGATAAGTGTGACTGATTGACTTGGTGTTGAAAGTGTTGAATGATTTCGAAACGTTTTCAAAATTGAAAATCTGCATTTTTCATTGTAGTATTCGAATACGACAGGATGATTTTTGCTATTGACTTATGATTTCGCACTTGTATTCGAATACGACAAGACTATATTCGATTATGTGTAATCGAATACGACAGGATTGTATTCGAATACGATACGATGATTTTTGCTACTGACTTTTGAATTAGCACTGTATTCGAATACAAGGAGGTTGTATTTGAATACGACATTGCAGTTTGTCCAAAACTTCATTTTTCAACTTTGGTTATGCATGTTTGGCATATGAAAACCCTTTCAAGGTGTATGCTAAGTTGAAAGGTTATTTTGTGCATTTAAATTTAAGTGCTAAGTGTTAATTGTTAATTTCGGTTGGTGACCTTTTACATTATTGTGGATCGGGCTTACGCCCCAGGTTTTTATAGTTTCGAGTCGTGCTGGAATTGCAACGACGTCGAAGACGTGACATAGCGATGAATTTGGATTTGTGATCGAAAGCAGGGGGCTTGATGCCGCTCGTAGATTCTCAGTACCCAGTCACCCTTAGTTAGATTAATGATCAGTTTAGGGTTTTATTTTAGAATTTTATTTATTTTCCCTTTCTTATTTCAAGGTTGTTGTCGCAAAGGGAACTTATGTATTTGAAACAAATTATTTTAGCCGATGTATTTTATATTTGCATATTTTGGATTACCGTCTCAAAAACCTTTTTAATTTGTTATAATTATGATGAAATTAATTATGACATTTGTCGTTTGTGCTACGCTTTGGTACTTTTATCAATTTTGTTTTTGAAAAAAAAAACACTCGCGCTTTTAAAATTTGGGGTGTTACAATTATCAATAAAATTGAAAAAAAAACGTCCTTAAGTCTTAGTTCAACTGACAAATGCTGATATTGTTAGATTGAACGTCTTATTCCAGGTTCGAATTTGAGACCTCATAGTTATGTGAGTTAACTATGATTAAAATTAATTATATAAACTCGAATATGAGTGGATGTTTGATAATCCATTTAAAAATAATGAGAACTCTAATTTAATATTAAAATAATAATGTTATTAATTCAACATTTACCAACTTCTCCCTAATTAAAGTTGTGATCTCCTCACACCATTAAGAAAATAATGTAAGAATTTTTTAGAATAATATAAATTCACATTTACTTATATTTGAGTCTAAAAAAATATATGCACTTTTTGGTTTATAATTGAGTCTAAAAAAATATATGCACTTTTTGGTTTATAATTGAGTCTAAAGGGAGTAAGGAGCACCCCTTATTAGAAACCTTGATAAGGGGATTAAAAATTGCTTCTCTTACAAAGACCCAAACCTATATAAGCAACATCTCTTTTCTTACTTACTCATGGTCTCCAACAACACACTACCACAATGGAATTAGAGTTGTTATTTACACACGAAAGTTTTGGGCATAATCCATCTTCATACGACCCATATTTATAGAAAAAATTAACACCTGCTCAATTTCATGTAAATTTTGAATTCCCATCATCGACACTAGGTTTCCCAGCTCGACCTCATACTTATTTATATATATAAAATAATAAATTTTAAAATAATATTTATTATAATTATTTTTATTAAATAACAAAAAAAAATGTTAAAATCACATTTTCTGTAGAATAAAAATAAAAATTATAATATATAAACAATATTAAATAAAATGAATAAATATATAAACATAAAAATTTAATATAGTAATAATTTTGTTAAAGAAGTGGGTTTGGGTTGAATATTATATACCCAGATCCACCTTTGTTTTTAAATTTTAATTTTGAAAACATCTACATCCGTATATGATCAAAGCGGATTTCTCCATTAAAATCAAGATGAATTTGCGTAGATACATACATACAGATGCGAATTGTGTTGTCATGCCTATTTACCATACTTCGGATTTAGTGAATGAACTTTTTAGGTTAATTTGTTTTTTATAAGCTTATAAACATTTTAAGATTTCTTTTAAAAAACATTTTAAGATAATCATGAATCTTATCAAAAACAGATAAATTATAAATAAAATTTTAAAATTTAATGGAGCTATAAGAAACTAATTAAATTATAAGTATTAATTCATATATAATTATTAATGAAAAATTATTATATAATTTTAATTTTTAATAAATATTTTCTTATCCTTGTCATTTCTACTTTTATATTATAAATTTTACAGGACAACCAAAAAAACATGGTTCATATTGATATTATGAATTTTTTATCAATATTTTTATTTAATTTGTCCACGTATGTATTATTATAGTATTTAAATTAAAAAATTTAATATATAAATATATGTCATTCAACTATTGATGATTTAATATTAATAATACAAAAACATGTTAATCATTCAATGTACTTCTCTTTGTATATATTTAATTTTTTTAGGTAATCTAAAATTTTCATGGTCTGAAAAGAAAATTATATTAATTCTATGTTTATTCGATTCCGATTATCTTGTATAGTTGCATACACACTTAAGCACTCCCATTGCTTTGCACATGACATCTACCGAAAAATCAGATTCGCTTTAGTGCCAGTTGTAAAGAAAAAATTATTTATTTAAATTCAAAATACAAACAAAATAAAAGGGTAAGCACGATGAGATTGGGTGGAGGAAAAAGATTCAACAACAACCGTAGATTTGACAAAAATAAACGGCTGTGATGTAAACGGTCAAACCAGGCCTGCGCCGCCCGTTGAAGAAAAATAATAATAATATAACTCCGCGTCCTTAACTTTGTCCATTTCTACGTTCGTTGTTTCGAACTCACTTCCCTCTCACATCACACCCTTCTTTCCAACATAAATTTAATGAATGAATCCACATGCGATGTCGATTTAATCTGTCACAAAGTTTACCTTTCCTTTCGCCCTATATTCTCATACACACCCAATAATAATTTTCGGTTATTCCATTTTTAAAACCACTGAATCAAATCTATTTATTTCTCCGCCTCTCTTCACCAGCCACATTCCTCTCTTCTCTGCTGGCTTTGGCTTTTCAAGGTACATTCTTATTTCTATTATTTATTTTGGCTTTTGATGATGCCTCTGTTTCGCTCTCAATTCTTTTTTTTTTTTTTTATTGGATCTTTTTCTTATTGAATTTTTATCTAGCTAAGATTGCTCTCATAGCACTCTGAAGATACCGATATCTTATTTTATATTAATGCCTTTATTATTATTTTTTAAATAATAGTGTTTAACATGCTTATTATTTGCATAAATGTACATGGATGTGCTTTAGATATGAAATTCCTATCTAGGTTTCTGCTGTGTAGAAAATAGACGGGGTTTAATAATTGCATAAAGGATGTTTGATAATTTGACCTTTGGCTTTGGTTCAGCATTTATGATTTTAGCCTTTTCAATTTCGTTGATCAAATGTTCCTAGTGTTTCTATGTACCATAAATTTGAGAAAGCAAGTTTTATTTTCATTACATTTTTCCAACAAGCAGAAATTGGTACTAGAAAGGATTTTTTGTAAGGGCTTTGCCATATATATATATATATATATATCATATTTTGCTATGAAGCAATTTCATCTCTATCAATGCATACATAGGTGCTGATTTTAAATATACTTTAATCTGATGTATTAAAATTTTAAACAGGGAAAAATGACAGAATCAAAACCAGACACACCCTTGTTGCCGCCATCGTCGCAGATCCTTCCCGACTTCAAAAAATCTGTTAAATTGAAGTATGTGAAGCTTGGCTATCATTACCTAATAACCCATGCCATGTACCTCTTCCTTTCCCCACTTGTTGTGTTAATTGCTGCACAACTCTCCACTTTCTCACTCAAAGATGTCTATGATATTTGGGAAAATCTACAATACAACCTTGTATCTGTCATTATTTGTTCGACTCTCCTTGTATTTTTATCGACCTTATACTTTATGACTCGTCCGAGGCCGGTGTACCTTGTCAATTTCTCATGTTACAAGCCTGAAGAATCTAGGAAATGCACAAAAAGAATATTTATGAATCACTCCAAGGCAAGTGGTTTCTTCACGGAGGAAAACCTTGAATTCCAGCGAAAGATTCTCGAGAGATCTGGGCTTGGGGAAAATACTTACCTTCCAGAGGCTGTTCTCAGCATTCCTCCCAACCCTTCAATGAAAGAAGCTAGGAGAGAAGCTGAGGCAGTTATGTTTGGTGCTATCGACGAGCTATTTTCCAAGACGTCAGTGAAGCCTAAAGACATTGGAATTCTGATTGTGAATTGTAGTCTCTTCTGTCCCACTCCGTCGCTTTCTGCAATGATCATCAATCACTATAAGCTTAGAGGTAACATAAAGAGCTACAACCTTGGTGGGATGGGATGCAGTGCAGGGATTATTTCGATTGATCTTGCTAAAGAGCTTCTCCAGGTTCATCCTAACTCGTATGCATTGGTTGTTAGCATGGAGAACATCACGTTGAATTGGTATCCTGGGAACGATCGCTCAAAGCTTGTTTCAAATTGTTTGTTCCGAATGGGAGGGGCTGCAATTCTACTTTCGAATAAGGGCTCCGATAGGAGAAGATCCAAATACCGATTGGTCCACACCGTTCGCACTAACAAAGGTGCTGATGACAAGTGCTTCAGCTGTGTTACACAAGAAGAAGATGACAATGGCAAAGTTGGTGTCACTTTATCGAAAGATCTTATGGCAGTTGCGGGTGATGCTTTGAAAACAAACATCACCACACTGGGGCCTCTTGTACTACCAACATCCGAACAGCTTCTGTTCTTCGGCACTTTAGTTGGAAAGAAACTATTCAAGATGAAGATCAAGCCTTATATTCCGGATTTCAAGCTAGCTTTCGAACATTTCTGCATTCATGCAGGTGGAAGAGCTGTTTTGGATGAGCTGGAGAAAAACTTGAAGCTATCTCCTTGGCATATGGAGCCGTCAAGAATGACGCTGTATCGTTTTGGAAACACCTCGAGCAGTTCACTTTGGTACGAATTGGCTTACACAGAAGCCAAGGGAAGGATCAAGAAAGGAGATAGAACATGGCAAATAGCTTTCGGTTCTGGATTCAAGTGCAACAGTGCAGTATGGAAGGCTCTCAGGACAATCAATCCTGCGAAAGAGAAGAACCCTTGGATTGATGAAATCCACCATTTTCCGGTTGATGTTCCAAGGATTTCTGCCATTTAAATGTTGCAGTTTAAAATTGTTATGTTGTATGTATCATCAACATTAGGTGGTAGCTGTTGAACTGGTGGAAGCAGACCAGTGTTAGGTCGGTCATGCTTGAAGGTTAGGTTTTGTTAATTTGATTTAGTCAAAGGTCTCGTGCATGAGCTTTGGAGTGCTGAGTTTTGCAGAAATTTATTGCCTTGTGGTAGTGATGTGTGTTAGAGCATCTGCAATACAAACCTATTTCGTGATTTGTTTGGTACCATTGCAGCGATGTGTTGCAAATTCTTTCTATTGAAATGGAAAAATTCATACATTCTTTTAGGTTTTCGTCATTATTACTTGAGGAATTTACATTGTTTCTCCTTGTCTACTCTTTTCTTTTCAATATTTTAAACGAACTCAAATTCTTCCACAGGAAATTTGGCATAGGTACAATTCAAATCAAACAATTCAGAAATCTCATATTAAAAACTACAAACATCATTTAAGTTAGTTTTTTTGTGAGGAAACTAATGTAAGTCAAATCTTTTATTTTTATAGGTACAATGCCTTAAAAAAGAAGAAAAGGTGGAAAATTAAAATATCTGCCTGACTTACTTTTCTACTATCTTACATTCTCATGCAAAGAAACACTTCCATAGTCTTTGATCCTTTATACCAGCTGGGCTCGTGTTATGTCGCAATTTTGACTTGAGAGAACCTGTTTTTATTTGTGATTGATAAGCATCAACGTGGACAGGGTAGCAAAAGCCTTTGATTTGAAATAGAGATACTCTGGCAAGATTCTAATGAACATGTTCGTATATGATACGCTAATACACTTGCTTTTAAAAAAAAAAAACATGCAAAATTTGAAATGCTAATACACTGCAACCATGTGGAGGAAGGATATCATTTTAAAGATTGTGTTTGATTTTGAAAATTATACCATAAAATAAAGAAACTGTAATTTTAATAATTAAAATAAGTGTAAAATAAATTTGAGTTTTAAAATTTTATTTTTAGTTCATATAAAAATATTTTTATTTTTTTAATTAATAAAATATTTTTTTATTTATTTTTAGTTTTTATTTTAAATTATTTTTAATCTTTATAAAATTAAAATAAATATTAAAAATAAATAAATTTTTAAGATTTATTACTGACAAATTGTGTTTTTATTGTGACATTTGTTCTGACTTCTCTTATTTTGCCTATATTATCCTATATTTCATTCCGTCATGTATCAATAATAGTATAATCGTAAATGAAGCCAAATCAATGTGCTATAAAAAAATGCACGACATAAGACCTAAAAGAAAATGCGACATATATTCCATCTAGTAAATGTAAAATAATTTGAACGGTTTATTTCTGCAACTTTTGCAGCTTTTAACACTATTTGCTGCAGCTTTTGCAGACTTTTTTTTGCTATGTTTGTGCAACTTTTGCAATTAGATCTAAAATATCATCAATGACTTTATTGTCTCCCTAATTTGCATCAATGTTAAAATTGGAGAGGACAATAATGTAACTTTCCTGGTGGTTAGATTTAGATTACCAAACAAAAATGCTATTTATAGAAGGAATTTTAAGTAAAAAATTCATAGAGATTATTTAGTTGTTATTTTCTAATGATAATTAGTTGTGTTTTTTTTTTTTTAAAAAAATTTACGTGGCTATAATTAAAGTAAAGAAGGTAATGCAAATGAACGAAAACGAAACAAATAGACATAAGGATTTATTCTAGTTCACCACCGACAGAGTAGCTACGTCAAACTCCTTCAATTTGAAGGATTTAATCCACTAGTTTATCACTGAACTAGACTTACACTTGAACACCTACTAGTCACACCAATTGTGTTCAATCTTCTCAACCTTCTAGTTTAGTACAGTCAAACTATTGAGAAAGACAGCCGCTACAGGGCTAGGTTAGAGCAAAAGATTTTGGGTTTTTTTGAATTAGCTCTCGCAGAGAGTGTTTACAAAGTTTTTCTTCAGAAATTATCTTAGCACTAAAGTGAGATATAATGATATTGAGAGTACATATGTGTTTATCGCTTGTTGCTTGTATGTTGTGTATCTTGTGAGTTTCTTCGTTGAGGAAGGCACGTCTTTTATAGAGTACGATTAGGCTTTTTGGTCGTTGTCCTGATTGCAAGAAATCAACATAATTCATAAAGTTCCGTATCGTATCTTTGTAGAATTGATTTGTTAAAGAGACTTTTCAGAAAAGACGGATCTTGTACTGATTCGGTGTATCTATTTGAAATAGTTGGAAAACAGAGGGAACGATAATCAGAGACTGTCTTGAGATCTTCAAACAAGTAATTGATTTAGGATATATATCAAATGATGCACAAATGCTTTGTCTTTAGAGCATTGACTCTTTTAGAGCGTTCATTTTATCAAATGATACATAAAAGTTCATAGACGCTCAAACGCTTGATGTAATTATCAGAGGCAAAGTCAGTAATTTGCTTGCCACTATTGTCAGAGGTAGATGCTGATTATTTGCTTGTCATGCTTGTCAGATGTAGAGGTAGAAAATTTCTTGTCAGCTTGAGTAATAGAGATAGAGGAACAAAATCTATGTTGAGTTCATCAGAGACAAATGAACTATAACATTGCTTTAGGTTTCCAGATGCAGTTGAACGCAACACTGTTTCTCATATCAGACTTAGCGAAACGAAGAGAAGTCGTGTTGTATCTTTGTCTTCATCCAGTTATCAAAAGATACGCTGAGAGTCTATTGGCAGAACATTTGATTTCGAACCCGTGCACTTAAATTGTTCCCACAAATGATTTTGTTATCATTAAAACAAGTGAGAGGCATATTTCTTCAAATCAACTTGGTTCCAACAATCGCCCCTTTTTGATGATGACAAACATCTATTTTTGTGAATAATTTTTTTTGAGATAAGGAAAACAAGGAGATAAAGTGGTAATAACATGTTACAACAAAGCTCCCACTTAGAATATGCATGTTCAATTCATGAGATGAGATGTATTCTAATAGAGTATTAATATGCATTAACAACATAAATTCATAAAAGGAAATTTATTACTTAAGATTTCTCAAAAACACAAAAACAAAAATTACACATTCTCCCTCTTTTGCCACCAGACATAGATAGGAAAAACAATAAAAGACGAATGAAAAACATTTAGGGGTGGGATTAGTGAGCCTAGCCAGAATGAAACTAAGGGTATTCTAAATATCCTCCAGATTCTTGGTTGTCTTTTCCATAAATGCCTCAGTCTTGGCAACCAGACGATCAAAATCTTCTTTCTTGACAAACTAAGACGAATCCAACACGAGGCTAGAGGGATATGTAGAGAGGCTGATAGAGGCAAAACCTCCAGATACTAGAGCAGCGACAAAAAGAGCATCTAAAGTGTAAATCTCGATCTGTGGGATGACCATAAGAAGTTGCACTGGTACGATGGGATAAAACATTGATGGTTCTAGAGGGATATCACCAAAGGGAGAAGGGGCATCCTTGGATGAGCCTGATGTGCCGGATGTGAGGACCTTTATGGAACAATTGATCTTGGCTTTCTCAAGTTGTTCCATCAACATGTAGATGACTTCAGCTGTTTGTGTGAAAACTGCACAATTTTGAAAAGCCAAGTGCAGACCATGATCCCTATTGTCCTTAATCCAGTTTGCAACAAAGGATAGAACTTTGTTCCACTGGATTGAAACATCATTAGGATCCAAACTTTGAGCATTTTGATATTTGGTGTGAGAGATTTTGGCAGTAAGGGAGGTAAGAAATATTTGGAGGTCAGAGAAGCTAGATGGAATAAGCTGGGTAGAGGGGACAATTTATAGAGGGATGAAGGAGGTAGTAGAGTCAGAAGGGAAAGTGGGGAGGGAAAATTTAGAGGAGTCGTCTAATGATGAGTTAGAGACTAGGTCGACAATAATTGGTGCAATATGCACATCATCAAGAGGAGAGGGATGTGGGGGAAGACGATGAAGTGAGGCCAGGTACTATAGTGGAGGAGGGAGAAGATGATGGTAAAATAGTGGAAGGGGTGTTTGAGTGGATGTACGAGGTTGGTGAAGGAAAGGATGGGTTACGTATCCATGTGAAGCAAAACGCTCATCTAGGGTAGCTTCAAACATATCATGTGACGTATCTACGTCAGAAGTGGGAGGAGTGATGGGTGCAGGATCAGAGGAAGGAGGGACAAAGTTGGTTGGTTGGGGAGACAGAAAATGAGGGGTTGGTTTAGGTTTAGGGACAAAGAGAGGAATAAGGCGCTCCTTAGAGTTTGAGCTTACCTTCTATTTCTTCCTCTAAAGAGGAGTTGTTGTGTCTTCATCGATGATGGTTGTGACATACTCATCCTCTTCAACTCTTAGAGACGGAGCCACTTTTTTCCGTTTCTTCACAAAAACCTGTTCAACATGGAGTAGAGGCAAACACACCGAGGCCACAACATGGCCAAAATGACACATTCACATGTATTCCAGAACAACGTATTTGTTGTCTTCTGCGAATTTGGGAGCGATAGAGTCATCAACCTTTAATGGTGCAGCCACAAATCCAGTTCCTTAACCTGTTGTTCGTTTGGAGTCACCACTAGGTCTAATACAGTGCTTGAGAGCACACAAAAAAGAAAGAAGAGAGAATAACAGGCGAAAAAGGAGCAGAGAATCTGGTCTTGGGAAAATCAGTCCAGCAAGAAACCACTTCAGTAGTAAGATATCACTTCTCTAATTTCTTCTTATTAGTCTTTGTATTGCATCCCATTAAAAGATGTTCTTTTTTTCTTTCTCTTTTTCTATTTATACAAAAATAAACTCATGTGATAAGCTTTCTTTTTTCTAAAGTTGTCTGTTCTTAAAATTGTTTTCTTTGCAGCACAAAATGCTAGAAAATATAACTAATTGATGTTTATAAACCAATCACCAAGAAACAAATTTCACCATATTTTAATATTGAATTTATAGCTCATATCACATTTTTATCAAAATAACAAAAAAAATCATAACAACAAATAAATAGTTTTCCCTTAGGATTAGAATTAATAGTCGTTGCCGCCGGATGAAATTCATCCTCGCTCGCTGCGCCACATCTCACCTCTTTTTTCGTTATTATTATATTTTCGTTACGTTGTTTTTTTAACAAAAATTAATTTTTCTTTAAAACAAAAATAAAAAGATACAATCCGTGAACAAACATCTCACCTCTTTTTTCGTTATTATTATTATTATCACTATTACCATTATTACTATTATTATTATTATCACTATTATGTTGTTAATTTATTTTGATATGTATATATATAAAGTAAAATTAATAATAAAATCAGTCAACACATAAATATTTTCTACCCAAGAACTATGTGTGTTTTGATTCCCCCATTGCACCTGGGGATACGTAGGAGCAAAGTTTTTTTCCTTGTCAAACCAAATTAATAAAAAAAACTATTTTTCCTTCTTTTATTAATGTAAATAATTTATTTATTTTTTAGTATTCTTTTTGGGGTAAAAATAAATGAATAAATAAATAAATACATAGTTTGTATACAATTAATTATAGGGTAACCGTTTTAACGGACGTTGTAGGGTGGTTATACTTTCCCTACTCGTAATCGACTCCCGAATCCGAATTTTTGGTTCAAAAATTAGGTTTTATCCAATTTTTCCTTTGAATAAAATAAAATTGGTGGTGACTCATTTTTCGCGGACAAACCGGACGCGACAGCTGGCGACTCTGCTGGGGACTTTTGAGAGTCAAGCCCAATCTAATTAATTGTATATTATTATTTCTTATTTATTGTTTTATTTATATTACCCCTATTGTTTTATTTGTTTTGTTATATTGTGAATATAATTATATGTGTCTTGTTAATTTATTTTCATTGTGATTTTTTTTATTATTTTACTTTATTTATTTTTATATACACTACTCTAACACGATACACACACTTATGAATGAGCTCTATACCCGGGCTGAGTGCGACCTAAGATAAGTTAGAGACTGTGTAATGATAATCTTCTGGATGTACATCCTGTTTGGTTGTCATGAAAGTCTCACCTAGAGTTGACATTTTCTATAATATTGCCATTTTAATAGTTTACCTATTAATTGGTTTAATATTTTAGAATTGAATTGTGTGCTCTATGAACCAATTTAGAACTATAGAGCTACCCATGGTAAAGGTTCACATAAAACAAACATAAGAAGAAAAGAATCGTGTAAATCTCATGTACATACGAAAAACCTACTCTATGTCATGTTCACTTTTACCTTCTAGTATACCCAAGTTTTTTTTTTTTGTTTTTGTTTTTTTTTTCATCATATTCTTCATCATGGTCACTTTTGAAAAAAAATTATTATCATATCATCTTCAAAACCATAAAAATTAATGCTTGTTGTGAATAACTTTAACCACAGGAAACATGGGATCAAATGGTGGCTCAAACATTACTCCATTAAGAAAGACCTTGCCATTGAGAGTTCTCAAACCAGATGTAAGCAACCTTAAGAATCTCGCACGGAAGTTGAAAAAGGTACAACGTGTAATCTTTATGGGGAATTTTGGCAAAATTTTGGATTTACTTGACGTTAATGTGCAAGTGGTTGCCCTTACAGCGTTGGCCCAATTCTATGACCCTCCTTTCAGGTGTTTCACCTTTAAGGACTTTCAGTTGACCCCAACGTTGGAAGAGTTCGAACGAATAATGGGATATCCGATGAAGGGGAGCAAACCTTACCAGTACATGGAACACTACCCTTCAGTGAAAACAATTGCTGAAACACTTGATATCCCTATAAAGGAAATAGAAGACAATAAAACCAACAAAGACAATTTGATCGGATTCCCAGTAAAATATCTTGAAGAGAAAGCAGTAAACTTAGCGAGATATGGAAAATGGGACATGTAAGACCCTTAATTTTAAACTCTAAATTATGCAATTTTAGTATATTTTTGTGTTGAATTATGAGGCTTTTTAGCCAATTTTATTGGTATTTCGAATGTTAAATGCCAATGATATTTTTATGAGACCCGTTTAAAATTATTTGGCGAGAAATAATTTAATTACGTTGCGGAAAATTTATTACCGGACTATTTTGTTAAAAGTATCTCTAATTGCTAAAAATTTTACTTGTCAATTGAGTTGCAATGAGAATAGATATTTTTATCAAAATAGTTGAGGTGTGTGTAAAAATATTTAGATATTTATTGATTTGGTTTAATTATAATATATATATATATATATATATATATATATATTAGTT
>JBBPBP010000002.1:29590323-29603966 GCA_037974735.1 Cicer chorassanicum
ATAATATATATATTTTATATATATATATATATATATATGTGATTTAGTAAGTATATATATATATATATATATATATATATATATATATATATATATATATATATATATATATATATATATATATATATATATATTCCAACGTGAAAGGCAAGTGGAGAAAGAAAAAGCAAATCCAATCTCCAGGGGGAGAGAAACTTCTTCTTCTTTCCTTCAGTTTTCAAAAACAAATTCAAAACCCATAAATACCAAACCTCCATTTTCTTCTAGATCTAAGCTTCCATTCGAGAAGTGACAGAAGGAAAAGTTGCTCGTCTCCACGCTGCGATGCTAGTGAGCTAGTTTTCGATGTAACGTGCGAAGAAAATATTTTACCGGAATTTATCGCGGTACCGAAATCGGTTGTTTAGGCTATCGTTAAGGTAATGGCTCCTTCCAAACTTTTAGTTTGCATTTAGGACATTATATGTGATTTTATGGAAAATAAATTTGGTGTATTTGATGTGTAAAATGGTGAAAATGAATTTAATTCGTTTATGCGTGAATTAGCGGAATTTAAAATTGACGCGGTTGAGATGTAGTTTGATGTGAATTGTGTGCGATTTGCTAAGATTGAATTAATGTGATTAACGTGGTCGATTTTGTTAGTAATGATTAACAAAAAAAAAAAGAAATTGATTTTGATGTGTTTGAGTTACGAAATGAGTTATTTTGAAATAAATGAGTTTGAACTAAAGTTGAAATTTTAAAAAGAAAAAGTTTAGAGTGTTTTATTAACTCAAAATTTTGGTGCTTTAATAGTCGAGTGTGCGTACGTGTGATTTGGACAATATTTGTTTTATTTAATTTTAACTAGATAATGTAGATTATTTGGTTGTAAAAGTTTGATGTATGAAAAAGATATAATTTTAGAATTTTGTTGTGGTTGGATAAACTTTAGTTGTGAACAAATTGTTACAAATATTTATGTTTATGTAGTTAGCTCCTTGAGTCTCGAAAAGGAATCGAGGCTGTTGGCACCGAGTTAGCGGTGGGGAGAACTCTGAGATATTAATGTTGTTGTGGTGATTCATGTTTGGTGTGATTGATGTGTTCATAATTAATATTATGAACTTTGAGATGTATTTTATGTGTAGATTGGAGGAAAATGAATTTAATGTGTTTATGGGTGAAATTGTGGAAGTTGAATTTAATGTGTTTGAAATGTGGAGTTGTGAACACGGGTGAGTCACGATTAAATTTGGCGTGAAATTTTGGAAGTCGAATTGATTGAATTTGTCGTGTTTGATGTGTGAATTTGCAGAAAATGAATTTAAGGTGTTTTATGTGAAATTGTTTTGATGTGTTTGAGGAGTGATTTGAGGAAATAAATTTGGTGCAAATGCATGTTTGCAATTATGGAAATTAATGGGTGTATTGTGGTTGAAATATGACGAGTTTTGAAAATGAGTAATTTGTAGTGATTTGGAGTGGATTTGTGGAATTTGGATTATTGTATTTAATGTGGTTTGTAGATTGAATTTGATGTCGATTTGTTGGATTATGAATTAATATGTCTGAGTATGCTCTGTGAAAAGTTTTGAAAAATCATTAGTGTTAAATGAGTATTAAAAAAGGGGAATCTTTTAATAGCTGCATTTACTTAATGGTTGTGGTGAAAACAGTTAGAGTATGCTCATGCATTTCATAGTACATGGTGACTGCGATGGGCCATAGTGATAGTGGTAACCGTGATGGGCCACGAGATGATGCCATGTGAATAGTTGGTTCATCTTATCTTTGCGGGAATTTTCGCATCGTGCTGATCTGTGAGAGATTGCACTCTTGTAAGTCGTGCTGATCTGTGAGCGATTGCACGCATAGAAAATTAGTACTGGTCTGTGAGAGGCTGTACGATAGTAAATTGTGGTGATCCGTGAGAGATTGCACCTTGATAATTAGTACTGGTCTGTGAGAGACTGTACAATTATGATTTACGCCCTTTCGAGGAGGGTTTTGGTTTGGATTTCCAGAATCATGTCCATTGGCATATACGCATTTCATTAGGGTGCTTGGCACGCGAGTCATGTTTGATATACTGTGATGGTTGTATATACATACTCGGTTGTTGTTTGTAATGGTGCCGTAATTGATGAGTGTAATTGATTGATTTTGTGTGGTAAGCGTTGAATGATTGTGAAACATTTTCGAAACATGAAATCTGCAAATTTTAGCAGTTGTGTTCGACTACAAGCAGCGTGTAGTCGAATACAGATATTCAATTTTGCTACTGACTTGTGAAATAGCACTGTATTCGAATACGAGGATGTTGTATTCGAATACGACAGTGCAGTTTTGTCCAAAACTTCATTTTGCAACTTTAATTATGCATGTTGGCATATGAAAACCCTTTCTAGATGTATGCTGAGTTGAAAGGTTATTTTGTGCATTTAAAATTTAAATGTTATGTGATATTTGTTAATTTCGGTTGGTGACCTTTACAATTATTGTGGAAACCTGGGCTTTGCCCTCAGATGAGAATCAGGATCGTCGTACCAGATAGTACTCTGGAGATGGGAACGGAGTTAGACTTACCTGACCACTGCTGTGTCAAAAGGATTTATGCGGGGCGCGTGGAGATCACTTGGGTTATAGTTTTTGTAGCATGATCAGATTAGATGGTTGTATAGGGACTATATGTCTATCTGTTGTGGTTGTATTTATTTCATTCTGGAAGACTATACCTATACCATATATTGTCAGCTTGACTTTTATTTTGATGGGTCCTTGTACCACGTTTTGATGTGACGTGGGGAAGTTAAAATTCTTGGGGCAGTGCTTTTGTACAGGTGTCTGCCGAGAATACCCCAGGGGTTTGAGCTACGTTGGATAGGTCTTATAGCCCCGGTGTATTTTTATATTTTAAATATTTTGGATTTTCATTTCAAAACCGTTTCCGCTGTTTGTAATTATTGTTGACTTTTGTCGTTGTGATACGACTTAAATATTTCTTCCGAAGGTATTTCTCTCTTTATTATGAATTTGAATTTGTTTTTTTAAATAAAAAAAAATGGGCTGTTACAGGACACTTTCATGCATGTTCTCGCCTTAATTATATATAGGATTGTTTTATTTCCAAGTGTTAAGGACTTTGTGGATTTTACGACGGTAGACATTTTTTTGGCCTACAAGCATAGAGGGGAGAACCCAGTACCGGCGGTTTTGGCTGACATTTACTGCATGCTCGACTTCCATCATGAGAAAGAAGGGGGCATAATCCATTGCTGATCGCCAATACTATATCTTTGGTTTGTCAAACATATTTTCCAAGACACACATCAGTTAAGAACTAAGAGCAAAAAAGAATGGGCCAACATTCTAGCAAATCTCAATGAAAGAATTGTCCAGTGGTATTCCCGGAGTCAAGATATAAATGAAGTGATTTGTAGATGCGGTGTCTTTGTCGATGTTCCCCTCATGGGAATTAAAGGGTGTATAAACTATAGTCCCTATGTGGCATTGAGACAAATGGGTTATCCTATGACGAAACCTCCGATGATGGAAGTAACAAAATCTTTTGTCATTCGTAGACGAGACGTTTGTGATGCTAGCCTGCTGAGAAGAATACGTAAGTCTTGGGGAGATGTCGTTAGGAGAGGTCAAGAATTAAGGCCTAGAAGTTGTGGTATAGGAGAGGAATATCATAATTGGGTGAAAAAGAGGGCATTAGAGATCAAGTTGCCTTTTCATTGCAACATAGTTGCTCCCGAAGTAGTAACAACATAATCTTTTTTCAGTACTGAAGATTTAGAGGCTGACTTAGCTCTAAAAGGACAAGAAATTGAGAAATTACAACAAGAATTGGAGAGGGCTCACCAGGCTTATATAGATATGGAGTATAAGAATACTCAACAGTCCCTTATCCTTGAGAAAGTACAGAAAAGAGCAAGAGAGGAAGAAGAAAGCAAGAATAGAACTCGGATCTGTTTGCGGGGTGCGAATGAAGAGTTTAGACTCAGACGTCAAGAAAGGGATGATGCAGTGATTGAAGGTCTCAGGCTTAAGGAGTTGCTAAAAAAATCTGGGGAAAAACATGAAGTCATCCGTCGACAAGAAGCAAATCTAAAGCAACAAATAGATAGGGTAAAAGCGGAATGTGAAAGCAAGATAATGGTAGAAAGGCAATGTCAAGAAGAGATCGTTGAGGCATACTAAGTTGAACTTGCAAGAAAAGAAGACGGGATGCATACACAAAAAGACACTATCGAGAGACTTGTTCAAGAAGGAATGTTTTGGGTGGACTGCTTCTCCAAACTAGTTTATTTAACCAATTCGGCTATCGGAGATATTCCACCGTTATTAAGAGATGCAGACGGGATGGTTAATCCTCTCTCTACCCCTCAAGAGATCTCCCTTTTTATTGAGCATTGTAAAAGTTTAATTGAGAAAATGAAAAAAATGATTGCTCATTAAATTTTCAAATTCTGTGTTTAGGTTACTACTTTCGTTTTGTTAAGTTTTGTTTGTTCTCTCATTTGTGGTAAAACTTGTATTTTGTTTTTTCTCAATGAATTAAATTTGGCTCCACTTTTGATCTCATGGTTCTCTCTTTATTATTGGTTAAGATATTCACAAACAAGCAATAAATAGGTCATTAACATTCATGCATCATTACATTTTCATACATCACATTGCATACTCATGCCATATTCTTTCACATAAAAAATAACACAACAAATAAAAAAACTGGTGCTACGACACCGTTATCGGACACGATCCCAGTCAAAAATCATGGATGAGCTAGAGCAAACAGAAATAAGAGAAGACGTGAACCAACTCAAGGGGCAAATGACCAAGATCTTGGAGATTCTACAAGCACTTGGAAATAGAAATGATGGGAATCCTTTGGTAGACAAGGGGATGCCCCAAAACACTCTTGTTCACCCAACGGGCGCTTCTCCACACCTTCACACTAATTATCAAGAAGGGAAGGCACAACAATTTCCACCTTATGGTCTGCCGCCAGGTTATACCCCACCCATAGACACTCATCCCCCCAACAACAATCCAATGGTCGTGGCTACAAATCCGCAACATAGTGACACTCATCCCCCCAACAACAATCCGATGGTCGTGGCTACAAATCCGCAACATAGTACTGACGAGTTCCCTCAAGTGCAACCTTCACCCCTTACTTTGGGATTTCTTAGCTCTTCATCGCAAGGAAAAGCTACCGAAGCTACGCCGGTGATGTTTAACATACCTCACGAACCTCGACCACTCGAGAGCAATCAATCCCAAGAAAAATGGAAAGCCTTCGAAGAGCGCTTGAGAGTCATCGAAGGGGGAAACAATTATGGATTTGATGCTTCAGACCTATGCCTCGTTTCTGATGTAATAATACCTCATAAATTCAAGTTTCCTGAATTCGACAAATACAAGGGAACTACATGCCCCAAGAACCATCTTATTATGTATTGTCGAAAAATGGGTTTTTGCGCCCATGACGAAAAACTGCTAATCCACTTCTTTCAAGATAGTTTGACAGGAGCTTCCCTGAGTTGGTATATGCACGTTGAGCGAGCTCATATCAGCTCTTGGAAAGATTTGGTGGCTGCCTTTTTGAAACAATACAAATATAATCTTGACATGGCTCCTGATAGAATGCAGTTGCAAAATATGGCAAAATGAGACAATGAAACATTCAAGGAATATGCCCAACGATGGAGAGAGCTAGCTTCCTAGGTTGAACCCCCCTATCTGAAAAAGAAATGGTGACCATGTTCAAAAACACTCTTCAACCTCCGTTTTATGACAAAATGATAGGAAACGTCTCGTCAAATTTTTCAGATCTCGTCATCATAGGCGAAAGAGTAGAAATGGGATTGAAAAGCGGAAAGATTGCTTCTAGCTATCCCGGATTGAATAACACAAAGAAGCCACCCGTAGGTGCGAATAAGAAAAAGGAGGGAGAAAGCCATTTTGTGGCGTCAAACCCAATTAATCCTTCTTTCGTGCATCGCCCCTACGCCGCTGCAACCTCACAAACCTCAAGTACCGTAAGTCAAAACTTACAAGGGAATCAAGATTCCTATGAAAATCGGGGAAGAAACTATCGTGGGAGGAAGTTCGTACATTTCGACCCATTCCCTATGACTTAAGCAGAATTATTACCGCATTTGGTTAGCAATTCTATGGTTGCGCTATGTCCAAGGAAACCTATAGAACCGCCCTACCCTAAAGGATATGACTCGAACGCCGCATGCGATTACCACTCTAGGGCTGTATGACACTCTACTGAAAATTGCCTAGCTTTAAAATTTAAGGTGCACGATTTGCTTAAAGCTGGATGGTTGAATTTAAAAAAAAAAAAACGAGCCTAACGTGAAAAACAATCCCCTACCAGTCCATGGTGGACCAATAGTGAATGCTATTGAAGAAAATCAACAATTAATAAGGGAGGTCGAGAGAATTAAGACCCCGATGGGACTAATTTTCTCTGAGTTATGCAAATTTGGGTTAATCCAAGGAAACGCCGATGGGAAGGCAAGATGCAATTTCCACCTCAATGAAGATCATTCCATGGAAGAAAGCAATGAGTTCAAAAAATAACTTCAAAAATTGATAAACACAGACATCGTTCATATAGGTCGTTGGGAAAAGGATGATGATATGATCCCTTCCTAATCAGAAGAAAAACTTGACATAACCATCCCAAAGCCATTAGTCATTCACTTCACTAAGGAGGAAACTATGAATGCCCCCAGTGATCTGAGGACCTTAATAGTTCAGATACCAAGCCCTTTTCCATATAAAGACAATAAAGTGGTACCTTGGAACTATAATGTAGAGGTACATCTGGTTGAACAGAAGAATGAAGATGCTTCTAGCTCTAAAACAACCGCTGCCACGAACATTTCTGGGATAGGAGGGATGACTAGAAGTGGTCGGATATACTTCCCGAAAACATCACAGAGAGAAATAATAGTGGCGTTTGAGAAGGCATACAAAGATAAAGGGAAAAAGAAAGTAATTGTAACAGAAGAAGTTGAAAAGGAGAAAGTAGAAAATGAGAAAGGGGTTTCTAATGATCAAGCTCATGGGTTCCTCAAAATCATCCAACAGAGTGAATACAAAATAGTCGACCAGCTCAACCATACTCCTGCAAGGATTTCATTGTTGTCCCTATTGATGAATTTTGAGTCACCGGAAGCTATTGATGAAAATACTAAACGAGGCCCATGTCACTCACGACATCACCTTGGACAAATTTGGAGGCATCATAAATAACATCACTGCCAACAACCACCTAACCTTCATAGATGATGAGCTGTCAACCGAAGGGAAAGGGCATAATAAAGCACTATACATATCACTGATGTGTCTCGACCATATAATATCGAGAGTCCTCATTGACAATGGCTCCTCGCTGAATGTCATATCAAAATCGACATTAGCAAAACTACCTTGTGATGGTACATATATGAGACCAAGCCCCATGGTTGTTAGAGCTTTCGATGGGAGTCGTAGAGAAGTAATGGGAGAATTCGAACTCCCAGTTCAATTAGGCCCGGTCACATTTGAAATCACGTTTCACGTGATGGACATTGTACCCGCCTATAGTTGCTTGTTGGGAAGGCCATGGATCCATTCTGCCAGCGTAGTGCCATCAACCTTACATCAACAGCTGAAGTATATGGTAAATGATCAATTGGTAATCGTGTCAGGAGAAGAATACTTGTTGGTGAGTAAGTTGTCCACCACACCTTATGTTGAGACGACAGAAGAAGCTCTAGAGACCGCCTTCCAAACACTAGAAATCGTGGACACCGCTTACGTCGAGACGACATCTATAGAACCACATATGTCAAACATTGCTATTATGATGGCTAAGTTCATGTTGAGCAGAGGACACCATCCATGGCACGGGTTGGGGAAAGATGAAGAAGGGCTCAAAGAACTGGTGGAACTTCTTGAGAATAAGGATAAGTGGGGTTTAGGCTACAAACCCACCCAGGCTGACAAACCAAGATTGGTCAAAGAAAAAAAGAAAAGAGATTAGCTCCGATCGAGAATCGAGAGCTTAGAACTGAAATGATTCCCATCTGTGACATCCAACAGAGTTTCCAAAGTGCAAGACCAACAAGTGAGATCCATATTGCAGCAGCTGGAGATGACATTTCCGTTGATGAAGCTGATTGGATTCGTCTGTGTGGTGCAGGAGCAGAAATCAAGAATTGAAAATCAGTCAAGTCGCCTATAATATTTAATGCAATTCCCATGTAATTCTAAAAGCATTATTACTCTTACTAAGACATTAAGATACTTCATTATATTTAGGATGGACACAATTTTGTTTTCCCAGTACTTTGAATTTCAATAAATGCATTCTCATTTTATTTTCTTATTGTTCTTTCTTACCGTTCTCATATTTTAACATTCATTAGCCAAAATTGTTCTTTTTTCTTTCTTTCTTTTTTTTTCTTCCCCTTATCCTAGCATTGAATCCTGCAGATTTGGGAATAGTCCATTCACAGATGACTGTACTAAGATCTCGTCGCATAATTTTGACAATCTTGTTAGTCAAATAGAAAAAGATAATGAAGAAGAATATGAACCTCCTCTAGAGTTGTTAAGAGCGGTAGAACGGGAAGCCAAGGGTATCATGCCCTATGAGTAACTGACGGAAATGATTAATCTAGGGACAGAAGAAATAAAGAAAGAAATTAAAGTCGGCACCATCTTAAAGAAAGAAGTGTATCACGAACTAATCCAACTCCTACATGAATACAAAGATGTTTTTGCCTGGTCATATCAAGATATGCCTGGATTGGATACTAGCATAGTGGAGCATAAGTTGCCCTTATAACCCGATTTTTCTCCGGTCAAACAAAAATTAAGGCGAATCAAGCCCGATTTGTCATTAAAAATTAGGGAAGAAGTAAAAAAACAATTTGACGCAGGATTCCTGGCTGTGGCAAATTATCCCCAATGGATAGCCAATATTGTACCGGTGCCAAAAAAGGATGGGAAAGTTCGAATGTGTGTCGACTATAGGGACCTTAACAAAGCCAGTCCTAAAGATGATTTTTTGTTACGTCACATCCATATTTTGGTTGACAATACGACTCGCCATTCACTCTTTTCTTTTATGGATGGTTTCTTTGGGTACAATCAAATTAAGATGGCAGCTGGAGATATGGAAAAAATGACTTTCATCACCCCTTGGGGAACATTTTGTTACAAAGTAATGCCTTTTGGTCTGAAGAATGCTGGGGCGACCTACCAAAGAGCTATGGTAACCCTATTCCATGACATGATACATAAAGAGGTAGAAGTTTATGTAGACGACATGATTGCTAAGTCACAAACAAAAGAAAAACATATTATTGATGTAAAGAAACTCTTCGAAAGACTTAGAATGTTTAAGCTAAAGCTTAATCCTTCCAAGTGTACTTTCGGGGTGAGGTCGGGCAAATTATTGGGATTTGCAAAAGCCTCCAATTCTAGTCCCCCCAGTTCTGGGCCGACCCTTGATTATGTATCTTATAGTTCTCAACGGGGCTATGGGTTGAATTGTGTTTGCACAAAGTCGATACCTTTTTGATAATTTATAAATAATTAAAAATTAGTTTGGATTTGGTTACTTACTTGGAGTAGAAGCAATCGAATATAGAGGCAGCAATCAATGAAAGCATAAATAATTTGACGCGTAGAATTATCCTGGTTCACCACTAACTTGGCTACATCCAGTCCCCTCATTCAGAAGGCTTTAATCCACTAATTCAAAAACCTTAAATTACAAAGCACCTGACCCTCCAAGCCAGTCTTCCCAAACAGCCTGACAACCCCAAACTTTTGAGGAACTAACCACCTTGACCCTACAAGCCAAGTCTTCTCCTAACAACCTGACGACCCCAGATTGAAGAAGGAACTAAACCACTATCGAGATGGATACAAGAGATTGAAACTTGAGAAGTTGCTTCTAACAAAGCTGATAATAACAATAACTCTCACACTTTAAGAAAAGAACACTCAAAAGATATTTCTAACTTGAACAAGTGTTTCTCTCTTTGAACTCTAAGATGAATTGAGAACTTTGAGCTTGAGTTCCTCTTTTCTGTTTTTCGATGCTTTTCTCCTTCAGCCTTGAGTGTCTATTTATAGTGAAAAATTGGGCTTCAACTTAGTCCTTATTTAATTCTGAATTGTATCTTGTTTAGATTGAGTTTGTAAATTCTTCAAATTGATTCTGTTCCTATTTTGTGTAGATTGACTTTGTAAATTCTTCATGATGATTCTGTTCCTATTTTGTGTAGATTGACTTTGTAAATTCTTCAAATCAAATATTCTTCAAATCTTCATTAAATGTTGATCAAATATTCTTCAAATCCTCAATTAAATGTTGATCAAATATTCTTCAAATCTTCTTCAAATATTCTTCAAATATTTTTCAAATCTTCTTCAAATCTTCTTCAAATATTCTTCAAATCTTCTTCAAATATTCTTCAAATCTTCTTCAAATATTTTTCAAATCTTCTTCAAATATTTTTCAAATCTTCTTCAAATCTTGACCATATTTTGTTTTCAACTTGGTCAAAGATTTTCTTCAATTATAAATATGAATCAAATCTTATTTTAGATTTTTATCAATTATAAATTTGAATCAAATCTTATTTTAGATTTTCATCAATTATAATTTTGAATCAAATCTTATTTAAGATTTTCTTCAATTATAAATTTGAATCAAATCTTATTTTAGATTTTCATCAATTATAATTTTGAATCAAATCTTATTTAAGATTTTTCTTCAATTATAAATTTGAATCAAATCTTATTTTAGATTTTCTTCAAAAACATGAATCTTCTTTCATACTCTTTGAAGTCAAATATATTGTTCTCATAAAATACTTTTGTTAACATCAAAACTCTATATGTAAAACCAACTTGGTTCCAACAATGCGTGCTGGGGAAACACGATGAAACAGGAAAAAAGGAGCATGCCATTTACTATCTAAGTAAAAAATTTACAGAGGTTGAAACAAGATATACAATGTTAGAACGTACTTGTTGTGCCTTAGCCTGGGCGTCCCATCGCTTGAGGCAATACATGCTTTGCCACACGACTTACTTGATATCCAAAACGGATCCAATCAAGTACATTTTTGAAAAGCCTGCTCTCACAGGGCGAATTGCTCGCTGGCAGGTGATGTTATTAGAATATGATATTACCTATGTTAGTCAGAAGGCCATCAAAGGGAGTGCCTTAGCAGATTATCTAGCTAATTAACCTGTGGATGATTATAAGTCAATGCAATGCGAATTCCCAGACGAAAGCATCATGGTTATGTTTGAAGAATGCGATAATGGAAAGTGGACCTTGTTGTTCGACGGGGCCTCAAACATAATGGGGCATGGGATTGGGGTTGTCTTGATATCTCCCAAAAAACAGTTCATACCTATCACAACGCGCTTGTGTTTTGATTGTACCAATAATATGGCAGAATATGAAACTTGTGCCATGGGAATTTTGGCGGCTTTGGAATCAAAAGCGAAAGTGCTGGAAGTGTATGGAGATTCTGCTCTGGTCATTAATCAGCTTAACCAAGAATGGGAAACTCGAGATATGAAATTAATACCTTATTTTACCTACATAAAAGAATTTTCCTTACAAGTTGAAAAAATCACCTTTCACCATGTCCCTCGAGAAAATAATCAATTGGCTAATGCTTTGGCTACTTTATCCTCGATGTTCCAAATAAGTCGAAACGATGAAATCCCATCCATTAAATCGGAGAGTTGAGATCATCCTGCCTACAGCCACTTAATGGAAGAAGAAACTAACGGGAAACCGTGGTATCACGACATCAAACATTATCTTATAAATAGAGAATATCCTCCCGGAATATCGGAGAATGAGAAAAGAACTCTGAGACGGTTAGCCGCGAGCTTTTTCGTGAATGAAAATATTTTGTATAAGAGGAATCATGATATGGTACTCCTTAGATGCGTTGATGTCGATGAGGCGAAAAAAATTCTACAAGATGTCCACGATGGCTCTTATGGGATCCATATGAACGGACATGCCATGTCTAGAAAGATTCTTCGTGCCGGGTATTACTGGCTCACCCTAGAAAAAGATTGTTTTAATTATGTAAAGAAATGCCATAAGTGTCAAATATATGCTGATAATATCCACGCCCCACCAATGCCTCTAAACACCCTTTCAGCGCCCCGACCATTCTCAATGTGAGGCATAGACGTCATCGGAATGATTAAACTGAAAGCATCAAATGGACATGGCTTCATCTTGGTGGCAATCGATTACTTTACCAAATGGGTAGAGGCCGCTTCGTACGCCAATGTAACCAGAAATGTGGTAGTCAAATTCATAAAAAGGGAGTTAATTTGTTGTTATGGCCTACCAAGCAAGATCATTACTAACAATGCCACATATCTAAATAACAAAATGATGGATGAATTGTGTGCCACCTTTAAAATTCAACACCACAACTCGTCCCCGTACAGACCAAAAATGAATGGTGCAGTTGAAGCAGCCAATAAAAACATCAAAAAAATTATTCAGAAAATGGTTGTAACATACAAAGATTGGCATGAGATGTTGCCGTTTGCACTACACGGGTATCGCACTTCAATATGCACTTCAACTGGGGCAACCCCTTTTTCCCTAGTATATGGGATGGAGGCTGTGCTACCCATTGAGGTTTAAATCCCCTCACTAAGACTATTAATGGAAGCCAAACTAGAGGAGTCGCAATGGGTACAAACCCGTTTCGATCAATTAAATTTAATTGAAGAAAAAAGGTTGGCGGCCTTATGCCATGGGCAATTATATCAGAAAAGATTGAAAAGAGCGTACGAGAAAAAAGTACGTCCTCGAGAATTCCGGGAGGGAGACTTGGTGTTAAAAAAGATCTTACCCATTCAAAAGGATTATCGTGGGAAATGGACCCCAAACTATGAGGGCCCATACGTCGTGAAGAAAGCTTTCTCAGGTGGAGCTTTGATCTTCACGAATATGGATGGAAAAGATTTAGTCCTCCATGTAAACTCAGATGCCGTAAAAAAGTGTAATACTGAAATAAGGAATACCCGCTAGGTTGAAAACCTAAAAAGGCGACCTAGGCAAAAATTAGGGTACAAAGAAATACCCGCTGGGTTGAAAACCTGAAAAGGTGACCTAGGCAAAAATTAGGGTACAAAAAATAATAATGGATACCCGCTAGGTTGAAAACCTGAAAGGGCGACCTAGGCAAAAATTAGGGTACAAAAAAAAAATACCTGCTAGGTTGAAAACCTGAAAGGGCGACCTAGGAAAAAACTAGGGTACAAAAAATATAATAAATACCTGCTTGGTCGAAAACCTAAAAGGACGTCCTAGGCAAAAATTGGGGTACAAAAAAAATATAATAAATACCTACTGGGTTGAAAACTTGAAAGGGAAACGTAGGAGAAGAAGGAGAACAACATCAACAACAACAAAAACAAAGAATATATACTCAAAAGGGCAGGACCAACAGTATCGATCGAACTATGGCACGAGAAGTTAGTACAGTCTACCCGTGAATTGCTAGTAACCAAGTCAGGTCTTCCACTCATTCCTTTTGTTTTATCTTATGTATATTCTTTTTTTTTTTTTTTTTTTT
>JBBPBP010000002.1:29604194-29692179 GCA_037974735.1 Cicer chorassanicum
TTTTTTTTACGACGAATATTGAACCTCAATATATTGATATATACTTTTATCATCTTTATAATTTAACTTTCTTTCAAGAATGCATTTTATGATTATCGTGTACTGGAAAGTAAAACATATACCATACCTCGATATAATGAATTGCGATAAAGTCGGATATATTAGAGGTTGTTTAGAGTGCATGGCAGACGACAATATGAGACCCTACTAAAGATTACAACAGTAATTCTTCTTCTTAAAAAAAAACAAAAAAAAAAAATATTTTTCCTTCTTTTATTAATGTAAATAATTTATTTATTTTTTAGTATTCTTTTTGGGGAAAAAATAAATGAATGAATAAATAAATAGTTTGTATACAATTAATTATAGGGTAACTGTTTTAACGGACGTTGTAGGGTGGTAATACTTTCCTTACTCTTAATCGACTCTCGAATCTGAATTTTTGGTTCAAAAATCATTATTTTAGGTTATATCCAATTTTTCCTTTGAATAAAATAAAATTGGTGGCGACTCATTTTTCGCGGACAAACCGGACGTGACACTAATACCTTCCCAGCACATAATCGACTCTCGGATTTGAAACTTGGTTTTAAAGACCATTATTTTTTGTTTTTAAGGGTTTCCCAACCTTTTTCCTATTTTAAATAAACTTTGGTGGCGACTCCTTTGTATTTGAGTAAACTCTCGACATTTTAGGTCACGATAGCTGGCGACTTCGCTAGTGAATTTTTTTAGAGAGTCAAGTCTAACATAATTAGTTGTGGAATTTTTTAACTTATTTTATATCTATTTGTTCTTCACTTTTTTTTTACTTTATGTGTTTATTATTTCTTAGTAGGTATTTGCTGTCATCATATTAATCTTTTGGACCACATTTTTAATTTTTAGAATTTTTGTGACGGGATTCGACCCTCAAAATCCCAAATTCCTACGTTTAGACCAGTTTTTTAAATTTTCGGATTTTTCATATTCACAAAAAATTTCAAAAAAATTTGTGTTATCTTTATTTAATTGTTAGAAACTTTTTGGTGGTATTTTTAAATTTTTTGGATTTTATTTGAAAGGGTTTTTCATTTTCCACTTCAATTTTAGCGATAGGGACATTGTTAGAATTTTCAGAATTGTGTGTTGCATTGCATTGTTATATTCTCATGATGCATGACTAGGACTAGTTTTGTGACTCTGCATTCCCTTGACCTTGAAATAGATAGAACTTTTCATTTACTTGGTAGACTTAATAGAGCTGCTAGTGCTAACAAGTCAGAGTTAGATAGTGATAGTGACAACTTGTTGCACAATATGGATGATATGAATAATAGAATCTTAAGACAACTTGATGCGCCTGATGTCACTTATAATGCATTGTGTATTGAATATCCTGAAGTTACTGTACCATTTGAACTTAAATCTGATTTAATACACTTGCTTCCAAAGTTTCATGGTCTTGCAGGTGAGTGTAACGCCCAAGAATTTTTTTGATCCAAAACGTTACTTGAAAACATATTGTTTAGAAAGATTTATGACAAATTTTTTTTCCATCTAACTACCTAACCTTTATTCATGCAAAAAATTAGTAACAACCATATTTATTTAATTCTATTAAGAAAATGTTTATTCAAGACTATAACAAGAAAAATAATAATTCCTAATGGAAGGGAACTCACTTCCGTATTTATAGAATCCTAGTGCATTTTAAAAATTGGTGACAAAAATTAAAAATAAACTTAGAATTATCGCGGCAACTCTATCATTACAAAATTGTATTGAAAACCCATTTTCATCCCCCATTCGCCGCACATTAATACTCATCAACTACTCTTGAATCTCCTCGAACTCATTAGTACCTAAAATGTTGTTGTAAGGGTCAGTTTTATCCATCATCCACATCAAACCAAAGTTAAACATATAGAAGAATAACACAAAATATATAAGAGTAAAAACTTCCAATTTAAAAGAAAAATAAATACACAAACCAATAAATTGTATAACAAAAATATATACATGATGCATGCTCCTAAAACTATATGATCCAGATATAAACCTGCCACTAAGGCAACTTCCACAAAGAAAAATCACCCATACCAATGGGGAAAACCTGCCACTAAGGCAACTTCCACACAGATCACCCATACCAATGGGGAAAAACCTGCCACTAAGGCAACTTCCACGAAGATTTGGGATCATACACACCATAAAGATTAACACGTTAACATATATAACAACAAGATTCAACTCCAACTCATAGATCATCATAAAAATTTGTCACATATAACATACAAATTCAACTCTTCTTTCATATTCATTATAAGAATTAAAACTTTATTACTTATAACATAAAATTCATACTTTATTTCATATTCGCAATAAAAATCACAACTTTATCATATATCACATCAAAATTCATACTTTACTTCTTAAAAATCATATATTAAATAATAAACTTAACACAAAGGATTGGGGTTTCATTATTTTAATTCATTAGTCTACATATTATTCCTTTTTAAAAAGCAAGCAATCACAATTATTAATTTCATGTCATCCAACCAACGGTTTAACTATAATTTGTGTGGGGAAAAGCCATTACCTTGGCCGCTTTTCTTCCTAGTACAAATCTCTAAGCCCCACGAAGTTGTTCACAAGGAAAAATAAGTTCCAAGCTTTGATGCACGAAGAAGAAGAGGTGATGGTGGCTAGGATTTTGGTATTCTTTACAGAATCCTGTTTGTAAAGGGTTTGTGATTGTGGCTAGGGTTTCAATATTCCTTTCTATTTAAAGCGAATATTTTTGGGTAGATAGTGTTGGGCCTAAATAAGGAATAGAAGGGAGAAAATATTATTATAATTCTTATTATTATTATTATTAGTTAACCTTCATCAATTATTAGTTAACCTTCATCAAAAACAAGGTATAAACTCCCAGCCCAACTTTCTACTCATTCAAATGGGTCGTGTGATACCAAGCCACAACCGTTAGCCCAAATTCTTCTTGCCTTAGAAATAAAAATATATCTACTAAATGATTCTTACTAACAACTTTACTAC
Organism: Cicer chorassanicum; assembly: GCA_037974735.1. NCBI lineage: Eukaryota > Viridiplantae > Streptophyta > Magnoliopsida > Fabales > Fabaceae > Cicer > Cicer chorassanicum. Next base: position 29,607,237 of record JBBPBP010000002.1, read on the forward strand.
AATAAGGCAAACAAGGCGAATAATTACCACACCTAATTTAATATTGGAAAATATATTTATAGATCCAAATTATTTTAAGTAATAATTTTAGAGGATGTTACAGTGAGGATCCCCACAAACACTTGAAAGAGTTTAATGTTGCGTGTTCTACCATGAAGCCTCAAGGAGTCACAGAAGACCATATCAAGCTGAGTGCCTTCCCATTCTCACTCCAGGTGCTGCCAAGGACTGGTTGTACTACCTTTTGCTAGGTTGTGTTACAAGTTGGAATGATCTGAAGAAGTTGTTCCTAGAAAAATTCCTCCCTGCCTCAAGAGTTGTTTCAATCAGAAAAGAAATATGTGGCATTAGGCAGATTGACAGATAATCCTTACATGAGTATTGGGAGAGATTCAAGAAATTAGTGGCTAGCTGCCCTCATCACCAGATTTCTGACCAATTACTCATCCAGTATTTTTGTGAAGGCTTGCTATCTATGGATTAAAACATCTTGGATGATGCTAGTGGGGGAGCACTTTTGATAAGCCTTGATTGAGAACATGTCCATTAATTCTCAGCAGTTTACAACCAGAAGCAATTCGAAAATGTTGATAAAGGGAGTGAATGAAATTCAAGCTTCTTCCCACAAGAATCTAGAAAGCAGACCTGATGAGTTTACATTTTTAGTAAAAAAATTGACAGTAGGTAAAGCCCAAGCAACAAAAGTCTGTGGTATTTGCACTTCTCCAGAGGATCCTACAGATCCATGTCCTACGTTAAGGATGATCCAATTGATGATGCTCCTCAAGCATATGCAGAAAACATATACAATCCTCAAGCCAACTATGATATATCGTCTAACATGTACAATCCTTGTTGGAGAAACCATCCCAACCTGAGATGGGGGAATTCATCTGCACAACAGCAACCTAGGCAGTAGCAAAACATTGTGCAGCAGTAGAACAATGCACAGTAGTAGCAAAACGCACCTTCATTGGAGGACCTTGTCAAACAAATGGCTGTCCAAAATCTCCAATTTCAACAAAGAACAGATTCCCCCATTCAGAATTTAGAGACAAAGATTGACCAACTGGCCACTTCAATTAATGAGATGTAGACTCAGGGATCAAACCAAATACCTGCCCAGTCAGTAGTAAATCCAAATGCTCCTAGTATCAGTGCAATTACCTTGAGGTTTGGCAATAATGTTAAAACATCAAAGGTACCGGAAACTACTGCTGTGAAAAATAACAATGTTGCTAAGGACACTTTGGTACCTAAAACTGTTGATGTTGAGCAAGATATACCACTTCATTTCCCTCAAAGGGCAGTGAAGACTAAGAAAATGGACGGCGCAGATAGGGACAAGGAGATCTTGGATACATTTAGGAAGATGGAAGCGAATATTCCCCTCCTTGAAGCAATTAAACAAATTCCAAGATATGCCAAATTTCTAAAAGAGTTGTGCACACACAAGAGAAGGTTAAAAGGTAATGAAAAGGTAAATATGGGGCACAATGTTTCAGCCATCATTCAACCCATGCCCCAGAAATGCAAAGATCTAGGAACTTTTTCCATCCCATGTACCATAGTCAATTTGAAAATGCCATGTTAGATTTAGGAGCTTCCATTAATGTTATGCCGACATCTATTTTTAACTCTCTTGCTTTTGGACCTTTATAGAGTACAAGTGTTACCATTCAATTGGAGAACATAAGCAATGCTCTCCCTACTGGACTGGTTGAGGATGTATTTGTTCGAGTTAATGAACTGATATTCCCTGTAGATTTTTACATTCTGGACATGAAGGGAGAGACTAAGTCCAACAGGGCAGCTATCATCTTAGGCAGACCATTCTTGAAAACTGCTAAAACATAAATTGATGTTCATGCTGGAACTCTATCCATGGAAATTGGTGATAGCATTGTAAAATTTAACATCTTTAATGCTATGAAACACCCCATGGAAGAGCATTCTATTTTTGAAATTGAATTGCTTGCTGATTTGGTTGATGACACGTACCCCGAGATGTTCGCTACTGATTTTCCTTCATATCTGGTTTTGATGATACTTATACTTGTGATTTTTGCACATATACTTAGTTGTGCTCTGTGTGTGCTAAGATCGAAGCTGCTTTGCAAGTTGATCATTGTGATGATATTGATATTTCTACTAACATAATTGATTTTGCAGACTTAGCTTCAACCACTAGTGTTGTACCCTCCATTGAGCAGCCACCGGCTATAGAGCTTAAACCTCTTCGTGAAAATTTGAAATATGCATATTTAGAAGGAGTTGGCAAGTTACCTGTGATTATTTCAGCCAAACTTGAAGATGAATAGGAAGAGAAGTTGTTGTAGATTTTGAGAAAACACAGGAAGGCAATTGGATGGACCTTGGCTGATATTCTTGGTATTACTCCATCCATGTGTATGCATAGGATACTATTGGAGGATGGGGTAAAATCAGTTAGGCTGCCCTAGAGGTGACTTATGTAAGACCCATAATTTATTTATAACAAGAATTAGGGCTTAATGTCTGACTTTTTTTACCGTATTAAGACCCGTATTTATTGTATGCAGTTTGTAAACTTGTTGTAAGTGTCTGACTTGCAAATTAATCTATGAAAAAATTATTCGGATGTTTCATTGATGCTAAATGACTATGTCAATATCTTGGCATTGTTGAAATTTCAAAAATAATTTTCTATCGAGTTTTTTTGTAAAAGGGGCAAAATATACCCGCTATTTAAATTTTGAAGTACTACGAATGGCACAAAAATTTAATCGGGAGTTTTATATATGGACCATAATGAGAATTTGATCTCGTTATATTTTTCCAAGCTAAGGAACAAAAATTCCGCCGGATAAAAATTTATTCGCGAAATTTTGAAAAGTTTTAATTTGTAGATTTATTATAAAAAAATCAGTTACTGAGGAATTTATTCGTCATGAAAATACGACTCGTTTAAGAACAAACTCGGAGATTGAGCAAGATGATGTAACATAAAGTCATAAAGTATCTACATATTTTTGTAGATTATAAATAATTTAACGAAAAGTTAGTGAAAATATCTAGATATTTTCTTACTATGTAGTAAGAAATTATAAGAACCAAAATTATATTTTTATGAGTGAAATATTTTTAAATACCACATGTGTAAAAAATAATTCAAATCTAAGACAAAAAGAATTTTCAAATTTTGAATTCGACGAAACTTTTTATTTAAGTTCTTAAATTATTTGAGATTTGATTTGTCAGAAAAATATTTTTCTGAGCAAAGAATATTAAATTTAATTATTTGAATAATAAAATTATTTTTATCTTAATAATAACTATTGATAAATACTGTACGAGTTTTAACTTATGATTAGATTTATCTGCGAGTTGAGTTGCGTCGAATAAATATTTTGGAGAGAAAGTTAGTTATTTTACACAAACTTGCCACATCTCTCTAAAATTTAATGTGTGGCTCACATCACATTGTGATCCCAATAAATAGAGCTTAAAGTCACAAAATTTTACTCCAATCCTTCCTTCATGTTACAACCATCAACATACTCCTTTTTCCTTTTTATTTCAAAATTTTCTACTTCTCATTTCTTCCATTTTTGAGCTTCCAATCACAAATCCTTCAACTACAAAGTTGTTTAACTACTTGAAAGGAATGCAAAATTTTATTTTTGTATTTGTTTGAGTAGCGTAATGAGTTATTTCAACTGACAATAGAAATTTTATTAGAGGGTTTAAGTTAGTAAAGTTAAGAAGATTTTTGCAAGTGTGTTTGGTTATGTTTTTTTTAATTAAAATGACTACTAGATGTTAAGGTGTTTGGGGAACAAAGTGATATATTTTTTTTATAAAAAAATACTCAAAGTTATGAATAGAAGATTTTAAAGTAAGCGAGTGATTGATAAAAAAGAAATTGATTAGTTTTCTTGGGTAATGTATCCTTGAAGTAAATTTTATAATTCCCTATGTTTAAAAGGTTAGCTCCTTGAATCTCGAAAATTAATCGAGATTGTTGACACCGAGTTAGCGTTGGGAGAACTCTGAAAATTTTATGTTTGTTGGGTTGAAATTTTTAAGGAAAAGCGATAGGAACAAAAAGGTCATTGCAAAATTTTTGAAATAAGTTTTGAAATAAAGTGGTAAATGAATTAAAATTTGGAGCCATTTAAAGTTTGAAACCATATGAGTTATTGTCTTTGATAACTTAAGGTGTTTTAAATTAGATTTGGATTTGGAAATTTTGGTGAAAACAAAGTTTCCATATTTATAGTTAGAACAAAAACAAATTTTAGTCTTTAATATTAAATTTTCAATTTTTATGATGAAATTTTACTTGGAGTAGCAAACTTTATGATTTTGAGAATAATTTCATATTTAAAACTTAAGAGTTCAAATCTTATATATGAAAAAGGTTTGAACAAGAAATATTGACATTAAGAACAAAGTTTCGATCTTAAGTTTTGAAGTTGAAAGTTTTGATTTTTATAGTAAAGATGTCAAGTTTATACTAAAATTCAAGGTTGGATAAGTATCTAGGTGTTTTGAAAAACAATGATTGAATATAATTTTTGCTTTTGATATGTGGTTTTATTAGAAATGAAGATTTTAGTTGAAGACTTAAAAGAAAATTATGAACTTGAGAAATATTTTGTGTTGATGATAAAATGTGATTTTGGTGTGAAAGTTTATATACAAAGCATAGTTAATAAAGATTTAGGTTTGAAAAATGTCAAATTGGAAGAATCATAATTATGAATAGTTAGAATATTGGAACTTTTAGTATTTCAGTTTTTTTATAAGATTTTGTTGATACAAGCCTTCTACTAATTATTCAAATATTAAAGTGTTGAAATTTATGAAGTTGATTGATGATTTAATCGAAATTTCAAACCATGTGAGTATGTTTGTCTTTGATTGATTTTGTTAAGAAAATATTTTGTCTTAAGTTGTTAAAGACAAAGATTTCAGTTGAACTTCAATAAGTTTGAAAAACAATTTCGAGATTTTCAAAGTGTGGCATAAGTGTTTTGAAATTCGCTATCGTCAAAGTACTTAAAACAAAGTCTTTTTGAAGTTTGGGAACCTAAGAGAAAAGTCAAACCCTAATTGATTTGAATAGTGGCCGAATCTAGGGTTCATTTGGTGGTTGGTTTTAAAACATGTATTGATTAAGTTAATTGATTGGTTTAAGGTACAAGGAAATTCAGATGTGTCTTTGGAATCGTCGGATAGGTTATGTTGACGTAGCGTAAGTTGCTTGTGAAATAAAGCACTGTCCAGGTAAGGGCACTTTCTAACGATATTATATATGCTTGAATGCAGAGTGTGTCTGCATACATGTTCCTTGTGCTCGTGGTGAATAAAGGTGCACACGATTGTTTATGTATTTGATGTGATTACATATTCATAACTTATAACATATGTGTTATGAATTTTTTCAATGAGAATATGTCTTTGGTATGCTCTGTGAAAAAGTATTAAAAATTATTAGTGTTTAATGAGTATTAAAAGAGGAGTCTTTTAATAGCTTCATTTACATAATGATTGATGTGGAAGAGTCAGAGTATGCTCATGCATTTCATAGTTATTGGTGACCGTGATGGGCCATGGGGAGGTTCTTTGAGTTGATTGGTCCACCTTATCCTTACGGGGATTTTTGAGTTGTGTAGGTCTGTGATAGACTGCACTCTTGTAAATCGTGCTGATCTGTGATAGGTGGCACCTCGGTAATTAGTCCTGGTATGTGATAAGCGGTACATTTATGATTTACGCCCCTCGATGAGGGTGTGGAACTTTGTTATATGATGATATTTATATGCATGCTTATTTATCAATTGATGTCATGTCGTGTTATGCTTTTGTGCTTTGTATTTTCGTATATATGTTGTTTTTAGATTGTGACCCTCTACTATTATTGTGGATTGGGCTTATGCTCCAGGTTCTTTGAGTTTCAGATTGGCAATCAGAAGCAATGAGGGTTGATGCCAGCCGTGGATCCTAAATACCCAATCATCCTCAGTTAGAGTTAATGATCAGCTTAGGGTTTTGTTTAAGAACTTTATTTATTCTCCTTTCCTTATTCCAATGTTGTTGTTGCAAAGGAAGTTATGTATGTGAAACAATTGTGACTTTTCTTTGGTCAATCTGAGTTGTTTAGTTGTAAGTAAGTTCGTTGTATCGAAACCATTTTATATAATGCAAGAATGATTCTAATCGCCACTTTTGGAAAATAATTTTACAATTAAATATTTTACTCTAATTTAAATTAAAGTACGATTATGAATATATTATTCGAAAGTGTTTAGTTGTTTAAAAGAAAAATTACACTCTTGCTGTTTAAAAATCGGGGTGTTACAACTTAACCCCTTAATTCTGGATGTTGTAATAAAAGAAGTGACCAAGATCTTATAAGTAGGCATCATATACCCCATCTCTGATAGTTAGTGGTGAGTCTGATGCAGGTAGTCCCTAAGAAAACTGGACTCATAGTGGTTAAAAATGAGAATAATGAACTTATCCCCACACGAGTGTAAAACAGTTGGAGGGTATGCATCAATTATAGGAGACTAAACCAAGCAACTAGAAAGAATCATTTTCCTTTACTATTCATTGATAAGATGTTTGAACGGTTGGTTGGTAAGTCACATTATTGTTTTCTTGATGGTTTTGTAGGTTATTTTTAAATCCATATTGCACTAGATGACCAAGAAAAGACCACATTCACTTGGCCTTTCGGCATATTTTCCTACAGGAGGATGCCATTTGGCCTATGCAATGCTCCTGTTTTCCAACGCTGCATGATTAGTATTTTCACTGATTTCATAGAAAATTGTATAGAAGTTTTCATGGATGATTTTACTGTGTATGGTTCCTCATTTGATGCACGCTTGAACAGATTAGATAGAGTTTTGCATAGATGCATTGAAACTAACCTTTTGCTGAATTATGAAAAATGTCATTATATGGTTGAACAAGGCATAGTTTTGGGACATGTGATCTCTAAGAAGGGGATGGAAGTGGATCCTACCAAGATTGATGTGATTTCTAATTTTCCTTACCCATATTGCATCCGCGAGATTCGTTCTTTTCTTGGCAATGCAGGTTTTGATAGGCGCTTTATCAAGAACTTCAGCAAGACAACACTTCCTTTGACAAATTTGCTGCAAAAAGATGTCACTTTCGCTTTTGATGATAAATGCAAGAAGGCGTTTGATTGCTTAAAGAAAACATTGATCTTAACTACCATCATTCAGCCACCCAAATGGACCCCCTCCCCTTTGAAATTATGTGTGATGCATCTAATTATGCAGTAGGGAAAGTCCTTGCACAAAGGGTTGGCAAGGCTTCCTATGTTATTTATTATGCTTCTAGGACTCTAGATTCTGCACAGGCTAATTTTACTACCATTGAAAAGGAACTTTTAGCTATTGTTTTTACTCTTGATAAGTTTAGATCATATTTGCTAGGTTCCAAGGTAGTTGTTTTTACTGACCATGCAGCTTTGAAGTTCTTGCTGAAGAAACCAAAAGCAAAACCGAGATTGATTCGGTGGATGTTGTTGCTCCAAGAATTTGATTTGGAGATTAAAGATAAGAGTGGAGCTGAAAATCATGTGGCAGATCATTTGAGAAGAATATAAATGGACGAGGACCCCACCCCCATTAAGGATGACTTCCCTGATGAGCAATTGTTACAGTTGCGTGAGGTAACTCCTTGGTTTAATGACTTAGTTAATTATCTAGTTGTTGGAGTTTTTCCTGCAGATGCATCTAGAGCACAAATACACAAACTTAAAAGTGATGCCAAATACTACTTGTGGAATGATCCATATCTGTGGAAATTCTGTAGTGACTAGTTGATTAGGATATGTGTCCCCTCATTCTTCATTTTTGTCATGCCTCTCAAGTTGGCAGACATTTTGGTCCTCAACAGATAGCAAGAAAAGTCTTAGACTCGGGTTTCTTTGGGCCCACTTTGTTTAAGGATGCTTTTGAGACTTACCGAACTTATCAACAGTGCCAAATAGCAGGAACTGCAATCACTCATATGAGTGAGATGCCTCAACAACCTATGCTTTTCTGTGAAGCATTTGATGTGTGGGGAAATGACTTTATGGGTTTTTTTCCTGTATCCCTTGGTTTGGTCTACATTTTACTTGTTGTTGATTATGTTTCGAAGTTGGTGGAGGCAATACCCACTAGGACTAATGATTCTAAAGTTGTTGCAGGTTTTGTTAGGTCAAATATTTATTATAGGTTTGGAATACCTCGAGCCATCATAAATGATCAAGGCACTCATTTTTGCAACTGCACCATGGACGCTTTGCTTTGGAAGTATGGGGTTGTGCATAGAGTTTCTACACCTTATCATCCCCAAAATAATGGCCAAGATGAAGTCTCAAATAGGAAAAACAAATAGATTTTAGAAAAGATGGTGTAACCACACAAGAAGGAATGGAGCCACCGGATAGAAGAAGCTTTTTGGGCTCATAGAACAACCTACAAAACACCAATAGGGATGTCCCCTTATTGAATTGTGTTTGGTAAGGCATGCCATCTCCCAGTGGAAATAGAGCATCGTGCTTATTGGGCAGTCAAGAGCTGTAACCTTGAGATGGAGAAAGTAGGTTTGGAGAGAAAGCTTCAATTACAGCTACTTGAAGAGCATAGGCTAGAATCTTATGAGAACTCCATAATCTATTTGGAGAAAACTAAGCACTTTCATGATAAGATGATTTCTTGGAAGGAATTTTCCATTGGCCAAAAAGTTTTACTGTTCAACTCCCGTCTGAAAATTATGGCTGGGAAACTTCGATCCAAATGGATTGACACTTTTGTTGTTACTAACACTTTTCCTCATGGTGCAGTGGAAATAAAAAGTGAAATAAAAAAATAAAATAATAAATATAAATATATAAAAATTAATAAATAAATAAAAATGTGTGTTGCATTGCATGCTTTTTCATCGGATTTTGTGGTTGCAAATGTTGTGATCTATTTTGGGTTTCTAGCATGATTGAATAGTATCTCTACATTCTTGGTACAATAAGTTAGATTAGAACGCTAAATTATGTATCATCTGTGATAGGTTATTAACATTTGTGAGATTTTGAGCCTTATTATGGATGGAACACTCTTTTCCATTTTCTTTTTCTTCTGTTTGATCTCACTCATGATTGCTAGTTACGCTAGGGCATTTGTTTCTTGTTAAGCTACTGGACAAATAAGCTTACCCTACAATTATCCATTTGTTTAAGCCCCTTTGAGCCTAACTATCCCATTCTTTGTTTTATAGCTCATTACAAGCCTAAAAGTGAAAAACAATGAATTGACTCAATCTTGGGGGATAAAGGAGTCCTTCTTTAAATAAGTGTGGGGGTGCTCAACTTGTTTGTTAGTTAGATTTGAGGTTCATTTTATAATATATATATATTGATGAATAAATGAGGAAAATGGTTGTGTCGTGAACAAAGAGAGTGAGAATAAAAGTCAATGATATTTTGTTGAGTTACCTCTCAATGTTATTTTTCTCTCTTATTCATTACTCCTTTATCCTCTTTGATTTTTAGCCCTAGTCCCCTTAGGATTATCTCACCCTTACATTGGCCCCGTTACAACTTTAATAAAGACCTTTTTATAATTATGTGCATGTGTTTTCAAATATAGATGCTAGAGGCTTGTCAAGCCTATGGTAGTGCTAGCTTTCATGACGCTTTGAGTGTAAACAGTAGCCCAAACATTTGAGTGGTTGAGAGAATTTTATATCTTGTGAGGACTCTATCACTTATGATGCATTCTTTAGTTAATTTGTCATGTTGTTTTCCTTGGTTGTGATAAAAAAGCTATTCATGATTGCCTTAAGCTAGAAACATTTTTTTTGCTCACCACTTTGCATTCCTGAGAATATTTGGAATCACATGCATTACTTTGCTCGGAGTGCAAAAGCTTAAGTGTGGGGGTATTTGATCAAAGCATTTTGGGCACATGTTTCTAGTTTTTTACTGTGACATTTTAAAAGCTCTTTATAGCTTACATTAATTTTTTAGCTTGTTTCTAAACTTTTGGTCGAAATTGAATTTTAATTTTATTATTTGCATATTGACCCCTGCTCTCTCTGTAGGCCATAACTTGAGTTGTGGTTATCGGATTGATGCATGTGAGTAAGCGTTGGAAAGCTAAACCTCACAACTACAACTTTTGTGTTGGAATAAAATCCCAATGCCGAACTTTACTAGGTCTAAACTGCAAGTTTCGTTATTTGAGTTTTTGTAATAATTTTAATTAGCGGGCCACTTGTTTTAATGCTCAAAAGCGAGTACAAAATATTCGGAGTTTTCTTCTTTTTCTTAGATAGGCAATTTTTCATATTCAAAGAAATATAAACAGTTCATATTTTATTTCATGGAAGGCTAATTTTCTCAATTGATCCATTGTTTTAGGGTTTCATCTAACACTTTGAGGTTCAATTATAATCTTATTTTTGCATTATGATTATATTTCTCTTTATTCGATTATATTGTTATTCTGATTGCTTAATTCAAATTTCAATAGGATTGATTAAACTAGTTTGACAGAATTTGGTTTCTACATTAATTAAATTATAGTTTTGCGACACTTGATTGTTAACTCTAATATATCGATGACTAAGATGCTTAATCCGGTCAAAGAAACTGAATTCATATAGGGTTGATTATGCTTTTTTGATCAATTATATAGTCAAATAGGAATATAGTCACGATTTAGAAATTAAATCCGTTGATAGAATATGTGATAGGTCTGAAACTCTCAAATAAGTGGATTAATCGTTTTCTTAATCTGTTGGTACACAAATTTGAAAACTCCCCTTTCTAATATTATCATCAGAAGTCCTTGCGAAACGATTTGAGTTATTACCTATACCTACGTTTTATTACTTGTATTTGACCTGTGTGCGACAACAGATATTTATTATCTTAAAAAAAAAGGAATAGTAAAAAACAAAAACAAAAATTCAACTTTTAAGTCTTTTTGTGTGATGAAAAAAGGAGGAAAAAGATAATTGAGAAAAATTACTTCATATACAGGTGTAGAGAAAAGAAATGTAAAACCACTTAGTGGGAGCCTTTAGTCATGGGGAGTCAAGTAATAAAAGCAAATAAATTGTTATCAAAATAAAATACAGTTTTGTCATCATCAAAAAGGGGGAGATTGTTGGAACCAAGTTGGCTTTCCTCTTGAGATTTTGATGTTAACAAATGTATTTTATGAGAAGTGTGGACTAATGCCTTCATTAAGTGTGCAACAATTAGAACAAGAAAACTAAAGGAAGGTATTGGAGGAAACGACCAGAGGAAAGGACCAAAGGAAGTGACCAGAGGAACACAAAAGCATATGAGTATGCCTTTGAAAGCAGCGGGCCTCTAAAGGTTACGAAGACTGCCTCAGATATTTGGGTATGAAGACTGCCTTTGATAACTGGGTCTGAAGACTACCTTTGAAAACGATCTGAAGATTGAATTTGAAGCATGCTTGTGAAGCCCATTTGTGCCCCTGATGTGCACAAACTCAACATGCCTCTAAAGAGTTTATATCAGGATATCATTAACTCTGAAGAGATTGTTCAAGCCATGCATTCAAAGCTCATATTCCGTTAATCAAAAGCTGAAACACACTCAAAATGATGCGTATGATATGCACCCTCTAATGTAAAACTAACTTAGATGACTCAACAATGTGATTTGCCCAAAGCCACTACTTGAAAGTCACACATGTGATCCGCTATCGCACATGGGTCAAATACAATTGAAAATAAATGAAAAAAGGGGTAATAACTCGAGTCGTTTCGCAAGGACTTCTGATATAATAATATTAACCTAATTGAGAGTTCAAATTCAGAAAGGGGGTTTTTTTTATAATGATTTAGTTTGAACAGATGAGCAAAATGATTAATCCACTTATTCGAGTTTCAGACCTATCACAGATTCTATCAATGAGTTTAATTTCTAATTCGTGATTCTATTCTTATTTGACTATAGAATTGATCAAACAAGTGTAATCAATCCTATATGAATTCGGTTTCGTTGACTAGATTAAGCATCACAATCATCAAAATATTACAATTAACGATCAACCGTCGCAGAATTATAATTCAATTAAATTAGAGACTAAAACCAAATTCCGTCAAATAAATTTAATTGATCCTATTGAAATTCAATTTAAGCAATCTGAATATCAATATATCAAATAAACGAAAATAGAATCATGAACCAAAATCGACAGTGTAAAAAAACAAGTGCTATGAAACAAGAAAGGAAAGAAACTCCAAATATATAGTGCTCGGTTTTGGGCTAAAAAAACAAGTGACCCGCGATTTAAAATTATTACAAAAATCCAGATTACAAAATCTGCAATTTAGGCCTAGTAGAGTTTGGCACTGAGATTTTATTCAAACATAAAAGTTGTAGCTCTGATTTTTAGCTTTCCAATGACTGCTTGCATGCTTCAATCTGATATCCAGAGCTCAAGATATGGCCTATAGAGTGAGCAAGGGTCAAAATGCAAATAATAAAATTATAATTCAATTTCAACCCAAAGTTTAGAAACAAGCTAAAAAATTATTCTAAGCTATAAAGAGATTTTAAAAAAACCAAATTAAAATGCTAGAAACATGCGCCCAAGTGCTATGATCAAATTCCCCCACACTTAAGCTTTTGCACTATGTGCAAAGCAATGCATGCGATTCCAAATATTCTCAGGAATGCAAAGTGGTGAGCAAAATAAAAAATTTAAACTTCAAGGAATATGAGATTCATGAATAATTTTCACAACCAAGGCAAACAAGAGGATAAATTAACTAAAGAATGCATCATAAGTGTTTGGGTTACTGTTTACCCTCAAAGCACATCATGAAAGCTAACACTACCATAGGGTTGGCAAGCCTCTAACATCTATATTTGAAACACATGCACATAATGATCAAAAGGTCTTTATTCAAATTGTAACGTGGCCAAGGTAAGGGTGAGATAATCCTAAGGAGACTTGGGCAAAAAATCAAAGAGGATAAAGAAGTAATGATAAAGAGAGAAAAATAACATTGAGAAGTAACTCAACAAAATATCATTGACTTTTATTATCAACTCTCTTTGCTCACAACACAACTATTTTTCTCTTTTTATTTCTCATTTCATTTTTTTCTTTTTCTTTTTTTTTTCGATATATAAATATATACATATTATATACATATTTTTTTTAAAAAATTATAAACCTCAAATTTAACAAACAAGTTGAGCACCCCCACACTTATTTAGGGAAAGACTCCTTTATCCCCCAAGATTGGGTCAATTCATTGTTTTTCACTTTTAGGCTTGTAATGAGCTATATAACAAAGAATGGGATAATTAGGCTCAAAGGGGCTTAAAAAAATGAATAGTTGAAGGGTGGGCTTATTTGACTAGTAACTTCACAAGAAACAAATGCCTAGATCATTTCAATATATGCATGCGGACAAGAGTTAAGCCAAGTTCTAGCGTAACCAGCAATCATGAGTGAGATATCACACAAGAAAAAAAAAAGATGGAAAAATGTATTCCATTCATAATAAGGCTCAAAATCTCACAAAGGTAAATGATCTATCACGAATGATACACAATTTAGCATTTTAATCCAACTTATTTTACCAAGAATGCAAAGATACTATCCAATCATGCCAGTCCAAACAAACTCACAACATTTACTCACAACATTTACAACCACAAAATCTGATGAAAAAGCATGCAATGCAGTGCACATTTTTATTTATTTATTTATTATTATTATTATTATTATTTATTTGAAATTCTAAAACAAATAAAATTCTAAATAATACCCCCCACACTTAAATTACACATTGTCCTCAATGAAAGTAATAAGTATAAATTAAGAGTAAGGAAAGGGAGTTCCCTGTTCAAACTTCAGTGTAGGTGGGCTTTTCCAATGAGAGTTCTTCTATGGTAGTATCTTCAAGCACAGAGCTCTCATGGAATAGCTTGAGGCTTTGTTCATTTACTTTGAATATTTTGTCGGTATTTTCACTTTTTATTTCCATTGCACCATGAGGAAAAGTGTTAGTAACAACAAAAGGACCAATCCACTTGGATCGAAGTTTACCTTCCATAATTTTCAGACGGGAGTTAAACAGTAAAACTATTTGGCCAATGGAAAATTCCTTCTTAGAAATCATCTTATCATAATAAGACTTAGTTTTCTCTTTATAGATCCGGGAGTTCTCATAAGCTTCTAGTCTAAGCTCTTCAAGTTGCTGCAATTGAAGCTTTCTCTCCAAACCTGCTTTCTCCATCTTAAGGTTGCAGCTCTTAATAGCCCAATAAGCATGGTGCTCTATTTCCACTGGGAGGTGGCATGCCTTACCAAACACAATTCGATAAGGGGACATTCCTATTGGTGTTTTGTAGGCTGTTCTGTGACCCCAAAGAGCATCTTCTAGCTGACGGCTCCAGTCCTTTCTGTTTGGCTGCACCATCTTTTCTAAGATTTGTTTGATTTCCCTGTTTGAGGTTTCAGCTTGCCCATTAGTCTGGGGATGATAAGGTGTAGAAATTTTGTGCACAACCCCATACTTCCGAAGAAAAGCGTCCATGGTACGATTGCAAAAATGAGTGCCTTGATCACTTATGATGGCCCAGGGTATTCCAAACCTGCAAAAAATATTTGATCTGATAAAACCGGCAACAACTTTAGAATCATTAGTCCTAGTGGGTATTGCTTCCACCCACTTTAGAACATAATTAACAGCAAGTAAAATGTAGACAAAACCAAAAGATACAGGAAAAGGGCCCATAAAGTCAATGCCCCACACATCAAATACTTCACAGAAAAGCATAGGTTGTTGAGGCATCTCACTCATACGAGTGATTGTTGTTCATGTTATTTGACACTGTTCACAAGTTTTGTAAGTCTCAAAAGCATCTTTAAACAAAGTGGGCCAAAAGAATCCCGATAGTGGGCCAAAGTGGGCCAAAAGTCTGGCTAAAATGATAGACGCCCTGTTGGAATTATTCTCTCCCTCCATGTCCAGAATGTAAAAATCTACAAGAAATATTAATTCATTTACTCAAACAAGTACATCATCCACAAGTCCACCAGGGCGAGCATTGCTTCTATTCGCCAATTGAATGGTAACACCTGTACTCTGTAAAGGTCCAAGAGCAAGAAAGTTAAAAATAGATGTGGGCATAACATTAATGAAAGCTCCTAAATCTAACATGGCATTTTCAAATTGACTATTGCCTATGGTACATGGAATGGAAAAAGTTCTTGGATCTTTGCATTTCTAGGGCATAAGTTGAATGAGGGCTGAAACATTACGCCCCATGTTTACTCTTTCATAATATTAACCTAATTGAGAGTTCAAATTCAGAAAAGGGGTTTTTATAATGATTAATCGTTTTACGCATCTGTTCAAACTAAATCATTATAAAAACCCCCTTTCTGAATTTGAACTCTCAATTAGGTTAATATTATTATATCAGAAGTCCTTGCGAAACAACTCGAGTTATTACCCCTTTTTACATTTATTTTCCATTGTATTTGACTCGTATGTGACAGCGGATCAACCTGCCTCTGAATTTTATCATCCATGAAACACAACATCTTACTCCAAAAATAAAGTCAATGGCTCTAATGGAAAGTAAACAACTCTGATTGAAAGAATTCATTCTGGAGAAATGACTTATCCTACTCAAAATTTCTAAATATCCAAGATCAAGCCCGAATCGATTCCTGCTCCAATCAATCAAGAGTATGAAGGAAGGTTCGCGTGAATAAGTTTTTGAACCTAATTTGAAACTAGATATGATTCCAAATTATAATTGAAAGAAATCTTTAACCAAGGAGAAAAGAAGATATGGAAAAATATTGTTCACAAGAAGATATGGTCAAAATATTGTTTAGAAGAAGATATGGTCAAAAAATTGTTCAGAAGAAGATATGGTCAAAATATTGTTCACAAGAAGATATGGTAAAAATATTGTTCACAAGAAGACATGGCCAAAATATTGTTCACAAGAAGATATTGTCGATATATTGTTCACATAAAGATTTGCTCCGAATTTGTTGACAAGAATGAAAAACTCATAATTATTAACAAGAAGATACACTCAAAATTATTCACAAGTAGAACCAATTAGAATTATTCACAAAAAGATACACTCATAATTTGTTCGCAATAAGGTACATTCAGAATTTGTTCACAAGAAAGAAATAATCCGAATTTTACAAGGACAAAAGTGAAACCCTGATCTATTCTATAAATAGATACTCAAGGCTGAAACATAAAGCATGAATTCATATACTCATAAATCCATACATTTCAAAAAAACTTCTGAGAGCTCAAATTTCCTAAGTATTCAAAGTTCAAAGGTTTAAGTTCTAGAGAAACATTTTCTCAACAAAATATTTTCTAAATGTTTTAGTGTGAGAAATCAATTGTGAAAATCTTCTTAGTAGAAGCAAAACACAATCAGTTCAAATCTTGTGTAACCCAGCTCGATAATGGCTTTATTGTTCCTCAAGCAATCTGTGGTTTGCAGTTTGTATTGAAAAGACTGAAATGCCCCCGTTTCTTTTTTTAAAATAATAATTTAATAATAATATTAATATTATTAAAGAAATTATAACCAATACCAACCCCACTTTCTTTTTCTTTTTCCTATCTCAGTTTTTCCTCCTTCTTCTTCTCATTTTTCTTCTCTCCCTCTCGGCCAAGCCCCTCCCCCATTTTTTTTGTTTTTTTTTCTTCTTTCCTTCTCCTTGCTTTTTCTCATTCCACAATACTGAAACCCTTAACCCTTAGAAGGAATTTAATATCCCCAAGAGCATATTTTCTCATACTCCTACAATTTCTCTTGGTTAGGATTTTGGGTTAGGGTTTGTGCTTTAAGGAAGGAGGAGGTACCCATCTCTTGAGAGTTGTTTATTGAGACTCTTTGAGGTAAATACACAACTCTTATGCTATTAATAAATCTCTAGGAAATGTAGTTTTGTTTAAAAATCTTATTTTTGTGCTTAGAGTAGATTTAATGACTTTTTTTTATTGTTTCCTAAAGTTAGCTAAACTTTAGAATAATTTTTCTAAAGTCTTGAGAATATTCTTGATATTAAGATTTGTCAGCTGAGTTCCTGCCGGCTACTCTGGGAGTTGTTGGAGAACAAACGTAGCTGATTCTCCATAGTTGTGAGTTGACGACGGTCATCGTCATTTATTTTTTATAATGCTATAATTATTATTTTCTTACTCGTTTTCTATGTTAAAGTGATTATTTAAAAATTTAGGAAACACAACCTTTGAAATTTATCTCGATTTCGTCATTTATTTATTTTAATGGTCCTTCTTATATAATATGTGAATTGTTTGATTTATTTATGAGTTATAAAAGTATTAAAAAATATAACTGGTTATGCGACTGAATATGTTTTCCATGAATTACGATGAAATGAGAAATGATTTTTTAAGCGTGTTTTTCGAAGTCGTTGTTATAATTACGAAAACGTTGACGGCGTTAGGTGCACCTAGGCCTCTTTGATCGAAGACCATTTTTTGTAAAGTTTGTTGAGTTATAATGTAGTTTGCAGCTGTTGGAGTTTAGATAGTCTTTTGAGAAATGTATTAAACAATTAGATTATGCTCTTTGAAATATCAATTAACTGAGTTAATACTGTTAACAGGGATTTTATAAATTTGGGAATCATGAAGTTACAGAGGATACTCTGTCGAAATTTAGTGAAAAATTATATATTTATTTTCGAAATGATTATTCAGAACTATTTATTTGATAAATTGTTAAGTTAGTTCATAGGCTTGCTAGGCTAGGAGTATAGCTTCTGCGCCGATCACAACGTATAGTTTTTGGGTCGTGGCAAAGACCTAACTTGTTAGTCTAAACTAACTTCACACAATCTTACTCTTGACAATCACAAAGGAATGACTTTGAGAAATTTTACAATATGTGATGCAGTTTTTGGGTTCTTTGCTTGGGGTGTACATAGGCGCGGGTCGACCCGTCAATCCGATCACCCAACCCAACCCAACCCGATTTGTACACGTATCTGATCACTTTCCGGTCCGACCCAACTCAACCCGTTGAAACCCGCTTATATTTGGTTCGGGTAATGGGTTCAACAATTTGAACCCGTCGACCTAACCCGGTACCTAGTTATAATTTTTTTTAAAAAAAATTTGTTTGGCAGCCCAATAGGGTTTCATTACTCTTCTTTTTCTTCAGATTTTCAGTAACCGTCATCTACCATCTTCTTCTGTTCCATACGTCTACCTTCTTTTTCTGTTCCATATTTGGGTCCACCGCGTTGCTGTCGCGTTCTTCTTTTATTCCGCAGGTGCTCATAACTAATATTTATTTAAATGTTATATTTTGTTATAGTTTTGCATAATGAAGGTATGAACTGAAAGCTTATGCTTATGATGAATTTAGTTTAAATTTTTTACATTTGTTAAATACAAAATTTTTGAGTTAAATACTATTTATGAACAAAAATGATGCTTATGCAAAAGCTTATACTTATGTTGAATTTAATTTAAATTTTTTACATTTAAATCTATTAAACACTTTTTTTAGTATTGTATTTGAAAATAGTAAGTACTCTAAAAATAAACAAATGAAGAACTACTATTAATAAATTATGGCAGCTTAGTAAAATAAAATGGTTGGTGAGTTATCTGTAATGATGAACTTATTAAGTGCTTGGACTTGAAGTGGTTGAACTTTTTGCATATTCCCAATTGTTCTCTTCCATAATTTAAGGAATTTGTTAAGTGCTTGGACTTGAATTTTCATATTTTATTGATTTACTGTTGTTGAATTTATTTATGTATTTGAAGATTGTTGGATTTATTTTCTTGTGTGAGTGGTTGTTGGCTTTTTTAAAGAATTGAACGATGTGATTGAAATTTTATAGCTTTTGAGACATTAATGTATTAAATATATTTTCATTCAATATATTTTCCCGTAAAATAAAAAACAGGTTATTATTGATGTATAACCCGTCAATCCAACCCAACCCAACCATTCTTGATCGGGTCGATTCGGGTTAAATGAAAAAAATACGGGTTTAGAATTTACCCCAACCCAAAGATAATCGATTGGATTGGGTATCGAATTTTGTCAAAACCGGACCAACCCAACCCACGTACACCCCTATTTGCTTATGAAAACTCAAAGACAAATTGCAGAAGTAAAGGAAAATGTATCAATACACTTAGAATGTATGAACCATTACTTTTTAGTGAAAAGTTGAAGTGTGTATGATTAAAGAAGAGTTTTCATAACTTGTATACAAAAAAAAGTGAATGATGTTCTTTGCTTAAGCTCTTTCTCTTCAATTGCAGCAACCACTCCTATATATATATGAAAGGACCTTTAGATTGCTGTAGAAAAATAGAGCTATTGGGCACACCAATCTATGCAAAAAGTAATCTCTTTGATGAGTTTTTTCTCACTTTTAGTGTAGAACAAAGAAAACGTTATCTTCTTAAGTAGAACATTCTTCTAATTTTTGTGAAGGATGAGTGGGTTCCAAAAATCAGATGCTTGTGAAACCTCTAAGTCAGTTTCTATAGCGGCATGGGGAAGGAGTAAAGTGTTTACTAACATAAGTACTTGATTTTGTCTTTTTGTGTTTTGCAAGTGGGAGAACAATGAAATTGTTCTCTTCGGATGAGCTAAACGTTCTCTTTGTAGGAAGAACGTTCTCTTGATTTTTGTGACCAAATGGTAGCTGAAAAGTATGAGGAAGGAGACACTACAAGTTGCTTTTTTGATGAAGCATGGGGAAAGGAAAAAGTTATAGCTATCAAATGGTAAGAATGTTCTCTTCAAGTCATGAAACATTCTTGGAGTGTCAAAGCTTGATTGTTGGGCTATTATTTTCCCAAAAGAAATCCAAAACCGTGCTAGCTTCATTGTTCCTTATCATTTTTGTATAGTACCTACCATAAAGAATGTTTTTCACATTACCCTTCAATCATTTTTGTTCAACATCAATGTTGTTCCTTATCCATTTGGGAGTTGACTTAAATGCATATAAGGTGCTAAAACTTGATTCAACATGTGAGAAAGTTTTCTGTCACGAATTCCGAGCAAGCAAAATGTTCTTCTTCGTCAAGCAGAACATTTTTTAATATTTTCAACAACATTCTCGTCAATAAATGATGTGGTAAATGAATCAATCTTGAAATGATTTGTTCTTTGAATATACCAAAATACATTAATAGTAACGTTATTAAATATACTTTTAAGAGGCAATTTAGCAGTAGAGAGAAAATCAATCAAATAAGAGGGTAAAACTTCATTCAATTTTCATTAAAAAAAATAATAGTTTAACGCATCACATTCACACAAATAAATATCGCTGCATCAAAATAATATTGGATTCCTTAATTATAACAATGAGATAGAATAACTACTCTTTTTTGAAAAATACATCGTTAACATCCTAGTCAAAAGACATAATTAATTTCATGATAATACTTGATTTTCAATAATTTTATAAAAATATATTTCAACTTAAGACTTGATAAGATACAATAGAAAACTCCCAACTGGCATCACGTATCAAAGAATGGATCACAAACTGACACCCTGTAATATGTTTTCACAGACGCACACACAAACAATGAAGTAGGTCAGTTTCAAAATCATGTTGATAGTATAATATAAGTAAGGAAAACACGAAGTAATCAACATAGAGCTGTATAAAAAAATATGGTATATCAAAACATTTAGTGAAATAATACTATATTATAACATCAAAATAACTCAAGGAAAATCAATATCTTATTTTAACATCAAGTCATCTAAGAGAAACCATTATCACATTAGACACACATTAATCACAACAAAAAAATCACAAGTGCAATGCTATGCATGCTCCTAAAAACTATATGATCCGGATATAATACATGTCACTAAGGCAACTTTCATACATAAAATCACCCATGCCAATGTGGAAAATATAATGTACACCACAAGGTGGCAACCCCATATCATCCATAAACTAGCGAGTAAGATGATATACCAACAAAGCAAATGAAGAAAATTCTTGAGACGATGGTCAATGATGCAAGAAAGGATTGATCAATGAAACTTGATGAAGCAATTTTGACCTATTGAATAACTCTCAAGACCCCTTTCGGTATGTCACTATATCAAATTGTGATGGTAAGGCTTGTCATTTACCACTTGAGTTGGAGCATCGAGCATTTTTGGCTACAAAGTACTTGAGTTTAAACCTGGCTACAAAATACTTGAATTTTGATCTTAGTACTGTAGGGTCAGGCATGTGTACTATATTTGCAAAAAGATAGTCTATATCTTCATAGGTTTCAACAATTGAACTATTGAAGATAAATCTATCCGTTGAGCTTAGACTAACTCCCATAAATCACTCCTCAATATATGTATGACAATCAGAGGTAACAATGAGTACGGGATCAGAAGACAGAACAATCAGAGTACTGTCTTACAGACCATTAGAGCAAGTAGGTTATCAATGGATGTATAATATAAGAGAAAACATATTATGGATGATTATCAGACGATGCACACAGGCAGAGGGTACATTGATTAGAGGATGTCTTACAGATCATCATATCATTAACTTTTGTTAGACAGTTGACTTTTCTAGAGGCATTGACTTTGTCAGAGGGTTGACTTCTCCAGAGGAATTGACTTTGTCAAAGCGTTGATTTTCCAAAGGGGACGACTTTATCAGAGGATACAAAAAAGTTCAGAGTCATACGCTTGATGAGATTAGAGGCAGAGACAATAACTTGCTTGTCACACTTGTGAGAGATAGAGGCAGAAGAATCTTGTTACGCATGTTAGAGACAAAGGCAGATTAATTCTTGTTACGCTTATGTATTAGAGGCCGAGGAACATAATCAAGTTGAGTTTATCATAGAAAACTGAGGTACTAAGTACTCGAATCCCAAAGTCAACTGAAGTTTGCGACAACACGGGCGCGTGTCACCAGAATTTACGCTATCAAGCTGACGTAAAGTCTTGGTTTCTCTTGCCTTCGTCTAGTCATTAGAGGATATACCTTATATAGCGAGACATGTTTTGTTGCGCTTGTTTCATAGTGTATTTCTTTTGTTTTATTATATCTTGCTCCATTAGAAGATTTCTAACACACTTGTTAACATAACTTTTGCCTTTAATATGCACACTTAGCATATATAGTTAGGGGATAGTTGTTTTTTATTTACATGTATTTGTTTTTATCAAAACATCAACCAGAGAATTGTATTTAAAATGTACTTTTCCACTAACATCATTTTCATAAATAAGATATAGTGACTTAAATGATATTGATTCGATAAATATAAGGGAAAAAAATATGTATATCGTATTGAATCGATATTAATCAGGCCAATGTCTTATCTATAAAGATGAGGAGTGTCGTGAGCTATTACATTTGAAGATTATTGTCGATTATCGTTTTAATTTTTTATGATTTTTAATTACCGGTTCATGGTGGACCACATATTAAAGTGATCTACTATAGAACTATAGAACTCACCAAAAATGTATATTTACTTTACTAGGACGAAAAATATATTTAATTTTACATATACTAAAATTAAAAAGTAATATATTAACACGACTAAAAACAAAGTTTGAGATAAAGGGTCTTCTATGAATTTTCACATTTTATCGTAAAAATTATTAGATATTTATTATTATGAGTAGGAAAAATTCAGATAAAATGAAATTTTATTTTACGATCACTTATGATAAATAATATTTAGTTATTAAAAAAATTTAAATGATAGAATATAGTTTTATATTTTTAAAAACTTATTTAACTATTAATTTAAAAATTAAATATAACGGTAAATATCAAATTCACGCATGTGTAGAGTAGAATTTCTCTTTCAACATAAAATGAAACAGCATTGACTTTATCAAGAGAGCGTTAAATTAAGATTCTTAGGCTATGTGATCGGTAATTAATTAAGCTTTGCTAATCCACTACACTACTCGCACATTCTATTCCCTGAGACTTTATATCTATTAAACATGCATCCACTGAAAGATTCTACGCTTTTATATTTATCTTATAGTTTTTACTCTCCAATAGAACCGTGTTTTTCCAATGTAAGCTGAAATGTAAAGAGGTTTTGCAATATGTGGCTGGAAAAGGCAGCATTACACATGCAATGCAGGCATCGAGAGAGTGATGCTCACACCTTTAAGCTGAAATCCACACTCCTTGAGTGGGGTTGCTTGTGCCATAACAACTCCAACAACTTCTCTTCTTGTTATATAAACACCAACTCTCTCCAACCATTTACTCAAACACAACACAACTCACACCAACTCTATCTAACTTGAAGTATTTCATAGGATATGCTATTTATAGAAATGTAATTGCCTCTTCAGTGACATACCACGTTTGTGGTAGTTACTTTTGTTGAACTAAATTTCAAGACTATTGGGCTAAAGGCCAACACACTCTCAAATAGTGAGGCATCAACCTAATCATTTTGATCGTATGAACTTTCTTGATTTCTAGCCTCTTTGATTATCTTTTCATGTGGTATTGTCATACTACATAGATATTCCCAATGAAATTCTTTCATGGCTTTTCTTAAAACTTTGTTTTGTAACCATGGCCATAATATGTTGGCATTCACTTTGAAAATTTTGCCATTAACATAGGTCCCCCAAATTTTTGTAGTTTCTTGTCGATTGGGAGGATTTAACATTTGGGAACTTTTCACAAAAAATGATTCCATCTTTCAATCTTGCGACAAAATAGCGTCATCATCGTCTACCGTTTGAATATAGTTCCCCACTGACTTTCATTTCTAGGTATATTAAATGATAGAATAGGGTTTAGAAACCACATGATTCCTTTTTCAAGGAGACAACAATTTTTTATTTTATTCAATTATCTCGTATCGCTGTAAAAACGTAATCATGTTTAGTAGCAACTACTTCTTACTTTTGGGGTAGGACTACTAATTCTTTTTGTGCTCCATTTGAGATGATGGATCTGATACTCTTTGACATTTCGACTCTTACTTACCTTTGATCTGATGGTTGTGTTATTAATTCCTATACTAAAGAAGAGTATTCTTTTGATATTTACAATCACAATGTTTGTTTTTTCTCTTCTTTTGTCGCCACTTATAACTAAACACATGATGAAGTTAGCGACAAAGAGCATGTTCCTTTTCTGCAATTATGGTTCTCTGCTTATGTCCATTGTAACCAATTGACATATGCCAGTACAGAACTCAATCTGATTGTCGTAAATTTTCATAGAGGGAACAAAGCTAGCTCTAGGCCAATACATATTTGTTGACTTTTTTTATACTATGTATGAAAGGCACACAACTATATATTTAAAAAATAAAATAGAATGCAGGTTGTAGGGTTTTGGCCCTCAAAATTATAACTTTAATAAAAAAAATATAAATTATATTATTTTATATTTTTTGGAAAGATAAAATATTATATTATTACTAACATACAATGCTCAAGATGCGCCTCAAAAAAGAATTGAGTACTTGGCTAAACCACCACTCCCATGAAAGATAACAAAAAACATAATCCTCTCCAAAAATACAAAATGAGCGCCTCCAGTTCAACTATTACTCTAACCCCAAACAAGCGTGCACACATGAGCACCTCTAAAAAAACTATACGATTTTTCTTCTGTTGCCACCACCACAACCATAGTTGAACTTGATCGATCAAATGAGTAGCAAGAAAAAGTTTACACTCAAAAATTATATTATTTCGAGTTTTCCATATTCTTCAAATACACACTAGCCAAATAACACTAAGCTTATCCTTTACCCCTTTAACTCCTCGAACCAAAATCACAAAAAGGTTGAGTATATAGTACTGGTGAAGAAGGAAACACACCACATATGTCCAACCACCTTAAAATGATGCCTTCTTTCAATCTTATGACTAAATAGTGCCATCAGCGCCGACTTTATGGGAACCTGTAGATACTTGTTTCATCATTTGGCCTATAAACATTCTTCATTTCCCCTTTTTGAATTCTACTTCTCCATCAAGAATTTATTCCCTTCATCATGCTTTTCCTTATTTGTGTCGATAGGTGATTATTTGTGGAATCCAAATATGGTAATTTATTCCATTCATCGTATTTTTAATGGAGTGAGTCCAACCATTTCGGGGACTTTCTTTCTCCCTACATGTATAAATCCCATTTCAATATAGTTCTCCCACTTGCTTTAATTTCTAGGTATATTAAATGGTTGAATAGGATTTAGAAACCTTATGGTTCCTTTTTCAAGGAGACAACGATTTTTTATTTTATTTTAGTCAATTATCTCGTTTCACTGTAAAAATGTAATCATGTTTAATAGCAAGTTCTTCTTACTTTTGGAGTAGGACTATCAATTCTTTTTGTGTTCCATTTGAGATGATGGGTCAAATACTCTTGATATTTTGACTCTTACTAGTCTTTGATCTGATAGTTGTGTTATTAATTCCTATACTAAAGAAGAATATACATTTGATATATACGATAACAATGTTTCTTTTTTCTCCGTTTTTGCTACCACTCATAACTAGACACATGATGACGTTAGTTACAAAGAACTCGTTGCTTCTTTGAATTTATGGTTGTTCGCTTATGTCCATTGTAAAAATTTTACATATGTCACTAGCTCTAGGCCAATAAATATTTTCTAATTTTTTTCATACTATGTATGAATTGGTCAATAGTATAAAAAAGAATATCAAATAAATCCAATGTTGTTGGACCTATTTAATCATTGGAAAATATCACTCTTCTAATTTGAAAAATTTACAAACTCAATCTGAACAAAATACAAACAAAATTCATCTGAAAAATTTACAAACTCAATCTGAACAAAATACGAAAAGAATCAATCTAAAAGAATTGGTTAAAGAACATTTTATAAAAAAATATCTTGTTCAAAATTATTTTTAAATAAGATCACTTATCACCAAGCTACGAATGAAGATACAATTCTGAATTAAACAAATACTAAATTGAATCCCTAATCTTATATATAAATAGATACTCAAGGCTGAAGAAGAAGATCATCGAAAAATCAGAAAAGAGTAGAAGAACTCAAGCTCAAAATTCAAAACTCATCTTAGAGTTCAAAGAGAGATACACTTATTTGAATGAGAAATATTTTCTGAGTGTTTTTCTTAGAGTGTGATAGTCATTGTTATAATCAACTTGTTAGAATCAACTATCACATGTACTTGCATGTACTTTATTTTTGTCTTTTTTTTGCTTGCAAGTGGTAAGAGTGATAAGAATGTTCTCTTCTAAGTCATGGGACATTCTTGGAGTGTCAAAGCTTGATTGTAGAGCTTTTATATGCAATAAAAAAAAATCCAAAATCGTTATGGCACCATTGTTGGATCAAACAAAGCTTTTATGATATGATCCTTTTACATAGTACCATAAAAAATGTTCTTCACATTATCCTTTAATCATTATTGTTCAACATCAAAGTTATTCATTGTCCATTAGTTAGTTGACTTAAATGCATATAAGGTGCTAAAACTTGCTTCAACGTTTGAGAAAGTTTTCTGTCATGAATTCCCAACAAGCAGAACATTCTTCTTCATCAGGCATAACATTTTTTCAATTTTGCAACAACATTATCTTTGATTAATGATGTAGTAAATAAATCAATCTTGAAATGATTTGTTCTTCGAATATACCAAAATACTTTAATCCTAACATTTTAAAAAATACTTTTCAGAGGCAATATAGCAGACGAGAGAAAATCACCTAAATAAGAGGGTAAAACTTCTTTCAAATTTCATTAAAAAAAAATAATAGTTTAAGGTATTACATTCACACAAATACACATCGATGCACCAAAATTATATTGGATTTCTTTATTACAACATTAAGATAGAATAATACATTTTAAAAAAAATACATCATTAACATTTTAGTCAAAAGGCATAATTAATTCCAAGATAATATTTGATTTTCAATAATTTTATAAAAATTTATTTCTGTAAGATTCGATAAGATACAATAGAAGACTCCCAAACGACATCACCTATCATGGAATGGATCACCAACTGAAAAACTGTAACACGTTTTCATAAATGCACACACATACAACGAAGGAGGTAAGTTTCGAAATCATGTCGATAGTATTGTATAACTAAGGAGAACATGCAAGTAATCAACATTGAGCTGTATAAAATACATCATGGTATATCAAAACATTTAGGGAAATAATATCATATTATAATGTCAAAATCACTCAAGAAAAATTAATATTTCATTTTAACACAAATCATCTAAGATAAGTTATTATTACATTAATAACAACAAAACAATCACAAGATGGTGCAATGCTATGCATGCTCTTAAAAACTATATGATCCAGATATAATACATGTCACTAAGGCAACTTCCACACATAAAATCACCCATGACAATGTGGAAAATAATGCCACAAAGGCAACTTCCACACAAAAAATCACATATACCAATGGGGAAAATAAACCTGTCAAAAAAGTTAACTTCAACCAAGATGCATATAATATGACATGATGATGCATTATTAAAATAATAAATTTCCACATAGCCCACTAACTACATCAAAGTTCTTATAATGAAAATCATATATTCATAAACAACCATCATAAAAATCAGAGCTTCCACCTCACATATAATGAAGATCATATATTTGTAAACATTTATCAAGAAGATCAAAACTTTCACCATACATATCATAAATTCGTATATTCATAAAATAACTATCACAAAGATCAAAACAATTAACACACATAAAATGAAAATCATATATTTATAAACAACTATCACAAAGATCAAACCTTTCATCACACACATCATGAAAAATCATATATTCATAAACACATATCATAAAAATCGAGATTTTCATCTCATACATCATAAAAATTCAAACTTTTATCGCATACCACATAAAAATTCAAGCTTTGTCGCATATATCATTAAAATTCAAACTTACAACACATACAACATAAATTTTCACTTATATCACGCGTTTGCAAAATTAAATTATACAACACCTTATAAAAGTTTCTAATCTATACTTTAATCCAACAAGTCTGATTTTCTCATATTAATTCAATCTATTGTATATATTTAAAACAAACTCCCTCACTCTATTCTTCCATGTGTGCGAACATATCCCACCTCAGCAAAAAAGTTGATGTGTACGCTCCTCTTATAGTTGACATGTTTTTTGAGTACATTAATTACGATTAGTATAATGACATCAGATATCAAATCTTCAGAAGCTGTACTACATAACTTGAGGAACATGCGTGAAAATCCTCCATCTTTAAATGTTGTTGTTACATTCGGCGCTGCTCCAGACATTGACTAGGATTAGTATAATGTTGTTGTTGTTACAAGGAAACAAATCCTGCAATAAGCAGTGAGGAAGTCAGTGCTCCAGACATTTATTGGGATGTTTCAGTGGAAAGTTCACAAATTGATTGGGATATTGGAACTATAGAAGAAAACGAGGATACTGGTAATGGTTTTGCATCTCTCAATCCTTTCGTGACACTTGCTCAGTTGCATCTTGCAATCCTTTCATGAATAACCGACTATGCTCCAAAGATACCCAAAAGAGGTATAGGTTTGTTCTTTGCAACAAAAATTTTCCTTCTCTTTGTCCATTTCTGATTTTGCGGATAACCTAGTTCTCAGATTTTGACCGGCATAAATTCAATTTTGTTCTATGCTCTAGTGTTGTTTCAAAGCATGGGATTTGGAGGAGATGCATCACTCTACTCCTCAGCTTTGATTGGAGGTGTTCTTGCTTTCTCAATATTCGTTTCACTTTTTCTTATCAAACAGATGATCACTTGTTAGGTAAGAAAAAGTCTTACTCAAGTAAATTATAATCATGTTTAAAAGATATGTGCCATTGAATTGGGAAATAATTAAAATTTAATAGCTTAGGGTAAGTTAAATTATGAACAAAAAAGACAAATCAATCTTAGTATGTCATTTCTTTTTAAAAAAAGCTCTCTAATTATTGTTGATTTCATTCTTGAGTTATATTTATATTATATATGCTATATATGATATGGTTCCATCTTATCTTGATTATATCAACTTAAATGCTTTTCAATTTAAAGATACCTTGATTTTCTGTTTCTTTGGGCAGTTTGATTTCCAATTCTATGGTTGTGTGTCGCCCAAGGTTTCAATTTTCGTTAGTGTCTCTTTGGAAAGTATGTTTTCCAACTCCATGGTTATTTGTTGATTATTTCATTAACTCTGCACATATAGGGTGATTTAGCTTCTATGTTGCATTGCATTATTCCTCTCCTAAGCTAGATTCAAGAAATAAGTTTCTTCCGACTCTTTATGTCAGTAATTTTTCTAAATTTATTGTGAAAAAAATGCATTTTCATGGTCTATTGTTATTTCCTCCATCGGCATTGTTTTGCTTAGCAGCAACTAGCTCAACCTTATATTATTCGCATATGAAACGAACAATTGGGACATAATTTATTATTTACCTTGCAAAATCTATACTTTTTGGATCTTGGACCGTATATAATACCTTTTATTGAAAGAGCAAATTAAAGAAATCAAGATTTGAGTGAATGAATAGTTGGTAGGTTTTTGAAATGAGATAAATAGATAGATGGATAAATACCATTTTAGAAAGTAGTTCATCTCTGTAAGGTCTATCAAAAACAGGGTCTCGAAGGAAATTAGAATAACGAGGTTTATCAAGCACTTCTATATCATCTTGCTAAGTTACACAATCCAATGATGAATTAGGGGAAGTGAAAAAATAATATGACAGTGAGAAAATTGATGATACCTGAGAAAATGATTACATAAGAGAGGTGTTGAGAGATCTTGGAGAAGACCATGAGTGAATTACCTCCACCTCCATATGTTGTTGCGATCAGATTTTCAAAAACAGTAACTACATATGATCATAGAATTACAAAAATTGGCTTATAAAATCAACCAGAAGAAAAATAAAAATGAATAAAAACTGACCATGTACTCTTGCAAGTGAAATTATATGATTTTTTAAAATACATGTTTTTGATAAAGACAAAGACCAAGGATTATGATCAAAGCAACAAGCTCAAAAAGAAGTCCAAATATCATAGTTCAACTTTAATTCAAACATATTAGATGTTTAACAAATGTAAAGGTAAATGATACAATCAAAAGTTCAAGCACATGAGAATCATTCATCTTTACATATGCATAAAAAGTATTTTCAAATGTCAAAATTACATTAACAAAGTTTTAAAATTCATATTTTTGACAAAAAAGCAATGTTGTATTCGAATACAGCATAGTGTATTCGAATACAGATGCTAAGTCAGTAGCAAAAACTTGACATTTGTATTCGACTGCGAAGTGTTGTAATCGAATACAAGTGCTAAGTCAGTAGCTCATACTACACATCTGTATTCGACTACAGAGTATTCGACTACAACCCGCTGTAGTCGAATACAAATAGCAAGTCAATGGCAAAATTAACGAATTTGTATTCGACTACATGCCTTTGTATTCGAATACAAGGTGAAAATTTTGAATAAATTTGAACGTTACAACAGGTGTATTCGAATGCACAAATACTGTGTTCGAATACAACTGGAAACAATGCAATTTTTCATATCTGAAATGGTTCTAGATCATTGCATTTGTTCATCAAACCTCTTGGAACAATGGCCTCGAATATGAAGTGATCTCTATGGAGTATAAATACACCATAACATCACATTAACCTTGAACAACTTTGAACAACTTTTCTAATTTTTTCTCAAAGTTTTTCCTATAATTCAAGTACTTGCATTTCATTTTCATATCCTTGACAAAGGTTCTCAAAATACTTGAAGCAATATTGGATTGATATCATTATACCTCTCTTATATTCTTATATCCTTATCAAATTACATTGTTTGTAAAAGAAAGTAGTACTTTCTAAAAGTAGTCTTATCTAAGATAGTGGTGTGCTATCTTAGAAGTTTTGTTAGAAGTTTGTAGCAGAGATTCTAGGGTGGGACTTGTACATTTTCTAACAATAGGGGAGAAATCTCTTGGGGTGTGCAAGAGGACTGGATGTACCATTGGTCATAAGGGGAACCAGGATAATATTGTTGTGTTGATTTCATTACTGCCATTTACTTATTGTCACTTACTATTCTAAAGCAAAAAAATTTATCACCAAATCACTGAAAACAAGAAAATTTCGTAAACACCTAATTAACCCCCCCTCTTAGGTGCACCTCTATTTTGCATCAAAGCAGGTTCAGGTAACTTACTCCTCGATCATTACTCGTGGCTTCAGCACAACCTGTTTTCAGAGATGGTTGCAGTAGTAACAAACAACCATGCTTCGTTGGAAAGCACTATGACTTTTGGAAGATACGTATGCAAGCGTATCTTGAAGAACAAGGAGACCACATATGGGATGCAGTTGAAAATGTTCCTTACATTCCAAAAGCGGTCATCAAGAACAAAGTATAAACAAAGATAAAAACTTAATGGACTGACGATGATAAAAGAAAAGTGTTGTTCGATAAGAAGGCTAAAAATATGCTACAATCAGCACTAGGAATGGATGAATTCTTTCGCGTATCTCACTGTAAAAAAGCCGAAGAAATATGGGATACGCTGGAAGTAACTCATGAAGGGACCATTGAAGTAAAAATATCTCAACTCAATACACTATCTCAAGAATACGAATTATTTCGAATTCTTGACCGGAGAGTCTATCTTAGACTTACAGAAAAGGTTCTCCCACTTAACCAACCACTTGTCGGCTCTCGGGAAAATCTTCACCAACGATGAACCAAATATCAAAGTATTAAGATCATTAACAAGGGCCTGGAAACCAAAAGTGACAGCAATCTCCGAAAAGAAAAGTCTATCCAAAATGTCTCTTCCTGCATTGTTTGGATAACTTCAAGAACACACAATCGAACTTCAAAGGTGAGAACAAAATCAAAGTCAAGAAAAGAAGACCAAAAACATTGCTTTCAAAACCGAATCAAAAGAAAAAATCAAAGACGAAAATTCAGATGCAGATGAAAACATCACTTTCCTCGTTAAGAAATTTGGGAAGATAACGAAGTAAGTTCATCATCAGAAACAGAAAGTGAGGAATGCGCTAATGTTGCACTAATGGCATCACATCAATCAGATGATGACGAAGAGGTTAGTAACATAAACTCTCTTCATTATAATAAAACTAATAATGAATTAGTTATAGAATACAATGACGCTCAAAACGCCATTCAGGAACTTCTTATTGAATGTAAAATTCTGTTTAAAATAGCGTCAACACAAAAGAGACAAATCTCAAGTCTTCAAGAAAAAGTTGACATTATGGAAAAGGATGCTGAAAAATCAAAACAGAATTTTACATGCAATAAATGTGATTCCCTTTCATTCAAGATTGTTCAATTAAATAGAGTAATTGAACGATATGAAAAAGGACAAATAGGATTGGAAAATGTTCTAAACATGCAAAGATACTCAAACGATAAAAGTGATCTTGGATTCTCTAAATTTGACAAACCAAGCTCAAATAAGACCATTTTTGTCAAAGCAAGTACTCAATCCAATCAAGGAAAAATTACAATTTTACAAAAAGGTCATTCTTATAAGGAGAAAATCACTCAAAATAAATATCATACATATGCTATTAAAAATAAATTTACTCTTACTTGTACCTATTGTGGTCTTAACGGTCACACACCTAATGCGTGTCACATTAGAAATGTTAGTATTCCAAAAGGGCATTACGTGTGGATAAAGAAAGGTACCTATATTTTGTCATCACTCTTCAAATCTAACATTTTCTCTTGATAAGTTGCTAGAGTTAATTCTTTGATATATATCTTTTATTAATATATGAATATGTGCCTTACATGTTGTATTTTCTATGAAAAAAAAATTCATTTTTAAACAAAAACTTGAAAATGTAGTTCGTATACTGGGAATAGTTTTTGATGAAGCTTGTTTAACAAGTATTTATGATGGTTTCGTTAATTTTCCTTTTCAATATGTTTTCGTTATAATAAATGAACATGATTTTGGGTATTATTTCATATTCGAACCTTCTCTTTTATATCTTACTTGGATTATACTTTATATATTGTCGATATTTTCCTTCTTTTTGATCATGTCAAAAGGGGGAGAAAAGTTTGGTATTTTGTTGTTTTTTTAAAACTGATTGTAGGTCTTTCATCTTTTTCCAAAATGATCACAAACATTCAAGCTCAACGGGGGAGTACGCATAAATTACGGGGGAGTAATTTTCCGATGATACAGTCTCTCCAATCAACAAAAGTGTTGTCATAATCAAAAAGGGGGAGAATGTAAAATACATGTTTTTGATGAAGACAAAAGACCAACGATGATGATGACCAAGACAACAAGCTCAAAAAGAAGAAGTCCAAAATATCTTATTGATAAACTTTAACATACTAGATGTTTAAATGTAAAGGTAAATGATACAATCACAAGATCGAGTACATGAGAACTTTTCATCTTTACATATGCATAAAAAGTATTTTCAAAAGTCAAAATTACATTTACAAAGTATTAAAATTAATATTTTTGACAAAATACAAAAGTGTATTCGAATACAACATCAGTGTATTCGAATACAGATGAAAATTTCTAAGTCAGTAGCAAAAGCCTCTCATCTGTATTCGACTACATCCTCTGATGTATTCAAATACAACCAACAAGTCAATGGCAAAATTGATCAATATGTATTCGACTACATACATGTGTATTCGAATACACAGTGTTAAATTTGAATAAATTTAAACGTTACAAAGAGGTGTATTCGAATACATACATCCTGTATTCGAATACAACTGGAAGCAATGCAATTTTTCAGTTCTGAATTGACTCTAAATCATTGCAATAGTTCCTCAAACCTCTTGGATCAATGGCCACGAATCTGAAGAGATGTTTATGGACTATAAATACACCATAACTTCATATTCATTGATGGACAATCCCACGACCAAACCTTGAACGACTTTGAACAACTTTTCTATTTTTCTCAAAGTCATTTTTCATAATTCAAGTACTTGCATTTCAATTTCATATCCTTAACAAAGGTTCTCAAAGTACTTGAAGCAATATTGGATTGTTATCATTATACCTATCTTTCATATTCCAACATCCTTATCAAATTATAGTGTTTGTAAAAAGAAAGTAGTACTTTCTTTAAGTAGTCTTATCTAAGATAGTGGGGTGCTATCTTAGAGGTTTTGTTAGAAGTTTGTAGCAGATGTCCTAGGGTGGGACTTGTACATTTTCTAACAATAGTGGAGAAATCTCTTGTGGTGTGCAAGAGGTCTGGATGTACCATTGGGTATAAGGGCAACTAGGATAATATTGTTGTGTTCTTTACATTACTGCCATTTACTTTATCTTTTACTATTTGTAAGCGCAAAAATCGATCACTTAAATTCTGAAAACAAGAAACTCTCTTAAACACCTAATTCACCCCCCTTTTTAGGTGCACATCTATACTTACAGCTTTGAATGCGGGAAGCAAGGACACATAAAGGCAGATTGTCCAAACATTATCAAGAAAAATGCCATCAAAAAGAAAGACTTCAAAAAGGCATACATAGCTTGGGAAGACAACGAAGTGAGTTCATCTTCGGAAACAGATAGTCAAGAATGCGCTAATGTTGCATTTATGGCATCGCATCAATCAGACGACGAATAAGAGGTTAATAACATAGACTCCCCTCATCATAATAAAACTAATAGTGAATTAATTATCGAGCATAATGATGCTGAAAACGCCATTAAGGAACTACTTATCGAATGTAAAAATCTGTTCAAATTAGTGTGAACTCAAAAGAGACAAATCTCAACTCTTCAAGAAAAGGTGGACATTATGGAGAAGGATTCTGAAAAACTAAAGCAGATTTTTACATGCAATAAGTGTGATTCTCTCTCTTTCAAGATTGTTCAATTAAATAGAGTAATTGAACAATACGAAAAGGGACAAATGGGATTGGAAAATGTTTTGAATATGCAAAGATACTCAAATGACAAAAGTGGTATTGGATACTCAAAATTTGGTAAACCAGGCTTGAATAAGACCATTTTTGTTAAAAAGTGTAATCAATCCAATCAAGAAAAGGTTATAATTATTTAAATTAATCGTCATTATAAAGAGAAAATTATTCAAAATAAACTTCACACACATACTATTAAAAATAGATTTACTCCTACATGTTCTTATTGTGGTCTTAATGGTCACACACCTAATGCCAGTCACGTTAGAAACGTTAGTGTTCCAAAAGGGCATTACGTGTGGGTAAAGAAAGGTACTAACCATCAAGGACCCAAAGCACATTGGGTACCTAATAAAATTCAATTTTAATTTTGTAGGTATGCACGCGAAGTACCTCAAATATGTGGTACTTGGATAGTGGATGCTCTAAACATATGACGGGTGATATAATAGAATTTTCAGCTTTAACTCTTGAATCAAAGGGATATGTGGTCCTTGGAGACAACAACAAAGGAAAAATTTTAGGCATTGGAAAAGTTGGTACACCCCCATCCCCCTCAATTGAAGATGTTTTATCTGTTGAAGGTCTAAAACACAATCTCATAAGCATTAGCCAGCTATGCGACAAAAGATACAAGATAGCCTTCAACAAAGATGAATGCATCATCCAAAATGAAGCTACAAATGAAATTCAGTTTGTCGGTAAGCGTTTCAAAAACATCTTTGTAATTAATCTTGACGATTTATCCTGAAAAATGAAATGTCTTTTGGTGAGTGACAACAATGATGCATGGCTATGGCATAAAAGAATTGCACATATCCACATGGATCATTTAAACAAATTGTCAAGCATGATCTTGTTGTAGGCTTACCAAAAATGAAATTTAAAAAGGATAAATTGTGTGATGCTTGTCAAAAAGGTAAGCAAACGAAGATTTCTTTCAATCCTAAGAATGTTATATCAACTTCAAGACCATTTCAATTAATATATATGGATTTGTTTGGTCCATCAAGAACCAAAAGTCTTGGTAGAAATTCATATGGACTAGTAATTGTTGATGATTACTCAAGGTTCACTTGGCCCTTATTTTTGGCAAGTAAAAATGAAGCTTTTAGTGCATTTAAAAACTGTGTCAAGCTAGTCCAAAATGAACAATTAGCAAAAATTGTATCAATTAGAAGTGATCATGGAGGAGAATTTCAAAATACCTCTTTTGCAGAACTTTGTGAAGAAAATGGAATTTTCCACAACTTTTCTGCACCTAGAACACCTCAACAAAATGGGGTTGTTGAGAGAAAGAACATATCTTTTGGTAGAACTTGCAAAGACCATGCTAAGCGACACAAGTCTACCAAAATATTTTTGGGCAGATGCCGTAAACACAGCATGTTATGTTTCCAACCGGGTAATCATTCAGCCGATTCTTAAGAAAACTCCTTATGAACTCTACAAAGGAAGAAAGCCCAATATCTCTCACTTCCATATTTTTGGATGTAAGTGTTTCGTGCTAAACAATGGTAAGGACAACCTTGGAAAATTCGATGAGAAAGCCGATGAAGGTATCTTTATTGGCTACTCATTATCTAGTAAAGCATTTAGAATTTTCAATAAAAGAACCTTATTAGTCGAAGAATCAATGTATGTATCTTTTGATGAAAGTAACCCCTTGAAAGAGGACAAAAATATTTCTTATGATGATGTTGATTTGGAAAGTAATGTTACAAGCAAACAACATCAAATTGATCAACCAAGTCAAGAAAGTGAAGTCAACATTGAAAAGCAAGATGATAATCTTCCTAAGGAATGGAGAACCCATAGAGATCACCCAATTGATAATGTTATAGGTGATATCAACAAAGGAGTTACAACAAGACTAAAATACAAGATGCTTGCTTGAACATGGCATTCGTTTCTCAAATCGAACCCTCCAAGATTGGTGAAGCACTTAAAGATGACCAATGGATACTTGCCATGCAAGAAGAACTAAACCAATTTGAGAGAAGCAAAGTATGGGAACTTGTTCCTAATCCTGGAAATAAACACATCATTGGTACAAAATGGGTGTTTAAAAATAAACTTGATGAAAACAGTATAGTTGTTCGCAACAAGGCAAGATTGGTCGCTCAAGGATACAATCAAGAAGAAGGGATTGACTTTGATGAAACATTTGCTCCAATAGCAAGGTTAGAAGCAATTCGATTACTACTTGCTTATGCTTGTTCTATGAACTTTGAATTGTTTCAGATGGATGTCAAGAGTGCTTTTCTCAATGGATACATTAACGAAGAAGTATATGTCAAACAGCCACCCGACTTTGACGACTTCAAGAATCCTTCACATGTTTTCAAATTAAAAAAGGCTCTGTATGGTCTAAAACAAGCTCCAAGAGCTTGGTATGATAGGTTAAGTATCTTCCTATGTGAACGAGGATTTGAAAAAGGCAAAGTCGATAAGACATTATTTATTAAAAGAAATAATGGTCACACTTTATTGGTTCAAATCTACGTTGATGATATCATATTCGGGTCAACAAACAATGACATATGTGAAGAATTCTCTTTAATGATGCAAGGAGAATTTGAAATGTCCATGATGGGAAAAATTAAACTATTTTCTTGGCCTTCACATCAAGCATGGCATCTTCATAAATCAAGCAAAGTATTACAAAGAATTACTAAAAAGATTTGAAATGGAAAACTGGAAAGAAAGTGCGACTCCTATGGGCTCCGAAACCTATGTTGATAAAGATGAATCCGGTATTTCAATAGACATATCAAAGTATCGAGGTATTATTGGATCTCTATTATATCTAACGGCCAGCCGGCCAGATATTATGTTTAGTGTCTGTTTGTGTGCAAGATTTCAGGCGGATCTTAAAGAATCGCATCTAGTAGCAGTAAAAAGAATTATGAAATATTTGAAAGGAACAACAATGTAGGCCTATGGTATCCAAAGGGTAGCATATGTAGTCTCGTTGGCTATTCTGATTCAGATTATACAGGATGCAAAACAGATCGCAAAAGCACAAGCAGCACTTGCCATGTCTTGGGAAATGAATTAGTATCATGGTCTTGTAAAAAGCAAGTGTGTGTTGCCCTTAGCACTACTGAAGCTTAATACATAGCAGCAGGAAGTTGTTGTGCACAGATTCTCTGGCTCAAACAACAATTATATGACTATGGACTATATCTCAGATGCATTCCACTGAGATGTGACAACACCAGTGCAATAAATATCTCAAAGAATCCAATCATGCACTCTCGGACTAAACACATTGATATACGTCATCATTTTCTGCGAGATCATGTGCTCAAAGGAAATGTTGAAGTGACTTTTGTGGATACTCATAATCAATTAGCAGATATCTTCATAAAGCCTCTTCCTAAAGACTCATTTTACAAGATCCGAAGGGAACTTGGCATTTTAAATGAAAAGGATCTTTAAATACAAGGTACTTTGTCATCACTCTTCAAGATCTAATATTTCCTCTTGATAAGTTGCTAGAATTAATTCTTTGATATATATTCTTTTATTTATATATGAATATGTGCTTTACATGTTGTATTTTCTGAGAAAACATTTGTTTTTAAGCAAAAATTCAAAAATGTAGCCGAATACACAGTAACTGTATTCGAATACATGTTTCCAGAAATTCTGTATTGGAATACAAACACCTGCGTAATCGAATACACATTCCCAGAACCATGTGTATTCGAATACAACAAGAGTGTAGTCGAATACAGATTCACGTTTTCACTCATATATAAAGCTTTTTCAGTTTTAGGTCATGTTTTTACATTTTGTATTCGAATACAACCAGTTATCTCCTTCATCCCTTCCAAAATTCTCAACTTCCCTTACTAGGAACTAGTTACCTAATCATCATTCCTTGCAACCTAGATAAATCCTTATTATACCTTCCATTCCAAATCAGATTTCTCAAACATCCTAAAACCCATATTTCCCAAATCCGTTAAAACTTCTTCATCACCATCGATGCTCGCAAGAGAGGACCAAGAACCAAGCATGCATCAGTGGGCCCCTCAAAGAAAAGAATAATAAAAGGAAATTTAACGGATTTATCTCGTCTACTTCACACACCGGAAGAAATCAACCGGTTTCGCACCATCTACTCGGACAAAAGAATCATCATTCCAAAATTTGGTACTCTAGATTCCTTTTCTGCATTTAAATTTCCTAATTTACTCAAAGCCCATCATGTCGAAGAATTTATCAGTTACAAAGGTCATGTCTATCCTGATTTAGTTAGGGTCTTTTACTGCAATCTCTCCAAAGATGGCAATATGTTAATTTCTCGAGTAAATGGAAAAACCATTCAGATAGAAACTAAAACCATTGGCGAAATCTTGAACATTCCCTTCGAAGGTCAAAAATTTAGGCCCGACAACTTGTGTGAATGGGCTGATATCACTAAATATGATGCGTATGTTGTTTTATGTCGTTTTGACAAAAATACTATGGAATAAAAGAGGACTCAAGCTGGTTCTGAATTCCCGCGGCAACGGTATGGAGTTGGCAATCTCATTGTTAACTATCCGCCTTCTGCATTATTTTTTGAGTTACATCTTGGTTCCGAAGGCTGGGGAATACTCCCAGATTTCAGAATTTGAATTACAGATCATGTACTTCATGTTTGAGGGATGTCCACTAAACTGGGCATACTTTGTTAAATCTGTAATGTTTGCGTCAAAAAAAGCTATCGGGTTACCGTACGCCAAAGAAGTAACTCGGATTCTGGAACATTTTGGGGTGGACTTCTCTGAAGAAGTGATGTATACACCCACTAAAGACAACTTGTTGTATTTGAGTGTGCTTCCTAGCATGAAAATAGTGTGGAAGGAGCACCTTCAAACATATGTGCATAAAAGTGATCTTGGTCAATCATCTGCTGCCGCTCAAGAAGAAATTGCTGCCCCCGCAACTGATGCTGCCCAAGCGGATGATGATGGAGTGGAAATCGGTTCAGATGATGACCACGTGTCAAACCGTATGGTATTGGACAGACTTAACTCCTTACACACTTTACTCACCGGCCAATTTTGGCACTTGAACACCTCATTTGACACTCGTTTTCACACTATTGAAACCACCATTGCAACCAACCATGAAAACATGCTCCATGAACTTAGTGTCTTATCTGACAAAATTGACCATCTTCACCTACCTCATGGTCGCTAATTTGTGTCTCGAATACTAGGAACAATTCTTTTGATGTAGCTTGTTTAAAATTTGACAGTTCTTATGATGTTTTTCGTTGTATTTCCTTTGTTTCATTATGTTTTTCTTTGTACTATTTGACATTAACT
This sequence comes from Cicer chorassanicum, assembly GCA_037974735.1. Lineage (NCBI taxonomy): Eukaryota > Viridiplantae > Streptophyta > Magnoliopsida > Fabales > Fabaceae > Cicer > Cicer chorassanicum. Next base: position 29,647,632 of record JBBPBP010000002.1, read on the forward strand.
CTGGGTTATTATGCAAATTTCTCTTTTATCATTGTGTGATGCTTCCCTTTTAGTTATTTGCTTCGATTATATGGTCTATATTGTTGATATTTTTCCTTCTTTTTGATCTTATCAAAAGGGGGAGAAAATTTGGTATATTGTTGTTTTTAAAACCACTTGTAGGTCTTCAACAATTTTTCAAATTGATCACCAAATTCAAGTTCAACAGGGGAGTAAGCATGAATTACGGGGGAGTAATTTTAAAATGATGAAATCTCTCCAAACAACAAAAGTTTTGTCATAATCAAAAGGGGGAGAATGTAAAATACATGTTTTTGATGCAGACAAAGACAAAGGATTATGATCAAAACACCAAGCTCAAAAAGAAGTCCAAATATCATAGTTCAACTTTAATTCAAACATATTAGATGTTTAACAAATGTAAAGGTAAATGATACAATCAAAAGTTCAAGCACATGAGAATCAATCATCTTTACATATGCATAAAAAGTATTTTCAAATGTCAAAATTACATTAACAAAGTTTTAAAATTCTTATTTTTGACAAAAAGAAATGTTGTATTCGAATACATCATAGTGTATTCGAATACAAATGCTAAGTCAGTAGCAAAAGCTTGACATCGGTATTCGACTACGAAGTGCTATAATCGAATGCAAGTGCTAAGTCAGTAGCTCAGACTTCACATCTATATTCGACTACAACCTGCTGTAGTTGAATAGAAACAGCAAGTCAGTGGCAAAATTAACAAATTTGTATTCGACTACATGCCTTTGTATTCGAATACAAGGTTTAAATTTTAAATAAATTTGAACGTTATAAGAGGTGTATTCGAATACACACATACTCTGTTCGAATACAACTGGAAACAATGCAATTTTTCAGATCTGAAATGGTTCTAGATCATTGCATTTGCTCATCAAACCTCTTGGAACAATGGCGATGAATCTGACGTGATGTCTATGGAGTATAAATACACCATATCTTTAGATTCATCGACACGCAATTCTACTACAAAACCTTGAACAACATTGAACAACTTTTCTAATTTTTTCTCAAAGTTATTTCCTATAATTCAAGTACTTGCATTTCATTTTCATATCCTTGACAAAGGTTCTCAAAGTACTTGAAGCAATATTGAATTGATATCATTATACCTCTCTTATATTCTTATATCTTTATCAAATTACGTTGTTTGTAAAAGAAAGTAGTACTTTCTTAAAGTAGTCTTATCTAAGATAGTGGTGTGGTATCTTAGAAGTTTTGATAGAAGTTTGTAGCAGAGATTCTAGGGTGGGACTTGTACATTTTCTAACAATAGGGGAGAAATCTCTTGTGGTGTGCAAGAGGACTAGATGTACCCTTGGTCATAAGAGGAACTAGGATAATATTGTTGTGTTGATTTCATTACTGCCATTTACTTATTGTCACTTACTATTTTAAAGCAAAAAAATTTATCACCAGATCACTGACGATTATAAAAGAAAAGTGTTGTTCGATAAGATGGCTAAAAATATGCTACAATTAGCACTAGGAATGGATGAATTCTTTCGTGTATCTCATTGTAAAATAGCCAAAGAAATATGGGATACGCTGGAAGTAACTCATGAAGGGACCATTGAAGTAAAAAGATCTAAACTCAATACACTATCTCAAGAATACGAATTATTTTGAATGCAGCCCGGAGAGTCTATCTTAGACTTACAGAAAACGTTATCCCACTTAACGAACCACTTGTCGTCTCTCGAGAAACTCTTCACCAACGATGAACTAAATCTAAAACTATTAAGATCATTAACGAGGGCCTGGCAACCAAAAGTGACAGCAATCTCCGAAGAGAAAAGTGTATCAAAAATGTCTCTTCCTGCATTGTTTGGAAAACTTCAAGAACACACAATCAAACTTCGAAGGTTAGAACAAAATGAAAGTAAAGAAAAGAAAACCAAAAACATTGCTATAAAGATTGAATCAAAAGAACAAATCAAAGCATAAAATTCAGATGAAGACGAAAACATCACTTTCCTTGTTAAGAAATTTGGTAAGTTTCATAAAAATGATAGAACTTTCAAAAAGAAAAAGTTCAGAAAGAAGGATAGCTCTACTTTAAGCCAAAACTTAACTTTCTTTGAATGCGGGAAGCAAGGACACATCAAGGCAGATTGTCCAAACATTATCAAGAAAAATGCCATCAAAAAGAAAGACTTCAAAAAGGCATACATAGCTTGGGAAGACAACGAAGTGAGTTCATCTTCGAGAACATAGAGTGAAGAATGCGCTAATGTTGCATTAATGGCATCGCATCAATCAGATGACGAAGAAGAGGTTAATAGCATAGACTCCCCTCATCATAATATAACTAATAGTGAATTAATTATCGAATATAATGATGCTCAAAACGCCATTAAGGAACTACTTTCCGAACGTAAAAATCTGTTCAAATTAGTGTCAACCCAAAAGAGACAAATCTCAACTCTTCAAGAAAAGGTTGACATTATGGAGAAGGATTCTGAAAAACTAAAAAAGAGTTTTACATGCAATAAGTGTGATTCTCTCTCTTTCAAGATTGTTCAATTAAATAAAGTAATTGAACGATACGAAAAGGGACAAATGGGATTGGAAAATGTTTTGAATATGCAAAGATACTCAAATGACAAAAGTGGTCTTGGATACTCAAAATTTGATAAACTAAGCTTGAATAAGACCACTTTTGTTAAAGAGAGTAATCAATCCAATCAAGAAAAGGTTATAATTATGTAAATTAATCATCATTATAAAGAGAAAATTATTCAAAATAAACTTCACACACATACTATTAAAAATAGATTTACTCCTACATGTTCTTATTGTGGTCTTAATGGTCACACACCTAATGTCTGTCACGTTAGAAACGTTAGTGTTCCAAAAGGGCATTATGTGTGGGTAATGAAAGTGGGACTTGTACATTTTCTGACAATAGTGGAGAAATCTCTTGTGGTGTGCAAGAGGACTAGATGTACCCTTGGTCATAAGTGGAACCAAGATAATATTATTGTGTTAATTTCATTACTGCCATTTACTTATTGTCACTTACTATTCTAAAGCAGAAAAATTTATCACCAAATCACTAAAAACAAGAAAATTTCCTAAACACCTAATTCACCCCCCCCCTCTTAGTTGCACCTCTATACTTACAGATTTTATTAGTTTAAAAGGTTTTTATGCTTTTGACATTTAGAGATAAAAATTTGTAAGCTTCATATATTAAAATTCCAAAATTTGAAATAGTGTACACATTGTTCTATTTTATTTCCATTTGGACAGATGTATTGATACGCTCACCTTGCATCAATAAAAGTACATATTAAATGTTTGATTGGCATTGGAAAAAAATGGATTGCTTATAAAAATTAAATGGAAACAAATAACCATTGAGAACAGAGTAAAACATTGGACTAAAATGCTTATTGATGCATCCATCAAGGCAAGTTCCATGGAAAACGATAGTTTGACATTGGAGATGTCCTTCAGATACCATAGCATGAGTACTCGTACAAGCAAATTCCAATTCTCCTTTGAAGGATTGATATTAGAAACTGGGTCATATCTCGGGCTCATTAGTGTGAAAGAAACAAAACAAGTAGTAAGGGAATGAAAACAAATATAAAATGCATACACTAATTAAATGAAAATTAGTTATGGACTTTTGGTTGTAACACACGAGATAATACTACAAACATTTTAGCGTGTCGTTTTCCATTCTCGAGGGTAATGTATATGTTCTATGTTTTAATTATTTTTTTGTGGGATTTGATTTTCTTCAAGTGAAATTATTTTCATAACTAAAATAATTTATTATGATAATTAAATTTTTGTTGAAAGTTAAAGCGGAAATTTTGCATTTTAGACTATCAGATAATTTTTACCGACTATCAAACTTTAAAACAAAATCGGATTTCAATAAAACCTAAATTGTAACTTCTTTAGATGAATTGTGATTTATATGGAGGAAATTTATATTTTTTGGAATGAAAAATATTAAACGGGAGAATTTTAAATATCTTGTTTCTCGTTTTTTTTTATGAAATTATAAAGTTTTTGTAGTATTTAAGTCTAACATTACATGAAAATTTTTATTCAGATCACTTTTATGATTTGTTTGGAGTTATTTATTAATGGAGAAACTTTTGTAGAAAAACCCCTAAGTGTATTTATTAGTGCCGGTGAAGTAAAATTTACCCACAATTTAAATTTTCAACAAATTTTGAATGTCACAAATTTAAGTGAGAGCTTTGTATTCCGCCTATGACAAGATTAAGAAGAGAGAATATTTTTAGAGGGTAATTAAACTATTTTATCGGGTAACTATTTAGTCGCATTACAAACAAATTATTATTGGTGAATATTTTTATAAATTTTAATTTATTGAAAGAATTATTTGTGAGCCAGTTATGTTAGAGTAGATGATTTAATTAAAATAGTAGGATATTTCTATTAATAGTAGAGTTTGTGTTGTTGTCGTGAATGTAAGACCCTTATTTTTAAATTATAAATTATGCAATTATAGTGTGGTTTGTGTTGAATTGATGAGGTATTTAGCTCAATTTTATTTTATTTTGTGAATCAAGTACCAAAAACATATTTTGTTATAGTTTTCAATATGTTTAATATATATATATATATATATATATATATATATATATATATATCTATTTTGAGATCCGATTAAAATTATTTGTCATCGAACAATTTTTTTAAAATGTCACTTGTTGCTGAAAAATTCATCTGTCAAATGAGTTGCGGCGAGAGTAGATATTTTATTAAATTAGATTGAGATGTGGGTGATGTGATGAGTGTAAGAGTGATTAAATTGGATATTGATTATTTTAGTAATTTACCTAATTATTTAATATATATATATATATACATATGAAGCCACGAGAGAAAGGGAAAGCATTTCAGCCTCGCTCTCGACTCTTCTTCTTTTCTTCCGCTGTTTTCGAAAAAATCAGAAAACCAAAGTGTTGGTGGTTTTCAAAACCACACAACCACAAACCTCTATTTATCTTCTAGATCTAAGCTTCCATTCGAGAAGCGACAGAAGAGAAAGTTGCTCCTCTCTACACTACGGTGCTTGTGATCGAACTTTTGAGGTGTCGACGCAAGCGAGAGTTTTCGCCGTATTTGATCGTGGTAGCGGAAACGGTTGAGAAAGCGATAACGAAGGTAAGGGCTCCTTCCAAATTTTTAGTTTGCATATAGAACTGTTGGTGGAGAATTAAATTTGAGGTGGTTTATGTGTGAATTGTTGAATTAAATTTGAGGTGGTTTATGTGTGAATTGTTGAATTAAATTTGAGGTGGTTTATGTGTGAATTGTTGAAATAAATTTGAGGTGGTTAATGAGTGAATTGTGGAGATTAAATTGGATGTGAATTATGTGTTCATAATTGATATTATGAATGTTTGATATGTGATAAATGTGTGAATTTTTAGCAATTAAATTGGATGTGAATTATGTGTTCATAATTGATATTATGAATGTTTGATATTTGATAAATGTTTGAATTTGTGGAGATTAAAAGTTGGTGTGATTATGTGCTCATAATTGATATTATGAATGATTGTGGTGTGATTATGTGTGAAGTTGTGGTGATTAAGTTTTGATGTGATTATATGTTCAAAACTGCTATATGTGTGTTTGAGGTGTGTTGAGGTGTGAATTTGTGGTGATCGCGATGGGCCACGATGTTAAGTGGTGACCGTGATGGGCCACGGATGGTTCCATGAGTTTATTGGTCCATCTTATCCTTACGAGGATTTTCGTGTCGTGTTGGTCTTTGAGCGAATGCACTCTTGTAAATCGTGTAGGTATGTGAGAGACTGCACTTTTGTAAATCGTACTGGTCTATGAGCGACTGCACTCTTGTAAATCGTGTTGGTCTGTGAGCGAGTGCACTCTAGTAAATCGTCCTGGTCTGTGAGAGACTGCACTCTTGTAAATCGTGTTGGTTTGTGAGCGACTACACCTTTGTAAGCCGTGCTGGTCTGTGAGAGACTGCACTTTGGTAAATCGTGCGGATCTATGATAGGTGGCACCTTAGTAAGTAGTACTAGGCCTGTGATAGGCAGTACAATTACGATTTACGAGGTTTTAACTTATGTGTAAGGACTGTGATAGGCTACACTCTAGTAAATCATGTTTGTCTGTGAGAGACTGCGCTCGTGTTTGTCCGTGAGAGACTGCACCCGTGGTTGTTCGTGAGAGACTGTGTATTTAGGATTTACGTCATTCGGGGAGGGTATTTTATGGGAAATTCCGGAATCATGCGCATTGGCATATACGCATTGCAATAGGGTGCTTGACATGCGAGTCATGTTTGTTATACTATGATGATTGTATATACATACTCGGTTGTTATTTGTTATTGTGCCGTAATTGCTAAGTATTATTAATGGACTTTGTATCGTAAGTGTTAAATGATTTCAAACCATTTTTAAAACTGGAAATCTGCATTATTTCGCAGTTGTATTCGGCTACATGCAGTGTGTAGTCGAAGACATATTTGTTTTTTAATTGAAATTTTAACATCGTATTTGAATACGAAACCTCATATTCGAATAAGAATGAGTGAATTTTTCCACTGACTTGATTTTGTATTTGGCTACGATCATGCTATATTTGAATACGAAAATGCATTTTTGGCTACTGACTTGTCCTGTCGTATTCGGCTACATCCTATCTCGTATTCGAATACACGTATTCGGCTTCATCCTGTCTCGTATTCGAATACAGATGTTCAGTTTTAGCTATTGACTTAACACTTGTATTCGGCTACGACAGTGTTGCATTCGAATGCGACAACACAGTTTTGTTAAAAACTTCATTTTTCAACTTTGTTTATGCATTTTTAACTTATGAAAACTCTTTCGAGGAGCATACTAAGACGAAAGGTTCTCTTGAGCATTTAAAACATAAGTATCTTTGCTAAGTGTTATTTGTTAATTTCGATTGGTGACCATTTATATTATTGTGGACCGGGCTTACGCCCCAGGTGGCTAAAGTAGTGAGTTGTGCTAGAATTGCAACGACGTCGAAGACATGGCATAGCGATGATTTTGGTTTTGTAATCGAAAGCAGTGAGGTCTGATGCCGATTGTGGATCCTCAGTACCTAGTTACCCTCAATTAGAACAATGATCAGCTTAGGGTTTTATTTAAGAATTTTATTTATTCTACTTTCTTATTTTAATGTTGTTGTGGCAATGGAACTTATGTATTTGAAACAAACTATTTTAGCCGGTTGTATATTATGATGTAATTAATTATGACTTTTGTCGTTTGTGTTACGACATGGTATTTTTTTTACTTTATCAATTTATTTTAAGAAAAAAAATACATCCGCGCTGTTAAAAATCGGGGTGTTACAGTGAAGCTACATCTTCATTTTTAATGTGTAGTCTTGAGTGAACAATTTTTAGAATAAGTAGTGTAACACCCCAGCCATTACCGTTACCGGCAATGCTACCTCACGACCTTCTCACCCCCTATCCACCCCGTGGAAATAGCATGTTTTTGCCTTCCGTGGAATTCGAGCCCGGTACATGGGAGATAAGTACCGCCTCCACACAGTCCCACTACCAATTGAGCTAGTAGATCCCCCAGGTACTGGGCTCGAATCCCATGGAAGGCAAAAACTCGCTATTTCCACGGGGTGGATAGGGGGATGAGAAGGTCGTGAGGTAGCATCGCCGGTAACGGTAATGGCTGGGGTGTTACAAAAAAAGGTTGGGACTGTGTGGATGCGGTACTTATCCCCCAGGTATCGGGCTCGAATCCCACAGAAGGCAAAAACTCGTTATTTCCACTAGGTGGTTAAGGGGGACGAGAAGATCGTATGGTAGCACCGCCGGTAACGGTAATGGCTGGGGTGTTACAAGTAGTCCTCATCACCTCCCTTAGTCTTCAAATAGAAGAAGAAATTTCCTTCCTCCTTTTTGTTGCAGCGCTGTCATCCCTCATTCTCTAAATTTCACTTCATTTTTTTCTTTCTTCCTTGAGAAGTGTTGTCCAGTGAAATTTTGAGAGACAAATTTTAATCTTGAGAGAAATTAGGAGAAAGCCCTTAAATCAAAGTCGTTCCTCTTGGTCTTGTAGTGCTTGTGTTGGCTTTGTATTGTAATTTTCTTTTCTTCCCCTTTATTCCCTCTTAGGCCATATGCTTATGTCTTTTTGTGAGTGAAGTTTCCCAAATATTTGTAATTATTTTTGTAATTTAGATCATGCGTGTGTGCGTTGAAATATATTTGACAAAAAGATAACAAAATTTTCTCTTTTGTCTTTCTTAAAAATAAAAAATAAAAACTGTGTCTCCTTAAAAAAAAAAAGGAAAATATTGTTTTAACCTTGCTCCTTGATCTTATTATTTATTTCCTTCATAAAAAGCTAATTTAAAAGGAAGGATGAAAGAAATTTAGATGAATTAATTTACAAGTTTTATAAAATATTCGAAGCTTTAAAAATGATTCAAGTTGTATGAGTGAAAATAGAAACTTATTTAATCTAAGTGTATTCATTTAGTTTTGTAACATGAAATCACCCTTGTTTTCATGACATTGTGTAGTGGAAAAGGAATAATGATGACAAAAGAGATTTCAAGGAAAAAACATCAATTTTTGTTTTGTTCAAAGTTTTGATCTTGATAAGTATGAGTGTTTTGAAGCTTAGAGTTGGTTGTGAACTTGAAAAAATTTGGTAATTTTGAAGTTTCAAGGAACTTTGTTTTATTTAAAAAAATTGGTAGCAAAGTAAGGATGAATCTTATGGATATTTGCTATTTTAGATTTATAAAACTAGATTTAAAGTAGAAAAAAATGTGGAAATGAATTCCTATATTCTTTTGGCCCTTGGCCACGTTGGTTAGTACTTGGTGATGAGGTTTAATTTGATACGGTTTTATCCTTTGAAAGTTTTGAATAATTAGAGAATCTTTGCGAAAATAATGTTTACAAGGTTTATCGGTTAATGAAATTTGAGTTTTGCGTTTGAAAAAACAAAAAAACCTTATAAGACAAAGTATCTTGTTTTATATCCTTGAGCAAGTGTGTAACTTTAGGACTTTAAAGTTGTTAAAGAAAAAATTTTGAACTAGTTTTGAAATTTCAAATAGGTCTTTAATGTTTTTGGAAAAATTTGTTAGAAAAAAAATGTGAGGATTCTTGATGATTGTAAGAGTTAATGTGGTTATTTAACTTTTATAAAACTTTTGTGAAGAAAAAAAATTTATTATTGAAAAATATTATAATTTCTTAGAATTTGAAAAAATAATCAAATTTCTTGCAACCTCTTAGAGGTGGAGAGATTATTTTCCGTTGAAGCATGATTATGTGTAAATTTGAATATACTAGTTTGATTTGTGGAAAATGTTATAAGAACAAATAAGGTTATAGCAACATTTTGGTAGAAAAGACTTAGAAAAATATAAGTATTACAAGATTTTAATTTGAAAATTTTGTGACTTGTGTCCTTGAAGTTTGTAAAAAGTGATTTAAAAGTGTTAAAGGTTTGTTTTTTATGTTGTGATTTGTTGAGGTGAGACTTTTGGAAAATATTGACTTCATCAAAGTGTTTAGTAAAATGAATGCGATAATTCAAATATTTGTCCTAAGTGTCTTTTTCTATAGCTTTCCAATTTAATATGGTTTTATGTCTTTGAGTTAGTTTAAAGAAAAGTAAACCTAGGGTGATTTTCAAGAATAGGAAGAATTGGTGAGGCTTGTTTGGAATTTTGGGATTTTATTTTAATTTAATAAAATTTACTTGATTAAAGGCTAAGAGGAATAAAAGAAATTTGAGATCTTGTGGATTGGAAGGTGTGATAGACTTGAGTAGCATAGTTTTGCTTATTGAGGAAGCATTGCGAGGTAATGGTTGTTGGCTGCTTCCATGTTTTTAGTTCGCATGTAGGAATTTATTTGTGTGATTGTTGTTTTGAAATATGTGATAAACGCATTTGATGTGATTATGTATTCATAATTGATAACATATGTGTTTTGTAAGACTGTCATTTATTTATAATAATAATTAAGACTTACTGTCTAATTATGTCTTCTATTGTTTATTACTTTGTCTGTTTACGGTTTTCATTGCTTGTTGTTTGTAAAATTGTTGTAAGTGTCTAGCTTGCAAATTAATCTCTGAAAAATTCTTTAGATGTTTCCTTGATGTTAAATGACTACATAAATTTCTTGGCATTGTTGAAATTTCCAAAATAATTTTCTACTGAGTTTTTTGAAAACATGCAAGATATATCCGCTGTTTAAATTTTGACTAACTCCGAATGGCACCAAAATTTAACTGGGAGTTTTATATATCGATTACAATGAGAATTTGATCTCATTGTATTTTTCTAAACTAAGGAACAAAAATTTCGTCGGATAAAAGTTTATTCGCGAAGTTTTGAAAAGTTTTAGTTAGTAGAATTATTTTATAATTTTTCTGTTACCGAGAAATTTAATCATGTGCAAAATGCTATTCATTTAAGAACGAACTCAGAGACTGAGCAAGACGATGTAACACAGTCACAAAATATCTAGAAATTTTACTAAAATAGATCTAGTAGCAAATGATGTGATATGATTATGACTAGGTGTCATAAAGGACAATTGTGAAAATTTAGAATTGACTTTTATGTGACTTTTGTGTGGTGAGAATTTAACCACCCTTACTAAAATCATGTGGCTACAAATTATTGGAGAATCTTTAAATAGAAAAATCATATGCTTCACCTCTATTTCTCGATGAATGGCTGAGGCTAGCAAGAAGAAGGAGGAGAGATTCATTTTATTTTCATCTTACTTCCATCTTACTTCCTTACTAAGTTCACAAAGGAGATATAGAGAGTTTAGGGGAGAAACTCCTTCCTTCCCTTTTTTTTTCTTTCTAAAATCATAGCATGAGGGAGAGAAGTTGGATCTAAAGACTTGGAATTTTTGGGAGGTGCTTGGTAAGCTTGGAGAAAACTTGAGGAGAATGAAAAGTTTGTTTCTTGCTTGGTAGTGCTAGATTGCATCTAGTAGGTGAGTTTTATTTCCTCCTTTTTCATTGGTAGATTGAAACTTGTATAGTTGTAATGTTTTGATTTTACACTTTTCCTTAAAATAAAAATCATGATTCCATGGATTGTTAAATCATGTTTCGAGGAGGGTTTAAATTCCAAAATCATGTGCACTATTATATAAACATTACATTAGGGTGTTTTGTCACACGAGTCATGTTTGTTATATAATAATATATGTATATGCATGCTCTGTTTATCGCTTTATACTATGCCATACTTGTTAAATATTATTTGTTAGTTTCGGTTGGTGACCCTTTACATTTTGTGCATCAGGCTGAACGTCCCAAATTATTAGGGTTTCTTTATGCAAAGTTCCGGATAACGGCGAATGCGTAACAAAGTCGCGGCCTTGAATGCAAATACAACACATACAACTTGATTTAACTAGTGGGTCACTAGTACCCAGTAGCCTTGCCAAGTGTGTTATGATCAGCTTATGGGTGACCGAGTTATCAATGTTGATAACTCATGTAGTTTAACTTGTTGTATATTTAACTTGTTATAATTTACCTTTCAATTAAATAAGTTTAATTTTGAAAGTCTTCTTTTTCCAATGTGTTATCGTTAAGTTATTTTAAAGGATTTTAGAGAATTGTTCTTTTTAAAAATGAAAAAAAAATACTGTGAAAATCGGGGTGTTACATCCTCGCTCTTCTCTCTTTCGTTCTTTTTCTCTTTTCATCATATAAGATGGGTGATTTAATGTCAATTTTTGGTTCGAAATCACATCTCTAAATTATTTTTCTCATTATCTTTTATCCAAATAAGTGATTTTGATATGATCTTATTTGTCATGATTCACTTTAAGGATCGTTCTAGGTTGGAAACTTACAGATTTGAGTCAAAAATCGTGTATTGCTGGAGAATGCGATAAACAGAGCTACGAAACTCTGAATCGGAAGATTCCAAAACGAGGTGAAAGATGACGTTTTGAAAAACAAATTAGGTTGTTGAATCATCGAAAACAGGTGTGTAGAGCTCGAGATATGATGATAGGTTACTGAACACGAAAATTGGCACAATTTGTGTATTAGGGTTTGATGTAAAGGAAACTCAAAATTATTATTGTTCAGTAAAAGAACCAAGAACAGAATGGCGCCACAATCTAGGGATTGATAAGCCAAAAAGAACGCCACAAGGATTAATAACTTTGATAAGTTCAAAGTGAATTCTTTCAAGAACTCTAAAGAGCAAAAGCCTCACAAAAATAATGTTCTAAAACTCCTCAAAAAAAGATAAGAGTTTGCCTTTTATAGTGGCACCTCCTTACAAGTTCTCTAAATTTGGCCCAACTCAAGTTTTTACAATTAGACCCAAATTTTCTTACTAATTCAGACTACTACTTTAATTAAAACTAATATTAATACTTGATAGCATATAGAATCAGCCTTCATTCCTTAACTTTTTCAATTTGGATTAAGCAACTGACTATCTTGGGCTTCAAGTCTTCATGAGTTGTACTTGCTTCAAATAAAGTGGTTATCAAGTTATTTAGAATCTCCTTTGCCTTCTTTGACCTTGCTCTAGTCGTTGGAGTTCCAAGACCTTGAATATCTTTTATGCTTCCTTCTTTTGTTATGCATTCTAAGTCCTCATCATTCCCTCCTTCTTGAACTGAATTTGCCCTCAAATTTCAATCTTCTTCATCTGCATCATATGGAGACAAATCAGCCACATTAAAAGTAGGACTAACACCATACTCACCTGAAAGATCTATTTTGTAGGCATTATAATTAATATTGGATAACACTTGAAAAGGTCCATCTCCCCTTGGTTGAAGCTTAGATTTTATTTGAGAAGGAAATCTTTCCTTCCTTAAATGAACCCAAACCCAATCACCTGGTTCAAATACAACCTTTTTCCTTCCCTTATTAGCTTGTTGGGCATAGATATCCACTTTCTTTTCAATTTGTGCCTTTACCTTCTCATGTAATTATTGAACATATTCAGCCTTAGCGTTCCCATCCTTATGAATTAGAATAGAACTACTTGGCAAAGACATTAAATCAAGAGGAGTGAAAGGGTTAAAACCATAAACAATTTCAAAGGGAGAATAACGAGTAGTGCTATGAACAACCCTATTATATGCAAACTCAACGTGGGGAAAACATTCTTCCCAAGTCTTAATATTCTTTTGGATTACAGCCCTTAAAAGAGAAGAAAAAGTTCGATTCACTACCTCAGTTTGCCCATAGAGTTTGTGGGTGGCAACAGAAATATCTGGAGTATCAACAGACTCAAAACTGGTAGAGAAGTCACACATATCAACATAACTGGAACTACCAGAAGAATCATAATTACCATCAGAGAAACCCGATACATCAATAGAAACACAAGTGGCAGATTAAAAGTCAGAATCAGGAGACTTCTTTGAAACACTCCAATCAAATTCATAAAGACTACAAACCTGGATGGGAATTCAAATCCCTTCATCCAGACTCTCTAATCAAAGAATATGCAAACTCATAATCTGAAAACCAGAAAAGAAGAACTAAGAGGGTTTTCATAGTGAAACTGAAATTGTTAACATATAGGTGATATCTTTTTTTAAATTTAATTATTGTCTGATATTATGTTTACTGTGATAACAAGAAGCTTGATCCTAAAAATCAAAGCTAGATAAGTATTTTGCAGGTTCTCAAGAATTTAAGAGGAATGATGTTTGGGATCTAGTACCTAGACCAATGAAGAACATTATTGGAACCAAGTAGGTTTTTAGAAACCAGTGAAGTGGTCAGAAACAAGGCAAGACTTGTCACACAAGGCTACAGTCAGCAAAAGGGCATTAATTACACTGAGACATTTGCTCTAGTGGCCAGGTTAGAAGCTATTCGTATCCTACTTTATTTTGCTGCAAATAATATCATTACATCATTTCAAATGGATGTTAAAAGTGCTTTTCTAAATGGTTATATAAGTGAAGAAGTCTGTGTTAAACAACCCCCAAGTTTTGAAAGTTCTGAATTTCCAAATCATGTTTTTAAACTTAGGAAATCCTTGTATGGTCTAAAACAAGCACCTAGGGCATGGTATGATAGACTTAGTAACTTCTTGCTTAAAAATAACTTTGAAAGAGGACAAGTAGATAATACACTTTTTAGAAAATCAATAGGAGATAACTTTCTTATTATTCAAATTTATGTGGATGACATTATTTTTGGATCTACTAATGGCACTCTTTGTCAAGAATTTTCTATATTGATGCAGCTTGAATTTCAAATGAGTATGATGGGAGAACTTAAGTTCTTCTTAGGGATACAAATTTAGCAAAGTCAAAAAGGTATATACATTCATCAAACTAAATATACAGAAGAGCTTCTTAGGAAGTTTAAGATGAGTGATTGCAAACCTACGGCTACACCAATGCACCCTACTTGTTCACTTGAAAAAGATGATTTAGGCAAAAAAGTTGACAAAAAAAACCTATAGAGGAATGATAGGATCCCTACTTTACCTTACTTCTTCCAAACCTGACATCATGTTTAGTGTATGTATATGTGCAAGATTTCAAGCTGACCCTAGGGAATCACATTTAACTGTTGTTAAGAGAATCCTTAGATACCTAAAAGGCACTACCAACCTTACCTTGTTCTACAAGAAATCTCCTAAGTACAAACTTAGTGGATACTGTGATTCTGATTATGCTAGAGATAAACTTGAGAGAAAGAGCACTAGTGGCAACAACACATTTTTAGGTGACAACTTAATATCTTGGTCAAGTAAGAGACAAAACACCATTGCAATGTCAACAACAGAGGTTGAGTACATTTCAGCAGCTGGCTGCAGTTCTCAACTACTTTGGATGAAACATCAACTTGAAGACTACAACATCCTAGAATCCAACATTCCCATCTATTGCGATAACACTTCTCCCATTTGTCTAGCCAAAAAACCCTATCTTACATTGTAGAGCTAAACACAAAGATCAAACACCACTTCATTAGGGACTTTGTTCAAAAAGGGGTACTAAATATTCAATTTGTAGACACTGAACACCAATGGGCATATTCATATTTATAATTGAAGAAAATATTTGACCAAGTTGAAATGAAGATATGGTCAAGATTTGAAGAAAATTTGATCAACATTTGAAGAAGATTTAATTAAGATTTGATCAAAATTTGAAGAAGATTTGATCATGATTTGAAGAAGATTTGATTAAGATTTGAAGAATATTCGAAGAAGATTTAATGAAGATTTGAATAAGATTTGATCAACATTTAATGAAGATTTGAAGAATATTTGATTTAAAGAATTTACAAAGTCAATCTACACAAAATAGGAACAAAATCAATCTGAAAAATTTACAAACTAAATCTACACAAAATAGGAACATAATCAATTTGAAGAATTTACAAACTCAATTTGAACAAGATACAATTTAGAATTAAACAAGGACAAAATTGAAGCCCAAATTTTCACTATAAATTGACAATCAAGGCTGAAGGAGAAAAACATCAAAAAGTAGAAAAGAGTAGAAGAACTCAAGCTCAAAGTTCTCAATTCATCTTAGAGTTCAAAGAGAGAAACACTTGTTAAGGTTAGAAATATTTTCTGAGTGTTTTTTTCTTAAAGTGTGAGAGTTATTATTATTATCAGCTTTCTTAGAAGCAACAACTCAAGTTCCAATCTTTTGTATCCAACCTGATAATGGTTGAGTTCTTTCTTCAATCTAGGGTTGTCAGGATGTTTGGGAAGACTGGCTTGGAGGGTCAAGTTCTTTGTAATTCAAGGTATTTGATTTAGTGGTTTAAAGCCTTCTAAATGAAGGGACTGGATGTAGCCAAGTTAACGGTGAACCAGGATAACGTTATGGGTCAAATTATTTATGCTTTCATTGTTTGCTGATTCTGAATCCGATTGCTTCTTATGTAAGTAATTAATAAAAACCAACCAACCTTCATCAAATTCGCAAAAAGTTATCAACTTTGGGAAGCACAATTTAACCCCCCCTTCTCGTGTTTGCACCTTCATTTTGTACTCCAAAATGTCCCATTAATCCCCCCTCATGTGCATCCTTGACAAGTAAATCCCTAATGGAACTTTTAGGCACACATAACCTCTTTTCTTTGAACAAATAGTCATGAAGCTCAAAATACCACTGTTTCAAGGAAAAAATGATCCAGATGCTTACCTTGAGTGGGAGATGAAAATTGAACAACTCTTTTCATGCAATAATTACACGGAAGAGAAGAAGGTAAAGGTGGCAACCATGGATTTTACTAAGTATGCACTCATTTGGTGGGACCAATTACAAATAGAAAGAGTGAGGTATGAAGAACCAATGGTGGATAGTTGGGTGGAGATGAAGAGGTTAATGCGGAAGAGATTTGTTCCTTCTTATTATCATAGAGACCTTCACAATAAGCTTCAAAGGCTCACACAAGGTAGCAAAAGTGTGGATGATTATTATAAGGAGATGGAGGTGTGCTTAATTAGAGCCAATATTAGTGAAGATAGGAAAGCTACTATGGCACGTTTCTTACAAGGGTTGAATAGTGATATAAGTGATGTTGTGGAATTACAAAATTATGTGGAGTTGGAGGACTTAATGCATCAAGCTACTAAGGTAGAACAACAATTGAAGAGAAAAGGTGTAAGAAAGAGTTCTTCTAACTTTAATTCCTTTAGTTGGAAGGATAAAAATAAGGAGGGAAGCATTTCATCAAACACATCTACATTTGCACCTCAGAGAATTTAAAATAAATTCAATGATGCTCATAAGAAAACAAAAAGTAGTGAAATTAAATGTTTCAAATGATTGGGAAGAGGTCACATAGCTTCTGAATGTCCAACTAAGAAGACCATGTTGCTTAAGGAGAATGGAAATATTACTAGTGGATCATCTTCTGAATCTGCTACATCTAGTGATGAAGAGAATGAGGAAGAAGTTGCCGAGGGAGGAGACTTGTTCATGGTTAGAAGAATGTTGGGCAACCAATCAAGAGACTTGGATGAAACACAAAGGAAGAATATTTTTCATACTCGATGTCTCATCCAAGGTAAGTTATGTTCTTTAATTATAGATGGAGGAAGCTGCACTAATGTTGGAAGCTATAGAACGGTGTCAAAAATGAACTTGGTGACTAAACCCCACCCAAAACCATACAAACTTCAATGGCTTAGTGAGGAAGGCGAGCAGATTGTGAGTGAGCAAGTGGAGATGAATTTTTCTATTGGGAAGTATGAGGATACAGTTATATGTGATGTAGTGACAATGGAGGCTTGTCAATTACTTCTTGGAAGGCCATGGCAGTATGATAAGAAAAGCAATCATGATGGTTTTACAAATAAGTTCTCTTTTGTACATAAAGAACGCAAAATTACTCTTGCTCCTTTGTCCCCAAGAGAGGTTGGTGAGGATGAAACCAAAATGAGAGAGAAAAGAAAAAAGAGATAAAAGAAAAAGAAAGAGAAAAAAAAAGAGTCAAAAGCGAGAGGGAAAAGAAAAAGAGAGTGAAAAGAAAGAGAGAAAAACACAAAATTTGTTCATAAAAGAAAAAGAGGTGAAAAAGGCTATGCAATTAAAAAAGCCAATGCTATTGCTTTTGAGCAAGGAGAGTGACTTAAAGGTTGCAGGTCTTACTAATTCTTTTCCTAGTGAAGTTGTTTCTTTGTTGCAGGATTTTGAAGATGTAATTCCCAAAGAGGTTCCTCAGGGCCTACCACCTATAAAAGGTATAGAACATCAAATTGATCTCATTCCAGGTGTTTCATTGCCCAACAGCCCATCATATAGGGCTAATCCCCAAGAGACCAAAGAAATCCAAAGACAAGTGGAAAACTTGATGCAAAATGGATGGGTGCAAGAAAGCTTAAGTCCATGTGCAATCCCCGTTATTCTTGTGTGTTTTAAAAAATTGATCTTAAAAGTGTATATAATCAAATTAGGATTAAAGAAAGAGATGAATGGAAAACAACCTTTAAAACAAAATATGGCTTGTATGAATGGTTAGTTATGCCCTTTGGATTAACAAATGCACCTCGCACTTTCATGACGCTGATGAACCATGTGATAAGGGAGTTTCTAGGGAAATTTGTTGTGGTCTACTTTGATGACATAATGATAAGGATCTCAAGAGCATGAAGATGATCCATATTTTAATAAATTAGGATAAACTTTATTTATTTTCATTCGGTTTGTAATAATTCTTAGTTTGCCTTAATTTGGAATTGTAATAGTTTTAATATAGATTTAATTGATGTTATATGTAAGTGAAGATACTTTGCTTCCTTACATTTAATTTATTTAAAAAAAATGATGTAAGCCCAATTTGGGCCTAGAGAATGGTGTCACTTATGACCCGTTTAGGTTGAGATAATTTTACTATAAATATGAATATGTAACCTGATTGAAGGAGATTTTGAATGAATTAGAGTTTCTCTCATGAGAATTGTGAGTGAGTTAGGTCTCCTCTTTAAGTTCTTGGATTAGAACTTGCTTGAGTCTTATCAATGGCTTCCTTACCATTGTGGCGACTTTTCATTGGCTTATCAATCATCCTTGAATGTGTGGCGCTTTCTTCATCTTCTCAACCTAATCCATCTTTTATTTCTTTATAATTTTCAGTTTCCTTTATATCAAACCCTAATACACAATTTCTACCAATTTTCATGTTCTGTAACCTGCAATCATATCTCGAGTTCTACAAACTTGTTTTCGGTGATTCAACAGCCTAACTTGCGTTTCAGAATGTCATCTTTCACCTCTTTTTGGAAGCGTCCGATTCGGAGTTTCGTAGCTCTGTTTATCGCGTTCTGACAAACATGATCGTATCATTTGATACCGGAGCTTGTCTCAAGGTTTGGAATTGAGTAAAATTTTGTTTATGAATTTTTTTCTGTGAAACATAAATTGCTAGTTGTGTTGCTCTTTTTTGAATTGTTGTTCTTAGTTAATTTGTGTGTTGCTGCTACTTGAAAAAAAAAAAAAGGAAAATACAAAAAAAAAGTTGTAGTATTGTTTAAAGTAGTGCACACTACCTATTTGACAAAATTCCAAAGAGTATTTTTCAATCACATTACCGTTGTTTTGTATTACGTTACTTTCTTCTAACCAATTTTAGCTCCAATCTGTTCTTGTTGATTCAATTAAGAACTTGAAGAGAGCAATTGAGTGGAAAAAGGCAAGAGAGATACATTATCGAAAAAGCCTAAATTGAGTGAAACACGAGTGACAAATTCAAGAGTGTAAACATGTGAGTTGTGTGGTGAGGTATTTTTCTTTCACTTTTTCTTGTTTGTATATCATATCATCAATATATTCGAGATTTTGGATTGGATCCGGAGTATGTGAAATATATGTACGAAAATTGATATACAAAACAACCAAGAAAAGTAGATAAGCTAGCATTGAGAGAGAAAAAGAAAATCAATGAAAAGAAAGAAGAAGAGGAGAAACATTTGAGACATAAAGGGCAAGAAATTGACTCCAACTATTTGTCTAACTTTGATAATTCTCTATTGCAAGTGCTTGAAGAAGTGTCTCTGAAGGAGGAATGTCATCAATATATTGACATTGAAAGCAAAATGAAAGATAATGGTAAAATTGAAAGTCTCCTTAAACAGGAGAGTGAGGTAAACGAAGCAATGTTAGTGTTTGAAGGTGGTTATTCAAAGTTTCCTCAAAAGGATGCTTACAAGGAAATTATTGAGTCACCGTTTTTTTATGATGAAAAGAGTGTCTATGAGACTCAACTTGCTTTGAAGTCTTTGCAAATACAAAGTAACATATTGTTTGCCACAAATTTCAATCCAAAGAAGGTAAATTTGGTCATGAATATCAACCTAAAAAGGTAAAACTTTATCTCCATCTTTAGAATTTCTTACCTTGACCATACATGGAATAAGATGTTAATTGTTCAAGATGGAGATGTGTTTCACCGACTTATTACATAAGATGACTTTTCCGAATTCCCATTTGACCCTAGTGGATATGATGAGCTTGTGGTTTATATGGATTCTTTCTTCTAGTACGGTATAATGAAGCTTAAATTCGTGGTCGAATTTCTTCAAGAAGGAGAGAATGATAAAGATCTCAAGAGCATGAAGATGATCCATATTTTAATAAATTAGGATGAACTTTATTTATTTTCATTTGGTTTGTAATAATTCTTAGTTTGCCTTAATTTGGAATTGTAATAGTTTTAATATAGATTTAGTTGATGTTATATGTTAGTGAAGATACTTTGCTTCCTTACATTTAGTTTATTTATAAAAAAAAAATGATGTAAGCCCAATTTGGGCCTAGAGAATGGTGTCACTTATGACCCATTTAGGTTGAGATAATTTTACTATAAATATGAATTTGTAACCTCATTGAAGCGATTTTGAATGAATTAGAATTTTTCTAATGGGAATTCTGAGTGAGTTAGGTCTCCTATTTAAGTTCTTGGAATAGAATTTTCTTGAGTCTTATCAATGGTTTCCTTACCATTGTGGCGACTCTTCATTGGCTTATCAATCATCCTTGATTGTGGCGCCTTCTTCATCTTCTCAACCTAATCCATATTTTGTTTCTTTATAATTTTTAGTTTCCTTTACATCAAACCCTAATACACAATTTCTACCAATTTTCGTGTTCAGCAACCTGCGATCATATCTCGAGTTCTACAAACTTGTTTTCGGTGATTCAACAGCCTAACTTGCGTTTCAGAACGTCATCTTTCACCTCATTTTGGAAGCATCTGATTCGAAGTTTCGTAGCTCTGTTTATCGCGTTCTCCAGCAATACGCGATTTTGGATCCAATTTGTTAGTTTCCAACCTAGAACGATCCTTAAAGTGATACATGACAAATAGGATTGTATCAGATTCTCACATATATTTAGTTTTTTTTTTTTGGTTTTTTTTTATGATTTTATCGTCTTAATGCGACTTTGTTTTGGTTTTTTTGCCTTGTTGCGATGTTCGTTTGTTTCATATTGACATACCAACTTTGATCTAATGCAAAATCAAGTACTTTGGCGTCTTAAATGTTGCTACTCTAAAGACATGAGTATTTCAGATACTTCAATTTTGTTATGTTAATAGGCTTTGTCATATTTATAAGTATTTTGTTGTTTTATACCATTAACTTGAATATTGTGAATTTGTTCCCAAATTAATCATTTTTATTTTTAGCGACTTTGAGCCTGCTTGTTTTTCCATTTAGATCTCAAACGTCTATTTTAAAAGTAAAAAGTGGTTTGACTTCATGTTTGGGTTCTCTTGAAAATGCATTCCACAAACTTAGTTATACTCCCGATCCACGTTTACCCATAAACAACTACTTTTGCATTCATCATATTCCATTTTGAATTATAAAAATTTACTCGTGGGATCTTTGCTATCTTTCTCTCTCTCCCCAACTTTAAGTAAATATACATTTAAAAGGACATTTGATTTATTTAGTTATATATTAGTGCGTTTGTTTCAGATTTTTTCATGAAAAAATCTATGTTTTTAAACCAAAAATCATTTTTTAGGATTTGAAGGGCGTTTGTTTCGGATTTTTTAAAAATTATTTTGTTAAAAAAAATCATATTTTGGCTAAAAATGAAAAGCTAAAAATAGTAGCTTCTCACATTCGCTTCTGCGATAGATGAGAGAAAAAGATGCCAAAAATTTTAAAAACACGGAACTTAACCCATTGACAAGAGAAAATGATGTAATTACCCTTACCCTTTTTGAAAAATCCAAAATTATCCTCCATCAATTTTTACTGTATTTTCTCTATACTACATAAGTTTCACGCACTCAATTGTGACAGTTTTTCTCCTTACATGAGTCTCTGACATAGGTTTTTCATCAAGTAAATTTCCTTCTCCTTTTCAATTTTTCCACATGATTTTTTTTTATTGTTTCTACACCTTTTATTTGAATCATTTTATTTTTACATCATTCATATGTTGATACTATTTTTTTTTTGCTTTTGTGTGTTTATTTATTGCTTTTTGATGAGTACTTAAGGTACATTAATCAATTTTAAAATGTGTATAAGAAATGGATTAAACTTACAAATTTGGTAGGGTATTATAAAAGTCATGTCCTTTATGGTAATTTTGTAGTTTAAAAAATCACTTTTATAAAATTGTATACAAACAAATTAAAAACCATTTTAAAAAAAATCATTTTTATAATAGTAAACAAATGGAAATAAAAAAAAATATTTTTAAACAAATCTCTACAAAATAATCTCTAAATTTTTTAAACTAAAAATCATTTTTATTTAAGCTCAAACAAATGCACCCATAATTCAAACAAAATTCATTTTATAAAACAATGTAAAAATATCCAAAAATAAATTACGTTAGAGAAAACTAAAATTACGTTTGCAAAATAAATTTATTCAAAAGTAGATTTGTATATGTCAATCTAAACACATACTTTAAATTGTATTATTGATCGATGTAACTTCTACTAATTTGAATGAATACGTCTTTTTTAGTAAAAACGAGGCTTAGTTACAGTTTTGATCCCTCTATTTTTATTAATTCACGAAATTGGTATGTCTATTTTAAAAGTCGACAATTTTGTTAATTCTTTCATATTTTTTATCTAACAAATTACGATTTTACGTAATTTAATAATCTGAGATACAATTTGATGATAAAAAACCATCTAAATGCATTAATTATTCATATATGATTAATTAAATTACAAATATAAAAAATTTCTAAAGTTGAAAGTTAAGTTTTTACGGTGTTTTATTCCGATTATTTAGATGTTAATTATTCTATTATATGACACGTTATTGAAAACATGTCATATCCTTAATTTTTATTTAAAAAATCAGAAGGAGAACCAAAATTGTCGATTTTAAAAATAAGAGATTAATTTCGTAAATCAATAAAAATAAATAGATTAAAACGATAATTAATCTTAAAAAAATAAATATGTTCACTACCAAATCACAAATGAATTTCTTTTAAATACTAAAAAGTCAAGGAAAAAAAAGAAAATAATAAATAGATACATAGACAAAAAACGAGAACTGAGAGTTAAAACATAACGTGGAGCTTCGGACTTTTTGGGAGTCTCAACACGGCCGGCCACAAAGGTTTGTCTCTGTAGAAAGTCGAAACTCTCAGTCCTTTCCATTTCATTTTTAAATAATTTCTAGCTTGAGATTTTTGGTTATGAATTGCGGTTATTGATTTGTAAATTGGGGGTATATTGGATTTATTATTTATGTTTCTCTTCACTGTAATCGGTATTGAGATTTTCTTCGAAGTTATATTTTATTTTATATTTTCTAGGATTGTTTTCAGTTCCTCAAAGTTTAACTTGTTCTTACCTTAATGCGGTTTTTCTTTTCTAATAATATAAGAGATTGCCATACGGGGATTAAGGGCTTTCCCCTTTATTTCTTGAACTCCTGGAAACTTGAGGCTATGGATTTCCTTAATATTTTCATGTTTTTAAATTATGGTGAATGCAATGAAGAATCGAAAATACATATATAGCTGTACATTTACTGAAAACTTTGGTTAAATTATTTTATATGTCCTTATTGTTTCTATAAATTTTTTATTAAGTCCCTATAATTATGTCCTTCAAACCTTTAGCACTGTCACCATTTTGCAGATGACTGTAAATAATAATTAACGGAGTCTAAGGGTCCGTTTGGTTCAACGGAGGGAAGGTGAGGGGGAGAGATTAGGAGGAGAGAGAATTAGAGATATGTTTGGTTCAACATAAGGGAGGGGGAGAGATTTTAAATGATTTTGTGTTTGGTCCGAGGGTTGGAGAGGGATTTTAAATGGTTTATAAGTTGTTTTGGTCCCTCCCCTCCCTCCCAAATCCGCACAATGGAGGGAGAACAAAATACGCTTTAGGAGGGGTTTTGCTCCCTTCTGCTCCCCCTCCATCTAGCTCCAACCAAACAGACCCTAACAGCTGTTAGATAGTGGGAACCAAAATAACATTTTCTGAAGTATAGGGAAAAGGAGTTAGGGAAACCTTTAACATCTGAACTATAGATACTTTTTGATAATTCAGGGAAATTAAATGATCATTTAACCAACAACTTTTAAGTCAACATGGTGAATTTTAAAACTGACTGAGTATAAGTACACGTGGTAGATTGTCTGAATCTTCTTTTACCCTGGGCAATGAGCATGTTTTCATTACTGCTCTGGCCTACTTTAATGAATTTAGATATTGACTACTAATTATCAATGTTTGTTCATTGCAGCTTTAGGACTGTACAGTAGGTGTATTGTTTAGACGCTAATATGAGCTTCGCTGCACCATCCCTTGGTTCTATTGGTATGTATGTTTTCTCAGCAATAAGCACCTCTATTTGGGATCTCTTTGGATACAGGAATTGTTTTAACTTTTAACTATCATCAAGTTGTGGATAGGAAAAATGGCAGTCCATTGTGCTTCATTTTTGTTATCACTAATTATTAATTTATTATTCACTTTAATATGGCTTGATTTCAGGTGGTAAATCTGCTGCCAGAGCATTTGAGTTTGGAAGAACCTATGTAGTCAGGCCTAAAGGTAAACACCAAGCAACTGTAGTTTGGTTGCATGGTCTCGGGGATAATGGCGCCAGGTGATAAGACATTGTCTATTTCTTTTTTATTTTCCAAATTCACCGAAGATTCTCTTATAAGTTTATGGTTGGAAGATATATTTTCACACTCTTTAAATTTTCAGGATTTTATTTATAATAATAATAATAATAATAATAATAATTACTTGTTCACTTAGATATCATAGTTATGAAATAAACATTGATGTCACAAATCTTTGCTTTTTACTTGCAATCTGCTTCGGCAGAGTTAGTCGCGTATTCAATTTTTGACCCCTTTCATTAAATTTTATATTCTTGTAAGTTCTTTCATTGAGACCTTTGGCATGTCTGTGTTTTGTAACACAGGTAAAAATTACACTCTTTTGGATAAAATATATAAATATAATTTATCCCCCATATTACTTAGCACTGTGAGAGTCTTTTTGCCGTTGAAACAAACATGCTATAAGACTATATTATATAATCTATGATTCATGGACAAAATACGAATATCACATACGATACATATAAAAAAAAGACTGAAGTGGTGAACTAAATTGCCACTAATTGGGAGTTTAAATTTTCAAAGCAATAAAGGGGGAAGAGTCACATGAAGAGTTGAAAAGTCACTGCTCGCATGTGTATCGATGAAACAAATTACGGTGTATCAATGGTGTACTCACGACATATGAGAACCTTTTAATTTATATTTTAAAAAAATCCATTTTGATACTTTCTGACATGTAGTCGTGTTGTATCAAAGCTTGTCTGTATCAATACATATCTGATACGGATAGGGGGTGGAAAACTGCGTAATAGTGCTTCATAGATTACAACTGTTGAGTTGTTTGGATGGGTTTCTGAATGTACCTCCAAAAGTAAATTTGATATAATGGTGAGGGAAATGAGATTTGTTTTTCATAGTAAAAATTGAGAACTAAATATGATTTTCATTACATAGTGATATATTACTAGTTGTAGGGAATAAAACTGTTAATGTAAAAGCATAAATATAAACTACAATAATAACAATCATAAAATAGTTTTTAGTCTGTTTTAATGGAATTTTCATTATTTTACATTGTATATTAGTTGCATTATCTCCATCTCGTAATATGTCAGCAACAGTGAAAGGAGTTGTTACTGGTATTGTTTGGATGGATCCCCATTTGGATAATTCATTATTGCTTATAAGTTATGATGTGATTTTATTTATTTTTTAGGGATAAAATGGAAGAGAAAGTTTCAAAACAGAAGTCAATCAGGCTTTTATATCTGTCTGATTTGTCTTCTGTAAAATCCTATCTTTTTGTCAATAAATATTTGTGTTTTGTTTGGTGTTTAATAATACATTTTCATTTGCCCATGCCATTGATTGTTTGTCTTTTTTGTCTTTGGGTGTATAGTGTGTACTATTTAGGCTTTTAAAAATGTGTTGCTACATAGAGGTTCATGTCCTAGTTAAGTAGGTGGAACTTTGGTAGGACATGATGCGTGCTCTAATGTATCATATGAGTGTTCAGTGTATACCAAGGTAGTCAGAATTGAGATCCTATGCAACATCGGGGAAGGTTCACAAGATCGTGAATCGTGGGATCGTAACACGGATCATAAGATTCTACCAAATTTAGAAGTTCATATATATTGCATATAGATTCATACATATGCATATAAAACAACATAGTTTAGTAAAAACAAACTTCTAATCACACCCAAAATACTTAAAGAAACTAAAATTTGGGATCATTAGATTCATAAAACGACTAAAACACTTAGAACATGAGCAGATCACACCTAAAAACAACTAAAAACCTCCAGAACAGTCACCAAAACGGTAAAAAACAACTAATAAACTTAAAAACTGTAGCAAATCCATACGATGCTGAAACACACAGAATCGTGCAAGATTGCCGATTCCACCGATTCCATGACCAATTCCACCTTCTCCCATCATTTTGGGTTTCTAGTCGTCAACAAACGCGAGGAAGGAGTACAAGATTGTAAAATCGTGGGATCCTACGTGCTGGATCGGGATTTTTACTACCATGTTTGGTAGGCCCATTATGCAAGTGTGTCTTAGGAAAGGGAAAAGAGGGCAAGAGATGGATAATGGGCCCCAAGAGAAAGACCTGCACTGCATGTGTATAAAAGGAGAAGAAAACAGTTTGCACAAGAGGAATTTGTTGTAAGAGAGAGTGGGGAATAAAAAAAATGACATGGCCAGGTGAGAGTGGGGAGAGGATGCAGAACTCGTGCTAGGAGATCATATAGTCGGCACAGTATGGAGGCGTATGAGAGAATTTCTGACTGGTGTATGGTAGATTGGTCTGGTTGAGAGGAGGATGCTGGCCTTTCTCAATCTGCGGGTGTTATATTTTATTTTCTATCTGATTTTCCCGTTGACAACTTGTAAGGAACTTGTTCCTTTGCCATTTGTTTCATTTTTATATACAATTTATGCTTAACAGATTGTGATAGAGGAAATTCTCTTCTGGATTTTAATGAGATCCTTCAATCCTTCAATCTATATCAGTTAAGTTCTTTCTGATATATCTAGTTCCTATCATACTTCAACAACACAATATTCCTTCAAAAAAATAAACAACACAATATAAATAAGTTTACCGTTGATTGATGTCATGAATTGTGTCATTCTAAAATTAATAGATAATGGGACTGAGAATAAACATTTATTTGATCATTTTGTCTAGTTTAGGTATTTATAGTTGTTAACTGTGACTTCACAGTGTTTCTTTGTCTAATGAAGCATATGGAGCTTTCGTAGAAGCATTTTCTTGAAAGTTTATTTAGCAAGTGCTTATGTAATTAATAACAGCTAGGAATTAGCGATAGTGTTACATGATTATTACTTGATTCCTTCTGTGATTATAAATGCAAAACACGCGTGGTCTTATGACCAAACATTGACAACAGACTCAAGTACCGAGGTCCAAGAAAGGAGGAGTGAGAAACAAAAGCAACAAAATTACTAGACTGAGCAATGACGCATACGATGAAGTGGACTGATGAGTTGCTTTGAATTGTAGGAAGTCATTGTAATCAACAGCATAAATGGTGACGTCCTCAGTGACTGCAATATTAGTGATGCCAGCAGCATTAGCCGACTTAGATTGTTGTATCTCCCTGGTGGCCATTATATTTGTTACCTTGGTACAATCACAACATTAGCATTCATTTGCAACATCTTTAATTGGTTCTGCTGACTCTATAACAACACTATTTTGTGGCCAACCATCAGAAACATGCCTTTGATCAAGGGCAAGTGGAGAACCAAGGCCATGTAATCTCAAAACAAGCTGTGGTAGTGGATCCCAACAAGGTAAGTTGTGTGCTTAATTGGTCTATTCCAAAAATTTGAAAGGCGTGCCTGGATTTTTGGGTTTACGTGGGTACTTTAGAAAATTTGTTGCTAATTATGGAAAAATAGCTAAACCCCTCATTGAGTTGACAAAGAAGGATGGCTTTGAGTGCAATGCTGAAGCTGCGACTGACTTTGAGCTACTCAAAAATGTTGTCACTTCTACCCCTGTCTTGGCATTCTCTACTTTTAAAGTTCCTTGTGAAATTGAGTGTGGTGCCCCAGTTAAAGGAGTGCAGTGCAGTACTAATGTTGGTGAAACAGCTTATAACATATTTCTGTAAGGAATTCTAGGGTACTAAATTGTGCAAGTCAACTTATGACAAAGAGTTGGTGGAATTGGTATTGTCCATTTAACATTGGAGGCATTTTCATTGTATATTATGATCAAAAGGGTTTGAGGCATTTGATTCATCTGACAATTGCTACTGCTAACCAACAAGAATAAATAGCTTTGTTGTTGCGGTTTCACTTTGAAGTGATATACAAGATAGGCTTGGAGAACAAGGTGGCTGCTGCTCTATCTCAAAAACATAGAGAAACCGAAGTGAAGGCATGGTGTCTTATCCAATTTGGCAGCAAGGGAAAGAATTGCAAGAGGAGGTGCTGCGGGGTATGTTATGAAAAGAAGGGTGCTGTTTTACAAGGACATGTTGGTCATTCCTTCAAAATACCTTATGATATTTAGTTAAGGACTTTCATTCCTCTCCTAGTGAAGGGTATTCAAGCTTTCTGCATACATAAAGAATAATGGCTAGAACTTTGTATTATTGTCAAGGAATGATGAAAAGGGTGCAAGAATATGTGAAGGCTTGCGATACTTGTCAAAGACAAAAATACACCTCAACAACACCAAGTGAGTTACTGCAACCACTACCAGTTCCAATGCGAGTTTGGAGTTAGATCTCAATCGATTTCATTACTGGTTTGCCAAAGAGCAATTGCTATGAAGCGATATTGGTGGTGATTGACCGTCTCTCTAAATATAGTCATTTCATCTAACTGAAATGATGAAATAATCCGATTACTTGAGTTTACTTACCAAAACATAAACCAAAGTCAGTTCTGTGTTTCTACAGTGATAAAAAATCAGTTTAGAGTGAGTATTAAGAGGATTAGGTATGATAATGTCATTGTTGAAGAATCAAGAGAAATCATATTTGATTCTCTTTTATTTTATATTATTATGTTTATTTTAATTTTATGATTCTATCATTATTACTCAGTATTACTATTGTAATTTCTTTTCCTATATAAACAGCTTAAGGCTGTAGTAATAAAATATGAAAGTATTATATTATTTTGTCTTCTACTTTCTTCATGGTATCAAAGCTCTGGTTAGGGTTCTGTAAAGAACCCATCAGGGTTTGCCGGGTATCAAGAGCTCTGGTTAGGGTTCTGTAAAGAACCCATCAGGGTTTGCCGCTCTAACCAACTGAGCTATGGCACAAAATACCCCATGGAAGGCAGCCCTTATGGGTAGCAGCGGCAGCAGCGACGATGGTTTAGGCAGCGGCCCAGGCAGCAATAATGGTTTATCTAACAATGGTGTTTCCAACATTTTTGGCCATGAGGGAACTTCTAATGTCCTCAAGGTTGAAATTCAAAAATTCAATGGAAAAAATTATGTTGAATGGTCCAAAACCACAAGATTGATACTAGACGGTAAGGGAAAATATGGTTTCCTAACAGGAGAGGTGCAAATGCCTGCCACTACTGATCCGAATTACAGGTTTTGAAAATCTGAGAACTCTGTTATTATCGCTTGGCTGCTTAGTAATATGGAATCAATGATAAGAAAACCTTTTATGTTTTTGCCTACTGCAAAGAAAGTTTGGGAGGCAGTCAAAGAAACATATTCTGACATTCAAAATTCTTCTCAAATTTTCGATCTCAAATCACGATTGTGACATGCCAAACAAGGAGATAGAGATGTCACTACCTATTATAATGAGTTGATGACACTATGGCAAGAATTGGATCTCTGCTATGATGATCATTGGAAGTGCTGTGAGGACAGTGTTTTGTTTCTTAAGAGACAGGAGAACGACCGAGTATTCATGTTCTTGGTTGGGCTTAATAAGCGGCTCGATGAAGTCTGAGGCAGAATATTGGGAAAGATTCCATTGCCATCACTTCGGGAAGCGTTCTCAGAAGTTAGAAGAGAAGAGGCGAGACAAGGTGTTATGATGGGTAAGACACTTTCTGTTGGTGAGGTTGAAAGCTCTGCCCTAGTCACTAAGAATGAAGACGGGAAGAGAGATGGCAAGAAACCATGGTGCGAACATTGCAAACGTCCATGGCACACACGTGATACATGTTGGAAGCTCCATGGAAAACCTCTAAATAGGAAGAAAAAAGAAGAAAACGAAATTCATGCCCTCCAAGCTGGTACCTCTAATCAAGAGAAGCAGTCCCCTTCAAGCCCATCTCCTTTCACCAAGGAACAATTAGATAAATTGTAAAAACTCCTTGAGTCTCAAACTCCTTCTTGCTCTATAGCTCAGAGAGGTAATTTTCCAAATACTGTTCTACTTAGTGTCACTCCCAGCCATACTTGGATTATCGATTCTGGTGCTACTGATCATATGACTGGGGAGTCGAGTATATTTTCTTGTTATAGTCCTTGTGCAGGTAACCACAAAATTAAAATTGCAGATGGCTCTCTTTCAGCCATTGCAGGGAAAGGTTCTGTTATTCTGTCACCTGTGTTAACCTTAAAAGATGTCTTACATGTTCCTAGTTTATCATGTAATCTGTTATCCATTACTAAATTAACAAAGGATATAAATTGTCAAGCTAACTTCTTTCATTCTCATTGCACTTTTAAGGATTTGAGCACGGGGAAGATGATTGTCAATGCTAAGGAGAGTGGAGGACTCTATTATCTTGACAATGGACTCGACTTCAAAGACCAACAAAAAACAAGTACTTGCTTTGAATCTATTTTTGTCTCTTCTAATAATGATGATATTATGTTATGGCATTTACGGTTAGGACATCCTAGTTTTCCGTATTTGAAACATTTATTTCCTAAATTATTTTCTAAGAAGAATCCGTCTTTATTTCATTGTGAAACTTGTGCTAAACATCACCGTTCTTCTTTTTCTACACAACCATATAAACCATCAAAACCGTTTGCAGTTATTCATAGTGATGTTTGGGGTCCTAATAGAATAAACACCTTTTCTAATAAAAAATGGTTTATAACTTTTATTGATGATCATACTAGAATTTGTTGGGTTTATCTATTAAAAGAAAAATCTGAAGTTGGACAGGTTGTCAAAAACTTTTTTACAATGGTGCATACTCAATACCAAACAAATATTCAAGTCTTCAGAAGTGACAATGGTAAAGAATATTTTAATACACTTTTGTCCGATTTTTTTCTTGCAAATGGGGTTGTTCATCAAAATGGAATTGCAGAGAGACAGAATAGGCATCTTCTTGAGGTTGCTAGAGCTTTACTATTTGCAAATCACATTCTAAAATATTTGTGGGGTTAAGCTGTTTTAACTGCATCACATTTAATTAATCGAATGCCATCTAAAGTTTTAGATTTTCATACCCCTCTTGATGTTTTTCGAAATTATTTTCCTTTGACTAGTGTCTCTGCTGATTTGCCATTAAAAGTTTTTGGTTGCACTGCTTTTGTTCATGAACATAAACACCTTGACAAACTTGAGCCACGAGCAATAAAATGTGTGTTTACCGGTTACTCTCCAACTCAAAAGGGGTATCGGTGTTTTGAACCAAAATCAAAAAGAATTTTTGTAACCATGGATGTTACTTTTGTTGAAAATCAACCATTTTTTACTGACATTCATCTTCAGGGGGGAAATTTTAAGGAAGATTCATCTTTTACGTTTGAAAACATCATTACTCTAAGTGATATAGTGTCGTCACAAAATTCTGAGACTTATATAGATGCACCAAAAGAAAATGCCCAAGAATCCATATTGAAACTCAATCCACTTATGAGTGAGGTTTCGACAGATTCGGGGGCGACAATTTCAAATCAAAATCACAATGATCAAAATCACAATAATGAAGGACCACCTGAAATGGCACAACATAATGACTCAGATAAAGAGACACAAAGCAGGTTTACTACAATTGACCCTACTTGGAAGGGAAATGTCTTTGAAAGAAGAAACCATAAACAGAGAAATGAAGGACCCATTCTCCGACCCTTCCAAGATTCCGAACCAATAGATAATTCAATACATCATCTTGATACAGGTAAGTCTTCTTCTGTTCTTAAAAGTCATGTCGAGTATCCTGATATAGATCTTCCTATTGCAATTAGAAAACCTGTTAGATCATGCACTAAATATCCTTTGTCTAATTATGTGTCATACTCAAAATTGTCTTCTTCATTTGCTGCATTTACCTCTAAGTTGTCTGCTGTAGAAATTCCAAAAAATATACAGGAGGCTCTAAAAATTCCAAAGTGGAAGGAAGCTGTTCTTGAGGAGATGAGAGCTCTTGAGAAGAATCCAACTTGGAGAGTCATGACGTTACCTACAGGAAAGAATACTGTTGGTTGTAAATGGGTATTTACTGTAAAATATAATTCTGACAACACAGTTGAAAGATACAAGGCACGCTTGGTTGCTAAAGGGTTTACTCAGACATATGGCATTGATTACTCAGAGACTTTTGCTCCCGTTGCCAAATTAAACACTATTAGAGTTCTCTTGTCCTTGGCAGTGAATTTAGATTGGTCTCTTAACCAACTTGATGTAAAGAATGCTTTTCTGAATGGTGATTTGGAGGAGGAAGTATACATGGATAGTCCACCTGGCTTTGAAGATAAATTTGGTTCAAATGTGTGCAAACTACAAAAATCCCTTTATGGTCTCAAGCAATCCCCAAGGGCTTGGTTTGAAAAATTCACTCGGTCGGTCAAAAAGCAAGGATATATGCAGGGACAATCAGACCATACTCTGTTCATGAAGTTCTCTAATGTTGGTAAAATTGCAATTCTAATTGTATATGTAGATGATATTATTCTCACAGGAGATGACATTGTCGAGATGGAAAGATTGAAGAAAAATTTGACACAAGAATTTGAGATCAAAGATTTAGGCGCGCTTAAATATTTTCTTGGTATGGAAGTTGCTCGCTCAAAGAAGGGAATTGTTGTTTCTCAAAGAAAATACATCCTAGATCTCTTGGAAGAAACTGGGATGAGTGGGTGTAAATCAGCAGATACTCCTATGGAATTAAATGCTAAACTTTGGGAGAAAGGCAGTGTTCCTGTTGAGATTGGAAGATACCAGAGGTTAGTCGGCAAACTTATTTATCTAGCCCACACTAGACCTGACATCGCTTTCTCCGTGAGTGTTGTAAGCCAATTCATGCATTCTCCCTATGAAGAACACTTGGAGGCAGTTTATCGGATCTTAAGGTACTTGAAATCCAATCCTGGAAAGGGTTTGTACTTCAAGAAAACTAATGACAGAGAAGTCTCTATATTTACAGATGCTGATTGGGCAGGATCAATTACTGATAGAAAATCCACCACTGGATATTGTGCTTATGTTTGGGGAAATTTAGTTACTTGGAGAAGTAAGAAACAAGGGGTTGTTGCTCGAAGCAGTGCAGAAGCTGAATTCAGAGCAATGGCTCAAGGAATCTGTGAACTTTTATGGATTCGTAAACTCTTGGATGAATTGAAAATGAAAGTTGACTCACCCTTAAAATTGTTCTGTGATAGCAAAGCAGCAATAAGTATAGCTCACAACCCTGTACAACATGATAGAACCAAGCACATTGAGATTGACCGCCATTTCATAAAAGAAAAAATTGATGCTGGAATTATATGCCTGCCATTTGTGACTTCCAATTAGCAAACTGCTGATATCTTGACAAAAAGTTTGGCAAGACCCAATTTTGAGCGACTTATAGCCAAGTTGGGCATGACAGATATCTATGCACCAACTTGAGGGGGGTGTTGAAGAATCAAGAGAAATCATATTTGATTATCTTTTATTTTATATTATTATGATTATTTTAATTTTATGATTCTGTCATTATTACTCAGTATTACTATTGTAATTTCTTTTCCTATATAAACAGCTTAAGGCTGTAGTAATAAAATATGAAAGTATTATATTATTTTGTCTTCTACTTTCTTCAGTCATAGATTACTTTAATCACGAACTTAATTATTTTTGCAACGCCACAACAAAATAGGATTGTTTAAAGGAAAAATGAGTACTTGTTAGATCAAATCCAAACTATATTATTTCAAAATAAAGAAATTTTGGGAAGAGGCGGTTTTAACTACATCGTATCTCAAATCGTTTACCTTATAGTGTCCTTGTCTCCAAAACTCCTATGGAGGCTCTGTCCTTGTTCTATCATGATGTGTCCACATCCAGTAACCTTACTTCCAGAATATTTGGGTGTTCTTCGTTCGTCCATATCCATAGTGATGGTAGAGAGAACTCTTCTACCCAAAAGGGTTACAAATGTTATCATCCACCATTCCATAAATTCTTTGTCTCTTGAGACGTCACCTTCCATAAACAAGAAAGTGATAGAAACTGGTACCAAACATAGAGATTTAATGGTAATAATTGACTGTTATTGATGATAGAATAGGATTATACAATGCGTTCTCAAGAAATTTGAGAGTCTTGGGTCTCTCCCTTCCAAAAAATTCTAGAGCTTGGTTTCTCCCTTCCAAATACCACTTTTCTGTTTTGCTGCCTAACCCAAAACAGCCTGCAGTTTTCCCTTTTATTCACACAATAAATAGCTAACTAAATAACTACCTATTCGCAAAATAACTTGCACAATAACTGCCCATAACTGCTCTAATATAATAATGATGATAATGCCAGCAATACTTTATAGTACGATAGGCTTTTTCACGAACAAATCACGAAGGCAAAAATGTTAAGTTAGGAAAACTAACCATACACCAAGGTAGTGGGTTGAAATAGTCAAACCAATTAAAAAATGACACATGACTTTTTGTCTTTCGTTACTGTTTTACATCGTAACATTTAACATTTTTCTAATAATAATAATATTTATTTATTAATAATAAATAAGTCTAACAATACTTTTCCCAAAATACCACCTTGTCCTCAAGGTGATTATGGATGAAAGGAAAATTATGCTGGAAACAATTGTTGATAGTACTTCTCAAACATTTTCCTCCAAGTTTTGAAACCCCCTTGTCCCACTGTTTGGAGGACAAATAGCCAAACTTCTCTGTGTGTTTTTGGAACTTCAACCTTCAACTTCTCTAATCTCATGTTAGGATGGTGGCTTAAGTTTTAAACCATTGATAGTGGTTTTAGAAGTGACTCTCCTTTTGAAAATATTTGTAGGCACAATCCCATCCTGATTTTTTCTTTTTCCACTTGAATCAGCAGCAACAATGTTACTACTTTCAATGTCAAATAAGTTGGACTTTTCCAATAATTTTGTTTGCAATGAACTAACAATATCCAACATTTCTTTCTTGACATCTTGAGGAATAGATAGACAAGGTCCAACATCTCTGTTGGTTCCTGCCAAATGATGTTTCAAGCAATAAACACCCCTGTAAATGTTCTCACAAAATTTACACTTGATTTTTCTTTTAGCTTTATCAACTAGAACACCATATTTCCATGCTGGATCAGTCGTCATTCCCAGAGCATTTTTTGCAACTGTAGGAACAACACACTCCTTTTTTCAGTTGGTTGAACATTTTGAGTCCCACTTAAAGTCATTACACACTTGTGACAGAAAAAAAGAAGAGAACAAAGTGAAGAGAACGATGGGACAGCGGGAAATTGGCAAGAAATAGACGAGTATTCAATAAATAAGAAACAAAGTGAAGAGAATAGAGTAAAGAGGAGACGAGAACAGGAGAACGAGGAGATGCCGTCGTAGGGAACCGTCGCATCCGCGAGGAGAATGCGACACTGTCGCGACTCATAGGGGTAGGAGCTCTGCGAGCGCCGCAGGGAAGAGGAGGAGGTAACGACACTTGAGTTTTTTTCAAGGTGCTCGCAATCTTTAAGAGTAAGAGGCCATTATTTGGGATGAGCTCTAGAAAAACATCTCAGATATATAGACCTCTAATTTCTAGCTGCTAGAGTTACAAATAGTAACTATCTAACTTAATTTCTAGCGAACTAACCATTGTGTCACCTTGGGTCCTATTGGTCATGGCTGATGGCCCATTTCCTTTATTTCTGACTTAAACCCGCTTAATCCCAGACATCCTCCTATAAGTATGCAGAAGCTACTTTTGCCAACAAAAGCCATCAAATCTGTAGAATTCAAGTGGCTCACCAAATCTGTAGAATTTAGTATTTATAATTTTATAGAACCATTATATTAAGATATTAACTATCTTTGCAGAGAAGTTTTATTTGCGTAGTATTACAAAATTTAAATTTTCCCAAGAATGAGTTGAACGCATCTTTGTATATTAAAGTGTGACTTAGTTTTGATATCAGATTCAAATAATGGTAATATAAATGATTTTTTTTTATTTTTGGTGCATGGCTTCCTTCTGTGATAGAGGAAATCTTATGAACATGTTAATATTTAAAACATAGCACTTGAGGTTTCTGTTGTTCTTTCTAATCAAATGCAAAAATCCATAAAAGGAGATACATAGATCAGAAAAGGGAAAAAAAAAATAAGAATAACAATTAGAATCAGCTTAACTTAATTTTTAAGCATGATTTCAAGAATGTGTTATAATTCAGAAGTCAGAACCCTGATTTAACTCATTGCTTTTGCAGTTGGTCCCAGCTATTAGAGACCCTTCCTCTTCCAAATGTAAGGACACAACTTTGATTGTTAAAGGAAAACATACATGGTTAATGTCAAGTTGCTTATTCTTGGAGAATCAATAAGATTGTTTCTATACTAATCATAAAGCTCATACCTTTGAATTGTGCGATGCAGATTAAATGGATATGTCCAACTGCTCCTACTCGACCAATGTCTTTATTTGGTGGCTTTCCTTCTACTGCTTGTAAGTTTGATTGTTTTGTAGGCTCTGATTATTGCCACAACTTTTAGCGTTTAAGATTTGCAATTCATAAATTAGGTGTTTGAGGTTCCATACAGAAGATGCACAATCACCCTATCACATTGATTAGTAAAATTTAGCATCCTTTCCATTTATAATGATACTTTGAGTATCAAAATGCATTCAATGACAGAGGTGATCCGGTTTTAAATCTTAAAACAAAGTTAAATTGGTGTGGATTAATTTCTTAACTGCAACTTTATGTGTTTTAGGGTTTGATGTGGAAGAGCTATCTGAAGAAGCTCCTGATGATGTAGAAGGTTTGGATGCTTCAGCTGCACATGTTGCCAATTTGTTGTCCACAGAACCTGCAGAAAGTAGGTTTCTTTTACGATTTATTTTTTGTCAATGCTTCTGACATAATTCTTGTTTTTTCTGCTAGGTTATCATAAAACATAGAGCTTAATTATTGTACACTAGCACAGAAAATAACGCTGGTAATTGGCACACATGAGAGACGAAAATATAGAATAAATAAATAAATAAATAAATAAGTAGAAGATATGACAAAGGGAAAGAGGAAGACCATTTTTCAATCTTTTATTAGATATTCAAATGTAAACTTCTACCTTGTGCGACCCATGTTGACGTTTCAATGTTGGCCAACACGGAGATCTATTCTCAGTATATAACACAATTTTGAATTTGCAGAAAAATGCAAATTGTCTAGATAACTTCTTTTTGTAATATTTTTTAATATAAGGATAAACTTTTGTATGGGTTAAATTTCTCAAAACCATGCTACATTTATGCTTAGGCTGGAAGTGTAAATCCTCAAAGGGAAATGAATTTTTATTTAGTTCCACATAATTTTCTTGCTATTTTTGTATCTCTTTGTTGTTTAGTGCTTGTAAATAACAGGAATTTATTTTTATTAAATATTATATGAATTTCAATTCTGATATTCTGTGGCAGTTAAGCTATGTGTTGGAGGGTTTAGCATGGGAGCAGCTACTGCGCTTTACTCTGCATCCTGCTTTACTGCCGGAAAGTATGGGAATGGCAATGCTTATCCAGCCAACATAAGTGCAGCTGTTGGTTTAAGTGGCTGGCTTCCATGTGCAAAGTATGCCTTTCTGATTTTATTTTAACTCATCATGTTGGGAAAAAACTTTATTTAGATTGAAACTGATATATTTCTGTTTGTCTTAGGACCTTGAGTAACAAGTTACAAGGGGTAGATGATGCCACGAGGCGTGCTCATTCCTTTCCCATTTTAATGTGTCATGGAAAAGGTAACTTCTATGAAATCAAAAACTAAATTCATAAAAGAAATCATTAGACAGAAGTGGTAAAGTACACAAGACATTTATATACAATTTTGCTAGTCCTTTTATTTTCAGTTACACCCAAAAAAATAACATTTTGTATGTGAACTGAATTCATGTATGTTTTTAACTGTGTTCACGTAGGTTACGTGAATTCAGTTCACGCAAGTTATTTAGGTGTAACTGGAAATAAAAGGGGTATGATTAGCAAAATTGATTTATTTATTTAACTAGTTAGTAAAATTTATTTCTATATATTTATTTATGAGTGCACAAGCCATACAATTCCATTCTATAAACTGCTATATTGCTAGAGATTAGTCTGAATTTTTTATGTCATGAACCCTAGCCCATAGGTGATTTACCGTACATTGCAGAAATATCATTTGCAAATATATTATTTCAGGAGATGACGTGGTTCCATATAAGTTTGGTGAGAAATCATCCAAGTGCTTAAGTTCTAATGGATTTCAGGATGCAACTTTTAAAGCTTATAATGGGTAATAATCAAAATATTGTAAAAATTTTGCTATAGTTTTTATAGAATCCTTATTTCTTGCTACATTTGAATTTTTGTCTGAACTTGTCTTTTTTGTTCTTATACATAACAGGCTTGGCCACTACACAATTCCAGAAGAGATGGACGATGTTTGTGCTTGGCTAACATCAAAATTAGGCCTTGATGGCAATGTTGCCTAGTTAGCATTAGCAAGATAAGAACCAAAATGTGAAAAAAGGATTCTTGCCCTTTTTTCCTTTTATTATAACTTAATATTAGTCGTGTATTTGTGAGCGAGTGTCTTTAGAGTATTGCGAAAGAAAACAAAAATGAGAAGTATTTATGGAAAATACAGTTTTTAAGTTAACAATGCTTTGCATGTTGTATTTTAATAATATTATTATTTTTTATAATTGCACCTTTAGTTTCCTTATTTTAAAACTTGACATTTTTTTCAATCGCTCTGAGTTTTTAACTAATAATTAGTAATGCTGAAGGTGCAAACACAAGAAAGAGGGTTGAATTGTGCTTGACTAAATTAATAACTTTTTCATTATTTAATTAAACTGATTCAGACTTGATAATTTATTTGGAGTAGAAGTAAAATCACAATTAAGGAGTGCAGGAATAAAGTTATACAAGTAATTTATCTTGATTCACCACTAATTTGACTACATCTAGTTCCTTTACACAAAATGATTTAATTCACTAATTCAACAACTTGAATTACAAAACACCTGATTCTCCAAGTCAGTCTTCTCAAATAGCTTGAGAACTCCAGATTTTTGAGGAACACACACCTTGACTCTACCTGCTGAGTTTTTTCCACACAATCTGACAACCTCAAATTGTTGAAAGCACACTAATACCACTATCGGGTTTGAATACAAAGGATTGAAACTTGAGTAGTTGTTTCTAACAAGCTGATTATAACAATGACTATCACACTCTAAGAAAAACACTTAGTAAATATTTCTCATTTGAACAAGTGTTTCTCTCCTTGAACTTTAAGATGAATTTGAAATTTTGAGTTTGAGTTCTTCTACTCAATTATGATTTTTCGATGATTTTCTTTTTTAGACTTGAATATTTATTTATAGATAAAATTAGGACTTCAATTTAGTCATTGTTTAATTCTGAATTGTATCTTCATTCCTAGCTTGGTCAACAATGACCTTATTCAAAAATAATTTTGACAAGATGTTTTTTGATAATATGTTCTTTAGCCAATTCTTTATTTTCAAACCCAATATGAGCAGTTCTTCTAAATTGATTATGCCTGTATTTTGTTTAGATTGAGTTTGTAAATTGTTCAGATTGATACTATTAGTATTATTTTAAGACTGAGTTTGTATATTCTTTAGATTAATATTGTTCGTATTTTGTTAAGATTGCTTTTGCAAATTCTTCAGATGAAACTTCATTCCTATTGCTTGCTTTGATCTAGGTTGAAACATAGTGTTGGACTGGTTGTTGAATTTTCACAAGTAGGAATATGACTAAGTCCAATTCAGTATTTTGTCATTTCAAAAAATAGATGTATCTTCTTGCAAGTGTTCCTTCTTTTAAAGAATTCTTGATCATGTCTTCTTGTAAATAATTCATATCTTTTTGTAGATAAATCTTGTAAATAATTCATATCTCCTTGTGATAAAGCTTGATCAAATACTTGTAAATAATTCATATCTTCTTGTCGATAAATTTTGATCAACTCTTCTTCATAATTCATATTTTCTTGTGATAAATCTTGATCAAATTTTTTTGTAAATAATTCATATATTCTTGTAGATAAATCTTGATCAAATCTTCTTGTAAATAATTCATATGATAAGCATGTAACTCTGATAAGCATGAAGAAGTATTTCAAGATTTTCGTGCTAATGGTATGGAAAAAAGCAAGCATGCTTCTATGATTTAAAGAGTTAGTAGAAATGGTAGAACAGGTCTAAGATTTTAAAAAACTGTAACTAAACCTAAAGATATTTCCTCTGATATCTTGTGTATTGTTTGCTCTAAGAAATGTCACTCCAAATTATCTTGTCCCATGTTAAATACAATGAAAGAAAAAAAAATATTTCAAGACTAACAAACCAGAACCTAAATAAATTTGGGTACCTAAGAACAAAATTGTCTATGTTGCAGATGTCCTCAACAATCATGTTAAAATACCTATCATAGTACCTAGACAGTAGATGCTCGCGACACATAACAGGAGAAAAATATATGTTCCAAGAACTAACATTGAGCAAAGGAGACACAATGACTTTTGGAGGAAAACAAAAAGGTTTGATCATTTGGTAATGGTACTTCCCCTTCTATTAAAGATGTCTTGTTTGTTAAGTCTTAAGCATAATTTATTAAATATTATTCATGTAAGTAATAATAATTATGATATTATATTTAACCAAAAAACATGCAAGACAATTAGTCAGAAGGATGGATTTGTACTCTTTACAAGTTAGAGGCAAAACAACAGTTATAAGATAAATCTGTTTAGTCTAGAGAAACAAGAGGTTAAGTGTCTTATGTTAGTAAATGAAGAGAAATTAATTTGGTACAAAAGATTAGGTCG
The DNA here is from genome assembly GCA_037974735.1 of Cicer chorassanicum. Classification (NCBI taxonomy): domain Eukaryota; kingdom Viridiplantae; phylum Streptophyta; class Magnoliopsida; order Fabales; family Fabaceae; genus Cicer; species Cicer chorassanicum. Next base: position 29,688,999 of record JBBPBP010000002.1, read on the forward strand.
TGCAAACCTTAAATGAATTTCAAAGCTGAATAATCTTCAACTAGTCAAAGGTCTACATAAGCTTAGTTACAAAACTGAAATTATGTGTGAAACTTATCAAAAGGAAACAAACAAAGAACTCCTTTACGCCTAAGAACTCAATCTCTACCTCAAAGCACCTTGAGCTCTTATATATAGATCTCTTTGGGCCATTGAAAATAGTCTCTATGTGGAAAGAAATATGGCTTTGTAACATGGGTAAAATTCTTAAGAAGTAAGGATGAATCCCAAAAAGTGTTTATCACATTTTGACAACAAGTAATGAATGAAAAAGGGTCTTAATATGGTAACAATTAGATGTGCTCATGGAGGAGAATTTGAAAACAAGTTCTTTGAAATTTTTTGTGGTGATATGAAATCTCTCACAACTTCTCCTCTCCTAGAACACCGCAATAAAATAGAGTTGTAAAAAGAAAGAATAAACCACTCAAAGAAATGGCCAGAACCATGTTAAATGAGATGAATGTTGCAAAACACTTTTGGGCTAAAGCAATTTACAGTGCATGTTATAGATCTCAAAAATGTACCTTCATTGGATACTCTGTTGCAAAACACTTTTGGGCTTACTATAAACAATTTGGTTGTACTTATTATATGTTGAATACTAAAGATAACCTTGGTACATTTGATTCTAGATCTCAAAAGTGTACATTCATTGGATACTCTGAAATATTTAACACTTATAAAGTGTTTAATAGGGAAACTCAGATTGTGGAAAAATCTATACATGTTACATTTGATGACAAACAGCTTGACTTTGAAAAGTCAAAGCACGATGATGATAGTGCAGGTTTATCGGAACTAGAGGAAGCAGATGCTGACAAACCAAAAGAACCTGAAAAATCATAGGATACAAGCAAATCAGAAGAATATGACAAATCTTCAGAGGATAAATCTAATCAAGTCAGAAACAGTTAAGATAAGTCAGAAGGAAGATCTAGATGGAACTACAAGTTATCTCATCCTGAAACTCTAATCACTGGAAGTGAAAGTGATTCTTTGAGGACCAGATCATCACTTAAAGATACCACTTTGTTTGGCTTACTCTCATCAATTGAGTCTACCTCTGTTGATGAAGCATTGGAGATGCCAATTAAAGGTGCAAACACGAGAATCAGGGGTTGGATTGTGTTTGACTAAATTGATAAGGAGTGCAAGAATAAAGTGACACTAGTAATTTATTCTGATCCTCCACTAACTTGACTACATCTAGTCCTTTTACTCAGAAGGATATAATCCACTAATTCAACAACTTGAATTACAAAGCACCTAATTCTCCAATCCAATCTTCTCAAACAACTTGACAATCCCAGATTTTTTAGGAACACACACCCTGACTCTATAAGTCATGTCTTTTCGACACAATCTGATAACCCTAAATTGCTGAAGGCACACTAACACCACTATCGGGTTTGAATACAAATGTTTGGAACTTGAGTAATTGCTTCTAACAAGCTAATTATAACAATGACTATCACACTATAAGAAAAACACTTAGTAAATATTTCTTATTCGAACAAGTGTTTCTCTCTTTGAACTCTAAGATGAATTTGAAATTTTTGAGCATGAGTTCTTCTACTATTTTATGATATTTCGGTGATCTTCTTCTTCAGCCTTGAGTATCTATTTATAGATAAAATTAGGGCTTCAATTGAGTCCTTGTTTAATTCTGAATTGTATCTTTATTCCTAGCTTGGTCAGCCATGATCTTATTCAAAAATAATTCTGAACAAGATGTTTTTTTTTGATAATATGTTCTTTAGCCATTTCTTTATTTATGAATTCAATCTAAGCAGTTCTTCTAGATCGATTGTGTTCATATTTTGTTTAGATTGAGTTTGTAAATTCTTCAGATTGATACTATTTGTATTTTGTTATGATTGCTTTCACAAATTCTTTAGATGAAACTTCATTTCTATTGCTTGCTTTGATCTGGGCGGGAACATAGTGTTGGACCGATTCTTGAATTTTCACAAGTAGGAATTTGACTAAGTCCAATTTAACATTTTGTCCTTTGTTAAAATCTGAATCATATCTTTGCAAATAAAAATGTATCTTCCTGTAAATAATTCTTGATCATTGAAGGTGCGAACACGAGAAGGGGGGGTTGAATTGTGTTTGCACAAAGTTGATACCTTTTTGATAATTTATAAATAATTAAAAATTAGTTTGGATTTGGTTACTTACTTGGAGTAGAAGCAATCGAATTTAGAAGCAGCAAGCAATGAAAGCATAAATAATTTGACGCGTAGAATTATCCTGGTTCACCACTAACTTGGCTACATCCAGTCCCCTCATTCAGAAGGCTTTAATCCACTAATTCAAAAACCTTGAATTACAAAGCACCTGACCCTCCAAGTCAGTCTTCCCAAACAGCCTGACAATCCCAGACTTTTGAGGAACTAACCACCTTGACCCTACAAGCCAAGTCTTCTCCTAACAACCTGATGACCCAAGATTGAAGAAGGAACTAAACCACTATCGGGTTGGATACAAGAGATTGAAACTTGATTAGTTGCTTCTAACAAAGCTGATAATAACAATAACTCTCACACTTTAAGAAAAGAACACTCAAAAAATATTTCTAGCCTGAACAAGTGTTTCTCTCTTTGAAATCTAAGATGAATTTGGAATCTTAAGCTTGAGTTCTTCTACTTTTTGATGCTTTTCTCCTTCAGCCTTGAGTGTCTATTTATAGTGAAAATTTGGGCTTCAATTTAGTCCTTATTTAATTCTGAATTGTATCTTGTTTAGATTGAGTTTGTAATTTTCTTCAAATTGATTCTGTTCCTATTTTGTGTAGATTGACTTTGTAAATTCTTCAGAATGATTCTGTTCCTATTTTGTGTAGATTGACTTTGTAAATTCTTCAAATCAAATATTGTTCAAATCTTCATTAAATGTTGATCAAATATTCTTCAAATCTTCATTAAAATGTTTCAAATCTTCTTCAAATCTTCAATAAATGTAGATCAAATATTCTTCAAATATTCTTCAAATCTTCTTCAAATACACTTCAAATCTTCTTCAAATATTCTTCTTCAAATCTTCTTGAAATCTTCATTAAATGTAGATCAAATATTCTTCAAATATTCACTAAATCTTCTTCAAATGTTCTTCAAATCTTAATCAAATCTTCTTC
>JBBPBP010000002.1:29692353-29716840 GCA_037974735.1 Cicer chorassanicum
CAAAGATTTTCTTCAATTATAAATATGAATCAAATCTTATTTTAGATTTTTATCAATTATAAATTTGAATCAAATCTTATTTTAGATTTTCATCAATTATAATTTTGAATCAAATCTTATATAAGATTTTCTTCAATTATAAATTTGAATCAAATCTTAGTTTAGATTTTCATCAATTATAATTTTGAATCAAATCTTATTTAAGATTTTTCTTCAATTATAAATTTGAATCAAATCTTATTTTAGATTTTATTCAAAAACATTAATCTTCTTTCATACTATTTGAAGTCAAATATATTGTTCTCATAAAATACTTTTGTTAACATCAAAACTCTATATGTAAAACCAACTTGGTTCCAACAATATCTTCTTGTAGATAAATCTTGATAAAATCTTTTTAATTAATTCATATCTTCTTGTGATAAATCTTGATCAAATCTTCTTGTAAATAATTCAAATCTTTTGGTAGATAAATGTAGATTTACAAGAAATGGGGGTTTGAATTGTAAATGCACCATTTTAAAAATTCCTGTTAAAAACTTAAGAAAATAACTGAAGATTGATCTTGGTTGTGAAAACAGAAAACGAAGAACGTTCTGGATTTTAACCAGAAAACGAATAACGTTCTTGGTTAGTTAAAATCAACAATTTAACTTATCTATTTAACTTGATAATCAAATAGAGTGAAAGTAAATGGATAAGGGAAGAGATACCACACAAGAATGTATCCTAGTTCACCCAACCCGGGTTACGTCCAGTCCTCACAACCATGAGATTTTCCATTAAGTGTTCAAAACAAATAACCTTCTTGGTTTTACAACACCTAACTCAGATCAACCTTGATCTATTACAAAGTTAAAACCTTTCCACCCAGAAAGGAGTTCAATCAGGTCACCTATCAACCTTGATAGGATTTCTTACAATCTACCCAAACTATATTAAACTCTTATAGTTTGAGTTTTACAATAATGATGAGATTGTTTTGTTAGAATATGAGATGTCTCAACTCTTGTTTGAGATCTGATTCTTTGACAGAGAAATACACGAAAATGGTTCTAGGAATCGAATGGGAAAAATCATACTTGATTCATTGTATGTGAGTGAGAGAAATTCAAGTATGATTGAAATGAGTAATGAATTTTCTTAGTACTTGAAGCTCTGATTTGTTCTTCATCGTGAAGTTGTGTTTATAGGTTTCAAGAGGGCTTATGACAGCTCATTTAACCGTTGGAAGAAGACCAGCTGTCATGAGAAAGTGAATGGATAAGATCAGCCAAAAAGCAAGAGAGTTCATGCTGAAACTAGGAATGTTCGTGAGATCCAAAATTGTACTTCAAATTGGTTGGAGATGGGCCGACTTGTACTTGATCCTATCAGTTTTCTAAGATGATTGCTAGCTTTAAGTCAAGTGTGCAGGTCTGTTTGAAGGTACAACAACAGTGCACTTTACAACGTGTTAATTGTACTTGCACTTGCTTGTTTTGGAGAATGTACTTGCTTTATGCATTTTATGAAGCAAAGTGGTTAGCCTTCGAATTCTGGAATGATCCTTACTTAGATTGATCCTTGTATATTCTTGATGAAGATATGGAATGAATAACACTTCCTAGACCTAATCTTTTACATAGAAATCTGATCATTTTTGTTTATGGCAGATGTGAAGAACGTTCTTCGTTTTATAGAAATCTGTCAAGAACGTTCTTCGTTTTTCAGACTACTGTCGAGAATGATCATTTGTCACTTTTGCTTTGAGTTGTGCTCTTTAATCTTTGATCCTTTTGAGTGATTCTTTTTCTCATATGAGAGTTGTATATTCCTAGTATATGAACTGGAAATCCATTCGTGATTTGCAGGAGCTTTCCTTGCATTAAAAACTGATTTGATCTTGCTTGTTGAAAATGACAGAAACGTGGAGAACGTTCTTGGATTTCTAGATTATGTCAAGAACGTTCTTGGTTTAGTTTTGTTCATTTTTAGCTCTTTCTTTAAACTTATTTCTCTTGCATTTGCTTTGTACCTATCTTGGATTATTTCACTCAAAAACACAAGTTAAATTAACATGACATTTAGAATCATAATTAACATTCTTGATCAATTCTTCTTGTAAATAATTCATATCTTCTTTTGATAAATCTTGATCAATTTTTTTTAAAATAATTCATATATTCTTGTAGATAAATCTTGATCAAATCTTTTTGTAAATAATTCATATCTTCTTGTGATAAAATATTGATCATATCTTTTTTGAATCTTGACCATATCTTCTTTTGAATTTGGTCAAAGATTTACTTCAATTATAAATCTAAATCAAATCTTATTTTAAATTGTCTTAAATAACATGAATCTTCTTTCGTACTTTATAAGTCAAATATATTGTTCTCATAAAATACTTATTTTAACATCAAAACTTTAAGTATAAAACCAAATTTGTTCCAAAAAATGTGACGTATTTTAAACAACATAGTATATGATTCTATGGTGTTGAATGATTAATACCTGTAAAATTGCAATAAAACTTTTTAAAAATTTCAGTTTCAACTCTTGCAATTATTCGTTTTTGTAATTAAGTAATTATATATAAATAATGTATGCATTTAAATGATTCTATATCATGAGGTTGTATTCCATGTTATTTAAAATATTTCAAATCATGTTTGATCCTATAATAGAGGGTAGAGTTTGTTAGGATTATAGTTAAGAAAATTGTTAGGAGTTAGTTTATTTGTTAAGTTTGTTAGACTTTCTGGTCCAAGAGAGGGTAGGAATTCATTTTAAGAAAGTAGTAAACTATATTATATAATGTTGTCGTGAAGGGAGAGTGCTACCTTGGGGGCTAGCCTTGAGTACAAGATTATCTTTCAATCTTTTGTATCTTCTCTTCCAATCTTAATATACCAATAAGAAACACTTCATTTACAAACCAAGAAGCACGAAGAACACATCGTTTTGGATCAAGATTCAGAAGGAGAAGACCATGTGAACAAGAAATCAGTTACAGAATGACACGCCCGTGTCTTTTAAATTTTTTTTTTTTTATAATAATAATAATATAACAAATAAATAAATAAAACCAACTCCACTCTTTTCCACCTCACCTTCACTTTCTCACTCACCATTTCACTCCTTCTTCTTCTCTCCCTCCCTCTCGGCCAGCAACCACTCCCCCCATTTCCCTTTATCATTTTTTTTCTTTTTCTTTTCTTCTTCTTCCTCTTCCTATCTCTTGAAGTCACAAGCAAGCTTCCTCATTTTTTCACAAGCTCTTGGGTATAAAATCTTGGCTTAGGGTTTGGGCTCTAAGGAAGGAGAAGGGTATCAATTTATTGAGAGTTGTTGATTGAAACTCTTTGAGGTAAATACACAACTCTAATATTAATAATAAATCTCTAGGAAATGTAGTTTTGTTTCAAAATCTTATTTTGTGCTTAGAGTAGATTTAATGAATTTTTTATGGTTTCCTAGAGTTAGTTAAACTTTAGAATAATTTTCCTAAAGTCTTAAGAATATTTTTGATACTCAGATTTGTCATCTGAGGTCCTGCCGGCTACTCTGGGAGTTGTTGGAGAACAAACGTAGCTGATTCTCCGTTGTAGTGAGTTGACGACGGTTATCGTCATTTATTTTTACGCTATAATTATTATTTTACTCGTTTTCGATGTTAAAATATTTATTTAAAAATTTGGAAAACACAACCTTTGAAATTTTATCTCGACTTCGTCATTTATTTATTTTAATGCTCTTTATTATATAATATGTTATTAATTCGATATACGTATGCGTTAAAAGTATTTAAATTGTGAACTGTTATGCAATTGAATATATTTTCCGTGAATTACGATGAATTGAAAGATGATTTTAAATACGTGTTTTGGGAAATCGTTGCTATGATTATTAAATCTTTAACGGCGTTAGGTGCACCTAGTTACCTCGTTTTGATTAGGGAGAGTTACCCGTTAGATAGAGCCGCCCCTATGTGAAATGTCATCCGTAGAAGGAGAGGGCTATCAACGAGAGGTAAGCTCTCTAATTGATGCGTGTTGATGCGTTGCGTGATTAAGAGGAGAGGGATATCCGTTAGATGGAGCCACCCCTGAGGGAAATGCCACCCTTAGGAGGAAAGGACTATCAATGAGATGAAACCGCCTCTTGATTCTCAATAATTAGTATTTTTACTTGTTTGATTTTCTATGAGGATTAATTGTTTAACGTTATTCATTTTGATTTTACTTCACTATTAATTGGATTTTTTTTAATATTTTTATCCGAACGGTTAAATTAAAAATTTAGATGATTTTATTTCGTGAATATCATAATCGTCTCAAGGTCATAAAATAGTTATTCGTGCATTTTTGTGTTTCCCTTCTAGTTGATGGTGATTGTTGTCTCCTCACTAAGTCTTTGTGACTTACTCTTTCATGTTGTTTATTTTTTTTAGATTCACAGACAGCGGAGTAGCAAGCTGATAGTAGGCTCAAGTCTCGGTCGTGTTTTGTTTTGGTAGGCCTCTTTGATCGATGACCATTTTTTGTAAAAATCTGTTGAGTCATATGTATTTTGCAGCTATTGGAGTTTAGATAGTCTTTTGGGTAATGTACTGAATGTTTAGATTATGTTGTTTGAATTTGGCTGAATTTGAAGTTTAAACAAGGATTTTGTAAATTTGGAAATGTTGAAATTACAGAGGATACTCTGTCGAAATTTCGTGAAAAATTATATATATATATATATATATATATATATATATATATATATATATATATATTTGAAATGATTATTCAGAACTATTTATTTGGTAAATTGTTAAGTTAGTTGATAGGCTTGCCAGGCTAGGGGTATAACTTGTGCGCCGGTCACGGCGTTTAGTTTTTGGATCGTGACACAGAAGGCTGTGGAGAACTCAAAAACAAAGATAAGAATGACCTAAGAGCCGCTGAGTTTGAGGCCAAAGCAGCAACAGAAGCAAAACAGGTGTTTAATGCAAGTGGATCACTGGGAGAGGACAATTAGAACAAGATTTGATATTATGGGGTCATATCACAATTGAACAAAGTTGGAGCAAAGTACTAAAGGTTCCTATTCATTTTAACAATAAAGCAAATATAGAGGAACGAAAAATTCTTGTACGAGGTGTGTCAAAAATCCAAGGAAAGAATGAGACTCCATCCATTGTCTAAGATTGGGGTTCACAAATTACCAAACTTCCACCGCCGAAACTTGTGGGCCAGAATTTACTGACATTGGCCATAATAATTCATATCAGTACATGCATTGTCAAACTCCCACCACCATCGGAGCCACCAGACATTTACCCGCCACCTCATAAGCAAGTTCAGTTTCACGGCGAAGGGATTATTAACAGCAAAGAAATCACCGATATTTAGTTTCAAAATCTAGAGGAGAATCAAAAGGGATTTTAAAATAATTACGTGAATTGATAATGATAGAAAATTATGTTGGGTATTGGGCTCCCTTCCTATGTGGAGAAAAGCTCAAATACTGTAGTCCATGCGTCTCACTTATTTAAGTGGAGAGTGGTCTAATTAGGGTTGGAAGAGAGGTACTATTTTGAGAGAAAAGGCAGCCACCAAAAGAGAAAAGAGAAGAGTAAACCTATTCCCGATTTTGTTAAATCAGTCTCAGAAAAACATCGATTGCGCATTCGTTAACCGTTGGATCGGACTGAAATTTGGACAGTAGGTTCGCAACATTTAGGGCTTCGTTTTCAACGGTCGGATCGGCGAAACGACTTCTGGAGTGGGAGGAATCGAGCTCGCACAGCAGCATGTTTTTGGATGTTTCACTTCTTCTTGCTTTTCATTTGTAAACTTTAGTGGTTTGTTATTTTGGCTGGTTGTAGGCACACTTGGTGCATCTTTTTGAGACTCTCTTGTACCCTTATTTGATTATAGTGGAGCTATTTCTTTGGTCTGGACGACCCGTGGTTTTTACCCTTGCATTGAGGGATTTTCCACGTTAAAATATCGGTGTTCTTTACACTCATTTATTTTGATTAATTTGCTGCCATATATTTGTTGTTGCTCCTCACGGATTCTTGCAAGTTGGGGGAATTTTATATCCGCTGCATATTACTTGTTATTGTGTTTCTGTGTTTATTCCCCATCAGAGTGGCATCAGAGCTCTTGGTTAAATGGTTATTTGACTTGCTTGAAGGATGGAGGCAAATATGAATATAAAGATGGTATGCTTGAATGGTACTAATTACCATTTGTGGAAGGGCAAGATGAAAGATTTGTTATTTGTGAAGAAAATGCATCTTCCTATTTTTGGTTCTAAAAAGTCGGATACTAAATCTAAGGAAGACTGGGAATTTGAACATCAACAGGTATGTGGTTTTGTTAGGCAATATGTAGAAGATAATGTTTATAATCATATTGCTAATGAGACAAATGCAAAAACTATGTGGGATAAGATACAGACTTTGTTCGCCTCTAAATCAGGGAATAATAAATTATTCTTGCTGAATAATTTCATAAGTTTGAAATATAAGGAGGGAACGTCTATTTCGGACCACTTGAGTGAATTTCAGGGGCTCCTTGATCAAATGTCTGGAATGGGTATCAAGTTTGATGATGAGCTATTGGGACTATTTTTACTGTTATCCTTACCAGAGTCTTGGGAGACATTTCGGGTTTCTATAACGAGTTCAGCTCCTAATGGTGTTGTTTCTTTGGAAACGGCTAAGGGTGATGTTTTGAATGAGGAGATGAGAAGGAAGGCATAGAGTTCTTCATCTCAATCTGAAGTTCTTGTCACTGAAAATAGGGGGAGAAGTCAGAAAAAAGAACCGAAGAGTGGTAGAGAAAACAGCAGAAGCAAGTCCAAGTCTAGATACAAAAATGTGGAGTGTCATTTTTGTCATAAAACAGGGCACATACAGAAGAATTGTTTTCTGTGGAAAAAGGAGAACAAAGGCAAGAAAGGTAAGCAGAAACAAAGGGGTCGTGATGATGATAGTGATGATGACCGTGTTACTACTGCTACTAGTGATGATCTTGTTATTCTCCGTGACTATGAGTCAATTAATCTTGTATCTGATGAGAGCATGTGGATAATTGATAGTCGTGCTACACTACATGTTACACCGAGGAAGGAGTTCTTCACATCTTATACTTCAGGTGATTTTGGAGTTTTGAAGATGGGTAATGATGGTGTATCTAAGGTAATTGGTGTTGGTGATGTATGCTTGCAAACCAACATGGGAATGCAATTGTTGCTTAAAGGAGTCAAACATGCTCTAGATGTTCGCTTCAATTTGATCTCCGTGCATATGCTTGACGAAAGTGGTTTTGATAATCATTTTGCTTTTGGAAAGTGGAAACTCAGTAAAGGTAACTTGGTTGTGGCTAGAGGGGAGAAAATTAGTAAACTGTATTGGACAAAAGCTTTAGTTGCAAAAGACAGTGTGAATGCCGTGGATATGGAATCAACTTTGTGGTACTGAAGGCTTAGCCATATCAGTGAAAAGGGGTTAAATTGCTTAGCTAAAAAGGATGTGCTTCCAGGATTGAAGAATGTAGATTTGGAGAAATGTTCTCACTGCATAATTGGTAAACAAACTAGAGTATCCTTCAAAAGGCATCCTCCCTCTAAAAAGTCAGAGTTGCTTCAGTTGGTGCATTCTGACGTCTGTGGCCCTTTAAAGGTAAAATCTTTTAGTGGTGCACTTTATTTTGTTACTTTTATTGATGACTGTTCCAGAAAAATATGGGTTTATGTTCTGAAGACAAAAGACCAAGTGTTGGAGAAATTCAAACAATTTCATGCTTTGGTTGAGAGGCAGACAGGCAAGAAGCTGAAACGTGTTCGTACTGACAACGATGTTGAGTATTGTGGACCCTTTGATGTCTATTGCAAACAGCAGGGTATAGCACATGAAAAGACTCCTCCTAAAACTCCTCAGCTAAATGGTTTAGCAGAGAGGATGAATCGGACACTTGTTGAGAGAGTGAGGTGTATGCTCTCTGAAGCTAAGTTGCCTAAACATTATTGGGGTGAGGCACTGTACACGGCGGTGCATGTTATTAATCTTACTCCTACTGTCGCTTTGAATAGTGAGGTACCAAACAAGGTATGGTTTGGGAAGAATGTCAAGTATGATCACTTGAGAGTCTTTGGTTGCAAGGCTTTTGTGCATGTTCCGAAGGATGAAAGATCCAAGTTGGATGCAAAGTCAAGGCAATGTATCTTCATTGGTTATGGTGAGGATGAATTTGGCTACAAGTTATACGATCCTATAAACAAAAAGGTTATTAGAAGTCGTGATGTAGTGTTCATGGAAGACCAAACTATTGAAGACATTGATAAGGTGGAGAAGACTACACCTGAGAGAGATAACGTCTTATCTGATGGTGATCCAGTTCAGTCACCTGTTCCTGATTTGGATACTACTGATGGTAATGATCAGAATGATGAGCCACATGCTTGTGTTGATGATCATCGACTTAGAGATGAGGTAAATATTCCAACTAGTGAAGATCATGAGTTGTCACACGATGAGAATCTTAATGATGCTTGTGAATCATCTCTAACCCAACTCAGGAGGTCTAAGAGGCAGAGACAACCATCTACAAGGTATGTCTTTGATGAGAATGTGAATTTGACTGATGAAGGGGAACCTGAGTATTTTCGAGAGGCCATGGAGAATGAAGAAAGTCAAAAGTGGTTGGATGCAATGCATGATGAGATGAAATCCTTGCATGATAATCAAACTTATGATTTGGTGAAGTTGCCAAAAGGCAAAAGGGCTTTGGAAAACAGGTGGATCTATAGAGTGAAACTTGAGAGTAACTCAAAGTCTCCGAGGTATAAAGCCAGATTAGTGGTGAAAGGTTTCCGTCAAAGAAAGGATGTTGATATTAATGAGATTTTCTCACCTGTGGTAAAGATGTCATCAATTAGAACCGTGTTGAGTTTGGCAGCTACTCTTGACTTAGAGGTAGAGCAAATGGATGTAAAAACGGCTTTCCTTCATGGTGATTTGGAGGAAGAGATTTACATGAAGCAACCTGATGGTTTTCTTGTTGAAGGCAAGGAAGACTATGTGTGTAGACTAAGAAATAGTCTATACGGTTTGAAGCAAGCTCCAAGGCAATGATACAAAAAGTTTGAGTCTGTTATGTGTGACCAAGGATACATGAAGACTACTTCTGACCATTGTGTATTTGTTAGAAAATTATCTAACGATGATTTCATTATCCTGTTATTATATGTTGATGACATACTTATTGTTGGAAAAAATATTTCCAAGATTGACAGGTTAAAGAAGCAGTTGGGCGAGTCATTTGCCATGAAAGACATGGGAGCAGCTAAACAGATTCTTGGCATAAGAATCATGCGTGACAGAAAAGAGAAGAAACTTTGGATGTCACAAGAACACTATATTGAGAGAGTGTTGCAAAGGTTTCAAATGGAAAACTCTAAGGCTGTAAGTACTCCTCTTGCTACTCATTTTAAGTTGAGTTCTAAACAAAGTCCTTCTAGTGAAGATGAGAAAAGAGACATGGAACGAGTTCCTTATGCTTCTGCTGTGGGTAGTTTGATGTATGCAATGGTGTGTACAAGACCAGATATTGCGCATGCTGTTGGTATAGTCAGTAGATTTTTGTCAAATCCAGGTAGAGAGCATTGGAATGCTGTAAAATGGATTTTGAGGTATCTTCGTGGTACTACATGTATGAGGCTTTTTTTTGGAGGTGACAAACCTATTTTGGTGGGGTACTCCGACTCACATATGGCTGGAGATATTGACTCAAGAAAGTCAACTTCAGGCTATATGATTAAATATGCAGATGGAGTTGTGGCTTGGCAGTCGAGATTACAGAAATGTGTAGCATTGTCTACAATTGAGGCAGAATTTATTGCCATTACTGAAGCATGCAAAGAGTTGATTTGGTTGAAGAAATTCTTGCAGGAGCTTGGGTTTATTCAGGATAAATATGTATTATTTGTCGATAGTCAAAGTGCTATTCATCTTGGTAAGAATTCGACGTTTCATAGCAGGTCCAAACACATTGATGTGAGGTATCATTGGATACGTGATGTTTTGGAAGCTAAGCTGTTGGAGTTGGCTAAAATTCATACTGATTATAATGGTTCTGATATGATGACTAAAGCATTACCAAGAGGAAAGTTTGAAACTTGTTGTGATATCGCCGGTTTGGCGTTTATCTCCACATAGTTGTGAGGGGGAGATGTGTTGGGTATTGGGCTCCCTTCCTATGTAGAGAAAAGCCCAAATACTATAGTCCATGCGTCTCACTTATTTAAGTGGAGAGTGGTCTAATTAGGGTTGGCAGAGAGAGACTATTTTGAGAGAAAAGGCACCCACCAAAAGAGAAAAGAGAAGAGTAAACCCTATTTCCGATTTTGTTAAATCAGTCTCAGAAAAACATCGATTGCGCATTCGTTAACCGTTGGATCGGGCTGAAATTTGGACAGTAGGTTCGAAACATTTAGGGCTTCGTTTTCAACGGTCGGATCGGCGAAACGACTTCTGGAGTGGGAGGAATCGAGCTCGCACAGCAGCAGGTTTTTGGATGTTTCACTTCTTCTTGCTTTTCATTTGTAAGCTTTAGTGGTTTGTTATTTTGGCTGGTTGTAGGCACACTTGGTGCATCTTTTTGAGACTCTCTTGTACCCTTATTTGATTATAGTGGAACTATTTCTTTGGTCTGGGCGACTCGTGGTTTTTACCCTTGCATTGAGGGATTTTCCACGTTAAAATATCAGTGTTCTTTACACTCATTTATTTTGATTAATTTGCTGCCATATATTTGTTGTTGCTCCTCACGGGTTCTTGCAAGTTGGGGGAATTTTATACCCGCTGCGTATTACTTGTTATTGTGTTTCTGTGTTTATTCCCCATTAAATTAAAACTCTAATTATTTTATTTTATTTTTTTTCATTTTGAATTTGTAGGTTTGTATTCTTGTTTTTTCAAAGAACCTGTAATTTTGAGACCTTATGTTTTTTCAAGAAAATTTTACTCTATACTTCCTTAATTATATTTCTACCTCCACATTTTACACAAAATAAACTATTTTACTCTAAACTTTCTTAAAAATAAATTTTCCAATACATAAATTTTAAAATGAATTTTCTTATGTATCAAGTTATCTAATTTGCTAATTTTTTTGGTTGTTTTTTGAAAAAATGGTTGTGTTTCGAAAAATTTAAAATGAAATGTGTTTCAAAATATTTAGAGTTAAAGTTTTTCAAATTATTTTTGTGTTTTGAAAAATTCAAATTTTAAGTTTTACGAAACACATTGTGTATCGAAAAATTTAATTTAAGTTTTCTGATACAAACTTTAACAATTTGTATTCTATTTAATAGATTTAGTGTACCGAGAAATTTTTCAAAATTTTTTTGATTTTTGAATTTTTTTTAATTTTTCTGTAAAAGATAAAATAAAATGAGATTTTTGTTTAAATGTTGGATATAGGATAATTGTAGAGTATAGAATAAAATTTTCTTCTCTCAAAGGAACTCCATCACATGGTGAACAATTGGATGATTTAACAACATGCATTGCATACAACTTTCATCAAGAATGTAACACCATAATTCTGTAAGACGCTTTGTAATTTTTTAATAAGAGAATAGATTAGAAAATTTTCGTTTAAGTAATTTTCATTGAATATTCAAAGTTAAAGTAATAAAACATGAAAACTTGCCATTATTTAACGCATTAATGTATTGACTCAACAAAATAAGACCTATAAAATCTATATTTTAAAAAAAAAAATTCATTTATTCATTCAAATAGATATAGAATACATCAATCGAATACAAATTCAAAGTCGCTAAAATCGAAAAAGAAGAATTTGCAAACAAACTCACAACATCCAGGTTAATGATATAAAAAGGAAAAATGCTTACAAATATCATAAAATTGAAGTGTTTGAAATACTTGTTACTTTGAAGAGACCAAAGTTAATGAGTGAATCTGCACTGGGCGAAAGCTAATTCGCCAATATGAATCAAATGAACCTCACATCGAGACGGGAAATCAAAACAGGCCGCACCAAGACGAGGAATAAAACAATGCCGCACTAAGATGACGAAATGAAAAAAAAAACATAAAACTAACATTGAAACAATGTTTTCGTGATTCCAGACTTTGGTCTCAAGATTAAAGGTTCTTGAAAAAAGTGATACTACTGTTGATCATGTGAAGAATTCTTAGGAGTTTGTGAAGAATTGAGTTTGTGAAAAATTGGAAGAGTTTGTGAAAAAGTGATACTACTGTTGATCATGTGAAGAAAATTCTTAAATTGGAAGAATTGATTAGCTTTTTGAGATCAAATGAAATTGAGCTTAAAGAGGATGAGTCCAAGTAGAAGCAGAAGACTTTGGCTTTGAAATCCTAGCAAAAGAATGCTCTGAAGGTAACAATAGAATCAAAGGATAATGATTCAGATGACCAGAATATGGACTCAGAGGATGAGGATATGGCTTTCATATCCAGAAAAATTCAGAGGATGTGGCACAGCATAAAGAAGCCATTCCCTCAAAGAAATTCTAGGGAGTCCAGTAGAGGAAATGATGACAAGTCTGACAAGAAAAATATCATCTTTTATGGAAGCAACGATCCTGAGCATGTAAATTTGAATGTCCAAATCTGGAAAAAGTGAAACATCAGAGGAAAGACTCAATAATCAAGAAGAAGGTTCTCATGACTACATGAGATGATTATGATGAATCCTCTGATGATAAAGAGCAAGCAGATTTGGCTCTGATGGCTCATACTAACTCTAACTCTAAATTCAACACTGATCATAATTCTGACTCTGGAAGTGAATCAACAGATGAAGAAATTGAGATACTTTAGGACTTAACTCGATTTGAATTAATTAAAGTCATAAATGATTTCTTAAATAAAAAGCACAATTTTTTTTTCTAAAACTGAAATAACTTAGGAAAGTAAATGCAAACCTGACTGAAGAAATTAATGTTTAAAAAAATGAAAGTGTTAAGCCTAAAACAGAAAATACAACTCTAAAAGATATTCATGTCTCAAAACCTTCAAAAAAATCTCATATGTAATTGTGATAAATATGAAGTAGCAAGCATGCTTCTATGATTTATGGTGTTAGTAGAAATGGTAAAGAGATCTAGGATACCAAGAAATAGTAACTAAGTCAGAACTTGTCAAATATGATGTTTTATCTACTGTTTGCTCCAAGAAAGGTCACTCCAAAATATCTTATTCCATGTTAAAGACAATAAACATTTCAAGACTAACAAATCAGGACCCAACCAAAATTGAGTACCTAAGAACAAAATTATCTATGTTGCAGATAATCTCAACAACCAAGTTGAAACACCAGTCATGGTACCTAGACAGTGGATGCTCGCAACATATGATGGGAAAAAAGTCTATGTTCCAAGACCTAACTTTGATCAAATGAGGCACAACAACTTTTGGAGGAAAGCAGAAAGGCTATATCATTGGACACGACACAATTGGTAATGGCACATCTCCTTCCATTAAAGATGTTTTGTTTGTTAAAGGTTTTAAACATAATTTATTAAGTATTAGTCAACTAAGTCAGTATTACTATGATATTATATTTAATAAAAAAATAATGCAAAGCAATTAGTCAAAGAGATGGATATGTTATGTGTGAAGCTTGTCCAAAGGGTAAATAAACGAATAACTCTTTTACCCCTAATAACTTAGTCTCTACCTCCAAACCCCTTGAGCTATTGCATATAGATCTCTTTGGGTCAGTGAAAAGAACCTCAATAAATGGAAAGAGATATGGTTTTGTAATAGTAGATGATTACACTAGGTGGACTTCGGTAAAATTCTTAAGAAATAAAGATGACTGCCACAAAGTGTTTATAGCATTTTGCAAACAAGTAATGAATAAAAAAAGTCTTAGGATTATAACAATTAGAAGTGATCATGGAAGAGAATTTCAAAACAAGTTCTTTGAAAGTTTCTGTGATGAGAGTGGAATCACACACAACTTTAAAGAAATGCTAGAACCATGTTAAATGAGATGGATATTGCAAAACATTTATGGGCAGACGCAATTAATATTGCATGCTATATTCAGAATACAACTTTAATTAGGGAAATATTGAATAAAACACTATATGTATTATCGAAGGGTAAAAAGGCTAATATCGCTTACTTTAAGCAATTTGGTTGTATTTGTTATATGTTAAACACTAAAGACAACCTTGGCAAGTTTGATCCCCGTTCACAAAAGTATAACTTCAATGGATACTCTGAAAGATCCAAAGCTTATAGAGTTTTCAATAGAAAAATTCAAATTATGGAGTCAATACATGTTAAATTTGATGACAAACAACTTGATCTTAAAAAGTCAAAGCAAGGTAAGGATACTGCAAGTTTACTAGAACCAGAGGAAGCAGATGCAAACAAATCACAAGAACTCAAACAATCAGAGGATGCAAGTAAATCATAGGAAGATGACAAAACATCATAAGATTAATCTGACCAATTCAAAGTAGTCAAAATAACTAAGAAGTCAGAACTGGATGGAAATACAAGTCATCCCATCCTGAAACTCTAATTATTGGAAATTAAAATGATCCTTTGAAGACTAGATCATCACTGAAGGACACAACCTTGTTTGGTCTAGTATCATCAATTGAACATACATCTGTTGATGAAACACTGGCAGATGATGGATGGATTCTTGCAATGCAAGAAGAGTTGAATGAATTTTAAAGGAATGATGTTTGGGATCTAGTACCCAATCCAAAGAAAAAGATTATTGGAATTAGTGAGTTTTCATTAACAAATTAAATGATAAGGGAGAAGTTGTCATAAATAAGGCTAGACTGGTTGCTCAAGGTTACAATCAACAAAAAGGTATTGATTACATTGAGACCACGTTAGAGGCAATACATATCCTACTCTCCTTTACTGCCTATGATAATATTACTTTATTTTAAATGGATGTAAAAAGTGTTTTTTTGAATGGTTACATAAATGAGGAAGTGTATGTAAAACAACCTCCTAGTTTTGAAAATGTTGAGTTTCCAGATCATGTCTTTAAGCTTAAAAAGCCTTTGTTCAAATTTTAAAACATCTTCGATTTATGTATGACAAAAGTTTTTATTCAAGTTCTTGGGTGGTTTGAGACTTGATTTATGTCCTAGTAATATTTTTCTGAGCGAAGAGTACTAAATTTGATTATTTTAATTTTGTAAGTACAAATGTGCACCTAAGAGGGGGGCAGGGTGAATTAGGTGTTTAGGAGTTTTCCTTATTTTCAGAATTTAAGTGATCGATTTTTGCGTTTCAGGATAGTAAGTGAAAGAGTAAATGGCAGTAAAGAAATGAACACAGCAAAATTATCCTGGTTCCCCTTATGACTAAGGGTACATCCAGTTCTCTTGCACACCACAAGAGATTTCTCCACTATTGTTAGAAAATGTACAAGTCCCACCCTAGGACCTTTGCTACAAACTTCTAACAAATCTTCTACGATAGCACCCTACTATCTTAGATAAAACTATTTAAAGAAAGTACTAAATACACTGTAAAACAACCAAAGAAATATGGGACACATTGGAAGTAACCCATGAAGGCACCATTGAGGTAAAAAGATCTAAACTTAATACACTTTCTCAAGAATATGAATTATTCCGTATGCACCCTAGTGAATCTATCTTAGACATGCAGAAAAGATTTTCCCACTTAACAAATCACTTGACGGCTCTTGGAAAGATTTTCACCAACGATGAACTAAATCTAAAAGTATTAAGATCACTAACAAGGGCTTGGCAACCAAAGGTGACCGCAATATCAGAAAAGAAAAGCTCATCCAAGATGTCACTTTCTGCATTATTTGGAAAACTCCAAGAACACGAAATTGAAGATGTTTGACCAAGGTCACTCATATGTAGCAGATGTTTGACCAAGGTCAGTCATATGTATGTATTTCTGAAGCGGTTCACTCCAAACGATTTTCATGCTTGGAAGGACACTTAAATTGAGCAAACTGTCCTTAGTGATGGTATACAAAACTTCCTCAGAGAAGTCCACCCTGAAGTGTTCGAGAATGCGAGTGACCTCCTTGGCGTAAGGTAAACCAATAGCCTCTCTGGATGTAAACATGACTGATTTAAAGAAATAAGCCCAGTTGAGGGGAAGGCCTTCGAACATGTAGTACATAATCTGGAGTTCAAACTCTAAAATCTAGGAGTAGTTACCAGCCTTGGGTACCAAAATGTAACTTAATAAGTAATGGAGCAAACGATAATCAACAGTAAGATTACCAACGCCATATCGTTGCTTCGCAAATTTTGAGCCTGTTTGAATTCTCTTTTGTTCCATAGTTTGTTTGTCAAATCGACAAAGAGCCACATAAGCATCATATTTAGGAATACCAGACCATTGACACAAGTTAGTTGGACTAGTTTTCTGTCCTTCACAGGAGATTTTCAAAATTTCACCAATAATATGTGAGTTGAGTTCAATAGTTTTTCCCTTGACGCGAGATTTCAGCATTTTTCCATTGCTAGTCAAATTGCAGTAAAAGACCCTAATTAAATCGGGATAGATAGGACCCTTGTATCTGATAAACTCTTATATATGTTGAGCTTTAAGCAAAGCAGGAAATTGAAATGCAAAAAAAGAGTCTAAAGTACCGATTTTTGGAATGATTAGCCGCTTGTTGGAGTAGATTGTGCGAAATCGAGCAATTTCGTCCGGTGTGTGTAAGAGGCGAGACAAATCCGTGATATTGGTACTCTTGGTTCGTTTCCTTGAGGGACCCACTGAAGCATGCTTAGTTCTTGGCCCTCGTTTGCGTGCGTCCATGACAGTTGAAGAGGATTTAGACATTTTTGAGAGAAATTGGGGTTTTAGGGTTTGGGTTCGTGAAATCTAAATGAAGGAGATGAGGAGAAGTTGATTTTGGTTGAAAGAGGTAATGAGTTCGTAACCAATCGAAGTAAAGGAGGTTGGAATTTTTTTTGGAATGGGAGAGGGATGCGTGTATTCGAATACCTAATGTTGAAGGATATGGCAGAATAATTGACGCAGCTTTAAATATGACAGAAAAACCCGAAGGTGTATTCGGATACACCTTGATGTATTGGAATACAAATGTGTCTGGGGAATGTGTATTCGGCTACACTGAAATTGTATTCGAATACAAATCTGGAAAAATGTGTATTCGATTACCCAGACTTTGTTTTCGGCTACAACTTCAAATTTTTAGAAACATAAATGAATTTTTCATACAGAGCATACCAAATACTGCATATAATCACAAGTATAATGACAGGTAAACATATTTGAGAATAATTTAAACATAGATGACTTAATTCTAACATGTTATCAAGAGGAACCTTATAACCTTTGAATAATGATGACAAAGTACCTTGTTTTTAAAGATCATTTTCACTTAAGATGTCGAGTTCTCTTCGAATTTTGTAAAAGGAGTCCTTAGGAAGTGGTTTAGTGAAGATGTCCGCCAATTGGTTATGAGTATCCACAAAGGTTACTTCAACATTTCCTTTAAGCACATGATCGCGCAGAAAATGATGCCGTATATCAATGTGTTTAGTCCGAGAGTGCATGATTGGATTCTTTGAAATATTGATCGCACTAGTGTTGTCGCATCGTAACGGAATGCATCCAAGATCAAGTCCATAGTCATATAGTTGTTGCTTGAGCCACATAATTTGTGCACAACAACTTCCTGCTGCGATGTATTCAGCTTCAGCAGTACTAAGTGCAACACATGCTTGCTTCTTACATGACCATGATACGAGTGCATTTCCAAGGACATGACAAGTGCCGCTTGTGCTTTTATGGTCTGTTTTACATCCTGCATAATTTGAATTAGAATATCCAACTAGACTACAGATGCTACCTTTCGGATACCATAGTCCTACATTGATTGTTCCTTTCAAATATTTCATGATTCTTTTGACTGCTACAAGATGCGATTCTTTAGGATTCGCCTAAAATCTGGCACACAAACAGACACTAAACATAATATATGGCTGACTGACCGTTAGATATAATAGAGATCCAATCATACCTTGATATTTTGAAATGTCTATAGATATACCGGATTCATCTTTATCAACATATGTCCTGGAACCCATGGGAGTTGCACTTTCCTTGCAATTTTCCATTTCAAATCTTTTTAGTAGTTCTTTGAAATATTTTGTTTCATTAATGAAGATGCCATGCTTGAGTTGTTTGATGTGAAGGCCAAGAAAATAGTTTGATTTTCGCATCAACGAGAATTCTTCACATATGTTATTGTTTGTTGATCCGAATATAATATCGTCAACATAGATTTGGACCAGCAAGGTGTGACCATTGTTTCTTTTAATAAATAATGTCTTGCCGACTTTGCCTTTTTCAAATCCTCTTTCACACAGGAAAGCACTCAATCTGTCGTACCAAGCTCTTGGAGCTTGTTTTAGACCATAGAGAGCTTTTCTTAATTTGAAGACGTGTGAAGGATTCTTGACGTCCTCAAAGCCGGGTGGCTGTTTGACATATACTTCTTCATTGATGTATCCATTGAGAAAGGAACTTTTCACATCCATCTGAAATAATTCAAAGTTCATAGAGCAAGCATAAGCAAGTAGTAAACGTATTGCTTTTAACCTTGCGACTGGAGCAAATGTTTCGTCAAAATCAATCCTTTCTTCTAGATTATATCCTTGGGCGACCAATCTTGCCTTGTTGCGAACAACTATACCGTTTTCGTCAAGTTTATTCTTGAACACCCATTTTGTACCAATGATGTGTTAATTCCCCGGATTAGGAACAAGTTCCCATACTTTGCTTCTTTCGAATTGGTTAAGTTCTTCTTGCATGGCAAGTATCCATTGATCATATTTTAGTGCTTCACCAATTTTGGAGGGTTCGATTTGAGAAACGAATGCCATGTTCAAGCACGCATCTTGTAGTTTAAGTCTTGTTGTAACTCCGTTGTTGATATCACCAATAATGTTATTAATTGGGTGATCTCTATGGGTCCTCCATTCTTTAGGAAGATTATCATTTTCCTTTTCAATGTTGAGTTCACTTTCTTGACTTGGTTGATCAACTTGATGTTCTTTACTTGTATCACTACTTTCATTGTCATCATCATCATAAGAAATAACTTTTTTCTCTTTCGAGGGGTTAGTTTCATCAAAAGTTACATGTATTGACTCTTCAACGATTAAAGTTCTTTTATTGAAAATTCTAAATGCTTTACTAGATAATGCGTAGCCAATAAAAATACCTTCATCTGCTTTTTCATCGAAAACCAAGGTTGTCTTTACAGTTGTTTAGCACAAAACACTTGCATCCAAAGATTTGGAAGTGAGAGATATTGGGCTTTCTTCCTTTGTAGAGTTCATAAGGAGTTTTCTTAAGAATAGGCCGAATGTTTACTCTATTAGAAACATAGCATGCCATGTTTACAGCACCTGCCCAAAAGTACTTTGGTAGACTTGAATCGCTTAACGTAGTCCTTGCAAGTTCTACCAAGGATCTGTTCTTTCTCTCAACAACCTCATTTTGTTGAGGTGTTCTAGGTGCAGAGAAATTGTGGAAAATTCCATTTTCTTCACAGAATTCTTCAAACAAGGTATTTTGAAATTCTCTTCCATGATCACTTCTAATTGATACAATTTTGGATGATTGTTCATTTTGGACTAGCTTGGCATAGTTTTTAAATGCTTTAAAAGCTTCGTTTTTACTTTCCAAAAATAAGGTCCATGTGAACCTTGAGTAATCATCAACAATCACAAGTCCATATGAATTTCCACCAAGACTTTTGGTTCTTGATGGACCAAACAAATCCATATGTATTAATTGAAGTGGTCTTGTAGTCGATATAACATTTATAGGTTTGAAAGAAGTTTTTGTTTGTTTACCCTTTTGACAAGCGTCACATAATTTATCCTTTACAAATTTCATTTTTGGTAATCCAACAACAAGATCATGCTTGACTAGTTTGTTTAAATGATCCATGTGGATGTGTGCAATTCTTTTATGCCATAGCCATGCATCATTGTTGTCGCTTACCAAAAGAAATTTCATTTTTAAGGATAAATCGTCAAGATTAAGTATAAAAATATTTTTGAAACGCTTACTGATAAATTGAATTTCATTTGTTGCTGCATTTTGAATGATGCACTCATCTTTGTTGAAGACTATCTTGTATCCTTTATCACATAGCTGGCTAATGCTTATGGGATTATGCTTTAGGTCTTCAACACATAAGACATCTTCAATTGAGGGGGAAGGGGTTGTTCCAACTTTTCCAATACCTAAGATTTTTCCTTTGTTATTATCTCCGTAGACTACATATCCTTTTGATTCAAGAGTCAAGGCTGAAAATTTCGTTATGTCACCCGTCATGTGTTTGGAGCATCCACTATTTAAGTACCACATATTTGAGGTACTTTGTGTGCACACCTACAAAATTGAAATCAAGTTTTATTAGGTACCCAATGTGCTTTGGGTCCTTGATGGTTAGTCCGTTTCTTTACCCACACACAATGCCCTTTAGGAACACTTATGTTTCTTACATGACATGCATTAGGTGTGTGACCATGAAAACCACAATAGGTACAAGTAGGAGTAAATTCATTTTTAATAGCATATGTATGAAATTTATTTTAAGTGATTTTCTCCTTATAATAATGACCTTTTTGTAAAAATATAATTTTTCCTTGATTGGATTGAGTACTTGCTTTGAGAAAAATGGTTTTATTTGAACTTGGTTTGTCAAATTTAGAGAATCCAAGACCACTTTTATCGTTTGAGTATCTTTGCATGTTTAGAACATTCTCCAATCCTATTTGTCCTTTTTCATATCGTTCAATTACTCTATTTAATTGAACAATCTTGAATGAAAGGGAATCACATTTATTGCATGTAAAATTCTGCTTTGATTTTTCAGCATCCTTTTCCATAATGTCAACTTTTTCTTGAAGACTTGAGATTTGTCACTTTTGTGTTGACACTAGTTTAAACAGATTTTTACATTCAATAAGAAGTTCCTTAATGGCGTTTTGAGCATCATTGTATTATATAATTAATTCACTATTAGTTTTATTATAATGAAGAGAGTTTATGTTACTAACCTCTTCGTCGTCATCTGATTGATGCGATGCCATTAGTGCAACATTAACGCATTCCTCACTTTCTGTTTCTGATGATGAACTTACTTCGTTATCTTCCCAAGCTATGTATGTTTTCTTGAAGTCTTTCCTTTTACCGACATTTTTCTTGATAAGGTTTGGACAATCTGCTTTGATATGTCCTTGTTTTCCGCATTCAAAACACGTGAAGTTTTGGTTTGAGGTAAAGCTATCTTTCTTTCTGAAATTCTTCTTTTTGAAATTTCTGTCATTTTTAAGAAACTTACCGAATTTCTTAACAAGGAAATTAATTTTTTCGTCTTCATTAGAAATTTCGTCTCTAACTTGTTCCTTTGATTTGGTCTTTAGAGCAATATTTTTGTTCTTCTTTTTTTGAGTTTTATTTTGCTCCAATCTTCCAAGTTCAATTTCGTGTTCTTGGAGTTTTCCAAATAATGCAGAAAGTGACATCTTGGATAAGCTTTTCTTTTCTGATATTGCGGTCACCTTTGGTTGCCAAGCCTTTGTTAGTGATCTTAATACTTTCAGATTTAGTTCATCGTTGGTGAAAATCTTTCCAAAAGCCGTCAAGTGATTTGTTAAGTGGGAAAATCTTTTCTGCATGTCTAAGATAGATTCTCCGGGCTGCATACGGAATAATTCATATTCTTGAGAAAGTGTATTAAGTTTAGATCTTTTTAGCTCAACGGTGCCTTCATGGGTTACTTCCAATGTGTCCCATATTTCTTTGGTTGTTTTACAGTGAGATACGCGGAAAAATTCATCCATTCCTAGTGCTGATTGTAGAATGTTTTTAGCCTTTTTATCGAACAACACTTTTCTTTTATCAACATCGATCCATGAATTTTTTTATCTTAATTTCTTCTTTGTTGTTGATGACTGTTGTTAGAATGTAAGGACCATTTTCAACAGCATCCCATATATCGTCTCCTTGTGCTTCATGATACGCTTGCATACGTATCTTCCAAAAATCATAATGCTCGCCAACGAAGCATGGTGGTTTCTTACTATTGCCACCGTCTATGAAAACAGGTTTTGCGGAAGCCATGAGTTATTGATCGAGGAGTAAGTTACGTTGAACCTGCTCTGATGCCAATTGTAAGTACAAATGTGTACCTAAGAGGGGGGGGTGAATTTGGTGTTTAGGAGTTTTCCTTATTTTCAGAATTTAAGTGATCGATGTTTGCGTTTCAGGATAGTAAGTGAAAGAGTAAATGGCAGTAAAGAAATGAACACAGCAGAATTATCCTGGTTCCCCTTATGACTAAGGGTACATCCAGTCCTCTTGCACACCACAAGAGATTTCTCTACTATTGTTAGAAAATGTACAAGTCCCACCCTAGGACCCTACTATCTTAGATAAAACTATTTAAAGAAACTACTACTTTTTTTTTACAAACACTTGTGATTTGATAAGAGTATAGGAATAAGAAAGAGGTAGAAAGATAACAATCCAAGATTGCTTCAAGTACTTTGAGAACCTTAGTTAAGGATATGAAAATGATGTGCAAGTACTTGAATTTATGAAAAATGACTTTGAGAAAAATTAGAAAAGTTGTTCAAAGTCTTTAAAGTTGTGTAGTAGGATTGTTGTTGTTGAATTTGAAGTTATGGTGTATTTATAGTCCATAAACATCTCTTCAGATTCGTGGCCATTGATCCAAGAGGTCTGAGGAACAATTGCAATGATTTAGAGTCGATTCAGAACTGAAAATATGCACTTCTTCCAGTTGTATTCGAATACATGATGGTTGTATTCGAATACACCTCTTTGTAACGTTCAAATTTATTCAAATTTAACACTGTGTAGTCGAATACAGATTGATCAATTTTGCCACTGACTTGTTGGTTGTATTCGAATACATCAGGATGTAGTCGAATACAGATGTGAGGTTTTTGCTACTGACTTAGCAATTTTCATTTGTATTCGAATACACCTATGTTGTATTCGAATACACTTTTGTATTTTGTCAAAAATATTAATTCTAATACTTTGTAAATGTAATTTTGACTTTTGAAAAGACTTTTTATGCATATGCAAAGATGTGAGGTTCTCATTGTATTTGAGCTATGGTTTGCATCATTTACTTTTACATAAAAACATCTATTTATTAATTTATCAAATAGGATTTTTTAGACTTCTTCTTTTTGAGCTTGTTGCTTTGATTATCATCACCGTTGTTCTTTTGTATCATCAAAAACATGCATTTTACAAATTTTGCATATAATTAATTATCAATGTGAGTTGTGTGTAATTATTTTCTGATAACTGAATGTGTCATTAGTCGGGGGGATGGACATAGTACTTAGATGAGGAGTATGTGTTATGTTGTGTTTATGATTAAATATTCTAAGGAGTTATTAAGAGAGTTTATGATTGAGTTTGAGTGAGTAATATTATTTTTTTTCGAGTTAGCATTGGATTGAGATTAGTTTAGAATTGAGAGAGTATAATAAATTAAGGGAAGAAAAATTTAATATCCCTCCCCTATTTAAGTAACCATACATGCAACCCCTCTCCCTTCAAACACACTCTTCTTTTTTCATTTCTTCATCATCTTCTCCAAACACTCCAAAAACCTAAAGCTTTCCCTCCATTGTTGAGCTCCTTAAAGGTCTATTTTATCAAAATTTCCAACATCAAACTCTCTACATAACTTGAGAGAAATACAAAGAACTAAAGATCACATCTTGAAGTAGTCATTTCCTCTCCTTTCTCACCCTACTTTTGGTCAAATATGTTTCAGGGGAAACTGATTTTTTCTTTAAGTTTTAAAGTTCTATCTTGGTTATTGTTGTTTGTATTGTTGTTTAGATGAAAAAAGGACACTTTACAACTTTTTTATTTTCAAACCAAAAACCCTAAGAGTTAGGGAGAAAAAAAAAATGAAAATTTGAATTTTGGCTAAGTGTTTTGTAAGAGATGAAATAAGTATTAATAGTGTTAGTAATTTGAATAACAAGAAATTAAACCAGAGCCAATTTTTTTTGAGAAGGCTGAAACCTATGTGTAATAATGTAAAAAATTGATTTTTTGGTATGTTTGAATTACGTAATGAGTTGTTTTGAAATAATTGAGTTTGAATCGACGTTAGAAAATTGTACTAAAACGTTTGAATTAATAAAGTAAGAAATTGTTTGTAAGTATGTTTGAATGACTTATTTTGAGCTGTAATGACAATATATACGCTATGGTATTTAAACCCAAAGTGGTAAATCTCTTTTTAAAAAAAGTTGTGAAATAAGAGCTTGAGAGTAAACTTATGATTTCAAAGAGAATTTATTGAGTTGGATCATTGATGTGGATACTAATGGATGTATAATACAAGGGTCTTGTGCTTATTTTTTTTTT
>JBBPBP010000002.1:29717336-29739190 GCA_037974735.1 Cicer chorassanicum
ATTTCTTTTAGGTCTTCATCAAAAAGGGCCAAGATTAAGATTATTTGTTTATCGTCTATAAGGTTATAAATACAATTAATTATTCCACTTCTATATATTTGCTATGAAAAAATTCCTATGCTTAATGAGGAATTTAAAAAGCCTTTCTTGTATAGATAAACAATGGATAAGCATCTTTTATAAAAATATATCCTAAATTTTAGGTTATTTGACCTAACTCCATCTCCACAAAATAAATATGTTTACTTCAAATTTCATTTTATATTGTTATTTTTTGTTTTTGTCAAACTGACATCAATCATCATATCACCATCTTAATCGCAAAGACAATAAAGATTGTGACTTTCTACTTCTAAAGAGTGCAATTATCATTGGAAGATATATTAGAATGACAATTAAAACCTGAATCACAATATTACTTTTTCTAACATGATTACACTTGAACAAGATGGTAAGTATTATGAGACTTGTGCTTAAAAATGGTTAACAAGGTCTATATAGTTATAAACTACTATGCTTAAATGCACTTTTGTCTCTCTATTTTAATCAAAACATGATTTTCATATGCTGATTTTTTTAATTTGGGATTTCACTTCCTCTATTTCCACCTGTTTTGGGATTTTTCCCAAAATCTAGTTTGAGATTTATTTTTTATGATGTGACATATTTAATAATGATGTGAAATTATATTTAAAGATATGACATTGATGATTTGAATTAGAAAAATAGATTTGAGAATATTAAATTTACATTCGAACATGATTTCAACATAGTTTCTAGTCTATGTTTGTGGTCTCAACAAGCAATGTCTCATTAATAAAAACGGGAGATTAAAATCTTATTTTAGTTAAAATATGACGGCCAAAAGTGTATTTAACCAAACTGCTATATAAAACTCAATGCAATGCTTGTAAAATGCGGTGTTGAGATACAATAAATAAATTTAGTGTGTGTTGAAACAACTAAAATCACAGTGAATCAAAAGTTACACGTTGACGCTGATGGGGAATAAACACAAAAACACAATAACAAGTAATACGCAGCTGATATAAAATTCCCCCAACTTGCAAGCACCCGTGAGGAGCAACAACAAATATATGGCAGCAAATTAATCAAAATAAAAGAGCATAAAGAACACCGATATTTTAACGTGGAAAACCTCTCAATGCAAGGGTATAAACCACGGGTCGTCCAGACCAAAGAAATAGCTCCACTATAATCAAATAAGGGTACAAGAGAGTCTCAAAAAGATGCACTGAGTGTGCCTACAACCAGCCAAAATAACAAAGCACTAAAACTTACAAATGAAAAGCAAGAAGAAGTGAAACATCTAAAAACCTGCTAATGTGTGAGCTCGATTCCTCCCACTCCAGAAGTCTTTTCGCTGATCCGACCGTTGAAAACGAAGCCCTGAATGTTGCGAACCTACTGTCCAAATTTCAGCCCGATCCAACGGTTAATGAATGCGCAATCGATGGTTTTCGGAGACTGATTTAACAAAAACGGGAATATGGTTTACTCTTCTCTTTTCTCTTTTGGTGATTGTCTTTCCTCTCAAAATAGTCTCTCTCTTCCAACTCTAATTAGACCACTCTTCACTTAAATAAGTGAGACACATGAACTACAATATTTGGGCCTTTCTTCACATAGAAAGGGAGCCCAATACCCAACAGACGCTTTTAAAAATTATAGTGAGAGAGTTCCGAACTCATGATGTCAGTTGTCTCCTGCTCAACCAAACATTCATTTCATAATAAAAAAGAATGTTTTTTTTTACTGTATATATATGCTAGAGTATAAGTTAACGAAAATTACATTACCAAGGAAATCATTACTTTTCCAATGTTTCGATCGAAATTCACCCAAGAACCTAGATATAAATAAAGTTAAAATTTACAAGTCATAATTACCAATATTAACGGTCAAATTATTTTATTGCATCGTCTAATTTAATTTTGGCCACAAACCTTGATCTATAGATTGCGTGGTCATTTGTGAATAATTAAAGATTCCTTAAGAAAAATCAAGGAGATAACTTATATTCCAAAAATTAAGGGAAATTTACCATCATGTTTTCAACAAAGGATAGTCTAGTCTAGGGTAAAATTATTTTTGGAGTTAATTGTTAGTCTAGTCTATGAGAATAATAAATGTTATTTTGTCTCTAAATATAACTTCTATCATACATAATCATTTTTTTTTTCATTTTGGTTATAATTTTGAGAATCAGATATAGACATGTTGAAATTCAAAGATCAAAGAGAAGATTGCTTGGCAAGGCTGGAAAGAGTTTGAATGAATAGCAAGAAGTAAAACACAATGTGATCGACTGAACATATTTATATAAAATCATAACTAATTAAGCAGTTATTACTTCTAAATAAGATCAAAGTATACTTTTAAATAAGATCAAAGTAAAGTATCTTAAATTGCAAGGCTTCTTAAAATGCAGGATTAAAATAGCAAGTAAAAAATATGGTAACCAAGGGGAAAATATAAATATGGAAAAGGTTGAAATGGGGAAGGTGCCACACTCAAGCTTCTATGCAGAAGATGAATGATAAGCCTTAGCGGAATGATCGTCACAAGAAAACTTGATTTCTTGATAAGATCAAAAGGGGTAGTCCAATCCAGAACCAAAAGGAGACATAATCTCCCTAATACACAAAGTTAGTTGTTTTTTCAACAAAAATCATCTACTTTTTCATTACTTGGGCATGGATGCATATAGTAGGATGAGTCCTACTTGCTTTTTTTTTTTTTACAAAGTAACATGCATTAAACTAGAATTATTTCTTATCTCAAAGTGTAACCCTCATTCTAGAATGTTACTTTCTTCTCATAAAGTCTTGTCTCCTCTCTTGAATGTCTTTGTCTCCTTTTAATGGGTTGTTGGTTACAAAATATGAAATATATCATTCAACCTTCAAAGCATCCAAGGTTGAGGCCTCTTTAACACCACTCTATGATCCAACCCACATTTATTTCAAAAAAATTACACCAAAACAAGAGCTAGACAACACAACATCCCATGATTCACAGTTAATCAAAACAATAAAAAAAAAAAAAAAACTTAATGGTTGGACCTAATTAAAAAAAAAAGTTTTGATCCACACTTTTTATTACAACTTAAACAAAATAAAACAAAGCAAATTGGAAGCATCTCATGCGGCCAAGTTCTCTCCTTATGGACTTATATAGTTGACCAATTTAGGTTTCATTTCTTCTAGTTTAGGCCTTGCTTCCATGATAATAGTCCCCATTTGGTTTAAGGATTACTTAGCTTTCTTGGCATGTGCCCTTGTCATTGGTCCTCCTAGACTTTTAAGTGCTTTACAAGTATCCTTTTTTATTATGTCCTCATCATCCCCTCCCTTTTGACGTGAATTCGACCTCAAATTGAAATCTTCATTATCTACATCAAAAAGAGATAAATCAACTACATTAAAAGTAGCACTAACACCTTACTTACCTGGAAGTGCTATTTTATTAGCATTATCATTGATTTTAGAAAGAAATTGGAAAAGTTCATCTCCTCTTGGATGAAGTTTGGACTTCCTTTGTAAAGGGAATCTTTCCTTCCTCATATGCACCCAAATCCAATCTTCGGGTTCAAAAAATAATCATTTTTCTTCTCTTTGTTGCATATTTAGCATAACTCTCATTTTTCTATTCAATTTTCAATTTTACTTTCTCGTGCAATTTTCTCAAATATTCGGCTTTAGCCTTCCCATCCTTATGCTTCAAAAGAGAAGAGTTAGGCAAATTTAATAAATCAAGAGGAGTTAAGGGATTAAAAGATTAAAGCTATACACAATATCAAAAGGTGAATACTAAGTAGTACTATGTATAACCCTATTGTATGCAAATTTCACATGAGGTAAAGATTCCTCCCAACTTTTCAAGTTATTTTTAAGAACACTTCTAATAAGAGTAGCAAGAGTTCTATTTGTAGTACCCCAATTTTTTTCCAGCCAATCATAAAAAGTCCTCTGGTGGTATCCTCTGGATCTGCCTCTGGTTTCGTTTCTACCTCTGGTGTTATCCTCTAGTTCTGCCTCTGGGGTTATCCTCTGGTGGTATCCTCAATTTCTGCTTATGGTGTTATCCTTTGGTTCTGCCTCCAGTTTCGTTTCTGCCTCTGGTGGTATCCTCTAGTTCTACCTCTAATTCTGTTTCTACCTCTGGTGGTATTCTCTGGTTCTGCCTTTGGTGTTATCCTTTGGTTCCGTTTATGCCTTTGGTGGTATCCTCTGGTTCCGCCTCTGATTATATTTCTGCCTCTGGTGTTATCCTCTGGTTCTGCCTCTAATTCTGTTTCTGCCTTTGGTGGTATCCTCTAGTTCTGCCTCTGATTCTATTTCTGCCTCTGGTGGTATTCACTGGTGTTGCCTCTGATTTTGTTTTTGCCTCTAGTGGTATCCTCTATTCCTACCTCCGGTTCCGTTTCTGCCTTTGGTGGTATCCTCTGGTTCTGCCTCTAGTGGTATCCTCTAGTTCTGCCTCTGATTCTGTTTTTGCCTCTGGTGGTATTCTCTGGTTCTGCCTCTGGTTCAGTTTCTGCCTCTGGCTCCATTTCTGCCACTAGTGTTATCCTTTAGTTCTACCTCTGGTTCCGTTTCCGCCTTTAATTTCGTTTCAGCCTCTAGTTCCATTTTTGCCTCTAGTCGTATCCCCTAGTTCTAGTTCTGGTTCGCTCTTAGTTCTTGTTGTTTTATTTTTATTTTTATTGTATTTTATCTTTTTTGTTTTCGGGCAGCATTAGCACTCCCTTCAATCTTTTCACCTTTATAGCTGCACATACCATCCTTTTAACCATTTTTAACCATTTTTAGCCTTTTTTGCTTTATCTTTTCTTCTAAAAAAGCTGCAATTTTTCCTTGTGTGCATGCCATCTTTCCAATCCTTTTTTAGCCACTTTTTCTTTTTCTTTATTTCCTAAAATGGCTACAACTTTTACCAAGTATACAAGCAATTAAAAAGTAGGTCCTTTTTTTCAAATTTAGAATAACAATCCAGTTTTTCTGCAAAAAAACAAGCAATAATCCATAACTCAATTTTACCCCATGGATACAAAGATTAATAATTTTTGTCTATAAATTGAGAACAAATTCATTCTTTAAGGGGGAAGTTTGGAGTTTTAATTTTTTAAGCTAGGGGAGTTTGGAGTTTTAATTTTTTAAGCTAGGGGCGTTTGGAGTTTTAATTTTTTTAAGCTAAGGGGATTTGGCGTTTGTGTTTTCAGTTTTGATTTTTTTTAAGCTAGTAAGAGGTTGGAGAGTTTTTCAGTTTTGATTTTTTTTAAGTTAGTAAGAGTTTTTGTTGGAACCAAGTTGGTTTTACATTTAGAGTTTTGATGTTAACAAAAGTATTTTACGAGAACAATATATTTGACTTCAAAGAGTATGAAAGAAGATTCATGTTTTTGAAGAAAATCTAAAATAATATTTGACTCCAAAGTATAATTGATGAAAATCTAAAATAAGATTTGATTAAAATTTATAATTGAAGAAAATCTAAAATAAAGATTTGATTCAAATTTATAATTGAAAATAAATCTAAAATGAGATTTGATTCAAATTTATAATTGATGAAAATCTAAAATAAGATTTGATTCATATTTATAATTGAAGAAAATCTTTGACCAAGTTGAAAAGAAAATATGGTCAAGATTTGAAGAATATTTGAAGAAGATTTGAAGAATATTTGATCAACATTTAATGAAGATTTGAAGAATATTTGATCTACATTTAATGAAGATTTGAAAAAGATTTGAAGAATATTTGATCAGCATTTTAATGAACATTTGAAGAATATTTGATCAACATTTAATGAAGATTTAAAGAATATTTGATTTGAAGAATTTACAAAGTCAATCTACACAAAATAGGAACAGAAACATTCTGAAGAATTTACAAAGTCAATCTACACAAAATAGGAACATAATCAATTTGAAGAATTTACAAATTCAATCAAAACAAGATACAATTCATAATTAAATAAAGACTAAATTGAAGCCCAAATTTTCACTATAAATAGTCACTCAAGGCTGAAGGAGAAAAGCATTAACAAGCAGAAAATAGTAGAAGAACTCAAGCTCAAAGTTCTCAATTCATCTTAGAGTTCAAAGAGAGAAACACTTGTTTAGGTTAGAAATATTTTCTGAGTGTTCTTTTCTTAAAGTGTGAGAGTTATTATTATTATCAACATTGTTAGAAGCAACTACACAAGTTCCAATCTTTGTACCCATCTCGATAGTGGTTTAGTTCCTTCTTCAATCTGGGGTTGTAAAGTTGTTAGGAGAAGACTTGACTTGTAGGGTCAAGGTGGTTAGTTACTCAAAAGTCTGGGGTTGTCGGGATGTTTGGGAAGACTGGCTTGGAGGGTCAGGTGCTTCGTAATTCAAGGTATTTGAATTAATGGATTAAAGCCTTATGAATGAAGGGACTGGATGTAGCCAAGTTAATGGTGAACCAGGATAAAGCTATGTGTCAAATTATTTAGGCTTTCGTTGTTTGCTGCTTCTAAGTCTTATTGCTTATACTCCAAGTAAGTTACCAAAACCAAACGAGTTTGTTAATTATTAATAAATTATCGAAAAGTTATCAACTTGGGCAAACACAATTCAACCCCCCTTCTCGTGTTTGCACCTTCAGTTTTTGTTAGTAAGATAAATGAAGCATGAAATGAGTTAAGGAAGAATACAACTCAAAACAAAAAACAAAAATACAAACAAAGCAAATCAAGGAATATAGCAAATATTCAACTTGTGTGGTAACTATTTCTAAACTCATCTTTGTAATAATTTTATAGTTTTGTTTAGTGTTATACCTTTAATTTGAATTTTGTTTACCAAAAATAAGCCTTTTAGTTTTTGTTAAAAGTCTTATTAAATTCTTTCAGTGTTATAATAATTGTCATCTTATTCTTTTATTTAAATTATGGACTAAGTACAATTAACATCAACCACTTTTAAAATCATAGACATTCAAAATTCATTCTCCGATTTATCATTATCATCTTTAATAAAATGAGCATCCATGTTATTCAAAATCAATGTGGTTAAAAAGATTGCTTGAAATGTTACATTTTGCCAAGCTTAGTTGTAAGACATCTATGTTGCAACAATTTGACGATCTTAAGCTCTAATTAATAATTATCCTTTAATAAAATAAGACCGACTGAGATGCAACATCTTGTCAGTGATAGTTTAAGAAGCATGAGTTGGGACAGCTTGGTGATATTAAACTTTCTTAACCAAATTCAAATATATAACTAAAGATTCTCATCAAAATCAATTTATCAGACTCAAGGTTTTCTTTTCTTTCATTAAATCAACAATTTATTTTTATCCAATCATTTTATTGTAACCAAACGCATTTTCTTTAAAAAGCGATCAATACATCCACATTTTCTACCCAAGAACTACGTAGCTTTGATTTCTCCATCACATCAGAAGATACGTAGGAGCAAGATCACATTCTTGTCAAGCACATTAATAAAAATTCATTTTTTTCCTCTCTTTCTTAAGCATACATTTATTTCAAAAACACATTCAAAAAATTATTGATATTCATATTTAATAATAAGGAGAAATAAATATAATTAAGTTAATATTAATTTTGCACAATTAATTATAGATAACTGTATTTTAACGGATGTCGTAGAGTGCTAATACCTTCGCTACGCATAATCGACTCCTGAACTCAAAATTTGGTTTCAAATACCATTTTTTTTATTTTTTCTATTTTTAAGGGTTTTCCAATATTTTTCCTATTTTTAAGGGTTTTCCCATATTTTTCCTATTTTAAAATAAATTTCAGTGGCGACTCCATTGAATTCGAGAAATAATCAAAAATTTAGGCAGTGACACTATTCACTACCTCAATTAGCAAACTTATTTATGAATGAACTACTTCCAAATACGTATGGTATATGGTTAGAATAAAAGAAAGGCATATAATGTTGGGTAAGAAATGGTTAAATATATGTGGGGTAGAAAGGAAGAGAAAACAAAATGCATTTATTGATATTCATAATATTAAGGAAACAAGAATGTGTCAATATAATAAAGTATCGTAAGACTTTATACTTAGCAATATTATCAGTGCTTCAGAATTAAATTGAGAGAACTTGATAATATCTTCATTGTTGACTTTGCCCCTTGGATAAACTCAGAAACTATATGCAACATCGTTAATGTCTTCAACATAACGTTATCGTCCTTAAAGGTTCATGCAAGATTTGACATTTTTCTTTAGATTGATGAATTTTTTCATGGCATCAAAGTAATAAGCGATAGTGATAAAAGTTCAACATAGACGACCCAACATCTAGAAGTTCACCTGCGGCGAAAAGCCAAAAAAGTATGTCCATGACCCACAAGTAGGGGTGGAGGATGAAGATTAATCTCATTGGTATCAGGTTCAAATCTTGTGGACAAGTAACTTGAGATAGACCAAAAAGTAGACTAAAAGGTAAAAATTGTTAGACTTATGAAATCAAGGGGCAAGCATGAGTTCTTCGTGATATACTATTTTCCATGAAGTACTCCCATGATTTCAAGTATCAAGGGTTTGCAAGATTTCCAAATTTTTAGCCATAGGGTCTTTCAGTTGATTCAATTAATCTTTGTATGCTTCAATTCATCTATGATTTTAGCTCGAGAACATATTCGGTAAGGGTGTCATGGTACTATTTTTTTGCTTTTTTTCTTTCCATTTTTTTAATTTTTTCTTGAAGGAAAATGTTATGAGAATGTAAAAAAAAGTGAATGCAATGATTATGCATTTAACTGACACATTTTACTACCTCCTAATATGCAATTATTTTTTAAAAAAATATGAGGAGAAAAAGAAAAACAACATGTTGTAAAATGAAATAAAAGATGAAACATGCATGATTATGCAATGCATTATGATGCATATGAGATATAGATAGGGTAGGTTTTTTTTTCATATATGCATGTGTCCTACATGGTTCTTTTCTTATTTGATGGTTTTTTTTAATGTGAACCTTTACTGTGGGTGACTCTTTAGTTCTAAATTGGTTCCTAGAGCACACAACTCAATTCTAAAATATTAAACCAATTAATAGTAAACTATTAAAATGGAAATATTCTAAAAAATGTCAACTCTAGGTGAGACTTTCATGACAACCAAACAAGATGTACATCCAGAAGATTATCATTATCATCGTGTTAGGGTAGTGTATAGAAAAATAAATAAAATAAAATAAAATAAATCGTTACAATGAAAATAAATTAACAAGACACATATAATTATATTCACAATATAACAAAATAAATAAAACAATAGGGGTAATATAAATAAAATAATAAATAATTATATACAACTAATTAGATTGGGCTTGACTCTCAAAAGTCCCTAGTGGAGTCGCCAACTGTCGCGTCTAGTTTGTCTGGGAAAAATGAGTCACTACCAATTTTATTTTTTTAAAAGGGAAAATTAGATAAAACCTAAAATAAAGTTCTTGAGACAATTATTTATAACATAAATAATTAAAATAGGAAATGAGCATAAATAATTAAAATATAACTATGCACACATTTATCCTTTAGTCAAACACTCACGAAAATATCACCACAAATATTTAATGCAAATTTACACGTAACTTCACTTAAAATCTTATTGTCTAAAATACTCTTGCTAAAATAACATTATTCTTTGAATAATAAATCAAATGACTAAAAATAATATTTATAATTTATATTACTTATTAAATGAAATATGTATACGATGATCAAACCATAAGAAACTCACACTTATAAGGAAAAGTAATCATAAAATTAATCAATATATATTCTAAAATAATTTTAACCCCAAATTAATTCTTTAAAATCCTATTTAATTAATAAAATAGTTGATTATAAAAAATGGGATGTTATAGGTGGCGAGTTTGTTGAAATCCTGGGGATGAAAACAATGTTGATAGCGAACCAGTTAATCAGATCAAACATTAAAATCATGCTTTTCTGCTTTTAATTATTCAATTTTGATATTTATAATATTCTCTCTATTGAATTCAGATGTTTGTTTACACACTCTAATGTTTAAACTTGATAGTTTTGATCTCGCTTTTATCTTGCATATTTGATGGTTTCGCCTTTATCTAATTGTGTGTTTGTCGTGGTTGGACGCTCTTCTCTTGTTTATACATTGACAGTTCCTTCTGATTGTATTTATGCTTTTTTTGTACAATATGTTCTTTTGGTTGGCTCGAGGAAGGCTTCCCCGACCATTCGGTGTTTCCTCTCAACCCTTTGATCCAAAAAGAAGTTCTCCAGACCATTTGGCAAGAAAACTTAATGTGATCACCTTTAATTGTTTCATCGTATTGATGGTTTCGGGTCGTTCTTTTGATGGTATATGCATTTAAACACAATAGTAGAAGGGGGATTTTATTGAATACATCTTTCAATTTAGTGCATTTACAAACTGCTCGAATTATGTGTCTCAGTTGTAGTACCTTTTTTTTAATTTTATTTTCGTGGCGTTCAATATTCTTAGAATAATATTTCCCCCAAGGTTTCCAAGGTGAATGCTCCAGTTCCTATTTTTGAAATGATTTGATATGGTCCTTCCCAGTTTGGTGCTAGTTTGCCTTGTCCCGCATTATTATTAGCTCTATGGGGTCTTCTACTTCGATTGTGTGAGGCTTTACTTTCTTTTTGTATTTGAATATCACCCTTTGTTTGATGAAGGCTTCATTGAGTGCCGCAGTGCTTATATCTTCGTCCAACATGTCGAGTTCTTCCCTTAGCACTTCTTCATTTTCGACTTTACTTAAGGGACGGGAGGTTCTCCAGTTGAGTTATCCAACTTCGACAAGAATCACCGCTTCAGACCCGTAAGTCAGGAGAAAAGGGGTTTCACATGTAGTGGAGTGTGGCGTACTCCAGTAGGCCCAAAGAACATGTGGTATCTCAACGTGTAAGGTTTTGTTGGAGGGGCCAAATAGACGTCAACATGCTTTTGACATGTTTCACATTTTTGCACAAATTTCTATGCGTCGTTCTTCATCGTTGGCCAATAATATGCTACTTGCAACACTGTCTTTGCCAAGGCTTTCCCTCCTAGACTATGACCAAAGATTCCTTCGTGAACCCCTCTTAGTATGTAGGTTGCTTCTTTATTTCCAGACATTTTACAAGTGGTGTGAATAATCCCCACTTGTATAACTTCCCTTTTATCATGGTGAACGTTGATGCCCTTCTTCGAAGTTGAGAACTTAATCTCTGTTCACTTGGAAGGATCCCACTCGTGATGTACTCTATTATCAATCCAACTAGTGGTAGATGCTTGGAATGTAAGTATGGAGGTGATAGCTTTGACACTTGGCGAGTTAAAAGTCCCTTCGATTACCATTTTGTTCCATTCGGGGACTCGCATACTCGCTAACTTAGATAGGACATCGACCCTTGTATTTTCCTTTCTCAGAATGTGTGTTATTTTATTGTGTCAAACGCAATCATTTTTTATTTGACTACAGGTATTTTTGTAGCTTCTGATCTTTGGCCTGGTAGTCTCATTTTATTTGGGATGCTACCAATTGGGAGTTTGTTTTCACTCTGACGCATCAAGCGCCCATCTCTTCGACTAAAGGCCAGATTCATACCCCACTTGGTTTTTGGATGTGAGGAACGACAACTTTAGGGAAATCTTTACCATGATTATGGGGTTGTCTTCCAGCAAGAGACATGCTCCGCTTCCTTTTGAGTTTGAAGATCTGTCAACGAACACTATCTATTCTTTGGTCTGTCCTTCATCCAGTACTATCATCCAGTACTATCTATTCTTTGGTCTGTCCTTCATCCAGTACTATCTTTTCTTGATTCGAAGCTGATGGATAACTCGAACAATTCTATTGACCATTTGGTCATTCTCCCTACTAGGTCGGTTCGGAACATGATCTATTTAATGGGTAAATCCGTATGTACCATAATCAAATGGGCGAGGAAATATTGTCTCATGTTTCGGGTAGTTGTTATCAATGCCAATGCCACTTTATCGATTTTCTAATAACAGATCTCTTGTCATTGTAATGCCTTGCTAAAAAATAAATCGATTGTTGTTCTTTGTCAATTTCTATGATTAACACAGCACTTACGACTTCAGTGCTAACGGCTAGATAGATGAACAAAGTTTCCCAAAGTCTAGATGAGCCAATACATTTGGTTGTAATTATGCGATTCGTAACTTATGTAAGGCAATCTTGCATTCTTTCATCCATTCAAACTGAACTTGTTTTTTTTTCTTTCAAAAGCTTGTAAAATAGTAATATGTATTTGGTGGAACCTACGATGAAG
Source organism: Cicer chorassanicum (assembly GCA_037974735.1). Lineage (NCBI taxonomy): Eukaryota > Viridiplantae > Streptophyta > Magnoliopsida > Fabales > Fabaceae > Cicer > Cicer chorassanicum. The sequence continues at coordinate 29,729,665 of JBBPBP010000002.1, forward strand.
CAAGATAACGCTGCCAACATACCGATAAACTTTTGTATGTCCTTTTTTTATCCCTTTTTCAGTGAGGTGGAAACCCAAGAACTTTTCGGCTTTGACACTGAACGTACATTTCTTAGGATTTAGTCTCACCTATATTTCCCGACTTCGGCATAAATTTCTTTCAGATGAGTCACATGGTCAAACTGTTGCTTGGTTTTGATTACCATTTCGTCTCTGTATACTTCTAACATTTTCCCGATTTGTTTTTAAAAGATTATGTTCAACCTTTTTTGATATGTTTCTCTCATGTTTTGGAGTTCGAAGGGCATACTGAAGTTTGTCATGAACGTTGTTTTCTCTTTGTCTGATGGGTACATAGGAATTTGATTGTATCGTGAATATGCATCCATGAACAATAAAAGTTTGAAACCGGAAGAATTATCAACTAACTTGTCTATATTTGGGAGGGGATAAGCATCCTTAGGGAAAGATTTATTGAGATCGGTATAGTCAACACATAGGCGCCACTTATTATTGATTTTTTTTTTTACAAGTACAGGGTTGGAGATCCAAGTTGTGTACTTGGTCTCAGTTACAAAAATGGTGTATACTAAGTCACCTACTATCTTCTTTGTGGCTTCGACTTTCTTTTGTGACTATTTGCGGCAATGCTACGTGACCCATTGATAGTTCGGATGAATGGAGATTTGTAGCAAGCAACTTCAGGATCTATTCCCAACATCTCATTGGCATTCCATGCGAATAGATTTGCATTTTTCCTTAAAGAGGCAATGAGGTATTTTCTCACACTTGGAGCGAGATCTACACCTATTTTCACAACTCTTCCTACCTCGTCCCTTATCCCTACGAATCCTCGAAGGATTCGTCTGGCTTTGGCCGCATGTGTCTCTTTCTCACGGAATCAACTTATTTGGGCATCGTCTTGTCGTCCATGTTGGCGATGATATCTGCCATCAATATGTCAACATCCGAAACATTTCTTTTTGATAACGCAATTTTGAATTTCAGCTTAGCATTAATCTTAGCGTTCTTTAGTGAAGTCAGGAAACATTATGGACGAGACTACTCCCAATGCGGTAAAAGTGGGTCTTCCCAAAATGCAATTGTAGACGGATTGGCAGTCTACAACCAAAAACTTTGTTTTTATGGTTTTTGCAATTTTTCCGTTCCGAAAGTGACCATCAGAGTAGTGGAGTAGACCCGTTGAACCCTTGCAAATCGGCTTCAAAGTAATGGAGTAAGCTTTGCTCGGTTAGACCGAGTATCGTGAATAGACTTGATTACATTATGTCGCATGTAAGACCCTTAGTTTTAATGTGTAATTTTTGTATTTTGGTGTATTTTAGTGTTGAATTATGAGACTTTTTAGCCAATTTTAATAGTATTTTGTGGGTTAAATGCCAGAAATATTTTTTTGCGACCCGTTTAAAATTATTTGGCGAGAAATAATTTAATTACGTTGCGGAAAATTTATTACCAGACTATTTTGTTAAAAATATCTATAGCTGCTAAAAAATTTACCTGTCAATTGAGTTGCAATAAGAATAGATATTTTTGTCAAAATAGTTTGAGATGTGAGTAAAGTAATGCGTGTATGAATTTTTAGATATTTGTTGATTTGGTTTAATTATAATATATATATATATATATATATATATATATATTAGTTTAGCAAGTGAGAGGAAAGCAGTAACACGTGGGAGGAATGCCATGCCTCGCGAAAGCTTCAGTTTCTTTCTTCTTCATTTCTTAAGTTTTCAATAAAACCAAAAGCCATAAATATAAAACCTCATTTCCCACATAGATCTAAGCTCCATCTCGCGAAGTGGCAGAAGGGAAAGTTGCTTCTTGCCACGTTGCGGTGATAGTGAGCCAACTTTGGAAGCGACGTCGCAAATGAAGTTTTTACCGGAATTAATCGCGGTGCCGTAATCGGTTGTTTAAGCTATCGTTAAGGTAAGAGCTTCTTCCATACTTTTAGTTTGCATTTAGGACCTTATGAATGAATTTGTGGAAAATAAATTTGATGTGTTTGAGGTGTAGATTTGTGGAAAATGAATTTAAGGTGTTTATGGGTAAAAATTTGGAGATTTAAATTGGTGATTTATGGTTAAAAATTTAGAGATTTAAGTTTATGTGAAAATTTAGAGATTTAAATTGGTCATTTATGGTTGAAAATTTGGAGATTTAAATTGGTGATTTATGGTTAAAAATTTAGAGATTTAAATTGGTGATTTATGGTTGAAAATTTGGAGATTTAAATTGGTGATTTATGGTTGAAAATTTTGGAGATTAAATTTGGTGGTTCATGTTTGGAAATGTGGAATTTTGAATTAATGTAGATTATTTGGCTGTAAAAGTTTGGTGTGTGAAAATGATATAATCTTGGGAATGTTGTTGTGGTTGGATAAATTTTAGTTGTGAACAAATTGTTATAAATATTTATGTTTATATAGTTAGCTCATTTAGTCTCGAAAAGGAATCGAGACCGTTGACACCGAGTTAGCGGTGGGGAGAACTCTAATATATTAATGTTGTTGTGGTGATTCAAGTTTGGTGTGGTTTATGTGTTCATAATTAATATTATGAATTTTTGAGATGTGATTTATGTGTGAATTTTGTGGAAAATGAATTGATGAAATTGGTAGTTTATGTTTGAGAATGTGGCGTTTTAATTTTGGTGATATATGGTTGAAAATTTTGGAGATTAAATTTGGTGGTTGGTGTGTTCATAATTAATATTATGAATTTTAGAGATGTGATTTATGTGTGGATTGTGTGGAAAAAATGAATTAATGTGGTTTGCTGTGAATTGCGGGATTATGAGTAAATATGTTTGACTATGCTCTGTGTTGAATTTGAAAAATCTTTAGTGTTAAATGAGCATTAAAAATGGGGAATCTTTTAATAACTGCATTTACTTAATGGTTGTATTGAAAAGAGTCAGAGTGTGCTCATGCATTCATAGTACATGGTGACCGCGATGGTGCCATGGTGATAGTGGTAACCGTGATGGGCCACAAGATGATGCCATGTGAATAGTTGGTTCATGCTATCCTTGCGGGGATTTTCGCGTCGTGCTGATCTGTGAGAGATTGCACTCTTGTAAGTCGTGCTGATCTGTGAGCGATTGAACACATAGAAAATTGTGCAGGTCTGTGAGAGGCTGTACGATAGTAAATCATGCTGATCCGTGAGAGATTGCACCTTGATAATTAGTACTGGTTTGTGAGACGATGTACAATTATGATTTACGCCATTTCGAGGAAGGTTTTGGTTTAGAATTCCAGAATCATGTGCATTGGCATATACGCATTGCATTAGGGTGCTTGGCACGCGAGTCATGTTTGATATACTGTGATGGTTGTATATACATACTCGGTTGTTGTTTGTAATTGTGCCGTAATTGACGAGTGTGATTGATTGATTTTGTGTGGTAAGTGTTGAATGATTGCGAAACGTTTTCAAAGTTGAAATCTGCAAATTTTAGCAGTTGTATTCGGCTACAAGTAGTGTGTAGTCGAATACAGATATTCAATTTTGCTACTAATTTGTGAAATAGCACCGTATTCGAATAGAAGGATGTTGTATTCGAATACGATAGTGTAGTTTATTAAAAACTTCATTTTTCAACTTTGATTATGCATGTGTGGCATATGGAAACCCTTTTTAGGTGTATGCTAAGTTGAAAGATTATTTTGTGCATTTAAAATTTAAATGCTATGTGATATATGTTAATTTCGGTTGGTGAACTTTACAATTATTGTGGAAACCTGAGTTTTGCCCTCAGATGAGAATCAAGATCGTCCTACCAGTTAGTACTCTAGAGATGGGAACAAAGTTAGACTTACCTGACCACTGCTGTGTCAGAAGGATTTCTGCGGGGTGCATGAAGATCACATTGGTTATAGTTTTTTTTTTTAGCATGATCAAATTAGATGGCTGGATAGGGGCTAGATGTCTATCTGTTGTGGTTGTATTTATTTCATTCTAGAAGACTGTACCTATACCATATATTGTCAGCTTGACTTTTATTTTGATGGGTCCTTGTACCACTTTTTGATGTGACTTGGGGAAGTTAAAATTCTTGGGACAGTGCTTTTGTACAGGTGTCTGCCGAAAATACCCCAGGGGTATGAGCTACGTTGGATAGGTCTCATAGCCCCGGTGTATTTTTCTATTTTAAATACTTTGGATTTTCATTTCAAAATCGTTTCCGCTGTTTGTAAATATTGTGGACTTTTTCGTTGAGTTACGACTTAAATATTTTATCCAAAAGTATTTCTTTCTTTATTTATTTATGAATTCGATTTTAGTTTATTTAAAAAAAAAGGTTGTTACATCGCAAGAACTTCCCTAGTCCACAAGGACCCTGTGCACGTTGTGCTTTGCCATTAAAACCTAGATAAGGAGAGGGATCTGATAGTTTGCGACCCTAAGAAGTAGGTCCTCATCATAAGATGATATCGACAAACACCTCTTCTTTTTTGGCTCAATGAGTTTTTTTTTTCTGCAGGAAGACGAAATCATCTCATTGAGCTTTCTTTTGATGGAATTAAAACTACCGTGTTCAGCATTAGGGTACCCCCTAATAAGACGTCTATGCTATTGAATAGTAACCTTTGCTTTTGTGATTGTTTTCTCATTTCGGTTATGACAGGGATTTCTTCCAAACTGGAATACACTTTCTCGCTAATAGCCATGACCTCGAGTTGGTTTTCCCATTGGTCATAGGTGTTGTTCATGATGGCTATCGTCCCACGCGGTTCTTTGTCATCTTCGTCCTCAGCGACGACTTTATCCTTTCCTCTATTGTTCAGAGCTGCTTCGGTTTTGTTATGCAGTCTTGGTGATCTCGTCCTTCTAGTTTGTCCTCGACTATACTCCTTGCCTCAATTGGTATATTTTGTTAATTTCCCTTTTTGTATCAACCTTTCAATATAATCTTTGAGTTGGATGCATTATTTGGTGGTGTGTTTATGCCCTGTGTGAAATCTATATTTTCTTTTATCCACCTAGGGCCTCTCCCTGATTGCGAACGGATATTCGATGTTTCCATCTTTGAATTCCGCGTTGAATCACTCTTTCAAGATGTGTTCCCTCGTGATGATTTGTGGAGTGTAAGTCTTGTATCGATGAACGAGAGCCTGTTTTTCTTCTTTTAATCTCTTCTTTTCCGGTCGACCATCTCTTTTCCGTTCTAGCCTATTTCTCGTGTTCACCAAAGTCGAATATGGTTTCATTGGCTTTCAAATGTTCTTTCTAACAAGTTGAAATTTCAGGGTACCTTAAGCATGATGCTCTTAGCAAAGTCACTGCCCGCTCGATCCTTGCGTTAGGAAGTAAGCTTTGATTTGGTTGTTTGCATCTTTGACTTGGACAACCTCTTTCGTGAACCTTTCAATGTAGTGTCGTAAGGGCTCCTCTTTCATTTGTTAGATAGTTCCCAAAGTTTTGATCGACTTCGATTGTTTTCGGGAAGCAACAAAGTCAGTCATGAACTTCTTGCACAACTTATCCCATGAGTGTATGGATCTTGGTTTTAGGCTTTTGAACCAATCTATTGCTGACTTTTTGAGAGTGAGGAAAAATAGCTTGCATTTCAATGATCCCCTAATATTTTGGAGTTTGTGGAGGGTCTCAATCCCTTGGACGCGGTCATTTGGGTCTCAATTCGCGTTGCAGCTGTCCATCGGCGGTGGTTTCTCCAATGACTTGAGAATTCGATAGTTGTTGATTTAGTTGGAGAAAACGTTTTAGTTACGCCCCTTACCGTCCAAGCTGAATATGTTTGAGAAACATTAACGGTAACTATTCTAGCGGCGATAGGAGTGACTTCGGTGCGGCCAATGACTTCTCGTTCTTCTTTGCGGGCAGTTGCCCATCTTGCTCCTACTGCGGTGTTGAGCTGAAGATCCTTCTTTTAGTAGTTTTTTGTCGTACATTATAATGGATGGGGAATAGAGAGACAGTTGTGCTGTGAGGTTGATGTTGCGTTCCCGTGAGCTGTTTCGCCTTCATATGCTTTCAGGACAAAGATGGAGGTCTCCTGGACCACCTGGACTCTGCTTGGAACTAGATTCTGATTGTGTTCAACGCTCGCTAATCGTTCAATTTATTCATCAATAAGGCGGGACTTCCTTTGGACAACAACGATTAAGGTGTAGATGAGCTCTGTAGCGTCGCCTCCTACGTCAGGTTGTGGTTGCTCTAAAACTTCGAGCATTGTTGCAGGATAATTGCATAAAGTGGTCGTGCGGCTTTCCATATGGGTGGTCTGGGGCTGTGGTTCCATCATCACGTTTTTTGTTCTTGTGACAGTCTTCTTTGGGGCCACAGGTCAAGCTCTAGAGTTTTAGAAGGTGATGGTGAGATGTGGATATAGAATTCCCATATTTAGTACCAAGATTACAAAACAACAGAGCTTGACTTGGTTGGCTGGTATTTCAGAATGGCGATGAAGAAGATTCCTCCATCTGCTACTTGAGTTAGGTGGGGTGTATCTGCACACACTCCGACGATCAAGTAAGAATTTTTCAGAGTATGAGAGGAAATTAGATTACAATTTGTGTGTACCTTTATGATCTAGGGAGTCTGGTTTATATAGGGATCTCCTTTAGGTTACTTGAATCTTCTTGTGGTAGTCATTAGGAGTCATCAGACGACCTTTGAAATTTCCCTCATGATGTTGGACATGTGTCTTTTGGCCATGTGATAGATGGTTTCCATCAAGTCGCTATGGTTGTGATAGGGTTTCTATCCAATGGTAGTAATTGGAAGTCCAAGTGATCTAGGATAGACCATCACATTGGATTCCATTTGGTTGGGCGCTTTGTCCTAAGTTCAAGAAGGTTCTGATGTGGAGCGTGAGCTGATCCGATATTAGGCCTTACTTAAGTGGCCCAAAACAGATTCTTAGTTGGTTTCTAAACTACCAAATCACATGGAAAACATTAATGATGGTTGCAATGACCATTGCAATGTTCATAGATAAAACCCCTTAATGCAATGTTCTCATCTGTTGCAAACTTGTTGTGCCACAGTTTCTAAACCAAAACGGACTTACATGGAGTAATATAAGTTCCAAATCAACATATCCCAAGGCACCACTTGACCATGAGGCTTGTAAAAGAGTTAAACATCCTTAAAAGAAACCTCTCCATTTATAGTTTTAGTCTAAGCCATTTGATCACCGTTTTTAACTTTAGGAGTTATAGCCATTAAAGCTCATTTACAAGAGTAGGGTAAGCAGGATAGTCCTCCAAAACGGTGTAAGGAATAAGCCAATGATCATTATGGATGTAGTGATAAACATTGACCTACAGAAATTGTTGAGCATGGGTAGGAATATTGAGTGTCAACTTGAGGAGGACCTAGCCACGAATCAATCCTAAACATAACTTGGTCTCGCTAACCAATTTTCCTGGTGATGTAATGTAGAATAATGTGCATGTGGTGCTTAATTTCGGCCCTGATTGAAGAATCAATATGATTACTAATAGTGCCATAAAATTTGATAACTCTATCTCTAATGAATTTATCCCATTGATTTATCAATATAAACAACTCCCAACCTATTTTGAGGTTGGAAACCTCATTAGTATATGTTAAATATCTAATGTCAAGGCCTTCTTTATTGGTTGGAGTACAAACTTTGTTCCAAGAAATAGTCACTATCTTTCTATGATCCACATCGAAGTTTCTAATCCATTTGTAAATATCATTAAGTTTAATAGGCAAAGCATATACCATGAAACTATAGATAAGCATACCATGAATCACACTTTTAATAAGTTGAGCTCTCCCTATTATAGATAGAAGATAAGCCTTCTGAGTTGCTAATTTGGCCTTCACTCTATCAGTTATATACTGCAAACTTATGGTTTTAAGTTTGTCTTTAAAGATTGGGACCCCAAGGTAAACAAAAGGCAAAGAACCTATTGCAAAACTAAGTAAAGTTGTAGTCTAATTAGTGACTTTTGTAGATGAAATAGAAACCAACATAGAAAGTATATTTGGCAAGATTGAAGACTTTACTAGATGCCTCCCAATATCTGTGAGGTGAATTTCCAAAACATATTTGGAATTCTCTAATAGCTATATTAATGTAGCAAAATTAAATAACTTAATGTACCACTTGGTCAAGTGGTTGTAATGATTGGGTTTAATTCAAACAAATGCATATTTTAAGTTACCAAAGATTACAATCTTTTTCAATAGTTGTTTTCTTTCACCAATTGGTATGAGTTTCTCTATAAATACAGATACTTTAGAGGCAGAAAAGAAGTACACAAAAATTTCATGTTACATGTGTCAAACTTCTGTCAAAAATATTTCTGAGTCATTTTTTTCTTTTCTCTAGTGCACGAGAGTAAATGAAGGATCTTTATTTTGTAAACTATCATTGATCGATAGGCTTGATATGAATGTGCAATTCATTTCAAGGATTCCAAAGTATCTTGAAGGGGATTCGTCGGTTAACCCGTTTGCATCCAATATATATAGATTGGTGGGGGTGAATCGAACCTAAAGCTTAGTGTGATACACACACTTTGAATGTATTTGTGCAACCTTAATCATCATCAATTTCATCATCTTGTTCAAGATTTGCAGCATACCCCCAACAAAAGATCCAACAATGTTTAGGTTCGATTTATGATTTTATTTATGAGGCTGCAACTTTGTAGAAGAAAAATACTCATCTGTGACTATGGTGAAAGGTACATACAATTAGTTTATAAGACAATATGAATTAAATTTGTATACTACATAATTTAAATGCCTATGCAATTCGGTACTAATTTTCTTCATCAAAATTGATTATTATAAAGGATTGAATTTGCATGTAATGAAATTGGTTCAATTATTGTACTGATATAGTACCGAATTTTATTTCAAGGCTTTGCTATGTTAGTGCTATAGGTTTTATATGGAAGCACCATTTTTTATTGTTCAGTTTACATATTAAAATTAATTAAGTTTTAATAAAATACAAAAGTTGTGTGTGTTTAAATTTAAAACTCAAAAGTTGTGTTTTGCAAAGTAGGCAGAACCCTAGAATATTGTTTCGATGGTTAGAATTCAAGCATAAAATTACATGTTTTAGCGCTATAATTGATGCATAAAAATTCACTATGCTTCTTGATTGATTTTTATGAGTGATGGCTTGCCATATTCTTATAATAATACATACATACATACAAATATTGTACTCTAAAATTTGTTAAAAAGAAATTGTGCATAAATGAAATGTTTTTATAATAAATATATAAGGCTTAAATATTTAAGCCTATATATAATTAGATATATGTTGTATTTTAAATGCATTGATGAGTTGCTTTTACCTGTACTTGAATCCTAATTTTATCATTATGTTATAACTTTCAACATATAGAGCTTATATGTTAAATTTAACATGTAGTAGAAAAAGGTTGATAATTTAGAAACTACAAGTTTGAGAATTTTATTAGAATGAATATGTTTGATTTATGATGTATATTTGTAAGTTATTTTATAAGTAGTATTA
>JBBPBP010000002.1:29739200-29751430 GCA_037974735.1 Cicer chorassanicum
TGATGCAAGAAGTCTTAAATTTAGAATTGATTAACTCATATTATATGTGCATGATAGTATCAAAGTAACTATCAATTTCTTGCTTATTTTGATATTAAAAATAATTTGGGTATATATTTTAAAATTATTGTAAGTTGACAAATGTTCATGGAAGAAAGTAACAGAAAGTCTTAATGATTTTATTCATTGTTTGTTTTCTATTGTGATAATTATTTGAATTTACCATAGAACATATTCAAATATGAAACTTAAATTAATAAATAGAATTCATCATGCATGTATTAGTTATAATTTAATTATGAAGAAATTGTTTCTTTAACAGAAATGAATTGAATTCTTATTTGTTAAGAAGTAGATGACTTACATGTTTGGACCCACTTAATGATATTTAATAATAAGAAATTTTTATGATCATGCTTTGTTAGCTTGTGGCAATATATATTTAATGCATTCAATGTATTATATCTTGGACTTGGATATATTGAAAAGAGAATTAGAATTTTAAATTGATATGCTTATTAAATATACTAAAAGGTAGAATGACATAAACGTTTGTGTATGTGATAATTGAGATGCTTATTAATTATATGTGATACAATGTGAAGATATTAAATGGTAAAAGGGCTATGGTTTGGTGATAGTTGGTCAACACTATCAAGAATATAAAAGGTAATCGGATGCTTGATGTAAGTCATGACTTGTACTAGACCTGATATATCATATGTTGTTGGAAGGTTAAGTCGGTATGCAAGCAAACCAAGTAAAGAACATTGACATGCTATTAATAAAGTATTAAAATATTTGAAAGAAACAATTAATTATAGTTTAATCTATAGTTGATATCCTTTAGTTTTGGAATGATATACATATGTCAGTTGGGTAACTAATGTTGAGGATCATGCTTCCACAAGTGGATGGATCTTCAACCTTGGTGGAGGTGCAGTTTCTTGGGGATCAAAGAAACAAACTTGCATTACCGACTCCACCATGGCTGCACAGTTTTATTCCTCTAGCTGCAGGTAGTAAAAAAGGTTGAATGGCTAAGAAATTTATTGTATGAGATACCAATTTGGCCAAAGTCAATGGCACCAGTATCCATACATTGTGATAGTCAATCTACACTATCCAAAGCATATAGCCAAGTATATAATGGAAAATCTAGACATATTAATTTAAGACATAGCAATCTAAAGGATTTAATGGAGTGATGTCCATAGTGTTTGTAAAAACTAAAAAGAATCTTGCAGATCCTTTGACGAAAGGTCTGACAAAGGACATGGTGTTGAATACATCGTTAGGGATGTGAAACAAGCTCATATCTAAATAATCACCAATGGTAGAAACAATCAATTCTCACACTTGAGTAGCATCAAGTCTTGAGTTCAATGATGAAAGTACACTATTAGAGTGATTGAAGTACTTGACAATAGATACATCCCAAAAGATAAAAGTATTTGGACCATAAAATAAAAGTGGTAGGATGAGGCCTCCTATTAATGGACATATAGCAAATATTTGTTGGAATGTATAATTATGGGTGCATTTCTGATATAGTTCACCTATATGAGAATGAAGTGGGTCGATTCATAGAGTTCAAGGGTTTGACTCTTAAATTCTCATGAAAAGGATATGAGACACAGAGCCTTATCAAATGTGTCATGTTTATAATTCGATCAATGATACCGAGATTTCATGTGTGAGTCATGCACACTTGTTCTAATGAATGGTTGGTTTAAAGCTTGTCTATCAGTCTATTCGGGGATGAGTAAAAACATAATTTACTAAGTAATGGTTCAAATCATAAGATACCTTTATCTGAAACCATGAGATTTCCGGAATAACGGACTTAGGTATATTTTGAAAATGGTGGGGGATTGTGAGGGAAATTTCCAAAATAGCTATATTAATGTAGCAAAATTAAATAACTTAATATACCACTTGGTCAATGGTTGCAATGCTTGGGTTTAATTCAAATCAATGCTTTTAAGTTACCAAAGGTTACAATCTTTTTCAAGAGTTGTTTTCTTTCACCAATTGGTATAAGTTTCGCTATAAATAGAGACACTTTAGAGGCAAAAAAGAAAAACACAAAAATTTCATGTTACATGTGTCAAACTTCTGTCAAAAATATTTATGAGTCATTTCTTCTTTTCTCTAATGCATGAGAGTAAATGAAGGAACTTTATTCTGTAAACTATCATTGATCGATAGGCTTGATGTGAATGCGCAATTCACTTCAAGGATTCCAAAGTATCCTGAAGGAGATTTGCTAGTTAACCCGTTTGCATCCAATATATATAGATTGGTGGGGGCGAATCGAACCCAAAGCTTAGTGTGATACACACGCTTTGAATTTATTTGTGAAACCGTCATCATCATCAATTTCATCATCTTCTGATTCAAGATTTGTAGCATACCCCCAACAAAAGATCCAACAATATCTATGGAATAGATGATGCAGGGCTTGGTTATTAGTTTGAGATGCTCCAAAAATTATCATATCATTGTCAACAGAATACTAGAGAAGGCACATTGGTGCCTATAGAACCACGATTGAGGAAAATCATGCCAAAAAAAACAAGTTTGGTGATGCTACAACTCAAAACATCTTCAACAAGGCAAAAAAGAATATGAGAAAAGGGATGGCCTTGTCTAAACCCTATTTGCAAGAAAAGTATCCAATAGCATTTCAATTAACAACAATTGATAACATCGCAGAGTGGAGAATAACAATGATCCAATTGTAGAAAGTTGTGCTAAAACCAAAAGTCCTCCAAACATTAAGTAGGAAATCTCGACCCGTAGTGTCAAAGGCTTTTCGAATGTCAATCTTCATAGCCAACCCAAAGGATCTATGGTGCATCATGTTGATTGCCTCAAAAGTTAAGCAAATACAATATGATGTTTACCTTTTTGTGATGAAAAACAATAGAAGTAACAAGTTTATCCAACCTATCAACCAATATTTTAGTGATCACCTTGAACTTGTAGTTAGCAAGACCTATGGGACTAAACTGACTCACGAAATCAACATAATGAGATTTAGGATTCAACACCACAAGATTAACATTTAAATTGGGGAGAATCCAATCAGTAGTGAAAAATCGTAGGACAAAATAAAAAACATCTTTGCCAATGATATCCCAATATGTTTTATAGAAAATAAAATCTAAAACCTTCAAGGTCGGGGCACCATCTTAAAAGTTTGGTAAATTAGTGATCATTGCATTTGACGAAGTATCAACCAAATTAGAAATAACCTCTTCAATAATACCATTATAAATGCAATTGTTAGTAGTATTAAAATTGGTGTCAAAGTAGTGAATGCCATGATTCTTAATATCATCAGCCTCAGTGAGAAAGTGATCCCCATTTCTTAGAGAGGAAATTAATTTAGCAGCTTGTCTAATCATGGCAATTTCGTGAAATTTATTGAGTGTTCCTGTTGATTGAAAGTGTTGAAAAATTGTCTAAAAATTATTTTCAGCCACCGATGATATTACTGGGTTGAGTCGTAGACTAGGTCGCTCTCTTAAAGACGTTTCGCGACAGTACCCAAATTGTGCATGATAGACTATCAACAACGAAGTCTCCAAGATAAAACAACACAGATAAAATCGTATCGGAGTTCTACTATATTGTAGAAAACTGTTCTAGAATTACACCATCTAAATATGGCGGTTAAGGCCACTCTTAATATGGTACTATGACAAGTCAAATTGTGAAATAGAAAGAAAAATTAAGATGAAGCAAAAAAAAAGGAGAAAGAGAGAAAAGACTCAGATTTTTGGGGTTTTTTGGTATGATCTTAAAATGAGCAAATTCCTCTATTTATTGAGGAATTCTGCAACTGACGTGAGAGAAAAAAATGCGGTCCAATTGACCAGATCCACATAAATTGTTGCACCAAAATAAATAGGTTTTGATTGGTTTGGAAAAACTGTTGCGCCAAAATATGGGAAGAGTTTAACAGACCAGTTATTAAAGGTTGACTTCGTGGAAGGCAGAAACATGTGTAAAACATGTCAAATAATATCAGAGAGAAAAATGCACATAGTTAAAATATTTTATTTTATTTTCCATATTCAAAAAAAAGTGTTTATGAAATAGCGTCAATCACTTCTGTATGATCGTGCATAAAAAGATGTGTCTTCTAACTTGATTCAGATTCAACAAGAATGACTCGTAGTCTTGAACTATATATATGACATCAAACCCACAGACAACCTTTTCATAGGGTGTATTCTCAAAAGCTCGTGCATTAATGGCCTTGCACGTCTATCCCAGTATGGTGAGCGGTCTAGGAATTTTGCCTTGAAATTCCATAGAAAGCGACCCCACTCCACATTCACATAGGTGAGTCTATCAAGAGTACTCATGTAGATAGGTACTCCATTCCATATAGACCATAGATCTCATTAAGAGTTTCTATTTTCTCATCATTTCATCGCTTTAGGAATCACGCTTCTTTGATTTATAATAGCATGTTCATCTCATATCACTTCTAAACTTGTTATTACCCATTAAACCTAATACTTGGGATCTCTAGTCTTTTAGGTCTGGTTACCATCATGAGTGACTCATTGATCTATAGGCAATAGTCTCATCCTTTTGGATGTATTTAGGATTTTCTCTCTAGCTAAATTTTCATTAGTACGTACATGATCCACTATAACAGCTTCTTTAGAAAGTAACTCTCTAACTATGTTGTTCTGACGACCTATCAATCGTCTCTTACCGTTGTTATAACGATTCTTAATTTTTGCAATTTTTGCGACACTATCACAATGGATCAACACATCTAGCATTGATTTTTCCCATAAAGAGATCTAAGCTAGCAAGCATCGCTATCAGCTTGCTTCTTCACTAGCGGTAGCTAATGCTATCATTTCAGACTCCATAGTGTACTGAACCAATATTATTTGTTTCTTCGATTTCCAAGATACATCACCACTAACTTTGTTAAATATATAGCCACTAGTTACTTTGGAGTCATCTTTTAAAGTGTTCCAATCAGCATCACTATATCCTTCAAGGTCGGCTTGAAATCTTTGATAATGTAATCAAAGATTGATGTCCCTTTTAACGTATCCCATGACTCTTTTATTAACGTGTCACTACTCCATATTAGGTCTACTAGTAAACCAACACAATTGTCCCACGTTGTAGGCAATGTCGGGTCTACTACAATCAGTGACATACCTAAGGCTACCAATGATGCTTGCATATTCAGTTTGTCTAACACCTTCACCAATGTTTTTGAAAAGTTTCACAGTTGGATCATATGATGTGTAAGCAGGTTTATTCAAACTATTTGTATTTCTTTAAGATCTTTTCAACACAGTAAGACTGATCTAAAGAAATTCCCTTTTCTGACCTTGTAATCTTGATTCCAAGGATTACACCTGCTTATCCGAGGTCTTTCATATCAAAGTTGTTACAACACAATGATTTCATTATATTTAAAGCATGAATGTTTGAACCAAATATGAGTAGGTCATCTACATAGAGACATATGGTAGTGCAAATGTCATTTTCATATTTGTAATAAATAAATTTGTCAACTTCATTCACTTTAAACTCATTTGATATAATCAAGTTATCAAACTTTTCATACCATTGCTTAGGAGCTTGTTTAAGACCATACAAAGATTTATGCAACTTACAGACTTTGTTTTCTTATCCATGAATTAAAAAACCTTTAGGTTGTTCCATATAAATTTCTTGTTCCAAGTCACCATTTAAAAACTTGGTGTACCATCAAGTTATGAATAGAAGCAAGTGAAATAAGTACCCTAATGGATGTAATTCTTGTGACTGATGAACAAGTGTCAAAGAAATCTATATTTTCTCTTTGTTTGAAACCTTTAGCTAAAAGACAGCGTTGTATTTATCAACACTTCCATCGGATTTCAATTTCATTTTCAAGATCAATTTACAACCTATCGATTTGCAACCAGGAGGAAGGTCTACTAAATGCCAAGTCCTGTTAGACTCTAGACAATCCATCTCATCATGTATAGCTTCTTGTCATAAATCTACATCCAAAGACGATAAAGCTTCTTGAAGATTTGCAGGATCCTCTTCTAAGGTATATCGTATAATCGGGTCCGTAATCTTTAGCAACTCTAGCACTCTTACTTATTCGAGGTTTTGTTAGACTCTACAAAATTCATCTCATCATGTATAGCTTCTTGCCATAAATCTACATCCAAAGACGATAAAGCTTCTTGAAGATTTGCAGGATCCTCTTCTAAGGTATATCGTATAATCGGGTCCGTAATCTTTAGCAACTCTGGCACTCTTACTTATTCGAGGTTCTTTTTTGTCTTATTTGTTGCTTTTAGTGCTCATCACCACAAGAACGTGACTTGGTTCGTTGCCCTCACTATTTCTCAATTTTAAAGAGAATCTTTTTTCATAGAAGTCAACATCATTTGACTCTATGATCACTTTAGCATATTCAATGAATACATATACGCTTTGTTGTTTACTACATATTCAATAAATACACATTCATAGGCTCTACTAGCGAGTTAAAATCGCTTGGGATTGCGGATTCTTAAATCTAAAGGTTCAAGTTCTCTTACTACTGATTTATCTGAACGTACCAACAACATTAGTGGTGTGAGAATCTCCCAACAACATTATCTTATCTTCGTTGTGGTGGTCGGTTTAAGGGTGTTTTCTCTCCTTCACAAAATTGGGCATACCTCCACCTTATAAACATTACTAGTGTGTGATATCCCTCCTATATGGGACTTCTTTTTTTCAATTCACACCAATTAGCTCTATGGTTTTCTACATCATTTCCAACAATTCCTATCTCTATTAGTGTGTCATATAACTCCAGTCATCTCATGTCAATAATCCTCTTCAAATTTTAGAGTTTTGTCATACACTAGTTGAACCACTTTCTCTTGCTTTATTAGGTCTTCATTATAACCAATAGCATCAATTTATGATTGAATAAGGTCAAGATTAGTTATAGTTGCTTGAACCTTAAGATGCACATCTGCAAAAACTGTCTTATTCAACTTTGTAATCTTTAACTTGACAAGTTTTAATTTCTGAGACAAGATGACTATGGGACAACATACCACAAGAGTACAAGATGAGTATGGCACATCATGGTTCTAGTGCTCCAGAGTGATGGAAGTCCAAAGATCTCTCCTCTTAATATAATTAGTGGAAGCATCGGCAACAATGAAACCAACATTTGACCCCTCAACGTCAACTATGAAGGAGACCTGTTGGCCTGAAGAATAGAGTACAATAGGGTGTGTATGCGTAGCACGGAGGCACCAAAGATTAGGATTATTAGAAATAATATTTTTAACTAAAAAAATCTTCACGTTTCAGCCATAAAGAAAAAAATATGGCTTGTAACTATTAGAGTAATATACTTTTGTAACTAATTCAGTTAGGAAAGTTTTTTATTCATAACTAACTAAGCTTGGTAGATGTATATAAGCTTCTCTTCCTTTCATTGTAATGCAAGAATCAATATTATGAAATCATACACAAAGTGTATAACTCTCAATGAATAAGAAACTGAGTTTCTATTGAGGTGCTTCATACAATTTTGTTTTCAACATGGTATCACAAAGCTTTGGTTCTTAGATCTAACTCTCTCTTTTCCTGTTTTCTTCAATATCTTTTTTTTTTCTCTGCTTCATTTCATTTCGCTGCATTATTGACTCATCGTTCTTCAATGTTGCACTCTGATTCTTCTTCAAGTTCCGATCACGAATCACTGGATAACTCACCCAAACAATCCAAGATGGATCATTCCCTGCAACACCTTTGTTTCAAAGGCCCACACCCATTTATTCATACACTGTCCATCAAATTATCAGACAAGAATTATCTGCTATGGAATCAGCAAGTCGATGGCGTTATTACTGCGCATAAGCTTCACCGCTTTGTCGTTCAACCAGATATTCCCCAGAAATTTGCCTCTGAAGCTGATCGTGTTCTGAACCAGGTCACTGATGAATATCAATCTTGGTTAGTCACCGATCAAATGTTGTTTACATGGCTTTTATCCTCTCTTTCTGAAGAAATTCTCCCTCGTGTAATCGGCTGCAAGCATTCATGGGATGTATGGGAAAAGATCCACAAATATTTTCACTCGCATTTGAAGGCTAGGGTTCGTCAGCTTCGTTCCGAACTCAAAAACACAAAGAAAGGTTCACGCACGATCTCTGAATATCTTCTTCGTAACAAATGTATTATTGATTCTTTGGTTGCGGTTGGGGATCCAATTTCTGATCAAGAGCACATTGATGCCATTCTTGAAGGTTTGCTTGAGGATTACAACTCTTTCGTCATGATGATTTATGCACAAATTAATTCCCCTCCTGTTGATGATATTGAGGCCCTTCTTCTTGTTCAAGAAGTTCAATTTGAGAAATTTCGATAGGAATTAACTACACTTACTGTGACGGCAAATATTGCGCACACTTCGCAAGATGCGAACCCTAATTCCCAATATCATCCTAATTCTGCAAATCAATATACCGTTTATGGTCCCTCTTCTCATGGCGGACGAAGTCGTGGCAATCGTGGGCGTGGTAGGTCCAAAGGACGCGGTGGTTCCCAACACACTTGTCAGCTGTGCAATAAATACGGCCACGACGCCTTCCATTGCTGGCACAGGTTTGAACAAGATTTTCCAAAAGTTCATTCCTCTCCTAATACAAGTTCCAACTCTGCCAATCAGTATCCACCTAAATTTGTTTCTCCAGCTTTGAACCCTTCATCACATATGGCGA
Organism: Cicer chorassanicum; assembly: GCA_037974735.1. NCBI lineage: Eukaryota > Viridiplantae > Streptophyta > Magnoliopsida > Fabales > Fabaceae > Cicer > Cicer chorassanicum. Next base: position 29,747,978 of record JBBPBP010000002.1, read on the forward strand.
TTCATCAGCAACCTAACACCACTGAGTTTATCATGCCTCATAATTTTGATGGTCAAACCTGGTACCCTGATTCAGGGGCCTCTCATCATCTCACTGCTGACCAACAGAATCTGACACACAGTGCTCCATTCAATGGCTCAAATAAGGTTCTCATGGGTAATGGTCAAGGTTTGGATATTCAAACGTTGTCTTTAACAACTGTTGTCTTTATTATTAATAGACTTCCTACATCAAACGTGAAACAATTTTCTTCCCCATTTCATGCTTTATACAAGCCATTGCCTGCTTATCTTTATATTAAAACTTTTGGCCGTTCTTGTTATCCTCTCTTAAGGCCTTACAATCAACACAAACTACAATTTAGATATACTGAATGTGTTTATCTTGGTCACTCTCCAATGCACAAGGGTCACAGATGTCTTGCTCCTTCCGACAGGATTTACATATCTAAAGATGTCTGATTTAATGAGCAGAGGTTTGCTTATACCACTATTTTTACCACAGCCACGCCTATAATTTCACAACCTGTTCCGTATCCTGCCACCATTCCCTGCCTTCATCCACCATATCCATCTACTACTACTTCCTTGCCTTCATCAGCCTCACCCACTACTATACATGTTAATCCACATTTCCCTATATCTTCCCCCATATCAAACCAACCACCAAATGCCCACATACCTCCCTTATCATCTGATGCTTGTTCTCCTATTGTGCCAGAACCTACTATAAACCCCACTGCCACCTCCTTAACTTCCAATGATCACTCAATGATAACAAGAGGCAAGACTAGTCATTTAAAGCCTAAGGTTTTTCTCTCTACTGTGGAACCTTCTACTGTCAAGCAGGCTTTGTGCAATCCTAACTGGTTGGCTGCCATGCAATCTGAATATCATGCTCTCCTCTCCAATAAAACTTGGAGCCTTGTTCCGCTCCCTCCTCACAAGAGGGCCATAGGCTGCAAATGTGTGTTTCGCATTAAAGAAAATCAAGATGGCAACATTAACAAGTACAAAGCACGCCTTGTTGCAAAGGGGTTTCATCAAACAATGGGATTTGACTTCAATGAAACTTTCTCCCCTGTTGTCAAACCTGTCACAATTCGAATTCTGTTAACTCTAGCTTTGCATAACCAATGGCAAATTCAGCAAATTGATATAAATAATGCATTTCTCAATGGTGTTCTACAAGAATAGGTCTTTATGCAGCAGCCTCCTGGTTTTGAGGATCCCAACAAGTCTTTGGTGTGAAAACTGCACAAGTCATTATATGGCCTCAAGCAAGCGCCCTGTGCCTGGTATGAATGTTTCACCTCTTTTCTTCTTTAGTTTGGCTTCCATATGAGTAAATGTGATCCATCTCTCCTCCTCTACAAGTCAAATGGTGTTTGTCTCTACATTCTTATCTATGTAGATGACATTCTTATAACTGGTTCTTCACCTAGTCTTATTGCAGATCTTATCTCTAAACTCAATAATAAGTTTGCTCTTAAACAATTGGGCTGTTTAGACTATTTTCTGGGAATTGAAGTGAAATACTTGTCTAATGGTTCCATGCTCCTGTCCCAAGGCAAATATATACGTGACCTCTTATCTCGTGCTAACATGTATGATTCAAATGGCATCTCATCTCCAATGATAAGTGGCTGCAGATTAAGTAAATTTGGAACTGATAGTCTATCTGATCCTACTGAGTACAGATCTGTTGTTGGGGCATTACAATATGTCACCCTTACTCGTCCTGAAATTGCATTTAGTGTCAACAAGGTTTGCCAATTCATGGCTCGACCCTTGGAAACTCATTGGAAAGATGTCAAATGAATACATCGTTATCTTAAGGGTTCCTCTGATATGGGTCTACTGTTACAACCTAGTAATCCTGATGTTCCTTTCTCTTTAATTGCTTATAGTGATGCTGATTGGGCTAATGATCCCGATGATCGTCGTTCTACCTCTGGATCATGCATTTTTTTGGGTCCTAACTTAGTATCATGGTCAGCCAAGAAGCAACAATTAGTTGCTCGATCAAGCACTGAGGCCGAGTACCGTAGTATGGCTCACACTTTGGCTGCACTAATATGGATTCAATCACTTCTTCATGAGTTGCAAATCAGCATCAGAACACCTACCCTGCTATGTCATAATCTCAGTGCTATTCTCCTTGCTCACAATCCAATTCTCCACTCTAGAACAAAACACATGGAGCTTGATATACATTTTGTTCACGAAAATGTCATTGCCAAACAACTACTGGTTCAACATGTTCCAGCTTGACTACAACTTGCTGATTCCTTCACAAAACCGATTTCGTCCAACCAATTTCCAGAAATACGTCGCAAACTCAAGGTGTTTGCCTTTAGTCAACCTCCTTGAGCTTGAGGGGGGAATATTAGAGTAATATTCTTTTGTAACTAATTCAGTTAGGAAAGTTTGTTATTCATAACTAACTAAGCTTGGTAAATGTATATAAGCTTCTCTTCCTTTCATTGTAATGCAAGAATCAATATTATGAAATTATACACAAAGTGTATAACTCTCAATGAATAAGAAACTGAATTTCTATTGAGGTGCTTCATACAATTCTGTTTTCAACAGTAACTAAGACAGCCATTTTTAAAAAGGGATTGGAAATTGCCTTATGTTCCAAAAGATACAATTCATTTGGGAAGATGTCTAGATCCTTCCTTGGTATGGGTACTTTGAGAACTATTGTTTGCAACCTTTGTTTTCTCTTCTTGTGCTATCGATAGAACCATCTTAAATTGATGGTCTTTCTCATTGTCCTCTTGATGCTACGAACCATCTATTGAAACATCCTCTTAATTGTCAACCATATCTTCATTTTCCACCATGTATGCGCAAGTTTCTTTGGGGACCTCAATATCTTAGTGCACCATTTCAGGTATGTTTGTTGTAAAACCTGAAGTAAAATTATCTTTGTTTTAAGATATATTTAGTTATGTTTTATATTGAAAACTTGTTGATGAGTTTGTCGGCTCTCTTTTAATTTTGGAAAAAAAATTGAGGTTGATGTTTTCGTGATTGAATTTTTTTTATATAATGTATACGTGAAAATAGTTGAACTTTAAATTTTTCAACCTTTGAAACAGTCGACAATTTTACTATACTCAAATTTTAAAATAACTCTTATTTCGAAAAACAAATTTATTGAAGTTATTGATGTGAATTATCTGTAATTATTCCTCCGTAAACGAATGCACTATCAAGAGAGGGGATTGACACTAATTTTTTGTTTGTTTGTAGATGAGATTGTAATGAAATTCGCATACAAATGTGAGATTCTGGATTCAAACCCGAGACATGATATCCAAATAACTAAGAAAGTAGGCATGGCAATGGGGCGAGCGGATTTTATCTCCCCACTCCAGCACCCGACTAGTCGGGGAAAACTGTACCTACGACCGCTTCTTATTAAGTCCGAATCCCCCCCCCC
>JBBPBP010000002.1:29752870-29765812 GCA_037974735.1 Cicer chorassanicum
ATATATATATATATATATATATATATATATATATATATATATATATATATATATATATATAACTACTATTTCTTTAGAATGTCATTATACATAATCATGAGTACCTTATTTTAATGTTATATATTAGTTTGAGATATTAGGTGTTGTTTTTTTAGTTTCTAAAAACTTTTTAAAAATCAACTTATGCCACCGAAAATATTACTGGGTTGAGTCACGGACTAAGTTGCTCTCTTTAAGACATTTCGCGGCATTGCCCAAAATGTACAAGCCAGACTATCAACCACGAAATACCAAGGATAAAACAGCACAGATTCAATGTATCGGAATTTTATTGCCCGTAGAAATCCATCTTAGAATTACACCCTCAATATGGCAGTCTAAAAGCAACCACTCGTAATATGGTACTATGACCACTCATAAATCAAAAGGACTATGGCACAAAAGACCGCTCTAAATGACTACGGCACAAAAAACTGCTCTAAAACACTACGGCACAAAATCCGCTCATAGTGGTGTTAGGACCGCTAAAAAATCGACGAAACTACGACATAACAACCGCTCTAAAAATCGAAAGGACTACGGCATAGCAACCGCTCTAAAAATTGAAGGGACTACAGCATAATAACTGCTCGAAAAATCCAAGAGACAACGGTACAAAACTGCTCATAAATATCAAAGGGACAGAAAGAAATGGGAAAAGTGGCTCGGAAATAAGTCGAGCAGAATTGAAAAGGGAGAAAAGAGAAAGTTGGGAAATACATCCAACTTTGGTGTGTTTTTCACAAGAGTTTGAAACTCATTATATAATGATGGAAGCAAACCCACATATGTTTTCTATCCAATGTGGGACTTTTTATAGAGTTAAAAAGTACTCAAAATATGAGAGTTTTCCAATGTTGGACTTCAACAACTTTTAAATTTACACATTAACATACTCTATGATCCAACAATCCCCCACTTGAATTTAAACAAATATTTCTGAAATAGCGTCAAACGCTTCTATAAAATCGTGCATAAACAAAAGTGTCTCATGACTTGAACCTTTGTATAGTAAGTAAGATTTAGATTCAACAAGTGTGACTCGTAGTCTTGAACTCTATCTCTGACATCAAACCTACACACAAACCTTTTATAGGGTGTATTTTTAAAATCCTATGCATTAATGTCCCTGCACGTCTATCCCAGTATAGTGAATGCTCTAGGAATTCTGCCTCAAAATTCCATAGGAAACGGGCCCACATCCACATTCACATAGGTGAGTCTATCAAGAGTACTCTTGTACCTAGGTACTCAACTCCACATAGAGTATAGATCTCATTAAGAGTTTATATTATCTCATCATATCATCGCTTCAGGAATCATGTTTCTCTTATTTATAATAGCATGTTCATCTCATATCACTTCACGACTTGTTATTACCCATTGAACCTAATTTTTGGGATCTCCAGTTTTTTAGGTCTGGTTACCATCATGAGTGACTCTATAATCATTAGTCCCATCCTTTTGGATGTATTTAGGACTTTCTCTCTAGCTAATTCTTTCGTCAAAGGATCTGTTAAATTCTCATCAGTGCGTACATGATCCACTATAACAGCTCCTTTAGAAAGTAATTATCTAACTGTGTTGTGCTTACGACGTATTTGTCGTCTCTTACCGTTGTAATAACGATTCTCAATCTTTACAATTATCGCGGTAATATCGCAGTGGATCAAAACCGCTGGCAAAGGTTTTTCCCCTAAAGGAATCTCAACTAGGCTCGCTTCTTCACTAGCAGTAGCTATTTCTATCATTTCAGACTCCACAGTGGCTGAGCTAGTATCGTCTTTTTCTTCGATTCTCAAGATAAAGCACCACCGGCAATACTAAAAATATAGCCACTGGTTGCTTTGGAGTCATCTGATAAGGTGTTCCAATCAACATCAAAGTATCTCATGACTCTTTCCATAGAGTGTCAATGCTCCATACTAGGTCTACTAGTAAACCTGCACAACATTCCCACGACGTAGGCAATGTCGGGTCTAGTACAATGAGTGGCATACCTAAGGTTGTCGATGATGCTCACATATTCAATTTGTCTAACACATTCATCAATGTTCTTGAAAAGTTTCACACTTGGATCATATGGTGTGCAGGCAGGTTTACAATCAAAGTATTTATATTTCTTTAGGATCTTTTCAACATAGTGAGACTGATCCAAAGAAATTCCCTTCTCTGACCTAGTAATTTTGATTCCTATGATTACACTCGCTTCTCTGAGGTCTTTCATATCAAAGTTGTTACTCAACAATGATTTCACATTATTTACAACATGAATGTTTGAACCAAATATGAGTAAGTCGTCTACATAGAGACATATGATAGTGCAAATGCCATTTTCAGATTTGTAATAAATACATTCGTCACTTTCGTTCACTTTAAACTCATTCGATATAATCAAGTTATCAAATTTTTCATGACATTGCTTAGGAGCTTGTTTAATGTAACGCCTAGTTACGTGGGTATAAAAATAACGAAAAAAGTTTTCATTTAAATATAATAGAAAATGTACTATAATAAATAAAGAAGTTCTCGAAAGAAATAATATTGTAAAATCCTTAAAATAAAAACTGAAAATTCCTTAATAATCAAAATATTCAAATCTGAGCATTTAATAACTAATCATGTAATAAACTACAATGTAGACACTATGTCTACTAACTCTTGATCTACTAACCTAATCTAAGGAATTTACTCTTCTCAACGGAAGTATGACTTCTTAACTCTCGACGTCCCTGACGGTCTCAGTCACTGAAAACAACACTTTAATGAGATACTAAATCCCAGTGAATAATACACACATTTTTAAAACAATTATTGTTCTCAGCCGGCGCGGTAACCGGAAAAATCGATCATGGCACCCGCTTTCTTCCAAAAATATTCTTTAGAAATATATATGATATAACTAAGATTTTCTATAATAACCAATTACTTCCAATAATTAATAAAAACTCATCAATTAAATTAACAATAATTCACATCTATAATAACCGAATAAATCCAATATACACATTTATTATGCACAAAATAAACCAATCAATTCAAGGATGTCTCATCGTTATATGGAGATATACTGCTACTGCGAAGTGAGTATTATCTCATCATGTGGGGCACCAGCTCATCCAGTGTGGGGTACAAGACCCATCCGTGTGGAGTTTAAACCTCATCTCTTTGTGAAGTTTAAAACTCATCTATATGTGGGGTACAAGACCCATCCATGTGGAGTTTAAACTTCATCTCTTTGTGAAGTTTAAAACTCATCTATATGTGGGGTACAAGACCCATCCATGTGGAGTTTAAACCTCATCTCTGTGTGAAGTTTAAAACTCATCTATATGAGGTACAAAGACTCATCCGTGTGGAGTTTAAACATCATCTCTTTGTGAAGTTTAAAACTCATCTATATGGGGTACAAAGACCCATCCATGTGGAGTTTAAACCTCATCTCTTTGTGAAGTTTAAAACTCATCTATATGGGGTACAAAGACCCATCCATGTGGAGTTTAAACCTCATCTCTTTGTGAAGTTTAAAACTCATCTATATAGGGTACAAAGACCCATCCATGTGGAGTTTAAACCTCATCTCTTTGTGAAGTTTAAAACTCATCTATATGTGGGGTACAAGACCCAATCTCCAGCACACACAATCAAATTCATATTTTTAACAATTATATTCATAAAATCATATTTATAATATAATATTCCATTTGAATATAATAACGACAATTATTCAGGAAAATATAATAAAACAATCTTTTAAAGAATATTATTTACAATATGATATTTCATTTGATTATATAATAACAACAATTGTGACACCCTAAACCCCAAGATAACACCAAATTATCTACAATCCTATTTAATTAATAAAATAGTTTATTATAAAATTTGGAGTGTTACAATAATCATTCAAGAAATTATAATTAAAACGATCTATTAAAGAATATATATATTTATAATATGATATTTTATTTGAATATATAATAATACCAATCATTCAAGAAAATATCATAAAACAATCTTTTAAAGAATATATATATTCAAACAATCATAACAACAGTAATTCAATAAACAATAGTAAATAAATCAATTTATAACCTATTATTGCAGTTCATAGAATCTCAATTTTAATAGAGTTAGATTCTCAACAAAATATAATTTTATAGGAAAGTACCATTCAAAATATCTAACTCTTTTTCCATCTCAAATTCCCAAAATAAATGTACCATGAAAGTTTAAAGGGTGTGATTACTCACCTCTTGAAGCGTTCTTTGATAAAAATGTTCCGTATATGTTAATCGTTATTAACCCCAATTGCAACCTCAACCGTACTTTTGCTTCTCTTTATATTTTTGCATAGTTTTCTCTATTGAGTTTTTAATTCAGTATTTTTCTTCTTTGTATCTATTTATATTTAAATATTTATAAGATAATTTGACTAGGTATCCTATATTTGCCCCATTAAATTCTTGGTTGTTACAAATAGTACAAATTGAGTTCATTTAGGATTGGTTGTTTGTTTGATTTTGTCTGACTCCTTAATAATAGGTAATTACATAACAAAAGGTTGTTATACTAACTTTGTTTGTTATTATCTATTTCAAATAAACCTTAAACAAACAAAACAAACTTCCTATTATACTTTATAAGTCTCTAACAAACAAAACAACTTACTAATGTCATCTTATTTTAAGCCAATCGGTTATTGATAATAATTAGAGTATTATTATTGATAATAATAATAATAATACTAATAATATAATCATAATAATCTATAAATTAGAATGTTTTAAAATTTTAAATTCTTATTATTTTTAGTCCTTTGATTTGGGATGTTACATTTAAGACTATATAGAGATTTATCTAACTAGCAGACCTTGTCTTCTTGTCCATGAATTACAAAACCTTCAAGTTGTTCCATATAGATTTCTTCTTCCAAGTCACCATTTAAAAAAGTTGTTTTGACATCCATTTGGTGTATCACCAAATTATGAATAGCTGCTAGTGAAATGAGTACCCTTATGGATGTTATTCTAGTGACCGGTGAAAAAGTGTTGAAGAAATCTATATTTTCTCTGTCTAAAACCTTTGGCTACAAGGCGATCCTTGTATTTATCAAGGGTTCCATCAGGTTTTAGTTTCTTTTTCAAAATCCATTTACAACCTATTGGTTTGCAACCAGGAGGCAAGTCTACTAAGTGTCATGTCCAGTTAGACTCTAGAGAATTCATTTCATCGTTTATAGCTTCTTGCCACAAACTGCATCCAATGATGACAAAACTTCTTTAAGATTTGCAGGATCCTCTTCTAAAGAATAGGTCGTATATTCAGGTCCATAATCTTTAGTAACTCTGACTCTTTTACTTCTTCGAGTTTATGTTTCGCCTTGTTTGTTGCTTTTAGTACTTCTTGTCACAAGAGTGTGACTTGGTTTATTGCCCCCACTATTTCTAGATTTGAAAGAGAATTTACTTTCATAGAAATCAACATCATTTGACTCTATGAACACTTTCACATTTAGGTCATAAAACCTATGCGCTTTACTGTTTACTGCATTCCCAATGAATACACATTCATAGGCTATACTGGCGAGTTTAACTCGCTTGGGATCGGGGATTGTGACATAAGCCAGACAGCCCCAAGTTCGAAATTAAGACAAGTTTGGTTGTCTTTTCTTCACTATCTCATAAGGAGATGTTTTGTTTTTATATTTTGGAACTCTATACAAAACATAGTAAACAGTCAAAATAATTTCCCCCCAGTAATGAGATGCAGCTTCAGATTTTAGCATAATAGCAACAACTAGTTTAGTATGAGTTCTATTCTTTCTTTCAGCTTTACCATTCATTTCAGGTGAATAAGGTGCAGTGGTTTCATATATAATTCCTTTCATTTTATAAAACTTATTAAATAAACTAGAATCATACTTTGTACCTCTATCTCTACGAAACATCTTAATCTTTTTACTAAATTGATTTTCAATTTCAGTTAAGCGCTTCACTTTTATTTTTCATTAGATATACAAAAGTATAGTCAAAACAATCGTCAATAAAAGTGATAAAATAATGTTTTCCATTTCATTTTAACATCCCAACAAGTTCACATATATATTAAATCTAAAGACTCAAATTTTCTAACTACTGATTTATGTGAACTCTTTGTTATTTTAACTTGACTATTAAAATTTTCAAAATTATTTGAAGATAACTTTGGAATTAAACCTGAGTTTGAAATGCTTGTTCACATGACAGAGTCTAACATGCCAAATATGAAAATCACACAAGTAAACAAAAGAGACATTTTATTAAACAAAAGAGACAATACTTGAGATAGCAGCTCACAACATACTTTTTATCCTCAGCTTTCTCAGTATCATATTTTTTTCTTTGGAGCATTCCAAACATCTCTAGCTGTATTGCTAGAATTGTAATAGTCATATAGATCATCAGCAAGTCCATTAAGAATATAATTCTTATCGTTATTCTCCCATGGGTTAATTCTCTAGCTTTCTTATCCTTTTTTGTTTGCCTCAAACTGAAACAGTTTATTGAAATTAGAGACAACAGAACCAAATCTAGTAATCTTTTTGGTTGACATGGCAGAAAGAATCATCTTAAAATTGTTGTTTTTTGAGTTTCAAAAAAATTTTAAAAAATCAATTTATGCCACCGAAAATATTACTGGGTTAAGTCGTGGACTAAGTCGCTCTCTTTAAGACGTTTTGCAGCGCTGCCCAAATTGTGCAAGACAAACTATCAACCACGAAGTCCCTAGGATAAAACAGCCCAGATTCACTGTATCGGAATTCTATTGCACCATAGAAGTCCATTTTAGAATTACACCTTAACATGGTAGTCTAATGGCTACCACTCGTAATATGGTACTATGACCACTCATGAATCAAAAGAACTACGGTACAAAAAACCGCTCTAAAAGACTACGGCACAAAAAAACGCTCTAAAAGGATAGTGGTATTAAGACCACTCAAATCGGTGAAACTACAGCATAACAACCGCTCTAAAAATTGAAGGGACTACAGCATAACAACCGCTCTAAAAATCAAAGGGACAACAGTACAAAACTGCTCATAAATATCAAATGGATAGAAAGAAATGGAAGAAGTGGCTCGGAAATAAGTCGAGCAGAATAGAAAAGGGAGAAAAGAGAAAGTTGGGAAATGCATCCAACCTTGGTGTGTTTTTCGCAAGAGTTTGAAACTCATTATATGATGATGGAAGCAAACCCTCATATGTTTTCTATCTAATGAGGGACTTTTGTATTTATAGAGTTAAACATTACTCAAAATATGAGAGTTTTTCAATGTGGGATTTCAATAACTTTTAAATTCACACATTAACATATCCTATGTTCCAACATTGGGTTCATTGAACTAGCAATTTTTCATATATCATATATCATCGTTAAATTGTTTTTTGGTTTTAAAATATATAACCACCTTTGTTTTTTATTTTAGGGAATTGAACTTGATACTTTAGAGTTTAGAAGACTTACTTACCCTAGGCATCAACCACTTGTACTAGAGTGCAATTGTTATAAACTCTTTGTTTAATTAGGGCATAATGAACCAACTATGATTGAATACAAAATTTTACGTCATCTTTAATTCTATATTATATTATAAATGAAAATTTAACTTTTTACCATTCATAATTTGATTATTTAGGTTATACTGTTGTTTTTTTATGAATAATAACTATTTAAATTGTAAATTATTATATTTTATTTAATGGTTAAATAAGTTTTTAACTCCTATAAAATCTCATAATTTTGTTTTTAGTTTTTATAAAAACTTTCAACAACTTTGAGTCCCTTCAAAATTTTCGCTTTCATCTTTTGTTCTTGATTTTATACCACCTATCGTATATTTTTTGAATACTATTTTGCTCTAATATTTGGAACATTATAAGAAAATTTTCTACAAAAATTTATAATTTTTTAAAATTTTTGCACGAACACTTGAAACGTTATATGATCGTGCACTTTATTATCTTTTAATCCTCTGAATTATAAGTAGGATCTCGATTTTAACTTCCTTGCTCGTGGGATTTTTTGGATTTTTTTTCTTCTACTTTTTATTATCTTTTTTTATTATCTTTTTTTATTATGTTATGAAATAAACTAAAAGAGAATGAGATAAATATATAAGATATTGAAACTTCTTCTATTATTCTTTTCTAAAGTGTGTGTTTACAAAATATGGTAAGTCCTATTTATTGGATACAAATTGGTAAGTGAAAAAATAATATTAAAAGCTATCAATTAATTCATTCACTAATTAGAGTTAATTATGAGAATATGGAAAACCAAATAATAGACATTCATTAACATATATTATTCATAACACTCCCCCTTGGATGTACATGAGGATATGTCTCATTAAATAAATCCTACCAGAAAAAATTCAGCGGTAAAAACCTAGTGAAGAAGAAAAAGAAAACAACATCATTTTTGTTGGAACTGTCTCATTAAAAATCTTACTACGAAAACCCAATGGAACAAAACCATGGTGTAGGAGAAAAGAGTGCAGAATATATTTAATTCTCCCTCTCATGTAGACAATAATCTTTGAAATTACGAAGATCAATATTTTATTGTAGTTGTTGAAACACTTTATTTAGCCGCGACTTTGTAATGATATTTCAGATGTTATCACATAAATTACTTTGTTGATGTATGTATCATCACTTGGTTGAAGATCACGAGCCATTACATATTTTGCTTGAATATGTCATTTTCTATCTTAATTAATGTGTCATTGTCTCAAGTAAGCAGTTTATGCAATATTGTCCTCTTAAGAAACTATTGTAGTCATATTTAGAACACAAACCATAAGTCCCTTGCATGCGTTGATCACGCCTCAACCAAAGCACATTATTGACTTGTCCCATGTAGCTGTAAAGTTTCATAATTTGATGATATTGTTGTTCTGGTTTGTTTCACATATTTCTATGAATAATTGTAGCTCTTCATGTAAACAAATATCTTTTGATTGTAATAATATATGGTTATCCTCTTAATGTTGCAAAGAAGTTCACTTGTCTAATAATAAATCAACAACAAATTAATAATTAGCAAGATACATTATCATTTGATTGTAATAATATATGGTGCTTCAGGACCATGTAGTAATCATTATTTTATCAAGTTCTAAAACGAGATTTGTTCACAATTGGTGATCTTACAACAATCAAAGTGCACTAATTTGTCATGCCCATATAAGACCATTTTAGAACCCTTTCTATATGAGCTTCATAATTCACAAAAATATTCTTCAAATACTTATTTTGTAATCTTGATATTTCATCTCAAACTATTTCAAATGATATCATTTTCATATTCCTCATTTAGAAAATATTCGCACAAGAATATTACACAATAGCATTCACTCTTTTATTTAATCACAAATGTGACTAATCTTTTAAAATATTGTTGAAATATTTTCTCAATTTTGCTACTTTAGAAGCATATTTGAGTGTGATAAAATATATCTTATAGATTTCAATCATGGTCTATGTTTGTAGTTCTTGAGAAACTCAACCACAAATCTTCTTAAATAGTGACCATGGAAAATCACATTTATGCAATCTTATAAGCGTGCTTGATTTTAAATTATTTGTTCTTCCAGAACTATACATAAGTGGTACTTGAAAATATTACTTTAAGCAATATTTTAGGATGTTTTATATTAATTTTTTAGTTCTTTAAGAATTATATCACAAATGATCTTCATAAACAATGATCAAAGAACATTCATTCTTTGAGAAATTCTCCGTGGATACTTTATGATAGGAACCCAAATTAAGAAAGAAAATAAAAAGAAATATATTGATTGAAATTGAAATATTACATGAGATTAACCGCTTTAATCCCCCAAGGCAAATGTTCCTGGTAGAATAGATGATTCTCTGTATGTCCAACCTTAAAGGTTCTAATAAAAAATATGTAGAATGATAACTTCTCTCTCAATACTACCCTTTATAACTAACTCCCCCTTTCTTTAATTTGCCTTTTGGATAACTTTAGTTGGACCTTAGACAATTGAGCCTACAACTACAACTACATATATACATATATATCTGTCACTTTTTTTAGTTCTTCAAGAAGAACTGTATCTCAAATTATCTTCATAAACAATTGTCAAAAGAACCATTATTTGAACAATCTTTTAAGGATACCTTTTAATGTTAAATTCTTCAAGAATTTAATAAGAATACATAAATAAAAAAATGATAATTATAGAAAGCAAAAAAAAATTCTTAACAAAATATGTAAAAATAAAAATAACTAAAATGAAAAAATATATGGAAACAAATATAATAACAAGATTAGAATTAAAATAGTAAGATATGGGAACAAATAAAAAACCCTGGCTGTCACCCAATAATCTAAGCCCCATGTACAATCATTAATAAACAAATTTAAAATCAACCCATTGACCCTGGCAGTCTGGCACGCAAACAAATGAAATTATTCTAAGAAAGAAGAATTACACAAAATCAAGTGGACAATTAACTACTCAAGTTGTCCATGTGTTTTCTCATTTTATTTGGGCCTCTTTAACAAAAGAAACATCCTCTGCGCTAGCAAGAGGTGACAGAAGGCGTTTCGCTGATTCATCATCTAATTCCATTGATTCACAAGGCGTGGCAGTTGAAAGAGAATCAGTAACTTCATCTTCTGCAAACATTCACAAGTTAAGATATATAGGAAGCAAACAAAGTTTACATATTTTCTGAGTTTGATAAACATTAGGCATATAAAGTAATAGTTAATTAGGACAAAGAGTGTACATAATACATACCTGAATGATATTCAGGTAGCTGTTTAACAGTTGTTACTTGAATGCTATCAGGAAGTAGACAACTGCATAAGGAACCTGAGATTTTGACCAAAAGTCTTTACTTGTTAGGAATATTGGAACTATGTATAGACTTTGGGACTATGAAGACACCGACACGTTCAATCATTTTCATTTTCTTAAATCATTACCGCTTCTTAAGTGTGTGTTAATATCGTGTTAGTGTGAATGCTGCTTCATGTGTAACAACTATAAAGGGGCATTTTAAGAGAAGATATCATTCTAACAGAATTTAACTTGAATAGATGGAAAGAATGAAATTCAGACATCATCTAAGAATAGTTAATGCAATAGAAATGGATTATAAAATTTCCTTATATGGTCTAACAATAATTAACATACCTATCCTTGCAAGTCGATTGACCCAACCTGGGACGTGTTTTCCGGTCAATCTAAAGGAGACATCATCGGTGAAATGATTGCAGTTCTTAGATATAAGGTGATAGGTATCTCCATGATACTCACTAGCCATGTTCTCAATAAAAGTTCTAAACTCAGAAGGATGCATGTTTACTTGTCCCAAATTAACAGAACATCTGTATATAAATCCAGGGCACTTCCTTGGTTCCACTTCAAATACTCCACTTGATGGGAAGTCATGTGCTCCAAATCCATACTCCTTACCATGTACTATTCAAAACTTCCCAAGATTAATTAATATACCACTAAAAGAATTAAAACAACATAACCAAATAAGAATACAAAAAAACATTCAATAACAAAGTTATTTTGGTGCTAGGGACATTTCTAATGACTTGATCTTCAGGAGTTCCTATTTTATGTTTGTAAAAGACAAGCACACATAAAAAAATTATATTTTATACATAAGAAATTGTACTAAAATTAAATAGGATCTGATGTCAGATTTCCCCCTATTCGTTTATACAATTTAACAGAATCAGAAAATATATGTGATGACGATTATATTCTAACAGAAAATTTGTATTAAAGCCAATATGAAGATGAAACGATTGCAATAAAAAGAGAAATAATTAAAATTATTGAATGATGAATGGAGAAAAATAAAGGAGGAAGAAGAAGAAGAAAGGGATATGGTAATTGGAAACGAACCTTGAATGCCGGAGTGAAAGATTCCAAATCCAAACCAATAAAAGTAATTATTGAGAGGGGTGAGATCGTACACATTCAACACCACATTGGTGTTGTTGTTGTTTTTATTATTTGCATTGTCTTTTTCTGATTGGGTGGTTGAATTGGAGTTGCTCTTCGTCGTCCCCATTTTTTTTCACAGAGATGAATGTACCAAAACAACACTACCTCTATGAAATTCCCGGGGAAAGGAAAGGCAACCTTGCAAATCTCCCCAAAACTATTTGAATTAATCAATTAAAATTTATCAATTTTTTATGTTATATTTTATCATGTAAGATATAATATAACACAACCGAAAACATATACATAAAACGAGAAACCCGGATTATGCTCTGCAATTCATTCTCTTACAAAATTCCAAGTTACCCTCGCGCGTGTACTGCTACTTGCCACAATAAGATGTTTGTTAACTTTCGTACGATGTTCTGTCGTTTCATTAATATTTACTCACTTCCTCGGCCTTTCTTTCATCCCGTCCTGTCCTAAGTACAATTTTGTTTTAAATACACTTAATGTAATAGTTTTTGAATTTATTTAAAGTCACTTCTATGGTGCATTTTTTTTTTAAGTTCATTGCTCAGCCAATAATAAGAGAGAGAATATCATGTTTAGATGTTGATGGTCTACAATAATATTTATGTAGATGAATTTATTTAGTTATTGCATTTAAGTTCTATATTTTAAATTATTAACAGTTTTTTTTATATTATTTGCAATCTATTGTTTAATTTATTAACAATTTCATTTTAAATTATTTTTATTTATCTCAATTAATTATTTTTAAATCAATTTATTATTATTTTGTATTAAATTTGTATTTCCAATTCTTTGCCAGCAGGCTACAATATTTGTTAAATATTTGAGCACAATTATATATATTAATTTAATTTTCTTTTAACATTTTGATTTTTTTT
>JBBPBP010000002.1:29775284-29787312 GCA_037974735.1 Cicer chorassanicum
TGAATTTCGGTTTTGAAACAAAAATGTTAATGATTATGATTACTCTATTAATATTAATAATAGTTTGAGTGTTTGTAAATCAAAATTCTAATATATCCAATTTAAAATAAAAATTTTCACAATTACTACACAGAACAATGATTAAATGATCAAACGAGAGAACAAAAAATATTTCTATTTGATTTTCTACTTTGAATATTGGTAAATATATATAGTATATAAATATTTAAAAATGACGGACAAAGTCATGTCTTTTTGAATTTTGATCAGTTTATTTTACTGAAATTATATAAATTAAATGTATTGTTTATACTATTAATTGACATGAAATTAAAGTAATTCGTTTGCAATTATTTGTATTTAACGTTTAATTATAATTGTTTGACAATTAATATTTTGTAACCGAATTGTTATAAATTTTGGATTTCAGTTTTGAAACCAAAATGTTAATGATTATTATTACTCTATTAATATTAATAATGAAGTATCAATGTCAAGTTACAAGGAAGGGGGTTTGAATTGTAATCTTGCCTATTTAAAATTTCCTGTTAAAAACTTAAGAAAACAACTCAAGAATGATCTTGGTTATAAAAACAGAAACGGAGAACGTTCTTGGTTTTAAAACAGAAAACGTAGAACATTCTTGATTAGTTAAAATCAAATTTTTAGTTTCTCTATTTAATTTTGATAATAACAATAATTGAATGTAAATAGAGATAAGGAAGAAATACCACACAAGAATATATCCTGGTTCACCCAACGTGGGCTACGTCTAGTCCTCACAACTGTGAGATTTTCACTAAGTGTTCAAAGAGAAAGGGAGAACAATCACAGTTAGAGATCAACCTTGATCTGTAACTACACTTCCTTTCCACCCAGAAAGGTTTAATCAGGTCACCTAACTAATCTGTTAGGATTTTGAAGTTAACTCTTTTAATCACACACAAACTATAAACAATCCTTATAGTTATGAATTTATACAATAATAATTTGAAAGGTTTGTTTGAATCTAATTTTGCTCAACTCTTGTTTGAGAAAAGGATTTGGAACAGAGAAAGAACTCAGTAGAATAAAACTGGAAGTATGTATTTGGTTCAGCCTGATTTCTTTTGTGAATGAGATGGCTTCAAGAATGCAAGTGAATATGATTTAATGAGAATACTTGGCACTTGAAGATCTGAATGATGCTTGCGAATTTGCCTTCCTTTTATAGATGATTTGAGCAATTAATTCTGGTCAGAAAGAGCTATTGGGAGTGCTCTGTTTTCCTTCTGACAGAAGCAAGGAATCTGTTGAAAAGGAGCTCCATTCATGTGACAGTTTTGGGCTTTCTGTTTTGGGTCTTTTTGCTTGATTTCAAACAGACTTGTTGCGTGCTATAATGACCCATTAAGCTTTGATAATATTTGATAATAATTGGGCTTCGATTTGGATGTTTAATTTGATCCAAAACTGTTTGGAAAGGAGTGAATATTTTTCTGCAGAAACAGAGATTGTTCTTCTCAAAAACGGAGAACGTTGATTATAGGTGGAGAAAGATAATCAATCTGGTCTGGTAGACTTTTGAATAATCTGAGGACTTATATTCAATCTTGAAGTTCAGTTTTGTTCAACTTTCTTGACAGTTCCAGAGTGGAGAAAGTTGCAGTCCGTTTTTTTGATATGCTTAGATTCGTGATGAATTTTCTTAATGATCCGAGAATCGTTTTGAGTAAAAAATGATTCCTATCTGTTCCTTGCCATGTACTGATGAAATTGGTATAAAGATTTCAGGCATAATCAATGTAGAAGTGTTGGAGAAAGATTGGTGAAGTGGCTGTAACAATCTTTCTTGATTCTGCTGATCTTTCTCTGTTTTGTATAGTTTATGATCATGACTTATTTCTTTGCTTTGCTTGGTTCCTATCTTTAATAAAAACACTCAAGAGCACATATTAAATTAACATAACATTTAGAATCATAATTAATATCTTTAATTAATCTTGTTTATTTTTATCAAAACTTAATTTGAGAGTTTGTCTTAACAATCTCCCCCTTTTTGATGATGACAAACATGTTAATTTAGATTTTAATTCTGATTCTAATTTTAATTTTGAAGAGCGTAAAAACTCCCCCTCAATTGATGCAATAGATGTTTTTAGTGATATAACTAATGCAATCAGTTTAATTTTAGCAATAAAGGATATTTCATTAATAATGCGTTTTGCTGAATTACAAAAAGTGTGATCCTGAATTTTAATCAGATCATAAACATAATAAAAACTAAACTTAATTCTCCCCCTTTGTCATACAAAAAGGAAGGAGAAAAAGATCCCTATTTTGCTAAAGAAGGAGAAGATCCTTCTGATGATTGAGACTTGGATGGTACAGGGACAGGGTCGGGAACAGGAGCAGCGTGAAAAGGAGGAGGAAGAGGTACACCGAGCTTGGGTGCAAGTGTATCCGTGAGCCAGGATTGCAGCTAAGTCTGTTGTGCCAAGAGGACTTGTAGAGTGGCCATTATTTCAAAGTTGGTTGGTTCCTTTGGAGGATTAATGATTGGTGGGGGAATAGGAGTAGTGCTGGTTGATGGAGCAGAGACAGCTGGGAGAGAGGTAGGTAGTGGCTGAGGATTGGATTGATTGGATGAAGTAGCGTTGTTGGAAGGTTCGGAGGAAGCCAAAAATTGACTAATGCCAAAAATAGATGACGTGGTGGTTTGAGGAGAAATGTACGCTGGTGACATGGCAGAGACATTTTGGTGAGAAAACAATGTTGTCATGGGGTCAAGGGGAGAACGAAGAATCTGAGATACAGAGATGAAATCTGTGGAGGAAATGGTGGATTGTTGGGGAAAAATAGAGAATGTTGTATTGTTAGGAGGAGGGGTAAGAGAACGTTCTCTGTTTGGAGGGGAACTTTCTTGAGCAGGATTAGAACATTCTGGGTTTTGTGGTGATCGTTCTGGGTTCTGTGGAGAAAGTTCAGGATTTTGTGATGAACGTTCTAGGGTTTTATCAGTAGCCCTAGCTGGTGAAGGAGATGGTGATGTGGGGACTGTAACAGGAGCTTCCCGTCTGGTAGAACGTTTTCTTTTTAGGGTGGAAGGAAATGAATGAATGAGTGGGGCAGACTGTCGGGTTCTGGGTCGGTTGGTTTGTGGATATCGTGGCTGTGATTCAGGTGGGGGAGAAGGCTGTCTAGTGACGTTGATTTTCATATGGGACATGTTTTTGGTGGAAAATTTGGAGATTTTGATAAGAGATTTTCCATTTGTCAGGGGGATATGAAAATGATTAAAGACTTTTGTAAGAATCATACCATAAGGAACAGTATTCTTCTTGTAGTCTTTGTTGGCAGCAGCGATCATGTGATGAAGTATCAGATGAGGAAGGTTGAGACGCTTGCAATTGAGCAGGTGATAGATGACCAGTGCGTCGTTTTCAGAGACATACTCATGGCTTCCACAGTGAGGAAGAAGAGTATGTTGACTCATGTTGTTGAAAATTTTAGGGAGAGGGCGAAGGAATGTTGACAGATACCTGGTGGAATTCTCTTGAAAAATAGTTCTGAGAGAACTGCAGTCTCTTTAAGATTGAGAGCTGTATACCAGGATTTTCCAAAAACAGCAGGACCTTCAGTAGGGAGATCCAAGATTGAGGCCAAAATGTCAGGAGTTAATCTGATCTCAATTCCCTTGATAGTGGAAATGAACAGAGATTTTTCAGGGAATGTTTTGGCCTGACAGTAGAAGGCGCGAACAACATCTGGATAGTGTGGTTCAGAAATTTGCAGAAATGCAGTCCAGCCTAGGGCATCAGTAAAATGTTTGACAGAGTTGCCATCGACTATGAGTTTGTCGAAGATGAAAACTCTACCAACACCAATGGGTCTTTGAGCCCATTTGTCTTTGAAAAGTTTGGTGGCAGTGGGAGGAATCAGAGGAGTGGTATTTGGCTTGGTCTTTTTGGAGGGTGGAGATGGTGGCATAGGAGAATCAGGGTCAGAGGAAGGTTCAGATGAAGGAGTGGAAGGAGTTTGAGGTGAAAGTGGTCGTTTGGTGGTTTTTGAAGGATCGTAAGACGGAGAACGTTCTTCGGGAGGTGAACGTTCTTGAGTTGGAGAAGGAGATTTTTGATGTTCATGAGAACATTCTCGAATGGGAAAGCGTGTTTGAGTATGGGAAGGAGAAGTAGTGGGAGAACGTTCTGAGTGAGGAGAACGTTCTTGAGAAGGAGAAGAAAAATGGTGAGGGATAGGAGAACGTTCTTGAATTGGAGAACGTTCGGGAGTAGGGGTAAGATTTTTGTGAACAGTTGTAGCGGAAGGAGTAGGAGAACGTTCTTGCATTGGGGTGGGAGAAGGTTTTGGGGTTGGGGAACGTTCTTGAGATGAGGAAGGGGAAAGACGAAATTTGTTTTTAGGTACAGTTGTTTTGAATCTCTGGCGAATGGGTAAGTTTGTTCTTGCCAGAAATATTGAGGTTGAAATGGTGGTTTTGGTTTTTAGAGTACGGGTTTTAGGTTGAGTAGATTTGGGGGAGGAGAAAAAATCAGCCACTGGTCTTTGTTTCTGGTTTGAAGGAATAGATTGAGAGGCTTCAGAAAATGATGATTTAGAGGAGGTTGGTATTGAGGTTTTTGATGTAGGAATAGGTTTTGTTGAAGGAGCAGGAGTATCAGATGATTCATCTGAGTCAGTGTCTGAGATGATGAAGTAGGTAGGTTTAGTGATTGGTGTCCTTGAGGTCCCAATTCCTGCCAGAATTCTCATTGAGCGACTTTTAGGTGCTAGAGGATTAACACATTTATGTGGTGGTGGTGTGGGTTTGGAAAAAGATGTTCTTAAATGAGGAGGAACTTGAGTAAAATTTGGGGTTTGACAGGAATGGAGAGGAGGAAGAACAGAGGATACAGGTTTAGGAATGGAGGTGTTAGGGTTGGACTCAAGAGACGAAGACAGATAATCAGAAAAAGAGGAGTCTGATGAGTGTTTTGGAGGAGTTGGCCTGGGTGGAGGTGAAAGTGAACGATTGTAAACTGGTGAGAAGGATGATGATGGTGATGGAGTTTCAGTGCTTGCATTTTTGCGAGTAGATTGCTTGGTTCGAGCCATTTTTGATACTGAGAAAAAGAGATTGAAAATGACTTTGGAGGAAGATGATAGTTTGAGAGAATGAAAACTGTTTCAAATGAGATGAACAGTTGTGATAACTGCAATTTGCTTTTGCAGTTTTTTTTCAAGAGAGAGAGAGTAATGATGATGAACCTAGGGAAGTGACAAGTGTTTGGGGAAAGGGATGATTTTGACGGCTGAGCAGTGTCTTTTGAAAGGCTTGATGCACGCGCATTTAATGTTGAGACATGCCTTGCCTGCGCATGAGAAAGATGATGTCTGGGAAGAGGATTTGAAAAACGGAGAAAGATGTTTAAAAAACGGAGATTGATAAACGTTCTCCGTTTTCTGCAGAAGCAGTTTTAACTAGATTTTTCAGGATTTTTCAAAATTTTCAGTTTTTCTTTGATTGAATTAAAACTTTCCTCGACTAAGGGCTTCGTAAAAATATCAGCAAGCTGATTTTGAGTATCAACAAAAATTAATTCAATGTCCTTTTTATTAACATGATCGCGAATAAAGTGATGTTTTATTTCAATATGTTTTGAACGAGAATGTTGAATTGGATTTTTTGACAGATTGATTGCACTAGTATTATCACAGTAAATTGGAATACTAGAGTAACTTACAGAAAAGTCTTCAAGTTGATTTTTAATCCAGAGGACTTGTGAGCAACAACTTGCGGCTGATACGTATTCAGCTTCAGTGGTTGATAAGGCTATAGTATTTTGTTTTCTGCAAGACCAACTTATCAAAGCATCACCCAGAAATTTACATGCTCCACTGGTGCTTTTTCTTTCAGTTTTATTTCCTGCATAATCAGCGTCACAATATGCTACAAGATCAAAATGAGAACCTTTTCTATACCAAAGGCCAAGATCAGTAGTTCCAACAAGATATCTAAAAATTCGTTTTACAGCAGTTAAATGAGATTCTTTAGGCGCGGATTGAAATCTAGCGCATAATCCTACTGCAAACACAATATATGGCCTGCTAGCAGTTAAATATAGCAAGGAACCGATCATGCCTCTATATTCTTTCTCAGAAACATATTTTCCATGTTCATCTTTGTCTAATGAAGAGGATGGATGCATAGGAGTAGACATAATTTTTGCTTCATTCATTTTGTACTTGGTTAACAAATCCTTAATGTATTTTTCTTGACAAATAAAAATACCATTTTCATGTTGTTTAATTTGTAATCCAAGAAAATATCTTAATTATCGCATCATGCTCATTTCGAATTCACTTTGCATGAGTTTTGAGAAACCATCACACATTTTTTCATTAGTTGATCCAAAGATAATATCATCAACATACACTTGTACAATGAGTAAATCATTTTTATCAATTTTCTTAAAAAGTGTAGTGTCAATTTTTCCTCTGGAAAAACCATTATTGATTAAGAAAGAACTTAACCTATCATACCAAGCTCTTGGTGCTTGTTTTAAGCCATACAGAGCTTTTGTGAGTTTGAAAACATGATTTGGTTTTGATTGATCTTCAAAACCAGGAGGTTGTTTCACATAAACTTGCTCATTTAAAAAGCCGTTTAAAAATGCACTTTTAACATCCATTTGAAATAATTTAACAAGTTTGTGAGATGCATATGCAAGAAGTATACGAATAGCTTCTAACCTTGCAACAGGAGCAAAAGTTTCATCATAGTCTATACCTTCTTGTTGATTGTAACCTTGAGCAACCAATCTTGCTTTGTTTCTTACAACCTTACCTTCTTCATCTAATTTGTTTCTAAAGACCCAGCGTGTACCAATAATTGTTTGATCTTGAGGATTTGGTACCAAGGTCCAGACTTCATTTTTATCGAACTGCTGCAGTTCTTCCTTCATGGCTTCAATCCAAGATTGATCAACTATGGCTTCTTTAATTGATTTTGGTTCAACTTGAGAAATCATTGCCATGTTGTTTTCATCATTCTTGAATGATTTCCTATTTCGAATTCCATCTGCTGTATCCCCAATGATTTGAGTTTGAGGATGATCTCCTATTGTTTTCCAGCTTTTAGGTGGAGAATGATACGGAGATTGTTTATCGATCTCCGTTTCCTGTATATCAGTTTTGTGTTGTGTGTCTGGCAATTCTTCATCCTCATTTTACTTTTCAAGTATTAAATCATCAAATTCATCAAATAAAATATGCATGCTGATTTCAACAATTTTAGTTCTTAGATTAAAAACTCTATAACCTTTAGAGTCGGTTGAATAACCCAAAAAGATAGCTTTATCTGATTTCGAATCAAATTTTCCAAGAACATCTTTGTTGTTTAGAATATAACAGTAGCACCCAAAAATATGGAAGTATGAAATGTTTGGTTTTCTGTTTTTCTAGATTTCATATGGAGTTTTGTTTATGATTTTTCTAATGGATACACGATTTAGAATATAGCATGATGTATTGACGGCTTCAGCCCAAAAATATTTTTCAACATTTGATTCTTCCAGGATTGTTCTTGCCATTTCTTGTAAGGTTCTATTTTTTCTTTCAACAACTCCATTTTGTTGTGGAGTTCTTGCACAAGACAAATTATGAGAAATGCCAAGTTCATCAAGAAAGTTCTTGAAAGGGGCATTTATGAATTCTCCTCCATGATCACTTCTTATAGAGATGATGCTGGATTCCTTTTCATTTTGTACCTTTTTACAAAAGATTTTAAAAGCTTCAAAGGCATCATCTTTTTGTTTTAAAAATAGTACCCAAGTGTATCGAGAAAAATCATCAACAATAACAAAACCATATTTCATTCCTCCTAAACTGGTTGTTTTGACAGGACCAAATAAGTCTATGTGAAGTAATTCAAGAATTCTGTTTGTGGAAATAAAATCTTTTGAATGAAAGCTGCTTTTAACTTGCTTTCCTTTTACACAAGCTTCGCATATTCTGTCTTTTTCAAAATTCAGTTTTGGTAAACCTCTGACAAGTTCTAATTTTGAAATTTTTGAAATGGTTTTCATGCTAACATGCCCTGCCCTTTTATGCCAGATCCATTTATCTTTATCAATAGATATGAAGCAGGATTCATCAGGCAGTTCTTCAAGATATAATACATAGAGATTTTTCTTTCTGGTTCCAGAAAACAGTTTTTCACCAGATGTTGTTTTTATGATTTCACATATGTTGGGTTTGAAAATAACTTCACAGCCATTGTCACAGAGTTGACTTATGCTTAAGAGATTATGTTTTAGACCTTCAACATATTGAACATCAGTTATTTGAGCAGAGTTTTTCTTACCAATTGTCCCTTTACCTTTGATTCGAGCTTGATTGTCGTTTCCAAAAGTAACAGACCCTCCATCTTTCTTGACAAAGGACATGAAGCAATTTTTATCACCCGTCATGTGTCTTGAACAGCCACTGTCCAAAAACCATGGCTTTTTCTTGACACCTTGAGAACCAACCTGCATTTTTGGTTTTATTAACTTTTGGTACCCATTCTGTCTTGGGTCCTTGTGGATTAGTTCTGAATTTTGTTTTTCTGGTATTATAGCATGTAGATTCAGAATGTCCAATTTTAGAGCATGAAGAACATTTAATTATTTGTTTATGAAAAGATTTTCTAACTGGTTTTAACAGATTTTCAGAACTTTCTCCGTTTTCTGTTTTATCTGGAGAACGTTCTTGGTTTTTTTGAAAAACTGTTTTTCTTTCAAATTTTTCTTTTCTCTGTTTGCTCTTGATTTTCTCATCTCTTTTCTTAAAATAACACGCAAATTCAAGGTGTCCAATTTTATTGCAATATGAACATTTGATCTTGCATTTATTTTCTATTCTTTCTGGAATAAAATTTTTTTCATACATTTTGGTTTTCTGAGTTTGATTAAAACCAAGACCGGCTTTATCAAATATTCCAACTTGAGATCCCATGATTTTCTGAAATGTTCC
This sequence comes from Cicer chorassanicum, assembly GCA_037974735.1. Taxonomy (NCBI): domain Eukaryota; kingdom Viridiplantae; phylum Streptophyta; class Magnoliopsida; order Fabales; family Fabaceae; genus Cicer; species Cicer chorassanicum. The sequence continues at coordinate 29,784,279 of JBBPBP010000002.1, forward strand.
AGTAGCTTTAATAAAGTTTAACAGATCATTTTTCAAAAGTTGAACTTCAGATTTAAGGAGAACGTTCTCCTTTTGAAGTGCAGAATGTTCTTGACTTTCTTGATTTTCAGTGTGAAAGTTTTTGGTTTGAGATTCTTTTAGATTTTGAATGATTTCCTTCAGCTTATTATTCAGAACCTGAGTTTTTTCTTTTTCTTCCTTTTCTTTATAAAATTTTTCTTTTAAGGAACTACATTTTTGTATGAGTAAGTTTGAATAATTTAATAAGTTGTCAAATTCTTTTCCATTTGTTCACACAAAATGCAGGATTCAGAATTTGTTACCTCATTTTCTTCAGTGTTTGCCATTAAGCATATGTTGGCTTCTTCATCTTCTTCCTCATCAGATTCATCTGAGTTATCCCATGCGGCCATCATTGATTTCTTTTTGAAAGGAAATCTGTTTGATGTTCTTTTGTTTAGAGGACACTCAGATTTGTAATGTCCCAACTTATTACATCCAAAACATGTAATATGACTTTTATCTTGTTCTGTTTTAGGATTTTCTTTTCTATTTGGGAATTCCTTCTTCATTTGATCTATTCTTCTCATTATTCTTTGAATTCTTTTAGTGAGAAAAGCTATTTCTTCATCAGCCTCTTCTTGAATTTTTCTTCTGGTTCTTCCTCTGTTTGGTCAAACATGCTTTCTTGAGATGTTTTTAAAGCTATTGCTTTTCCTTTCTTGACAGGTTTATCCTCTTGTAATAATACCTCATGTGCTTTTAAGGTTCCAATTAGCTCTTCTAGTGCCAGTACTTCAAGGTTCTTGGCTTGGCTTATGATGCGCCACATTCCTGTGTCTTGAGACTTTAGAAACAACTGCATCTTATTTTTCCAAAAGTAGTAATCAGTTCCATCAAAGTATGGTGGCCTGTTTGAGGATCCTCCTTCAACAATGTATTTTGCTTTTGACATTTTGTCTTCTAGATATTTTTCTCTAGCACTTGGTTAAAGTGTTTTTTCTAGAGACCTTGCTCTGATGCCAATTGAAGTATCAATGTCAAGTTACAAGGAAGGGGGTTTGAATTGTAATCTTGCCTATTTAAAATTTCCTGTTAAAAACTTAAGAAAACAACTCAAGAATGATCTTGGTTATAAAAACAGAAACGGAGAACGTTCTTGGATTTAAAACAGAAAACACATAACGTTCTTGATTAGTTAAAATCACAGTTTTAGTTTCTCTATTTAATTTTGATAATAACAATAACTGAATGTGAATAGAGATAAGGAAGAAATACCACACAAGAATATATCCTGGTTCACCCAACATGGGCTACGTCCAGTCCTCACAACTGTGAGATTTTCACTAAGTGTTCAAAGAGAAAGGGAGAACAATCACAGTTAGAGATCAACCTTGATCTGTAACTACACTTCCTTTCCACCCAAAAAGGTTTAATCAGGTCACCTAACTAATCTGTTAGGATTTTGAAGTTAACTCTTTTAATCACACTCAAACTATAAACAATCCTTATAGTTATGAATTTATACAATAATAATTTGAAAGGTTTGTTTGAATCTAATTTTTCTCAACTCTTGTTTGAGAAAAGGATTCGGAACAGAGAAAGAACTCAGTAGAATAAAACTGGAAGTATGTATTTGGTTCAGCCTGATTTCTTTTGTGAATGAGATGGCTTCAAGAATGCAAGTGAATATGATTTAATGAGAATACTTGGCACTTGAAGATCTGAATGATGCTTGCGAATTTGCCTTCCTTTTATAGATGATTTGAGCAATTAATTCTGGTTAGAAAGAGCTGTTGGGAGTGCTCTGTTTTCCTTTTGACAGAAGCAAGGAATCTGTTGAAAAAGAGCTCCATTCATATGACAGTTTTGGGCTTTCTGTTTTGGGCCTTTTTGCTTGATTTCAAACAGACTTGTTGCGTGCTATAATTACCCATTAAGCTTTGATAATATTTGATAATAATTGGGCTTTGATTTGGATGTTTAATTTGATCCAAAACTGTTTGGAAAGGAGTGAATATTTTTCTGCAGAAATGAGAAGTCTTCTTCTGCAGAAACAGAGATTCTTCTTCTCAAAAACGGAGAACGTTGATTATAGGTGGAGAAAGATAATCAATATGTTCTAATAGACTTTTGAATAATCTGAGGACTTATATTCAATCTTGAAGTTCAGTTTTGTTCAACTTTCTTGACATTTCCAGACTGGAGAAAGTTGCAGTCCGTTTTTTTGATATGCTTAGATTCGTGATGAATTTTCTTAATGATCCGAGAATCGTTTTGAGTAAAAAATGATTCATATCTGTTCCTTGCCATGTACTGATGAAATTGGTATAAATATTTCAGGCATAATCAATGTAGAAGTGTTGGAGAAAGATTGGTGAAGTGGCTGTAACAATCTTTCTTGATTCTGCTGATCTTTCTCTATTTTGTATAGTTTATGATCATGACTTATTTCTTTGCTTTGCTTGGTTCCTATCTTTAATAAAAACACTCAAGAGCACAGATTAAATTAACATAACATTTAGAATCATAATTAATATCTTTAATTAATCTTTTGTTTATTTTCATCAAAACTTAATTTGAGAGTTTGTCTTAACAAATAATAGTTTGAACGTTTGTAAATTAAAATTTTAATATATCCGATTTAAAATAAAAAAATTCACAATTACCTCAAAGATCGATGATTAAAATGATCGAGTGAGAGAATAAAAAGTATTTGTATTTGATTTTCTACTTTGAATATTTGTAAAATTATATAATATATAAATATTTAGAAATGATGGACAAAGTAATGTCTCTTTGAATTTTGGTTAGTTTTATTTTATTGAAATTAATTAAATTTGATTTGTTGTTTTACAGTGTTAATTGACATGAAATTAAAGTAATTCATTTCCAATTATTAGTATTTGAGGTGTATTTATAATTGTTTGACAATTCATATTTTGTAAACGAATTGTTATACATTTTGAATTTCGGTTTTGAAACAAAAATGTTAATGATTATGATTACTCTATTAATATTAATAATAGTTTGA
>JBBPBP010000002.1:29787467-29827194 GCA_037974735.1 Cicer chorassanicum
ACCGAATTGTTATAAATTTTGGATTTCGGGTTTGAAACCAAAATGTTAATGATTATGATTACTCTATTAATATTAATAATAGTTCGAATGTTTGTAAATTAAAATTCTAATATATCCGATTTAAAATAAAAAATTTCACAATTACCACAATAATTGATGATTAAAATGATCGAGTGAGAGAAAAAAAAAAGTACTAAAGTAAAATACAAGATAAATGTATTTCCAACTATTTCACTTTAATCATTTTTAGTTTCAGCAATAAAGTAATACATTTTGTAACTCAATTGTGTATCAATTGAGTCTATCTATTAATTTCAATTATCAAATACATTACTTCAACATTTGGCATATCTATCGATCTCAATATGAATACGTTACTTTATTTATTCAAGTCATTCGTCTTAGATCGGTACTTCTCTTCTATGAATTATATTAGTACAATTGTATATATATTATTGATATAAATACTACAATGGAACATAAAACTTCGTATTAATTTTTTTTTAAATCCACTTAAATTAAATAAATAAAAATATACTGTTTGTTGCCACCCAAATTGTACCTTCTATTGAAACTCAAAACACTTTACCTGCAACAAATGTCGACACTATAATTGAACCATATGCAGAAGAAGATGTTGAACCGTCTATCGTACCATGTGACCCTCTCTCAAACATTGAAACTCTACCTAAACCCCACAACATTTATTTTGTTGAAGGCTTAAGTGATGACATTCAAATTTCTAAACCTATTTTTGAAAGAATTGATGTATCTTTTGAATCATCATCTCATATTTCAAATGATAATTTTCTAGATCACCTAGGTGCTACCCTAAAAGTATGCAAGTTACTTGAGAAACCTTTATCTCCTAAACACTAAATTTCTTGTAGCTACAATTGATCGAGCGAGTCATTGAAGCCCCAATTCAACCTGAATCTGAGACTCCACTATCTAACTCTCAACTAACAAACTCATTCCCTAACTCACCTACACATTCATCCTCTCCCACGCCTACATCTAACCCAAACTCACATTCTATTGAGTTCCCCTTTAACCTTGCATCTGATATAGCAGTTAACAACAATGAAAATCTAGAATCTTGAATCTAGCATTAAAAAAATATAGTTTTAATAAATTAAGGTAAAGCAATTTTTATGACAAATTTTTCTTTTATGTAGATTCTTGATTAATTTTGAACTATATATAGGTTTGTTTTTTATTTAAATATCCATTTTTTTTAGAAAATTCACCAAAATACCCATATTGAAAAATATATACCAAAATGTCATATTTTTTTTCACCTTCAGGAAGTCGCATCCCCGTCTTACGATGAAAAAAAAAAAACATTTTGACGCGAGGTCGCATCCAGGGGTTGCAAACATGTACAAGGTTTTAAATTTTTTTTCATCTTCATTTTAACAATTGAATAATTGTTAAGTTAATAAATTAAAAATATTTTAAAAAACAAAATTCTATTAATAAAATCAAATAAAATACAATAAATTAAAGAAAAAATGTGGTTGAGTAGATGTGTCAAAACAAATAATGTGGTATATTATTTTAACAACTCCCTCCTATTTTATTGATAAATTTATATTATGATAACAACTCCCTTCTATTTTGTAGATAAAGTAACAACTTAATTCTATTTTATTAACAATTTTCTCCTATTTTTTATTCGGATCTAATAAATAAAAATTAATAAAAAAATAATAATAAAAATAATTATAATTAAAAAAATTATAAATTATATTAATAACATCAAACAAAATACATTAAATTGAAGAAAAAATACATTAAAATTAATGTGGTTGAATAGATGTGTCAAAACAAGTAACGTGCTATATTATTTTATCAACTTAATCTTATTTTGTTAACTCTCCTATTTTGTAGATAAGTTAGCTACTTAATTTTATTTTGTTAACAACTCTCTCCTATTTGCACATAAATTAGAAATTTAATTTTATTTTGTTAGCAACTCTCTCTTATTTTTCCTCTGGATCTAATAAATAAAAATAATAATAATAATAAAATAAATTATATTAATAAAATCAAACATAATACATTAAATCGAAGAAAAAAATATATCAAATTGAAGAAGAAAAAATACATCAAATTTAAATTAATGATGTCCACCTAAATGACCTCCAATTCCACATATAAGATGTCGTCGAACTCGTCTAGCTCTTTGAACGAGTTGAGGTTGTTTTGGTTGATCCTCATTTTTATCATTATCCTCATTGTAATTTGTATGTGGATTAGAACCACTACCATCTGCTTCCATATAATTTTGAGTCTCGGGGTTATGCATGGAATCAAAAATTGCATAAGCCGACTCATTAGTTGTGCACCGAGTTCCAAACAAATTATAGAAAATCCCACGTTATGTCGGATGACCAGGGGTTGGTATTTCTGGCACTGACGGAACGTAATACTGAGTTGGCATTTTTGCATATATATGTACATGTGGTGGTGATGGACCATAATATGGAACTTCTGTAGGGGCATGTAGGCGAGGTGATGATAAAGACGGCTCTGCTGTTTCTTGCATGGTTTATTCTTGTGGGGTTGATTGGGAGGTCAACTGCACATGAGGATATGAAGACGGTTGCAAACGGAGATCATACAAATATTTTTCGACATATATAAATAATTTGGTGTGCTGTCTAAATCAATTCATATATTCTGTGTTGTCGCATAAAACACATTCTACGAATTTACCTTGCAATACGTAATTCTCATGCTCGTTTCAATGTTTAATCTCTTCTTTCCAAATCCAGTTCCAATTATCATCAATGTTGTGCTTCATGTCGACCCCATGGTAGATTTTCATGTCATCTGGTGGTTGTGGTATTTGTTAATTGAAGTCGAACTGAAGTGCGACTCTATCGATATGATGTTTTTCAGCAATATGATAACAATGCAGATAGGTACATGTAGTACACGTGTCCATCTCTTCTTCGGAAACTTCGTGTTGGAATCCGAGGTACGGTCTCCAATAAAACTGATATGTAAAAAATAAGCTAAAGTAAATATAAGAAGTCTAAAAAGCAATATAATAAAAAAGTGCAAATAAATGTGAATGAATATATTACTTCCTCAACCATCATGTGATCGATTGTGTTTCGGTATCCTTCTATGTCGTTGTGAGGAACTTTACTGAAATTTAGACCACCAGAATTAAATCTGTCGAAAATATCAAAAATAAAAAATATAATAAAATTAGTAATATGGTAAATAGTGAGTTTTAAAAAAAAATGAAATTTATTTGCAATAGTTACCTTTGTGCAAGTGAAAATATCCATGCATTGAGTGATTCTAGAGCGACACAAGACAAACGATACTATGCCCAGTTTTACAACAACAATGCACATCCTCTTATAGACATTACACCGAGTTTCATAGGAAGACACAATTCTCTATAAAGTGTTGCTAAAACTGCTGAACCCCCTAATAGTGAAAGATATTTTAAATGTATAAGATTGTTGGATTTGTCCGGCATCAACAACCCTTCAATCATACGTAGGATGTATACTCGACATAATGCTTTTTTTTCTACAACAGATGCATTTTCACCAAAATCGTCAAATGTTTCTTTAAGTCATTTTAATTAAATAAAATTACCCTTTGTTTCTCCCTCAAGTGGGATAACTCATATGTAAGCTTGACAAACTTATCAAACGTTCACAAAATTCGAACCGCTAACAGGAAAACCAAAAACATTTAATTCTAAAATGTAGCATACATCTTCTAAAGTTATTGTGCACTCATCTATGGGAGATGAAACGTATGAGTTTCTGGTCTCCATCTCTCAACCATAGCAGTAATCAGGTCGACATCTATTTTATAGTTTTTGAGTTTAATCACTTCACCAAATCCAGCCTCTTACAAATACGATAATACAACTTCATTTGGTTTTTTGTTAACATGACCATGACATTTCAGTTTTTCCTTTAAGTGTACCTAAAATTAATAATATATATATATATATATATAACAAAAAGAGAATAATCAATGACACTAAAAAAATTATAAGTAAAATAAAGTGAATATATAAAATACTTACAAATGTTTTTAATGTATTGAATTTCAGCTCTGTGATTCGTAGATAATTTCGTGACAAAAAGAAATTTTTCGATAAAGAACGTTGATATAACTTTGAATGTATGAAGAAATAGTTGTGATAAAAAACAATGGAAGAAATAGATGTGATAAAGAGGTGTTTATATAGGTCACGTCCCAAGGCAATGATTCGTTAAAGGTTTCAGGATCCGTTCAAGGGATCGCATCCCCAGGCCACAATCTATTCAAGGGGTCGCATTCTCAGGCCACGATTTGTTAAGAAGGTTGCATCCTCAGACCACAATTTGGTAAGAAGGTCGCATACCCAGGCAACGATCTCTTATGTTTATTTCCAGTTTTGATCTAACCCGTTGAATATAATTTATCAACGACCGTGGATGGTGCAATACGAATTCTTGTGATTTGGTTTAGACCAATCAAATTGATCTATAAAAATATTCAATCTTGTCCTTCAATATAATTTATCAACGGCTGTGGATGGTGCAGTACAAATCCTTGTGATTTGTTTTGTACCAATCAAATTATTCTATTAAAGATTCAATCTTATTCCTTCAATCTAATTTATCAACGGTTGAGGATGGTGTAGTACAAATCCTTGTGATTTGGTTTCAACCAATCAAATATTAAAGATTCAATCTTGTTCCTTCAATCTAATTTATCAACGACTGTGGATAGTGTGGTACAAATCCTTGTGATTTGGTTTCAACCAATTAAATTATTCTATTAAAGATTCAATGTTGTTCCTTCAATCTAATTTATCAACGGCTGTGGATGGTATAGTACAAATCCTTGTGATTTGGTTTCAACGAATCAGATTGTTTAAATTGAGAATATATGCACCTTACTACCTTGTATATATAGAAAACTAAATCACACTATCTCACCATACCTTATAACATTTCATACGTAAACAATTACTTAATCATGGTTGTTCAACAAGTAATTTGTATTGTTTATTACAATGGTTCAATTCTCGACGGAGTTGATGGTAAAACATTTGTAAGTGATTATAATATAAAAAGGCGTTCAAAGTACATTCTGGAAGCAACCTTGCTCGTCTAAAGAATGTCATTAAAAAAAGTTACAGCTCGACGAAAAAGTCACGATAACTGATATAGTTTATCGACACTTTGTGTTCTTTGGTGAAAATACAACAAGGTTTGAACTGATGAAGGTTTGCGATGACGAAGATATTCAACTGATGTTTGATGTTTAGGCATAGTGGTCACAACTCGGCACCATCGAGTTATATGTTACCTTTCAGGATGATCCTACATCAACAAACGTTGATCAACCATAGAACTCAAACATGCCTCATCTCAACTACACCTCATCTTTTGATCAAAACACCCTTTATCAACCCAACTTATATTCTCCATTACAACACTATGAACCATACTCTAGCCAAATTAAACAAATTCATTTGGATAGTTTTCAACTCCATCATGAATCTCCCCCAACAAGTCCACAATGCGACAGCCGCTGAGTGTCTTATATAATATCAACGAGGAAGAATTAGGCGATTACAGTGAAGAGGATGAAACATACTTTGATGAATCATCTGGTGATTCTGGCGACGACATTGGCGTTAACGAAGATATAGAATCAGAAGACTACCCTATCATACCGTATTCGATCCACCATTTCACCTAAAGAACATAAATTTAGAGAATGTAGAGCAATCAATTGAATTTGATCACAAGTTCTTTAACGAAGTCCTAATAGTTGATGGAACTCTTGCAATTGGAATGAATTTTGCAAATAAGGATGAATGCGTACATGCAATCAAACATTACCATTTAAAATAATCATTGAATTTTGCGATACAAAAAGATTCAAAAAGATATGTTATTAATTGTTTAAGTCCAAATTGTTTGTTTAGATGCAAAGCTTCAAAACGCAAAAAGAGTGAATTGCGGGTATTTGGTAAATTTAATCTGCCTCATACATACACAAATTATGCATTGTCACAAGATCATCAAAAACTCGATTCTAACATGATGTGTACAAGCATAATGCAAGTTTTGAATGTGGACCCTTCAATCAAAGTGAAGATCATTATTTCTCAGATTCAGGCTTTGCACAACTACACAGTAAGTTATAGAAAGGCTTGGATAGCAAAAAATAAAGCGATCGAACAAGTTTATGGCAATTGGGAAGAGTCTTACAATCAACTCCAACAATTGTTGTTGGTTATGCGAATGTTTGCTCCAAGAACCAAAATAGAAATGAAAACAATTTCAGTTTATCATGAGAATAGTTTGATAAGTGGGATAAGGATATTTCATCGACTATTTCGGGTTTTATTTTTGTGCATATCTGTGTTTAAATTCGGCAAACCAGTTGTACAAGTGGATGGGACTTGGTTATACAGCAAGTACAAGGGAACTCTATTGATAGTAGTTGCACAAGATGGGAATGACAAGTAATTTCTATTGATTATGCTCTTGTGGAAGATGAGACAAGAGAAAGTTGGAGTTTCTTTTTGAGAAATTTGAGAAAATACGCCACTCCACAAGCCAACCTTTGTTTGATTTCAGATAGACAGGAATCCATTAAAATTGCTTATAATAATCCAAATAATGGGTGAAAAAATCCTCTGTCAAAGCATGTATTCTACGTCCGACATATTTCACAAATTTTTGCAAGAAAATTTAAGGATAATGCGTTGAAGAAAAAGTTGTTGCTATAGGTAATAATTTGATTCTTACTTTTTAATTAGTGTAATTTTTAATAATTTTTTGACCAATTGTTTATTGTGTCAATACAGGTTACGCAATTAATGAGCCTACATATAGATACTCCCAAAGTGAAATCGATATAGTAAATCGGGAGGCTATAAAATTGTTAGACAACATATCGCAAGAAAGTTGGATTAAAGCATTTGATGGAGGTAGTCGTTGGAATCACATGACAACCAACCTTGTGGAGTCGATAAATGTAGTATTAAAAGGCACGCGCAACCTTGCCATCGCTGCTTTGGTCCAATTAACTTATTATAAGACAAAGACACTATTTCCAACAAAGGAAAAATGTATAAATTTTATGAAATACGTAAATCCAATATCATAAAATTGATAGTTTTGATCGGAGCAACCATACTTTCATGGTCCACGAGACGGTAAATCCAAGAGAAGGGTGACCAATTAGTCATTTCACTGTCAACCTTTCTAACAAGTAATGCGATTGTGGGAAATATAAAGCTATACATATGTCTTGTTCACATGTTATAGCAGTATGTTCTAACATAAATTATGATTATTGAAGGCTTATACTTGATGTGTACAAGGTAGAAACGGTATTAAAAGTCTACGATGAAACGTTCCAACTTATACCAAACAAATGATATTGGCCAAAATATGAATGAAGGTGTTAAGTTGTGTCACAATCTTTAAATGCGGAGAGTCAAGAAAGGTCGTCCAAAGAGTAAACACATTAAAACAAAAATGGATACTACAAAAAAAGTATCAAGAAAGTGTGGATTATGTCGGATCTTTGGTCATACTAAGAAACATTGTCCAAACGGTACTGGCACATCTACTCAAATTTGATGTATTTTTTTTTATAAATTTAATGTATTTTTTTTTTTATGTTAATAATAAAATTTACTATTTTTTTTAATTATAATTATTTTTATTATTATTATTTTTATTTATTAGATCCAGAGAAAAAATAAGAGGAAGTTGTTAATAAAATAGAAATAAGTTGCTAATTTATCTACAAAATAGGATGAAGTTGTTAAAATAATATACCACGTTATGACACATCTACTCAACCGCATTTTTTTCTTCAATTTAATGTATTTATTTGATTTTATTAATATAATTTTTTTTTAAATATTTTTATTATTTTTAATTTATTAAATTAACAATTATTCAATTGTTAAAATAAAGAAATTTTTTTAAACCTTGTACATGTTGGTATCCCTGGAATGCGACCTCCTATTGCGTAAAAGAAATTTATCCTTCAAGTGGTCGCAGGGCGAGGATGCGACCTACTAAAGTTGAAAAAAAGTAGGACATTTTGAAATATTTTTCAAGATAGAGTATTTTGGTGACTTTTTTTAAAAAGGAGATATTTAAATATAAAAAACCCAAACCTATTTGTAAAAACCTGCCAAACCTTAATTTAAGAGCAAAAATGGCTTAATTTAGGAGCTTTTTTTTTTTTTTATGTGTATAACCACTTTGTCAAAGATTTTCCAAACTTGAAATTATGGAAGAAGTGTATAAATTCAGATGTGTCATGAAGGGCAAAAGTAGACTTTCAATCACATTAAGTTACAAACATTGTCACAGACATTTTTTTGAAATTTTCAAGTATTACAATGGTCATCTCAATGAAAACAAAATGCATTAATGTCATAAAGTGATAGCTCACAAATTTGAGCAATTTAAAACCTACGTATAAGATTTCAGTGAACAACTTGAGCTTATAGGTTTTAACTGACCTTTATGTCAGACAAGACCATCTCCAGATACTTGTTGTTTTTACTATTGGTAACTGTCCATAGATCTCAGACTCTGACAGCAATCTTCCACGCATATTTGCTGTCATTGAGGTCTTTGATGGTCTCTAAAGGTGTAGCCATGTTGCCTTTGAAAATAGAAGATGAACAAATTTGTGAGCAAGAAGTTACAGAGTTGAATGACATAAACACTAAAAGAATTTAAAACGAACCTAAAAAAGTGACCAAGAGGACCCAAACATGCATATTAAAACGGTAATAACTAGAAAATCTTAGGGATTTTGTCTTTCCCCGTATGCTAAGTTTGTTAAAAAAGTGTGAGAGTCGAACCCAGCATGCAACACAAAACATCACAAAAGTATAACTTTCCCGTTAATTTGCTCTAAAAAATTTGTTACGAAAATGAAAAATTAGCGCAATAAGGGAAGGAATTAGGGATTTCGTGAATCGGATATTAACAATAATGTTCATGTGAATTTTAGATGATGAAATGTTAGAATGAGAGATAAACTCTAATCTTCACGTTAATTAGATGACCAAAAAGCTATGTTTTTAAAATCAACAAAACAAAATGAAAATGATGAAGGTAGAAGTTGAAGTAAGGCACTGTTACCAGTCACCGATGAAGATGCAAAGATGGGTCGAAGGAGAAGCAGATGGGTCGGTTGTGATTTTTCTTCTTTCCGGTGAGTTCAGTGAACAGACACAGAGAGAAGAGAATGAGGGATGGAGAAAGATGGTTTCAGTAATGAAACCAGGGTAGTGTAAAGAGAGAAAGAGGAAATAACTATTCTGTTTTTGAATTTTCTTTCAAAAAGCATAGCCCAATAGTGTAAAGTAAAGATGAGTTCCCTAGTTGAGTTGACATAAGCCTGCAAAATATATAAGCAAAAGTGAACAAATTTCTGACTATAGTTGGAATGGGATTGATTTAAGCAAAGACAAGTTTAGTTTGAAATTGTTTAGGTGTCAACAATATAGAGCATTAAGGTCAAAATAGTAATTAACAGAATATCTATCTTTTTTATGTTATATTTATATTTATATTAGGATTTTTTCTACTCCAAATATGCAACCCATTTTAAAAGGGGAGTCCTCTTATATATTTATATGTTTACATTTCCCTGTAAACCAATACCCCCATTTTTTAAGGATCCTAGAGGCATGATGTGTCCCTCTCCAAATGAAACTAGGTCTCCCACCAATTCAAGCTTTAAGAAAGTTTTTCGTAAGAAAATACTTAGCCTTGAGACATATATTGATAAAGGAGTTAGGCAGATAAATAATTCTCCAACATTGCTTAGCTAGCATGGCTTTATTAAAGGGATTAAAATTTCTACCTCCTTTCCTCTTGGTCTTGCATAGAGTCTTCCAATTTATACAATGAATTTTTTTATTATCGACATTGTTTCCCCCCGAAAGCTACTCACCATACTATATATGAAGTTTTCTACACACCTCGTTAGTCATAAGAAAACATCTCATATTATAAGAAGGAATAGCATAAATAATAACCTTTATAAGCACACTTCTTCATGCTTTAGATATGATCTTTTCCTTCCATCCTTTAAGCTTCCTTCTAATCTTCTCAATGATATCATCAACAATAACCTCCTTAGATCTTTTAGTGATTGTTCCATCCTTTAAGCTTCTTTTATTTGTTGATGTAATCAACCACTTTATTTTGAAGCTTCTATTAAATTTGGATTTTGAAATCAAAATTAGTATTATTATTGAAAGAAATCTTAGTTTTATCTTGGTTGATGAGTTGTCTTGATTTTTCTTAGTACAAGTGAAGTATCTTATGCACCTCCTAAACATCCTCCATCTTTTCCATGAGAAAAATCAAATTTCATTAGCATAGAAAAGATGAGATATATTAGGTGCATAGTGGAAAATTTTGATGCCTCTAATGACATTTCTCCCTTGGGCTTTAGGAAGAAGCTCAGATCAAACCTATGCACATAAGATAAATAGGTAAAAGGACAAATGATCCCTTTATCTGATCCCCCTGTTAGGTTGTAATAATTTTGAGGGTAGCCATTAATCAACAAAGCAAAAGAAACATACATAACACATCTCATAAGACATTTTATAAGAAAACCCATTCAATCATAGCATAGCCCTTAGACCTATCAAGTTTAAGGCCAACAAAACCAATTTTCCGTTTCATGTTATGCATATAATGCAAATTTTCAAAAGTCATACTAACATTGCAAAGAACATTGTAAAGAACATTGCAAAGAACTATAGGTCTTGGTCTTGGGATTAAAAGTTTGATTAATACTTTGGACCTCTTCATGTCCATTAAGAACACTTAACACCCTCTTGGTTACATCCTTAACAATAATAGCAGACAACCCATTAGAGTTCGGACTATATTAGGCTTCATAGACATAATAGCTCTTTCCACCTCATCAGCTATGGAAACTCTATCCAACGATCGGTTCTTATATCCTCGTAGATCCCATTCTGAACAATGTTATTAACCCCATCAAAATCTATAAGGTTGCTGCTAGAGAAGAGCTTCTTGAAAGATTTGATGAAAACCTTTCCAATCTCCTCATTCTTCTCGAAAAAATTACCATCCTCATCATAGTTTTTATTAATAGAGTTTCTTTCTCTTAATTTAGAGGCTTTATGTTGAAAAAACATTGTGCTTTTGTCTTCATTTTGCAGCCAAAGGGTCTAAGGACATTTGTTTCATCAGCCTTCTTCATTTTCCAGAACCATATCGAACTCATTTTCTAAACCTTTGATTTTGGAAACAATTTCCTTGGTCTGGATGTACTATGGAACTCACAAAGTTGGTTTTGGATCCTTTTTATCTTTCAAGGAATGTTGCCAAAGACTTTGGTTCCCCATTTATGGAGTGATTCCATACAATGTTGATCTTTTGTGTGAGCAAGAGCATTAGGAGTGGTCTAGGAATCTTAAACAATATTATCACAGTTCTCATTGCTAAGCCAAATTTGTTCAAATAATTTTCTCCTGCACATGCTATTTCTAGAACACATACTAGGGATTAGCTCAATTAAAATAGGGAGGTGGTTAGATGCATACTTGGGAAGATGGGACACTTTAGCCTCTAGGAAGTCCATAATCCAATAAAGAGAGTAAATGCGATTATAAACAACAGTTGTGAATACAATTTCAAAACTTAAATTATATAAACAACAGTTGTGAATACAATTTCTAGAAATCTCCTTATGATGAGAATCTAGATGATTGCCTCCCGTTTTATCAATGGCAGAGTAAATGCCATTATAGTCACCAAAGACAAGCCAATAATTAGAGTAATTTCATTTAAAAAGAGAAGTAAATAACACCTTTTTGGCTCTTTTAGAGAAGCCATAGAAACTAGTTGCCTTAAATTGGACAGGATCCCCATTCAAAGAGATCATCATATCAATTAAATTTACCTCCATACCTTTAACTTCAACATAATAGTGTTGTTCCAAAGGAAAATGGATCCTCCAACCCTACCTTCCCAAAATAATCATAATTGATAGTAATGACATTGTCCATATTTCCAATGTTCATGAGTTGGAACATCCCATAATCTTTCTTCTTAAATTC
The DNA here is from genome assembly GCA_037974735.1 of Cicer chorassanicum. Classification (NCBI taxonomy): domain Eukaryota; kingdom Viridiplantae; phylum Streptophyta; class Magnoliopsida; order Fabales; family Fabaceae; genus Cicer; species Cicer chorassanicum. Next base: position 29,799,598 of record JBBPBP010000002.1, read on the forward strand.
TATTAAAAATACTAGATTAGGTTTTCTAGAACTGTATGAGGGTTTCCATGTCCCCGACAGTTTCAAGCTTTAAGTTTCATTGGATTTTGCCAGCCTAATCATCCAATTCTACTGTTTTCAAAAAGTTGTAGACTAGATCCTTTGGAGTAATTGCTATATTTCCAGTTTCAAGCTTTATGTTTCATTGGATTTAAATTTTAAGATTCTCATACTTTACCCATGCAAGATCCAATCTTGAACTCCATCTTCTTGCCAAGGAAATGCTCTGGTAAACCTCATAGCTACACCCACATGGGGATGAATAAAAAATCCTCGTCTATTTTTGTGGCATCTATATCCCATTCTTTCAATACCAACTAGACATTCTTAAATGTCTAAGGATTACCTTGCACAATTATAGAAAAATTATGTGTATTAATTAGAAAAAATAGAAAATTTTACCTTCAAACTCTTGTACTCATAGGGCCCTCAAGGAGGCGGCATGGATTGGAAATATTTCTATTTTAAAATATTTCTTGGATAAACTTGATAATTAAAAGCACAAAATCAATAAGTAGAGGAAAGAAGTAAATCACACACAAATTTATACAGATTCACCACCAAACCAGTAGTTACGTCCAATCCCTTCACCTAGAAGAATTTTCTAGAATATTCAAACCGAATTACAACACTTAACTTAAACCAATTAAGTCTACTCAATTTTCAGTTTGCACCTACAAATTGTTGAGGAAAATATCCACTATCGAGCTAAGTAACAAATGAATAAGTTTAGGATTTTCTGAAAATTCTCTCTCAAAAGGTTGTTTATAAGGTAATACTTTCAATTTTTTCTTTCTCACCAATTAGATAAATTTTGAATGACTGCAAAATATTGTAATGATGTTGTGTTGCGTGTAGTTGTTGTGAGTTGGTTTTTCTTAGTTGTTATGTGCTCAAGTAAGGAAGCACGTCCTTTTATAGAGTCTTTAGGGTATGGCCTTTGTACTTCATAGCATAAAGATGATATGTATCTTCATGAATTTCAACAATGAACCGTTGAAGATAAATTTATCCGTTGAGCTTAACTCAGATCACAATGTCAAAAATCACTCCTCGTAACTTGTATGAAAACATAAGAAGCAAAGGGTATGTGATCAGAGAATAGGATAATCAAAGCATTGTCTTACAGACCACCAGAGCATGCAGATTCTGGATAATTATTAGAGGTTGCGCACAACTTGTCTTCTTAGAGAATTAACTGTCATCAGATCATTAACTCTCATCAGTATGTTGACTTCATCAAAGGCATTGACTTTGTCAGAGCATTGACTTTATCAAAACATTGAGTTCATCTCGAACGTTGATTGAGCGTTGACTTTCTCTATGGTAGATGAATCAAACGCTTGATGTAGTCATTGGAGGCAGCTTAGTCAAACATTTTCTTTGATTCATCAGAGGCAACTGAATTAGACGCTGGCTTACATCTCCAGAGGCAATCGAAGTAGACCATTGCTTGCACCAACAGAGCCAACCATAGAAAAACCATATAAGAGGAGCGCAGCAACAGACATAGAAATTTAGAACATAGAAGTGGAGTTTTGATGTTCCTTTGTATTAATCTAATAATTAGAGGATATAGTATAATGGATGCGTTTGTTTGAGTTTAAATAAAAATTATTTTTGTTTTAAATAATTTAGAGATTATTTTTTAGAGATTTTTTTTAAAAAATGATTTTTTTAACTCTCGTTTGTTTACTATTATAAAAATGATTTTTTTAAAAAAAATAATTTTTAACCTGTTTGTATACAATTTTGTAAAAATGATTTTTGTAAACTACAATGACCATTTTGCAGACACATTTTAAAATTTCATCAATGTAATTGAGTACTCCTAAAAAACCAATAAATAAACACACACACACCCAAAAAACAACTATGTAGAAAAATCGAAAAAGAGAACAAAACTTATTGGATGAAAACCAACGTCGTGGAAAGAGAAAACTACAATGACCATTTTGCAGACACATTTTAAAATTTGATCAATGTAATTGAGTACTCCTAAAAAACCAATAAATAAACACACACACACACACACACCCAAAAAACAACTATGTAGAAAAATCGAAAAAGAGAGCAAAAATTATTGGATGAAAACCAACGCCGTGGAAAGAGAAAAAATGGCCATTACGTGAAAAGAAAAACTCAACTAATGAACGAATGACAATTTGAGATTTTCAAAATAAGATAGGGGTAATTACATCATTTTCTCTTGTTAATGAGGTAAGTTTCGTGTTTTTAATTGTGTTAAGTTTTTCTCTCTCATCTATCGCAAAAGGCAAATGCGAGAAGCTACTATTTCTAGCTTTTCATTTTTTAGCCAAAAAATAATTTTTTTAACAAAATCATTTAAAAAAAAAATCTAAAACAAACACTCTTCAAACCCTACAAAATGGTTTTTGGCTTAAAAAAATCTGAAACAAACGCACCCAATATCCTACACAATACACTTGATCTACAAACTTAATTAAAATCATTAGTGCATTAAATTGTTCCCACAAAGAACACTTAATTAAATTCATCCATCTGGAACTTCTCGAGAAGTTCTTTAGTGTACTTGATTTAATGAATCAACACACCATTTTGATTTTTTTTTGATTTGAGATCCTAAGAAAAAGCTCAGTTCTCCCATCATACTCATTTGGAATTTCGGTTGCATCAACTTAGCAAAATGTTTACAAAGCTTGATGTTAGTTCAACCAAAGATAATATCATCTACATGAACTTGTCCTCTTTCATAATCATTTTCTAGTAAAAAATTTCTTAGTCTATCGTACCAAGCTCTTGGTGCTTCTTTCAAACCATACAAGGATTTTTTAAGTATGTAAACATGGTATGGAAACTCAGCATTTTCAAAACTTGGAGGTTGTTTAACATATACTTCCTCATTTATATAACCATTTAAAAATGCACTTTTCACATCCATTTGATATAAGATGATACTATTATATGCAGCAAAAGATAATAAAATGAGAATTGCGTCTAACCTTGCCACCGGAGAGAATGTCTCAGTGTAATGTATACCTTTCTATTTACTGTAACCTTGAGCTTTGTTCCTTATAACTTATCCTTTCTCATTCAGCTTATTCTTGAATACCCATTTGGTTTGAATGGGCTTTCTTTTCCTTTTCTCTATCAAAAGCCATTCCTCTTGAATTCATCAAGCCCTTCTTGCATTGCTAGAATCCATCCATCGTCTGATACAGATTCATCTAAAGAGTTTAGTTTGAATTGATAGAGCAAACCAAACAAAGATTTATCTTTTACAACATATCTGGTCTTTAGATGGTCACTTGTGTTCCCTATAATCAAAGAGTCTGGATGATTTGTACTTCCATCCAATTCGACATTCCAGAGGATCTAAACATTTTCTGGCGTTATCAATCTTTTTATTTGTTTCCTTTAATGTGTTCAGTTCTTCAGATTTTCCTATTTCTTCTGGTTTTGTTGGTTCATCTGGTTTTGTTAGTTCCTCTGGTTTTCTAGTTTCCTCTAGGTTGTTTGCTTCGTCTAGGTTGCTTGTTTCCTTTGGGTTTTGTGGACATGCAGAATCATCATCTAACTCCGACTTTTTATTCTTAGGTTATTTGTCATCATACTTAATATGGATTGATTCTTCTACACTCAGAGTCTCTTGGTTGTTTACTTTATAGGCGTCATGTAAGACCCTTAGTTTTAATTTGTAATTTTTGTATTTTAGTGTATTTTTTATGTTGAATTCTGAGACTTTTTAGCCAATTTTATTGGTATTTTGTGTGTTAAATGCCGAAAATGTCTTTTTGAGACCCGTTTAAAATTATTTGTCGAAAAATAATTTATTTATGTTACGAAGAATTTAATACCGGACAGTTTTGTTAAAAATATCTCTAGTAGCTAAAAATTTTATCTATCAATTGAGTTGCAACGAGAGTAGATATTTTTATCAAAATAGTTGAGATTTGAGTGAAGTGATGTGTGTATCTGTATGTTGATATTTGTTGGTTTGGTGTGTGTATATATATATATATATATATATATATATATATATATATATATATATATATATATATATATATATATATATATATATATATATATATATAATGTCCCTCTTCCGCACATCGGAATCGATGTTTCCAATGTGGGGAAGAGGGACATTATGATAATGTTTGTACCTCTAAAGGACTTACTTGCTACAATTGCCAGAAGCCATGGGACATTGCAAGGGATTTCAAGGTTCCAAAGGTGGAACCAATTGTGAATGCAACTAGGGCTACTTGTCCTACTACTAGAGGACGTGTTTATTGTGTGGGTGCTGAAGCTGGAAATTCATCTAGCAATCTAATTCAACGTGACTGTGAGATTGCAAGTAACACTCTAAATGCACTTTTTGATTCGGGGGCAACCCATTCCTTCATTGCTACGGATTGTGTGAATCGTTTGAAGTTATCTGTGTCTGCTTTGCCTTTTGACTTGGTTGTTTCTACAGCTGCTAAGACGTTGATTGTAACTACTGCATGTTTACATTGTCAAGTAACTATCTAGAATAGGGATTTCTTGGTTAATTTGATTTGTTTACCCCTACAATCATTCGAGGTCATTCTCCGTATGGATTGGATGTCGTAACATTATGTGATTTTGGATTGTGCTCGCAAACTGGTTCCTTTTCTCGAACCAGGAGTTGTTAAGTATCTAACTGGTAACAAACTCGGAGTGTCACTAAGAGAAGGAACTCATGAGTTTTTGTCTTTCGCTAACGTGGAGGCAAGGGTAAATGTGAAAATAGAAGACGTGGTACTTGTCCACGAGTACCCGGACGTATTTCCAACAGAAATTCCAAGATTACCACCGGTAAGAGAAGTGGAGTTTTTCATTGATTTGCACCCAGGAACCGGACCAATTTCCATTGCGCTGTATCGAATGTCGCCATTGGAATTAAATGAGCTCAAAGGCCAAATTGAAGATTTTTTAGAGAATAATTTATGAGTCCAAGTGTATCACCATGGGTAGCTCCGGTATTGCTAGTTAAGAAGAAGGACGGAAGCTCGCGCTTTTGTGTGGATTATAGACATCTTAATAAGGCAACTATTAAGAATCGTTATCCGTTACCGCGTATTGATGATTTGATGGATCAGTTGAAAGGAGCCGCGGTGTTTTCAAAGATTGATTTGAAGTCAGGTTACCATCATAATCGAGTAAGAGAAGGAGATATTCAGAAAACTACTTTCAGAACTCATTACGGACATTATGAATATCTTGTTATGCCGTTTGGAGTTACCAATGCACCAACAATTTTATGGATTACATGAACAAAATCTTTAGTCCATTTCTAGATAAATTTGTCGTGGTGTTCATTGATAATATATTGATTTATTCAAGGACTGAGGAAGAACATAAGAGCATTTGTGCCAAGTTCTTGAAATCTTACGCGAGAAGCAATTGTATGCCAATTTGTCGAAGTGTGAGTTTTGGCTGGAAGAAGTGAATTTCTAAGGTCATGTGATAACTAAGGAAGGAATCGCTATGGATCTGACTAAGATTGAGACGATTCTTGCTTGGAAACAGCCTCAGACCGTCACTGACATACGAAGTTTTGTATGGCTAGTAGGATACTACAAGAGGTTTATTGATGGTTTTGCAAAGATTGTAGCTCCATTGACGCAACTTACTAGAAAGGATCAACCGTTTGCATGGACGGAGAAGTGTGAGGAAAATTTTCAATTACTAAAGAAAAAGTTGACAACCTCACCAGTTTTGATTTTACCACAACCAGAAGAACCGTATGAAGTTTACTGTTAAGCGTCTCACCAAGGTTTGGGATGTGTTCTGATGCAACACAAGAAAGTTGTAGCTTACGCCTAAAGGCAATTGAAGATTCATGAAAGAAACTATCCTACTCATGATTTAGAGCTTGCTGCTGTAGTTTTTGCATTGAAGATCTGGAGGAACTATTTATATGGATGCACGTTCACAATGTTCAGTAACCATAAAAGCTGGAAATACTTGTTTGATCAGAAGGAATTGAACATGCATCAGAGGAGATGGATGGAGACTCTCAAAGATTTTGATTTCACGTTGCAGTACCACCTTGGGAAGGCCAATGTAGTGGCTGATGCGTTCAGTAGACGGAGTGTATTAGTGTCTTCAACAGTGATGGCTAGACAACAAGAGTTGTGGGAAGCATTGAGAGACCTACACTTGAACATAGAGTTTGCACTGGGAATTTTGAAATTCGGAATGATTAAGATTTCGAGTGAACTACTTGAAGACATTGCGAATTTTCAAGATGACACATTAATCCAAGAGAAGAGGAACCTAATAGTGCAAGGGAAAACGACTGAGTTTAAGATTGGGCTAGATAATATTTTGAGATGTAATGGGAGAATTTGTGTACCAAAAGTTGCAGATCTGAGGAAAACAATTTTAGACGAGGCTTAAAAGAGTAAATTGAGTATTCATCCTGGAGCAACAAAGATGTATCAGGATTTGAGGTAGAGTTATTGGTGGCCAGGAATGAAGAGGCATGTAGCGGAGTATGTGTCAACTTGTCTAACTTTTCAGAAAGCAAAAGTGGAACATCAGCGGCCTGCTGGAATGTTGCAACCTTTAGATATACCTGAGTGGAAGTGGGACAACATTTCCATGGACTTTATAGCTGGATTGCCAAAAACAAGGAGAAAGAATGATTCTATATGGGTGATAATGGATCGATTGACTAAATCCGCACACTTTTTACCAAAGAAGACCAACTACAAGGTAGATTAGCTAACAGAGATCTACATTGCTGAGATTGTGAGATTACACGGAGTACCGTCGAGTATTGTTGTAACACCCCAATATTTTCATATATATTATATATGTGTCTTTTAGTAATTGTCATGATTTATTATTTAATTAATAATTATTCTATGTGTAAATAAATTAAATTAAATTTTATCGCCCTCAATTTTACCTGAATAATTATAATCTTTATTTATATTTAATTGTTTTTGCGTGATAATTACATGGGGACGATTTATGATATGATTATTTCCTAAATGAACTATTGTGCCTTTTGTTTATTGAATTAGTTTCGATATCATTAAATTGATGTGTTAGATATGTCTATTTTATTTTGTAATGTGTGACCTGTGACATTCTTGTTTTGCTTGATTTTTTTTAGTTGATAAAATATTAGTTGAATTATTTAATTAAATTAGAATTTATAGAAGTTATATTGTTTGTTAGTTTTATTTTCGACCAAATAATTATTCAATTTAGGAGATAGTAGAGTTAGTGAAACTCAGTATAAATGTTTTAAAAATATAAGTGTTTTGAAAATATTTTTTGATCAATCCATCTTTAGTATAAAAAAATAGTGACGGATTCTTTTACTCTCCTTAATGACGAGACTTTATGGCAATTCATGGTGTTGTCTTGACATAATGTAGACTTTATGTAATTGTCTCAACCAATTAAGAGATGAAATAATGTAGATTCCCTCATTCTTAACACCTTTAATTCATTTTTTTAAAGAAAGGTTATAAATTTAATTATGAGTTTTTGTGCAATTAAGAGAGGACAACAAAAAAGACTACTCTCATTTTTTATATCTCATGCATTCCTCTCTTTTAAACCAAAATTATGATTTTACTTTAATTCTCTATAAAAATAATTCTATACAATTTTTGGTTTCGTAACTATTAGATAAAATATTTAAAAAGGTGACGTGACACCCTCTAATTTATTTATTTAATTAAAAGGGGTGGTGTGACACCTTACAATATATGGTGAACTCTATTAGTTAATCCTAATTAACTCATACACATAAATACACATGATTTCAATTGGCTTTGTAACAGCCTAATAAAATTAAAGAAATAGTAACTATTGGTAGCATAATTTTGAAATTAAGTGCACTTCAATTTTCGAGAAGAAATCAATGGTAATACTGCAACGTAAATAGCTATTGAAACCTCCTTATTTTAACAATCTCATGACTGCTTCTTCTATTCATACATTTCCATGAGGCCCTCTTGCTGTCACACCTATTTGTCATTCGTACACTCCCAAAATAATTTTCTATGTCGGAAATCCCAATGTCTATTCGTGTTGAATTCATCATTGCCTCATGAGCTACTTCTTGTGCGAATTTAGAGGTGTTAAGAAAGAAAGCGCCTAAGGTAAGGGCTTTTCCCCATGCAAGGTTAGGCTAGATATTAAATTAATAGTTTGTAAGATATTGATATGATATCTTGATGTCTTAAAAGAAACATGTTCATTTTCTGTTTGCCTTAAAAAATTTAACTATAATGTTTTGTTTTTATGAGTAATATGTTTGCCTTGATAAACTTAATTATAAAATTTCAATTTTTATTATTATAACATGAGTAATATGCTTGTTGTCACATATTTGATGTAAAGTTGCGAATTTTGTATTGTCTAGGTGTCCTTAATTATCAAGTTATGATTTGTATTATGATCTCATGAGTAATGTGTTTGTTAGGATGTTTTTAATTTAAAGTATTGATTTTTGTGCGATTTCATTTCAAAATTTTGATTTTTATGAATAATATATGAGTCTTGGGGGAATTGATGAAAATTTTAATTTTAATTGTGATAACATGATTAAGTTGATTTTTGTGATGTGTTTAGTGGTAAACCATGATTAGTATGCCTAAATGACTAATAAAATGAAAGTTGTGACATTAAGACATTTATTTGTGTGTTTGTGTGTTATATATTTGGGATAACAAAATTACTCATTCTTGATTGTAAGCATCAATGAGAATAAAACTTTGATGTCATATGTGATTAAAATTTAACCTTGAATATTTTATCTTTGTGGTTGCCTAAGTTGCTAGTGATTTGTGTTTTAAATATTGTTATCTTTGTAGTTGCCTAAGTGGCTGGTGATTTGTTTTTTAAATATTGTTATATTTGTGGTTGCCTAAGTGGCTAGTGATGTGTGTGTTGGACATTGTTCTCTTTGTAATTATATAAGTGGATGGTGACATGTACCTTTTGAGCATCATTATCATTTCATGACATATCATATGCATTTTTGTGGATGCCTGTGTGGCAGGTTTAATTTTTCCCATTGGTATGGGTGACTTCTGTGTGGACGCCTGTGTGGCTGGTTTAATTTTCTCCATTGGTATGGGTGACTTCAATGTGGACGCCTATGTGGCTGGTTATATCCTGATCACATACATTTAGGAGCATGGATAACTTGCATACATTTTATTGTCATTTTTATTTTAATCAAATTATTTGCTCTACGGTGAGTTGCTACTTGATTTATTTAGATACAGTTTATGAATCTTGGTACATCCTTGGAAACTATTAAAGAATCAATTTCTTTAAATCTTTTGTCATGAAAAGATTTTATATTCATATTTTATGTCTATTAACTTATTATTTGGTTTAATTTTGTTGTGGGATGAACTGACCCCTTACACCAACATTTAGGTGCTAATGATCTTAAAGAGTGGCATGAAAGATGTTTGTTTGGTGCACGTGCGTGGGAAAATGGGACTTTTACTTAAAAATAATGTTTTGTATTAATAAAATCTTTGTGGTACATTGTAAAGTTATTTACTCTTCATTATTAACTTTAAATAGAAATGCGGAAGTGAGTTTTCATTCACTAATAAATAATTGAATCGTTGTTAATTTCAGTCAATCTTATTTCTTTTGAATCTCACCTAAAAAGATTTTATTTTATTTTGGAGCGTAAATGAATATCGATCTAACAACTGGAATATTAAATTTTCAAATAAATAAATAAATAGTATTTTAGTAAATTGCATTATATTCTTTTACATAAAAAAAATTATGTCATTTTTGAAAGAAAACAAATACTTTTAAGTAATGCCCTGGATCAAAATCTGGGGCGTTACAATTGTATCAGACCGTGATCCGAAATTCACGTCACACTTTTGGGGAGTATTGCATGAAGCATTTGGAACGAAACTAAGGTTGTGTTCAGCTTACCATCCGCAAACTGGCGGACAGACTGAGAGAAAAAATCAGTCCTTGGATGATTTATTGAGAGCATTATTGGATGATAGAGGAAGTTGGGATGATGTACTACCATTGGTTGAGTTTACCTACAACAATAGTTTCCACGCAAGTATTGGAATGGCACTATATGAGGCTTTATATGGGCGCAAGTGTCAAACGCCTTCGTGTTGGTATAAGGACGGTGCAAGTATGATTATAGGACCTGAGATGGTACAATAGACAACAGATAAGGTAAAGAAGATAAAGGAGAAAATGAAGTTTTCACAAGATCGTCAGAAGAGTTATGCAGACAAGCATCGCAAATTTCTAGAATTCGAGCAGGGTGACCATGTGTTTATGAGAGTCATGTCTACGACCAGAGTTGGTAAAGCCAGGAAGTTGAACAAATATACTCCTAAATTTATTGGACCACATCAGATTTCTGCATGAATTGGACTGGTAGCTTATCGGATTGCTTTGCCTCCGATACTGTCCAATATTCACGACGTGTTTCATGTGTCGCAATTAAGGAAATACCTTACAGATCCGCCGCATGTGATTGAACCGGACACAATTCAACTGAAGGATTACTTGTCATTAAAAGTACTACCTGTGAGAATTGATGACAGGAAGATTAAGCGATTAAGGAACAAAGATGTTTCGTTGGTCAAAGTGATTTGGAACCCAACTACGGGAGATGCGACTTGGGAATTGAAGAGAAAGATGAGAAAACAACACCCTGAGTTGTTTATCGATGCGTGGTTTCTAATTTTAAGGGGGGTAGAATGTAAGACCCTTAGTTTTAATTTGTAATTTTTGTATTTTAGTGTATTTTTTATGTTGAATTCTGAGACTTTTTAGCCAATTTTATTGGTATTTTGTGTGTTCAATGCCAAAAATATCTTTTTGAGACCCGTTTAAAATTATTTGTGGAAAAATAATTTATTTACGTTACGAAAAATTTATTACCGGACAGTTTTGTTAAAAATATCTCTAGTTGCTGAAAATTTTATCTGTCAATTGAGTTGCAATGAGAGTAGATATTTTTATCAAAATAGTTGAGATGTGAGTGAAGTGATGTGTGTATGTGTATGTTGATATTTGTTGGTTTGGTTTATATATATTTATATATTTGGTGAGTTAGTAATATATATATATATATATATATGTGTGTGTGTGTGTGTGTGTGTGTGTGTGTGTGTGTGTGTGTTGTGTGCGTTTGCCTTGCGTACTTCATCTTTTCTTTCTTTCTTTGCTTCGCGGCCATGTTTAGTGGTTTTCAAAAGCACCAAACACAAACCACTACTTCTCACCTAGTTCTAAGCTACATTTCACGAAGTGACAGAAGGGAAAGTTGTTCATCTCTACGCTACGGTGCTAGTGAACCAACTTTGGAAGTGATGACGCGAACAAAGTTTTTACCGGAATTAACCGCGGTGCCGTAATCGGTTGTTAGAGCTACCGTTGAGGAAATGGCTCCTTCCAAACTTTTAGTTTGCATTTAGGACCTTATATGTGAATTTGTGGAAAATAAATTTGTTGTGTTTGAGGTGTAGATTTGTGGAAAATGAATTTAATGCGTTTTATGGGTGAAATTGAGGAAGTTGAATTTAATGTGTTTGAGGTGTAGGTTGTTGTGATTCATGTTTGGTGTGATTGATGTGTTCATAATTAATATTATGAATTCTTGAGATGTGTTTTATGTGTGGATTTTGTGGAAAAATGAATTGATATGATTTGGTGTGAATTGTGGGATTATGAGTTAAATATGTTTGAGTATGCTCTGTGTTGAATTTGAAAAATCATTAGTGTTAAATGAGTATTAAAAATGGGGAATATTTTAATAGATGCATTTACTTAATGGTTGTGGTGAAAAGAGTTAGAGTATGCTCATGCATTTTCATAGTACATGGTGACCGGATGGGCCATGGTGACAGTGGTGACCGGATGGGCCACGGGATGATGCCATGTGATTTGTTGGTTCATCTTATCCTTACGAAGATTATCACGTCGTGCTGATCTGTGAGAGATTGCACTCTAGAATGTGCTGATCTGTGAGCGATTGCACTCTAGAAAACAGTGTAAGGCCTGTGATAGGCGACAATTTAGTAAATCGTGCGGGCCAGTGATGGGTGGCACCTTGGTAATTAGTACAAGGCCGGTGATAGGCGGTACGATTATGATTTATGCCCCTTCGAGGAGGACTTTGGTTTCAAATTTCAGAATCATGCATTTTGGCATATACGCAATGCATTAGGGTGCTTGACACGCGAGTCATATTTGATTTACTGTGATGATTATATATACATACTCGGCTGTTGTTTGTGATTGTGCAGTAATTGATTAGTGTGATTGATTGAATTTGTGTTGTAAGTGTTGAATGAGTTCAAAACGTTTTCAAAAACTGAAATCTGCATTATTTCTCAGTTGTATTCGAATACGAGGTGTTGGTATTTGAATACATATTTAAAACGTTTAGTTTCAAATTGAAATTTTAACATCGTATTCGAATACGAGAGATTGTATTCAAATACATTTAAGGTGATTTTTGCCACTGACTTAGCACTTGTATTCGGCTACGAGAAAGTTGTAGTCGAATAAAAATGTGCAGGATTTTTCACTGACTTCGCACTTGTATTCGGCTACAAGGATGTTGTAGTCGAATAAAGTTATGTTGTTTTTGCTACTGGCTTATGAATTAACACTGTATTCGAATACAAGGATGCTGTATTCGAATACGACAATGCAGTTTTGTTAAAAACTTCATTTTTCAACATTGACTAGGCATGTTTCGCATATGAAAATCCTTTCAAGGTGTATGCTAAGTTGAAAGGTTATTTTGTGCATTTAATATTTAAATGCTATGTGATATTTGTTAATTTCAGTTGGAGACCTTTACAATTATTGTGGAAATCTGGGTTTTGCCCTCAGATGAGAACCAGGATCGTCCTATTGGTTAGTACTGTGGAGATGCGAAGGTAGTTAGTCATACCTGACCAAAGCTGTGTCGGGAGGATTTTGCGGAGCGCGTGGAGATCACCCGAGTTGTATAGTTTTTTGTAGCATGATCAGATTAGATGGTTGTATAGGGGCTAGATGTCTTTCTTTTGTGATTGTATTTATCTCATTTTGGAAGATTGTAACTATACCTTATATTGTCAGCTTGACTTTTATTTTGATGGGTCGTTGTACCACTTTTTGTTGTGACGTGGGGAAGTTAAATTTCTTGGGGCATTGCTTTTGTACAGGTGTCTGCCGAGAATACCTAGGGGTATGAGCTATGTCGGATAGGTCTCATATCCCCAATGTATTTTTCTGTTTAAAATACTTTGAATTTTCGTTTCAAAAACTATTTCCGGTGTTTGTAAATCTTGTTGATTTTTGTCGTTGTGTTACGACTTAAATATTTTATCCAAAAGTATTTCTTTATTATGAATTTTGAATTTGTTTTAAAGAAAAAAAAAATTCAAGCTGTTACACTTTACACGTTTCAAAGTATCCCAAAATGATGCACTTTTGTGATCGTCATTCAAACTTGCCAAGCTTTTCATTAGTATTTAAAATATAGCAAACACAGCCAAATTGGTGAAGGTAAGAAATGTTGGGCTTTTTACTTTTCCAGAATTCATAGGGAGTCTTATTTAGAATAGGTATGATAAAGACTCTGTTCTGAATATAACATGCAATATTTACTACTTCTAGCTAGAAGTTCTTTGCAACATTTGTCTCATTGATCATAGTGTGTGTCATTTCTTGAAGAGATCAATTTTTTCTTTCTACAATACCATTCTGCTGAGGTGTTCTAGGAAAGGAAAATTTGTGTAAACTTTTGCTCTCTTCACAGAAGTTTTCAAAAATATTGTTTTCAATTTCACCACCATGATCACTATAAATTGTTGTGATTGAAAGGCACTTTATTTGACTCACACTTATGTCTATGGAATTTAACCCATGTCCATCTAGTATAATCATCCATAATGACAAGTTCATACTTCTTACCACTAACAAAGGCAGTTTTTACTAGATCAAAAGGATCTATGTGTAAAAGCTCACGAGATCTAATTGTGGAAACAATGTTTTTGAAAGAAAACGAGTTTTTAGTTTGTTTCGAATTTTGGCAAGCCTCACAAATAATTCTTGCTTTGTACTTGAGATTAGGCAAGCTTCTAACAAGTTTGAGTTTGTTTAATTTTGAGATTATTCTCAAATTGGCATGGCCTAATCTCTTGTGTCAAATCAAATGTTCCTCATTCACAAACACAAGACATTTAACCTCTTGTTTTTCCAAGTTAAAAAGATTAATTCTGTAAAGATTATTTTTGCCATGGACAAGTAAAAAATATAGACCCATCAGTTTGATTGACGGCCTTCAGGATTTTGATTAAAGACAATATAAAAACATTGTGACTTAATTGACTTATGATCAATAGGTTATGTTTTAGTCCTTTAACAAACAATACATTTTTAATAGAAGAAAATAAATTGTTACCAACTATACCATGACCAATTATTCTTCCCTTCTAGTTTCCTCTGAATCCAACTACTCCTCCGACCTTCAGGGCTAGGTCTTGTAACATACACCTTTCTCCCGTCATGTATCATGAGCAGCCACTATCCTAGTACCACGATTGGTGTCTTAACTCTGCTGCTAAGGACATCTGCAAGAGGAATTGTTTTATCTTTAGGTACCCAAATTTGGTTTGATCCTAGTTTGTTAGTTTTTAATTGCTTTTTGTCTTTCCATGTTTTTAGCATATGACAAGATACTCTATTATATCCTTTCTTAGAACATACTACACAGATAGCCTTAGGAGAAATAATGTTTTTAACTTGGTCTTCAAACCCAATTCCTCTTTTTCGTTTCTACTAACACCATAGATCATGGAAGCTTGCTTACTTTTATCTATGTCATTTGCAAAAAAAAAAAAAAAAAATTGAAAAGCTAATTTGTATTTGATTGGGTTACAGATCTTATCCTTTGTGGGTTTTGAAATGTTTTCATTCACAATCCCTTTCTCTCTCTTAAGTTTTTCAAAATCTTTTTCAAGAGAGTTATGAGCTTTTCAAAATCTTTTTCAAAATCATTATGAGCTTTTCTTAGAGTTTTCAGTTTTGAAGTCACATAATGATTTTATTTAAAAACTAATTTAAAGCACTTATAAGCTCACTACGAGATAAATCAGGGAATACCTCGATTTCTTCATCATAGGCCGAATTAGTGTCAAACTGTATATCAGAGGATTCATCTAAATCATTCCATGTAGTCAAACCTTTTTTTCTTGATCTTGGATTCTTTCTTTTGACTTCTTCTCTCAAGTTTTGGACCTTCTGCCTTGAAGTGTCTAGGTTCCTTGCACTCAAAGCATGTGAATTTCTTCTTGTCAGTACCTATTTCTATGTTTTGGTACTTGTTGAAGTCTCTTTAGGGAAAGGATTTCTTCTTGTGCCACATGCGCTGAATCTTTCTTGAGATGAAGGATACCTCCTCAGCCTCTAAATCTTCACTCTAATCCTCTAAATCATCATCATCTTATTCTTTAGCCGCTTGTAAAGCCTCCTTGTCTTTGGATCTAACAGCCAATGACTTCTACTTCTTCTTGAGCTTATCCTCTACTAGGTCAATCTTGTGAATACGAAGGGAACTAATCAGTTCTTCGAGACAAAGACTGTTCAAATCCTTTGCTGCTTGGATTGTAATGATCTTGCGTGTCGATTGGCTTGGAAGACTCTTGAGAATTTTCTTTACATGATATGCAATTGTATGGCTTTTTTGAAGCGCTGTCAAGCTTGAAACCAAAGTTTCAAATCTGGAAAACATCGTCTCGATGTCTTCATCTTCCTCCATTTGAAATAACTTATACATTATTACCTTGAAGATTGGCTTTGGCTACTTGTACTTGCTTACTTCCTTCATAGGTCAGAACTAGAGCATCAAATATGATATTGACCATCTCTATGTTACTGCACTTGTCAAATTATTTGAATGTGATCACATTCATCATAAAAGTCCTATCTTTATGATGCATCTTAAATTGCTTCTTCTAATTAGCATTCATGTTCTTTTTGGATACTTCACTGCCGTCATTATTGGTAGGAGTAGCGTATCCATCTTCAACCAAATCTCAAAGTTAAGGATCTAGAGAAATGAAAAAGCTTCTAAGTCGGTCTTTCCAATACTCAAAATGCTCTTCATCAAACAAAGGGGGTTTGGTGATGTTTCTTCTGAAGGTGCAAACACAAGAATGGGTTGAATTGTGTTTGTCTAATTTAGATTCTTTTTTAATTATTTATTCAAGAACAACTTCAGGTTTGGTGATTTTCTAAGAAAAGAAGCAATAGCAATAAGACTTAAAGAAAACAGAGGCAATAGTAAAGTAAAGAGTGCAGGAGTAAAGTGACACGAGTAGATTTATTCTTGAGGAACACTAAAGCCACTATCGTGATGCGTTACACAAATTTGGAATTGATTGTGTTTTGCTTCTACTAAGCAGATTTTTACAATTGATTTCTCTCACTAAAGCACTTGAAAATATTTCTTTGAGTAAGTGTTTCTCTAGAACTTAAACCTTTTAACTTTAAATACTTAGGAAAATTGAGCTCTCAAAAGTTTTTTTGAATTGTATGGATTTCTGAGTTTATCTTCTTTCTTGAGTATCTATTTATAGAATAGATTAGGGTTTCACTGTTGTCCTTGTAAAATCTAGGTCATATTTTTCTTGTGAACAAATAATGAGTGTATCTTCTTGTGAAAAAATTATGAGTGTTTCTTCTTGTAAACAAATTATGAGTGTATCTTCTTGTGAACAATTTTTTGGCCATGTCTTCTTGTGAATATTATTTTGACCATATCTTCTTGTGAATAATCTTTTGTCCATATCTTCTTGTGAACAACATTTTGACCATATCTTGAAGGTGCAAACACGAGAAGGGGGGTTGAATTGTGTTTAATAAAGTTGACAACTAGTTCGGTTTTGGCGAGTTACTTGGATAAGAAGCAATTGGATTTAGAGGTAGCAAAAAATGAATGCATAAATAATTTGACACATAGATTATCCTGGTTCACTACTAACTTGGCTACATCCAGTCCCCTCATTCAGAAGGCTTTCATCCACTAATTCAATTACCTTGAATTACGAAGCACCTGACCCTCCAAGCCAGCCTTCCCAAACAGCCTAACAACCCCAGACTTTTGAGGAACTAACCACCTTGACCATACAAGCCAAGTCTTCTCCTAACAACCTGACAACCCCATTTTGAAGAAGGAACTAAACAACTATCGAGTTGGATACAAAATATTAGAACTTGAGTAGTTGTTTCTAACAAAGATGATAATAATAATAACTCTCAGACTCTAAGAAAAGAACACTCATAAAATATTTCTAACTTGAACAAGTGTTTCTCTCTTTGAACTTAAAGACTACTCTTTTTTGCTTTTTAATTATCTTCTTCTTCAACCTTGAGTATCTATTTATAGTTAAAATTTGGGCTTCAATTTAGTCCTTCTTTAATTCTGAATTGTATCTTGTTCAGATTGAGTTTGTAAATTCTCTAGATTGATTATGTTCCTATTTTGTTTGGATTGAGTTTGTAAATTCTTCAGATTGATTCTGTTCATATTTTTTGTAGATAAATGTTGATCAAATCTTCTTCGAATCTTGATTAAATCTTCGTCAAATCTTGATCATATCTTCTTTTCAACTTGGTCAAAGATTTCCTTCAATTATAAATATGAATCAAATATTATTTTAGATTTTCTTCCATTATAAATCTAAATCAAATCTTATTTTAGATTTTCTTCAATTATAAATTTAAATCAAATCTTATTTTAGATTTTCTTCAATTATAAATTTGAATCAAATCTTATTTTAGATTTTCTTCAAAAACATGAATCTTCTTTCATACTCTTTGAAGTCAAATATATTATTCTCATAAAATACTTTTGATTTCATCAAAACTGTAAGTATAAAATCAACTTGGTTCCAACACATTAGAGGGTTGCATATCAAAGGCAGCATTTGAAGTATATTACAACTTTTTTTATCAACGAAATATGAGTTTTGAATGCACGGCTTGCACAATCTCTTCAGAGTTAATAATAGCTTGATATAAACTCTTCAGAGGCACGCAAGGGCTTCAGATGCATGCTTCAAATTCAGTCTTCAGAGGTAGTCTTCAGAGCCAATCTTCACACCTAGTTATCAAACGTAGTTATCAGACCCAAACTTCAAAGCCAAATATCAGAAGCAGTCTTTGTAACCTTCAGAGGCACGTTGCTTTCATAGGTATATGTTTAAAGCAAACGCGTATACTTTTGTGTTCTTCTGATCTCATCATCTAGTCACTTCCTTTGGTCACTTCCTGTAGTAGTTTCCTCTGGTCACTTCCTTTAGTACTTTCCTCTGATTTTCTTGTTCTAATTGTTGCAGACTTAATGAAGCCATTAGTCCAAACAATTTGTTCTCATAAAATACCTTTGTTAACATCAAAATCACAAAAGGAAAACCAACTTCTTTCCAACAGCTTTGTCACCAAGGTTAGACATAATAGAAAATTGGATCTTTACTCAAACACTATAAGGTGCTCAGGCCTTGAGACCGAACTCTAATACCAATTGAAGGTTGAAAAACACCAGAAAAAGGGATTCGAATTGTGTTTTACTATTTTAAAAAATTTCATGGATAAACTTGGTAATTAAAAGCACATAATAAATAACCAGAGGAAAGAATTTAATCACACAGATTAAACCAGTTAAGTCTACTCAACTTCCAGTTTGCATCTACAAACCGTTGAGGAAACCAGCCATTATCGGACTAAGTTACAAATGAATGAGTTTAGGTTTTTTTGAAAAATCTCTCTCAAGAGATTGTTTACAATGTAATACTTTCATATTTTTCTTTCCCAGCAGAGTCTTGATGTTCCTTTGTATAAATCTGATCATCAAAGGATATAGTATAATATCCTACACAATACACTTGATCTACACACTTAATTAAAATCATTAGTGCATTAAATTGTTCCCGCAAAATACCTTTTGTTTTGTTGTTCTTCAAACCATTTTGATCCTAACAAAACGATTATGCAAACTAATAGCTATTGCCTTCTCTACATAATAATTAGAGCTCCTACTATTTGTTTCCTTAGCATCTCTATTTTTTTTATTAAAAAAATCCAGCAATATCACCAAGTCATGAGCAATCATGAGATGTAGATTATCATCAATAACAATAACATTTGGGTATGTAGTACTCGGCACCCTAATCTTTGAGTTCACTTCCAAATCAAAAGAGATTTGATGCTTTTGAACATGGTTCTCCTCTGATAACACGTCACTCCAACAACCAACAATACACATGTCTGGATATTGACGATCCTTTCATAGATGATCTATGTTAGCAAACTTAGATAACTTGGAATCAAAGACTTTAAGAATTGCATTTTTTGGACCCTATGCACAACAAGAAATGCAAGGATTTGTGTCGGCCAAAATCTTCCATAAAATGGAGAAAAAAAAACAGCCACAAAAACATATTTGTGGCGGCCTGAAACGATAACATTTAAGCTGGTCACAAATATTTGTGGCGGTCAAAACAGACATAAATATATATATTTTTTAATTATGGTTTGCCATTTGTGAGGGAAAAAGCCGCCATAAACTTGTGGAGGGAAATGCCGCCACACCTTTCTAACAGTATAGGCCGCCACAAATAGCGTAACATAATTTAAAAAGTGCACCATTTTGGGGCCATTTTGGTCGTCACAAATGGCAAAGTTAGATGAAAAAATTCAATTTTTTGCCCTTAAGCCGCCACAAATAGGTAACTTTATGGGAAAAAAAATTATTTTAAAAAGGAAACAATCATATTAAAGAATAAAATATATATATAAAATATTAAAATTATGAAAAAATATTATATAAATTAATAGTTAATTTATGTCAATAATTAATAAAATTAGTATTAATATACAAATAAAACACTCCAAAATTAATAAATCATACCAGGCAAATCATAAATGTCATAAGAATAATAATATTTAAATTATCCATACATACCAAAAATAAAAATAAAAAAATGTCATATGAAGTTAAACAATACATCAATCCTTGATTGACCGCAAGTGCACAGTGTTATCGTGTAGTAAAAATTATTGTTCCCACAAGGACTTTGTTATGAGAATCAATCTTTCTTTACTATGATGATTAGCTAAAACAGTAAATGTTGATAATAAGTTTTGATTAAAATTCTCAATAAAAATAAAGCCTTGGGATTGTAGTGTTTCACAATGATGAATACAAAACTAACCTTCTCTAAATTATGGGTGTTCTTAAAAATTAGATAAACAATTATGACTAGTGCCTTATTTCAAAGAGAAAAAGTATATTTTAAACTAATAACCAACCTATTTTTGTGATTGATGTATTAGCAAAATCCTTGAAAAAAAGATATCTTTCATGATTTCAAGAGAACCAAAATCTATTTTCATGATTTGAATTTCTTGTCCAATCTTAGGGCTCAGATATCAAATTCACCTTTTAGTATATTATTTGATACCCAAGTATGAACACGATTATTACTAAGATTGGATTAAAAGATCAATACCCATGACATAAAGAAATAGAAATTGTTAGACATCCATCATTGGAAATCCTACGATACCAACACAAGGAAGATCTACTCACACATGATCATAGTAGAACCAAAGCTTAAATATAAAAACATTGGAAATATAAAATAACATAATAAAGTAACAGAGTAAAAATAGAAAACAAAATATTATTGAAACTATAAATTTGCTAAGAGAAATACAAGAACAAAAGTAAGAGTAACAAGAGATTGTGAGTAGGAATCTCGGTCTAAAACCAAGTATTTTTGTCCTTTTTATAGCCCTAGGTGCCTTCATGATATTTAATTACAAGAAACCATCAAAATTTCACAAAAGAAAAACGGTTCAGCAGCAGAAGATGAGCATAATACGACCATAATGACCATTACTATCAGGAAGTAATCCTTGCTGCCTTGGAGTGTCAAATTCATTCTTTTTATTTTTTCTCGTTCAACCATTATAGTTAGAGAGTAATTCTTGTTGGAACTTGAGTTTCTTTCATTTTCTTGATCAGGATAGACCATAACAGCACCACTTGACTTCAAGGCTCTTTTGCACCAAAAATATTTACTTATTCCTTCACTTCTCCTTGTAGTCTAAAGAAAACAAAAAAGTAGTAAAATAGAACTAAAACCGAATTAAAAACATCAAATTAAACTATCAAACAAACTATAAAAACAAATAAATTCTAGCTTATCAATTATCAAAATAATTTCTCTTTGATGGAACATAAACCGATGACAAAAGTCCATCAGAATTAATTGGCCATGCCTCATGGTTTGAAATTCGAGGGTGTCTTCAAGTACATGAGTACTAATCGACGACATAGTTGGTTGCTGTTGATTTAAATTTGGCTTGATAAAGTTAGTTGGCATAGTTGGTTGATATGAAGTTTGATCCGGAACTTAAGGAGCCTGTTGTGAAAGAGGCGACGCGTAGTACTGATAATTATTAAATGACTGATGTTGAGAATGTAGAGGAGGAAGTTGTTGTTGCTGCTGAAAATTGGAGGTTGTTGTTGCTACTAGGAGTATGGAGGAGGCTCATGTTGCGACTATTGAAAGATTGCAGTTATTGGTGCAAGTACTAAGTAGGGGTATGTTGTTTTTGTTGCTTAGGCGGGAACTACTGGTAAAAAGTAGGAGAAAAGTGTTGAGAAGGTAAGTTATAAGATCATTGTTTATTCATCTATTATGCTGCATCAATCTCTATTTTCCATTCTGAATTTAATTTTTCCACTGCATGTTGTATCATCTCTTGCGTTTTTTGTTCTTGCCTATCCATCCATCGTTCCCATAATTCCTCAATGTCAAATGTCGACGGACGATAAGATTGACCTGTACTAACATGAGAAGAAGAAGAAGAATTAGTCAGAATAAATCTTGATAGGCCATTTATAGATGTTGATGTTAGACAATCAGCACCCATCACACGTCCTTTGTACTTACTGCCACTAATTTCCAGAAATTTTCCAATCTCATAATGTTTCCACTCCAATGGACTAGCCTCGTAAGAAGGAGGAACATTCACTTATTAATCATCCCATTCTTCCATAAACTTTTGAAGGTTTTCTTATGTAAAAAATAAATTAATAAAAACATAAATATAAATTAATTAATATATATATAATAATTTAGATTACTTAATTAATTAAATATTAAATAAAAGAACTAATTATATACCTGAATCATCTTTGACCGATCATCAATATACTCATTTATTCTAAAATTAACATAGAGATGATGATGTAGTTCACCCTGATGGACCTCTCGTCCAAAATCATTTTACTAAAATATTAATTGTCAAGTTTAAATTTTCATATTTATATAATAATAATAATTACCAGATATATATATATATATATATATATATGTTAAATATTTTATTTTATAATAATGGGTATATATATATATATATATATATATATATATATATATATATATATATATATATATATATATATTCATGTTAAATATTTTATTTTATGATTTTATATATCAATGATAATTTAAACAAACTAAAGATCGACATATATAAACATACTCAATGTATGGTCTTACTTTAGTGCAGTTAACCATCACGTGAACATGTGTTGCATTAAATACTTTGTCACTTGATCAAAAATATGGCATATCCTTACCAACATGATGACCAAGCAGACAAAAGACTAATAAAACATATGGATGACGAATAACACTATCAATCTTGTCCCTTCTATTTACTAGTGACGATGTGTCGTCGATGAAATAATGGGAACAAAATTTGTTGTTCACGGTATCAGTAAGATGAACAAATTGAGCCTTCAACTTTAACTTTATTTTTTACTGACCGTTTTGAATAACCCATGAAACTATAAAGATCAACTTTAAGTTCCTTATATATATATATATATATATATATATATATATATATATATATATATATATATATATATATATATATATATATATATATATATATATATATATATTATCTGTCAAATGGATACATCCATCTATACTGAATTGGTCCATCAAGCCTAGCTCCATTTGTAAGATGCACAGGAAAATGCTCCATGGAATCAAAAAAACCAAAAGGGAATATGTGTTAGTGCAAAAGTGCTTTAAAATACATTCCTCTAATTGATGTTTTGATGATAACAAATACAAAAAATAAAGAACAATAATTCCCTAACTGTATATGCTAAGTGTGCAGATTAAAGACAAGAGTTATGTTAACCAGAGTGTTAGAAATCTTCTAATGGAGCAAGATATAATAAAACAAAAGAAATACTGCAAAAACAAGTGCAGCAGAGCATGTGTTGCAATATAAGTTATATCCTCTGATAACTGGACAAAGGCAAAAGAAATCAAGACTTCACTTTAACTTGATAGTGTAAGTCTGGTGACATGTGCCCTTGTTGTTGCAAGCTTCAGTTGACTCTGGGATGCGAGTAACGTAGTACCTCAATTGCCTATGATGAACCCAACATGGATTATGCTCATCTGCCTTTGATAAGCGTGACAAGAACTATTCTGCCTTTGCTTCTAATAAGCGTGAAAAGAATTCTTCTACTTCTTCCTCTAACAAGCATGACTGGCAACTGACAGCCTTTGATAATCTCATCAAGCATCCGATCGTCTGATTCTAAACTATTATGTATCCTTTGATAAAGTGAACACCACTGGTAAAGTCAACACTCAAACAAAGTCAATGCCTCTAGAAAAGTCAATAATTTGACAAAAGTTATTTATCTGATGATCTGCAAGACATCCTTTGATCATTGTATCCTCTATCTGTGTGCATCATCTAATAATCATCCAAAATATGTTTTCTATGAGAATTTGTATTCGTTGGAATGAATTCTAGGAGTCAATTTTGAGCTCAAAGGGTAGATTTATCTTCAATAGTTCAATTGTTGAAACCCATGAAGATACATGGTGTCTTTTGGCAAATGAAGTACACAAGCGTGACCCTAAAGTACAAAGGACATACCCTAAAGGACATCTAACATAAATATCTCAACGAACATTTCCTCTTTGTATTTAAGATGAAAGGGTTCTGTCAATAAGAAGCAGACATACATAGAACGAAAAGGTCAATTCTGAAAAAACCAGGAACACATCAAAAAACATGAATGAAAAATCCTCGCAAAAGAGAGTTATTAGAATTGAGGTAAATCAGTCAAAGTGTTTTCATACACTTGAACTGATATAGGATAATATAACCAACTTTTAAAATAATATACTTAACATTTTAAAATAAAATATTAATGTTTAAAAATTACTTTATAACCATTTAACAATTATTTAATACTAAATATTTAAAATACTAATTTATATTTTAAATGAATTATATACTAACCAAAATAGTGTCAGAACTTGAAAGTTACGAACAAATAACAACTATGCCACATTCATTACAATAACAATTATGTTAAAAATAATTAATATATATTAGTAAAATAAATTATTCCAAATTAAAAATTAACATAAACAAACATAAAGTAAAAATTTATCGAAACTCAAGGAGAAAAAAAAAAGAACAATCTAGAGAGAGAGAAATTATAAGAGTTTTTTGGATAAAAGGCGGAGAAAAATTAGAAAGAAGTTAGAAGTAAGGTTGAGAAAGATGAAAGTGATAGATACAGTACGAAAAGAGAGATTTTGTGGAAAAAAAATAACCACAAAACGTAACAGCTATAATCAACAAATGTGGCGACTTTTAAGGCCAGAAAACATTGTTTCCGTTTGTGGAGGCTTTTTCCTTTAGATGTGTGCAACGGGAAGTAGGGGTGTACATGGGTGCGGGTCGACCCGCCAACCCGATCACCCAACTCAATCCAACCCAATTTTTACCCGTATCCGGTCACTTTCGGGTCCAACCCAACCCAACTCATTGAAACCCGCTTATATTTGGTTCGGATAATGGGTTTAACAATTTGAATCCGTCGACCCGTAGACCTAACCTGGTAACTAGTTATATTTTTTTAAAATTTTGTTTGGCAGACCAGCAGTCCAATAGGGTTTCATTACTCTTCTTCTTTAGATTTTCAGCTGCCCTCATCCATTTTCTGCGTCCACCTTCTTCCACAGTTTTTGAAGTCGCGCCGCCTTCCGCCTAAATACTATATTTTTCTCGCAATTTAGCATTTAATTTGTTTGGCCTTGTAATCTCGTATATGCCTACTCATAAAATTCGTATATAATTTTCGAATTGTCTCTCAAAAGAGCAATTTAATTTTTGAGTTAAATACTATTTATTTAAATGTTATATTTTGTTATAGTTTTACATAATAAAGGTATGAACAGAACGCTTATGCTTATAATGAATTTAGTTTAAAATTTTTACATTTGTTAAATACAAATTTTTTTAGTTAAATACTATTCATTTGAGTTAAATACTATTTATGAGCAAAAATAATGCTTATACAAAAGTTTATGATGAATTTAGTTTAAATTTTTTACATTTAAATCTATTAAACACTTTTTTTAGTATTTTATTTGAAAATAGTAAGTACTTTAACTATAAATAAATGAAGCATTACTATTAAAAAGTTATGGTAGCTTAGTAAACTTAAATGGTTGGTGGATTATGTGTAATGATGAAAGTAATGTGGTGGACCAAGTAGCAATGTTAGTTGTTTTCTCCTCACTTTTATTATTAATATTTGACTTTGAGGAACTTGTTAAGTGCTTGTACTGGAAGTTGGCATTGCTTAGAATTGATGAATTTTTATATTTTATTGATTTACTGTTGTTCAATTTATTTATGTACTTGAAGATTGTTGGATTTTTTTTTTTTGTGAGAGGTTGATAACGTTTTTAAAGAATTGAATGATATGATTGAAATTTTTATGTTTTTGAGACATTTAAGTATTAAATATATTTTCATTCAATATATTTTCCTGTAAAATAAAAAAACAGGTTATTATTTATGTATAACCTGCCAACCCAACTCAACTCAACCCGTTCTTGATCAGGTCGGTTCAGTTCGGGTTAAATGAAAAAAATATGGGTTTAAAACTTAATCCAACCCAAAGATAATCGATCTGGTCGGACATCGGGTTTTGTCAAAACCGGCCCAACCCAACCCATATACACCCCTAACGAGAAGATATTTTGAGTTATATATTGCCACAAAGTTCCACACCAAATTTCAAATTAGCCTACACGTTTATAGCAGTCTAACTTGCCATAAATTAAAAAAAAAAAAAAAAAAAAAACTTTCTCTTCAACACATTTGTGGTTGTTTTTTGCTTCCACGCTGAAAAAATTAGCCACAAATAATATACTCTATTCATGAGGATTTTTCAGCTAGTAATAACAATCAATTTGAGTTTTTGTATTTGTTATATTTTTTTTTTGATTACAAATTATGTGTTTTCTTGTACTGTAGACCAATGAAGTTGGTTCTTCACTTAATAAAATAATTATGCATAATAAGAATCAAAATATTTGCATGTAGAGTTTTCGCGCCACTTTGGATGTGTGGTTTGTTGAATTGGTGATTCTTGTTGCAGATATTCAAAAATACATTCTTCGTCTTCTTCTTTGAAGTTTTCTTGATCGAACACTAGTGCAATTAAACATTGTTACATCGATTCCTATGTACATGTTAGATCGGTTATTTGTCCGATCTAACATCAAGTGTTGTAATCTATTATATATATTTAAAACAGACTCCGCTGCCACCTCATCTTATTTCTCCACGTATGCGAACATTTGTCACCTCAGCTAAAAAGCTGACGTGTACATCTTCATATGAAAGTTTTCCTATTCACTTTCTAAATACCTTTTTTCCCATATTTTGTGAAAGTATTCATGTGCCATAAGTTACCAATTACAATACAATAAATATCAATTATTTGACACTTATTGGTCCTCCAAATAGAGAGATATAATTTAGAATTAGGCCAACAATTTGTTTTTCTATTTTTTCTTATTATATCATTACTGATATGGACTTAGAGAAAAATTTATGTATTTTCTAAAATATTGATATTGTTATGTATATTTTTAACTTTTTTCAAGAAGTAAATTGTTTTTTTGTACAACCCAATACATTTTTACTAAAGACAAAATCGTATAATATCTACGAATTAAATAAGTAAATATTACTTTTTCCCCATATTTTGTGGAACTATTCATGTGTCATAAGTTACCAATTACAATACAATAAATATGACACTTATCGGTCCTCCATTAGTACTGATAATGGTTATTCCTCCATAAATATCTTCAAATTGAATATTATATAGTATCTTAAGGAAAAAAATCTTTTAATGAAATTTATAATATCTACGAATTAGGCCAAAATTAATATTTGAAATCAAATAGAGAGATATAATTTACAATTAGGCCAACAATTTGTTTTTCTATTTTTTCTTATTATACCGTTACTGATATGGAGTTAGAGAAAAATTTATATATTTTGTGAAATATTGATATTGTTATGTATATTTTTAACTTTTTTCAAGTAGTAAATTGTTTTTTTTTTGTACAACCCAACTCTTCC
>JBBPBP010000002.1:29828873-29849041 GCA_037974735.1 Cicer chorassanicum
GTCACATATATTTACCAAAATAAATAACAATTTGTCAATCTAATAAAAAAAATTGTATTTTGTTTCTCTTATTAGTTATCACCATGAACATTATTTCGAAATTTTTTTAATAAGTGTAGAAAAAAATATTAAAATTTTAAAAATTCCTACATAACTCATATACTTTAATAAAAATAGAGTTTACGATTATCAATTATATAATTTATCTTTTAAATCATGGTTAATATTTTATGTCTATAGATCACCAAAAATCAGCTAAATGGTACAAATTTGATATTGTAAATAAAGTTCAAATCTAAATTGAAATGGTTATAAAATTGTTAATTATTTTTATGATTAAACTTTTACAAGACATTGTTCTTTTATTGATATAACTACTATATTGTGGATAATTGGACTATTGGGACATAAACTTCATATTAATTTTTTTTAAATCCACTTAAATTAAATAAATAAAGATATACCCACGCAACGCGCGGGTTAAGCATCTAGTAAATAGTTAATTATAAGATCGGTTAAAATGATAGATGTAACAGGCCAAAATTCAAAATAGATTTATTACATTGGTTAAATTTGAACCAATCTAACAAGTCAATTCAAAATTGATCTATTACATCAATTAAATTTGAACCAATCTAACAAGTCAATTCAAAATTCAAAATAGATTTATTACATCGGTTATATTTGAACCAATCTAACAAGTCAATTAAAAATTGATTTATTACATCGATTAAATCTTTAATTAAATTTAAAATTCAATTAAAGATTAATAATAAGAACAATTAACAATGAAATAATTTTAGATTGTTAGTAACAACAAGAATTATTAGAAAATTACCGGAGAAAGCAACAAACACTTCTCGACGGAAATGCTCCTTGATAGATGGAAGAGGAAGACAAAGAAAACTCGTCGTCGGTGCTGAAGTAGAAAAATGTTGCGCCGGACCAACTCGTCGCCAGCAATGAAGGCTGAAAGCTGAAGTTCGTTCGATTCGGGTTTTCAGTGAAGGATGAAGGTTAAAAGTTGAAGGATGAAAACGTTGCAGCATTGAAGGTTCGTGACTGTTTGGTTCGAGACCGGATGAAGGATGAATGATGAAGAATGAATGAATAATGAATCGATGCAACGTAACTAATTAATTCGTGACTGGGTTTGCAGAAGAACAAGGTGAAAACGTGAAGTAAGGTTTGCAGAAGAACAAGGTGAAAACTTGAAGTAAGGTTTGCAGAAGAACAAGGTGAAAACGTGAAGTAAGGTGTAAATGGAAATGAAAACCTTACTTCACTTGATGAAGGATAAAATGGGTCTGTATTCGCGTGACTGTGAAGAATAAAGGATGAAGATGAAACATGTCGCGTGTGATTTCTAATTTTTTTTGGTTAATTTAGGGACTTGTTAGATCGGTCTAAAACAACAGATCTAACAAAATTTGTAATAATAACAAATTTATCACCGTTTTTTTTAATGTATATGATAGAACAGTTCAATTAGAACAGATCTAATAAAATTTGTAATAATAACAAATTTGCCACCGTTTTTATTTTTGTGCAGTTTTGTTTTTAATATGTATGTTAGATCAGTTCAATCAATTAGAACAGATCTAATAACGCTTACTACAATAACAAATTTGTCACTACTTTTTTTTTTGCTGTTTTTTTTTTAAATATGTTTGTTAGATCAGTTCAATTAGAACAGATCTAATAAAGTTTCTTATAATAACAAATTTGCCACTGTTTTTTGTTTAATTTGTATGTTAGAACAGTTCAATTAGAACAGATTTAACAAAGTTTACCATAATAACAAATTTGCCACCGTCTTGCTTATTACATTGGATGTATAATAACCGATCTAATATCAACGATGTAACAAGATTAAAATGCACTAGTGGCATTTGGAAGTCATTTATCCTATTTTCATATTCAGAGAAAAGATAGTGATAGAGCAAAAAACAGATATGGAGTTTCTCATATTCTTGCTCAGGTTTAATCGAAGGATTTTGTTGAAATAGTATCATGTAATTTTCAATTTGTACAATACCTTTTGTTGAAACAGATATAAGACTGTTTGTTTGTCTTTGGATCCTGTTTGGTTGCTGTGGCATCTGAATTTTGGTTCCTTGGGTAAGCTATATCGGTGGAGGATACATGCTTGAGGTGTGGCTAAACACCGTAGAACTTGGTCTTGACACTTGGTTAGTTTAATAGGTGTTTTGTTACATATTTTTTTATTTCGGTGTCTAAGTGATGGATATGATTTTTAAATGTGCCTCAACAAGCATGAATTGTTTGTGTACTGGTTTTAAGAGAGACCATCGAGATCAAAGGTGGTGTTCAATACACTTACCGCACCTTTGCCAACATCTAAACTAATACTTGAGAGGAATTGGATTATCCACTTTGATTGTGTGACAGTTAATTTTATAACAAGCTAGTTTGAGTGGTTAAATTAATTATGATGTGGTTAATGTTAAACTAAGTTTAGTTAATTGTACTTACATATTGGTTCATTAAAAAAATGATAGAACCATCCTTATGTGTTGAAAGTTACCTCATTTTTTACTAGGTGCATCTTCATGATTCCTCTTAATAGTTTGTATGGGTATATGTATGTAGGGAATGACTATGGTCAAGCGTAAGATCTTGGTTGTTATGTTGTTTTATTATTTATATATCATGTTACATGGATATCACAGCTATCACATATTTAATAAAGAAACTTCATTTCTCTTGCTGATTTGGACCTTTTAGAAGCAATGAAATTGTTGAGTTTAACATCTTGATACTTCCTGAACATCTTGATACTTATTGAAATCATTATAAACAAAACATTGTGTCTGACAAGTAAGTGTTATTTGAAGCGCTACTGTAAAACTTCATTTGGAATGGTCTTGATTTTCAAAATTGATTTTGGTTAATATTATGTTTGAAGTTAAGTGATTTATATTTGAAATGATTTATATTATAAATAATTTTGTAGTAAAACTTGGTTCAAAACTCTCAACTCAACGTTACCAAAGCAACAGTTTTTCACTTCTACTCAAATGTGGTTTTGACTTTTAAGGACAAACTTGATTTTGATATAAAACATCAAAAAATAATTTTTTCCGCACAACCATGGTTGAGTGGTTATTATGCCAATTCAAACATACACTGCATAGCTCTTGCATCATGTTGTTTATTGATACTTCCCTAAGTATCATATGTTCTAATCAACATATGTTCAAGTTTGTTGCTGTGGTTACTGATATATCAGGCTTGAACCAATTCCAATATCAGCTATATTAGGGACTGGAACTGGTGATCTTCTTGACCTTGTTTGATACATAATTTATCGGACCAGATGGCCAGGTTTGTTTCTTTTGGTGACTAACTAGTAACTATTTGGTCTCTAGTACCACAGAAGAACCCAGTGACTACTTCAAACGTACGTGTTGGTATGTGTTGCGAGAAAGAAACTTTGAAAAGGATTAGTTAATTATAATGTTTTCACGTCCAAACTTTGTTGGTTTACGGCTGTATAATTTTTGACCATACCAGACTATAATAGTGGATTGGTATCTTTTATTATTCGGATCAGCATGATAATTGTTTTCTTATTTTCTTTCTCTAGAAGTTCCATCTTATTGATACGGCTGGAATCAGGAAAAGGACAGTTGTAGCCTCAGCTGGAAATACAACAGAGGCTTTGTCAGTGAATCGAGCATTTCGTGCTATTCGGCGTTCTGATGTTGTTGCTCTTGTCATTGAGGCCATGGCTTGTATCACTGAACAGGTTCCTAATCAATGTTTTTATAGATGAAAAACAGATTTGTTTTAACTTCTGGTTATGATACGGCATTACTGCATAAAATGGCCTTGGATGTGAATGGGATGCAATGCAACATGCACGATGTTCAATTATTAATATTTTCCCTTTAAGTTATTGTTACTTAACTATTTCATATCTCTTAAAGGACTATAAGATAGCTGAAAGGATAGTAAAAGAAGGGAAAGGTTGTTGATCGTTGTAAGCAAGTGAGATGCAATACCAAATAAAAATCAGCAGACTTCATTACATTATGAACAAGATATCAGAGAGAAGCTTCGTTTACTTGATTGGGCACCAGTTGTTTATTCTACTGCTCTAGCTGGCCAAAGTGTTGAGAAGTAAGTTTTGGCTGGAAAATATTTGAATCATTTAAGGTGCATCCTGCATAGTATGTTAATTTTGTGCTTTCTTTGAAATCTCCCAGTTTTTCCTTTAAAACATGTTCTCCCTTCTTAGGCATACTAGCATATGTATCAGTAAAATATAAATTTGAATCTCACATGGTTAATAATACCAAACTTGTATATTTTTTTGGCATTTACACTTGCAATGTATGGTCATGGTAGACTTTATGTAGTAGTCAAATTATCATATCTGCATAATTTTGTGGAGCGTAAATCTTTAATTTAGTCCTCCAAATATTAGGGTGTTATGACATTTAATATGAGAATTTGGCTGTTTTGGAGATCTTTTTTATTTATATTTGTGAAACGCCCCCGTTCTTTTTTTAAAATAAATAAATAAATAATAATTCAATAATAATATTAATATTATTAAATTATTAAAACCCACACCAACCTCACTTTTTTTTTTCCATCTCACTTTTTCCTCCTTCTTCTTCTCCTCTTTCTTCTCTCCCTTTCACCCAAGCCCCTCCCCCATTTTTTTTTTTGGCTTTTTTTTTCTCTTCCTTCCTTCTCCTTGCTTCTTCTCTCCATAATACTTAAACCCTTAACCCTTAGAAGGAATTTAATATCCCCAAGAGTATAATTTCTCATACTCGTACAATTTCTCTTAGTTAGAACTTAAACCCATCTCTTGAAAGTTGTTTATTGAGACTCTTTGAGGTAAATAGACAACCCTTATGCTATTAATAAATCTCTAGAAAATGTAGTTTTGGTTAAAAATCTTATTTTTGTGCTTAGAGTAGATTTAATGAATTTTTGTGGTTTCCTAGAGTTACCTAACTTTAGAATAATTTTCCTAAAGTCTTAAGAATATTTTTGATACTCAGATTTGTCAGCTGAGATCATGCCGGCTACTCTGGGAGTTGTTGGAGAACAAACGTAGCTGAT
This sequence comes from Cicer chorassanicum, assembly GCA_037974735.1. Classification (NCBI taxonomy): domain Eukaryota; kingdom Viridiplantae; phylum Streptophyta; class Magnoliopsida; order Fabales; family Fabaceae; genus Cicer; species Cicer chorassanicum. Next base: position 29,833,977 of record JBBPBP010000002.1, read on the forward strand.
TCTCCGTAGTTGTGAGTTGACGACGATTATCGTCATTTATTTTTTTACGCTATAATTATTATTTTACTCGTTTTCTATGTTAAAATATTTATTTAAAAATTTGGAAAACACAACCTTTGAAATTTTATCTCGACTTCGTCATTTATTTATTTTAATGCTCTTTATTATATAATATTTTATTAATTCGATATACGCATGCGTTAAAAGTATTTAAATTGTGAATTGTTATGCGATTGAATATATTTTCCATGAATTACGATGAATTGAAAGATGATTTTAAATACGTGTTTTGGGAAATCGTTGCTATGATTATTAAATCTTTAACGGCGTTAGGTGCACCTAGTTACCTCGTTTTGATTAGGGAGAGTTACCCGTTAGATGGAGCTGCCCATATGTAAAATGTTATCCGTAGGAGGAGAGGGCTATCAACGAGATGTAAACTCCCTAATTGATGCGTGATGATGCGTTGCGGGATTGAGAGGAGAGGGCTAATCGTTAGATGGAGCCACCCCTAAGGGAAATGCCACCCTTAGGAGGAAAGGGCTATCAATGAGATGAAGTCGCCTCTTGGTTCTCAATAATTAGTATTTTTACTTGTTTGATTTTCTATGATGATTTTAATGTTATTCATTTTGATTTCGCTTCACTATTAATTGGATTTTTAATATTTTTATCCGAACGGTTAAACTATAAATTTAGATGATTTTAATACGTGAATAACATAATCGTCTCAAGATTGTAAAACTGTTTTTCGTGCCCTTTTGTGTTTCCCTTTAGTTGATGGTGATTGTTGTCTCCTCACTAAGTCTTTGTGACTTACTCCTTCATGTTGTTTATTTTTTCAGATTCACAGGCAGCTGAGTAGCAAGTTGATAGTAGGCTCAAGTATCGGTCGTATTTTGTTTTGGTAGGCCTCTTTGATCGAGAACCATTGTTTTTGTAAAGTCTGTTGTGTCATAATGTATTTTGCAGCTATTAGAGTTTAGATGGTCTTTTGGGTAATGTACTGAATGTTTATATTATGCTATTTGAATTTGGCTGAATTTGAAGTTTAAACAGGGATTTTGTAAATTTGGAAATGTTGAAATTACAGATGATACTCTGTCGAAATTTCGTGAAAAATTATATATATTTTTGAAATGGTTACTCAGAACTATTTATTTGATAAATTGTTAAGTTAGTTGATAGGCTTGTCAGGCTATGGATATAGCTTGTGCGCCGGTCACGGCGTTTAGTTTTGGGTCGTGACAATTTGGGTCAACTTGCTTTTTCTGGTTGTATCATGTAACTAGTCTTTGGTTAATAGGTTTTTTGGATGTAGACAATAACTTGGTATTATAAATTTCAAAATTATGATTTATCCAGGTCTGGTATTTTTCATTGTTGTTAATACCCTAAGTGAGTATCTGATTAATAATTATTGTTTTGAACAAAAGGGTTATTGTTGCTACTAGTGAAGTTGAAAAGGAGAGATCAAGAAGACTGGGTACTTCTATATTGAATCAAGTAGTGCGGGAAGCAGTATCTTTTAAGCCTCCTCCCAGGACACGAGGTGGTAAAAAAGGGCGTGTTTACTATTGCACTCAGATATTTACATCTTGCAACTTTGGTACAATACCCATGAGCTCCTTTGACTGAACTTTATGGCTTATGCACTTATAAATTACCATATAACTACTCGGAATCTTATATATTCTTACTGGATGTTCTCTTGTAGGCTGCTACAGGGCCTCCTACATTTGTGTTATTTGACAATGATGCAAAACTTTTTCGTGAGACTTACCGTCACTTTATGGAGAAGCAACTGCGGACAAATGCAGGATTTCCTGGTACACCCATTCAACTTTTGTGGCGCAGTAGAAGAAAAATGGAAAAAGATGAAGGTCAGTATTTGTTTGAAGTGTTTGTAATATAAGTATTTTTAATACTATACTCTTTGTTTTTTGCTTTCATTTTTTTTACTTTGCTGACGCCTTCCCTGGGACAATTATTAAAGATGTATGTATATATGATTTGCTCACAGGAAAAATGGTGACAAGGACCAAAGAAAATAATGTGTCACGTCGTCGAACGCCGTCCAAAGTTTCTACTTCTGCAGGTAAAGTTTCTGCTTCTGGCTTCAAACTTGCATCATTAAGTGATATCAATGTTATATGAAACTCTCAGTATCTTTCAATTATTACATTACTTCGGTCTTTGAAAAGAATCGATTCATTTCGATCTATTCTTTTAGTGGTGTAAGTTTTTGTATACTTCCCACACTATTTACCTTTGATCATTCCTGCAATTGATGAAAGTTTGTGTTTTTCTTCTCGATTTCTCATTTTGAAATTTACCATCTAAACAAAAGAAAAGAGTATATCATATAGATGTGTGCGGTAAGGTAGGGGTCGTTTATTGTAGATTTGTCTGTTAAACTTTTACTTGCATATTGTATTATTATTGGAGTTTTTTCTCCAAATATCCTCTCTTTTTTTTTCCTTTTTCCAAACTGCCACACTTTGAAAATTAATTCCCTGTCTGTCCTATATTTTGGGCCAAGTTGGAGGTCGTAATGGGGAGCGCGACCAGCTGAAGGCTGGATTTTTTGGGCCCAATGGGAGGTCGCTGGCTGGGGTTGCGACCTCCTACCGGGGGGGTTTTTTTTTTGTCGTTTTCTGTTTTTACATGTTTTTAATTAATTAATTAATTATAAAAATAATAATACATTAATAATAATAACAAATATAATAATAATAATAATAATAAATATTAATAATAATAAAAAAGTTAATAAATAATAATAATAATAATAATAATTAATAAATAATAATAATACATTAATAAATAATAATAATGATTATTATTAATTAATTATAAATAATAATAATAGTTGTAATAAATAATACATTAATAATAAAAATAATAAATTATAATTATTATTATTATTATTATTATAAATGATGACAATTAAAAATAATTAAAAATAGAAAATTATATTAAAATTTTAAAGAAAATACATTAAAAAAAATACATCAAATAAAATGAAATAAAATACAAAATACATTAAATTATTGATGTCCACCTAATTACCTCCAGTTCCAGATCTAGGATGTCGTCGAACTCGTCTAGCTCTTTGAACGAGTTGAGGTTCTTCCGGTTCATCTTGATCATTATCCTCAATGTAAGTCGTAGGTGGATTAGAACCACTACCACCTGCTTCCATGAAATTTTGAGGCTAAGGATTATACATGGAGTCAAAAACAACATAAGCCGACTTAGGAGTGGTGCACTGAGTTCCAAACAAATTATAGAGAAGCCCACTTTCTGTCGGATAACCGGGGTAGACATTTTTGGTACTGGCGGAACGTAATATTGAGTCGGTGGTGGATCATAAGATGAAACTTTTGTATGGACATGTAGATGAGGTGATGATAGAGACGGTTGTGTTGTGTTTTGTTGTTGTGAGGTGGATTGGGAGGTTGACGTCACAGAAGGATACGACGGTGCTTGCAAACGGGGATCACGGAGATATTGTTCGACAGATATAAATAATTTGGTGTGCTGTCTAAATCAAATCATATATTCCGTAGTATGGTATAAAAGACCTTCCACGATCTTACCTTGCAACACGTAATTGTGACGCTCATTCCAGTGTTTAATTTCTTCCCTCCAAACCCAGTTACAATTATCATCAACCCCGTGCCTCATGTCGACCTCATGGTACATTTTCATGTCCTATAGTGGTTGTGGTATTTGTTGATGGAAGCCGAACTGAAGTGTGACTCTATCTGTATGATGTTTTTCAACAGTGTGATAGCAATACAGATAGGTACATGCAGCCCAAGTGACCACCTCTTCTTTAGAAACTTCATGTTCGAACATGAGATAAGGTCTCCAATAGAACTGATATTTAAAAAAACAAAGTAAATTAATTATAACAAGTATAAAAAAAATATTTAAAAAATACAAATAAAAGGGAATAAATATATTACTTCGTGAACCATCATGTGATCAATTGTTTTCGGTATCCTTCTATGTCATTATAAAGAACTTTACCGAAATTTAGACCACCAGAATTAAATCTGTCGAATATATTAAAAATAAAATTAGTAATATGGTAAGAAATTGGTTTTAAAAAAAGAAAAAAATAATATAAAATTTATTTGCAAATTTTGTGCAAGTGGAAATATCCATGGATTGGGTGATTCTGGTGCGACACAAGACAAATGATATCATGCCCAATTTTGCAACAACAGTGCACATCCACCCATAGACATGACACCGAGTTTCGTTGCTTGACATAGTTCTCTATACAGTGTAGCTAAAACGACTGAACCCCAACTATATTGGAATGCTTTATTTAAATCTCCTAATAGAGAAATATATTTTAAATGTACACGGTTGTTGGATTTGTCAGGCATCAATAACCCTCCGATCATATGTAGGATGTATGCTCGACAAGATTCTTGTTTTTCAAATTCAGATGCATCTTCACCAATTTTGTCGAACGTATCCTTGAACCACTTTAATTTAATAGAATTACCTTTTGTTGCTCCCACAGGTGGGATAACTCCTAAGTAATCTTGACAAAGTTCTTTAACGTTCACAAAATTTGAACCGCTAACGGGAAAATCAGAAACATTTAATCCTAAAATGTAATATACATCTTCCAAAGTTATTGTGCACTCACCTACTGGAAGATGAAACGTGTGAGTTTCTGGTCTCCATCTCTCAACCATAGCAGTGATCAGACCCACATCTAGTTTATAATTTCCTAGTTTGATCACTTCACCGAAGTCAGCCTCTTGCAAATATGGTAATATGGCTTCATTTGGTTTTTTATTGATGTTACCGTGATATTTTAGTTTATCCTTTAACCGTGACTGAAATTAATAAGATATAAAATAACAAAAATAAAATAAGTAATGAGATTGAAAATATTATAAATAAAATAAAAGAAAATAAGTAATGAGATTGAAAATATTATAAATAAAATAAAATAAATTAAATTAAAATAAAATAAATAAAATAATTTAAATTAAAATAAAATAAACTAAACTAAAATAAAATAAATTAAAATACAAAACTTACAAATGATTTAATATATTGGATTTCAGCTCTGTGATTCGTAGATAGTTCTATGATAAAAAGAGAAATTTTGTAAAATAGATGAATTTGAATGAATGAAAGAGGAAGTTGTTGGATAAAGATGAAGTGAGGAAGTTGTGATAGAAGTGAGGAAATTGTGTTGAGTTGATGGGTATTTATAGGTCGCAGGCCCAGGCCACGAGAAGCAAATAGGCTGCGTACACTTTAGGGGGTCGCTCCCCCAGGCTGCGACTGCTTCAGGGGGAAGAGTCTTACAATCAACTCCCACAATGATTATTGGTTATGCAAACGTTTGCTCCAAGAACCAAAGTTGAAATGGAAACCATCCCAGCTTATCATGAGAATAGTTTGATAAGTGGGATAATGATCTTTCATATACTATTTTGGGCTTTCGTTCCGTGCATATCTGCGTTTAAATTCTGCAATCCAATAGTACAAGTTGATGGGACTTGGTTGTACGACAAGTACAAGGGAACTCTATTGGTAGCAATTGCACAAGATGGGAACAACGATGTAATTCCTATTGCCTATGCTCTTGTGGAAGGTGAGACAAAAGAGGGTTGGAGTTTCTTTTTGAGAAAATACGTCACTCCACAACCCAACATTTGTTTGATTTTGGATAGACACGAATACATTAAGAGTGCTTAAAATAATCCGAACAATGGGTGGCAAGATCCTCCGTCAAAGCATATGTTCTGCGTCCGACATATTTCACAAAACTTTGCAAGGGAATTTAAGGACAATGCTTTGAAAAAAAAGTTATTTCAATGGGTAATAATTTCATTTTTAATTGTTATAATTAGTTTAATTTTTGATACATTTCATTCTTAATTTATATAATTAGTGTAATAATTTTGTGTCTACTATTTCAATACAGGTTACTCGATCAATGATCCAACATATCGATACTACCGCAGAGAAATCGACATAGTAAACCCAGAGGCTTTGAAATGGTTAGACAACATACCTCGACAAGATTGGATTCAAGCATTCGATGGAGGTAGCCGTTGGGGTCAGATGACAACCAACCTTGTGGAGTCGATCAACGCAGTATTAAAAGGCCCGCGCAACCTTCCCATCACTGCTTTGGTCCAATCAACTTATTTCCCACATCTAGTTTATAATTTCCTAGTTTGATCACTTCACCGAAGTCAGCCTCTTGCAAATATGGTAATATGGCTTCATTTGGTTTTTTATTGATGTTACCGTGACATTTTAGTTTAGCCTTTAACCGTGACTGAAATTAATAAGATATAAAATAACAAAAATAAAATAAGTAATGAGATTGAAAATATTATAAATAAAATAAAAGAAAATAAGTAATGAGATTGAAAATATTATAAATAAAATAAAATAAATTAAATTAAAATAAAATAAATAAAATAAAATAATTTAAATTAAAATAAAATAAACTAAACTAAAATAAAATAAATTAAAATACAAAACTTACAAATGATTTAATATATTGGATTTCAGCTCTGTGATTCGTAGATAGTTCTATGATAAAAAGAGAAATTTTGTAAAATAGATGAATTTGAATGAATGAAAGAGGAAGTTGTTGGATAAAGATGAAGTGAGGAAGTTGTGATAGAAGTGAGGAAGTTGTGTTGAGTTGATGGGTATTTATAGGTCGCAGGCCCAGGCCACGAGAAGCAAATAGGCTGCGTACACTTTAGGGGGTCGCTCCCCCAGGCTGCGACTGCTTCAGGGGGAAGAGTCTTACAATCAACTCCCACAATGGTTATTGGTTATGCAAACGTTTGCTCCAAGAACCAAAGTTGAAATGGAAACCATCCCAGCTTATCATGAGAATAGTTTGATAAGTGGGATAATGATCTTTCATATACTATTTTGGGCTTTCGTTCCGTGCATATCTGCGTTTAAATTCTGCAATCCAATAGTACAAGTTGATGGGACTTGGTTGTACAACAAGTACAAGGGAACTCTATTGGTAGCAATTGCACAAGATGGGAACGACAATGTAATTCCTATTGCCTATGCTCTTGTGGAAGGTGAGACAAAAGAGGGTTGGAGTTTCTTTTTGAGAAAATACGTCACTCCACAACCCAACATTTGTTTGATTTTGAATAGACACGAATACATTAAGAGTGCTTAAAATAATCCGAACAATGGGTGGCAAGATCCTCCGTCAAAGCATATGTTCTGCGTCCGACATATTTCACAAAACTTTGCAAGGGAATTTAAGGACAATGCTTTGAAAAAAAAGTTATTTCTATGGGTAATAATTTCATTATTAATTGTTATAATTAGTTTAATTTTTGATACATTTCATTCTTAATTTATATAATTAGTGTAATAATTTTGTGTCTACTATTTCAATACAGGTTACTCGATCAATGATCCAACATATCGATACTACCGCAGAGAAATCGACATAGTAAACCCAGAGGCTTTGAAATGGTTAGACAACATACCTCGACAAGATTGGATTCAAGCATTCGATGGAGGTAGCCGTTGGGGTCAGATGACAACCAACCTTGTGGAGTCGATCAACGCAGTATTAAAAGGCCCGCGCAACCTTCCCATCACTGCTTTGGTCCAATCAACTTATTTTATAACAGGGACACAATTTTCAACCATGGGAAAACGACACGCATCAATTTTAGCTTCTGGTCAGGTATACACAGAAACTTGCATAAATTTTATGAAATTGGAAATAAGTAAATCCAATAGTCATAGAGTGGATAGTTTTGATCGGAGCAACCATACTTTCATGGTCCACGAGACAGTAGTTCCAAACAAAAGGCGACCAATTGGTCACTTCAGTGTAAACCTTCCTAACAAGTGGTGCGATTGTGGGAAATATCAAGCTAAATATATGCCTTGTTCACATGTCATAGCAGCATGTTCTAGCATAAAATATGATTATTGAAGCATTATACCTGATGTGTACAAGGAGGAAACAATACTAAAAGTCTACGACGAAGCGTTCCCACCCATACCAAACAAATGATATTAGCCAGATTATAAAGGTGTTAAAGTGTGTCACAATCCATTAATGCGGAGAGTCAAGAAAGGTCGCCCAAAGAGCAAACGCATTAGAACAGAAATGTACACTACAGAAAAAGTACCAAGAAAATGCGGATTATGTCGGGTATCTGGTCATATTAGGAAAAATTGTCCAAACGCTGCGGGCACATCTACTCAAATTTGATGTATTTTTCTTTTTAATGTATTATTAATGTATTATTTATTACAACTATTATTATTATTATTATTATTATTATTATTATTATTATTATTATTATTATTAATTAATTAATAATAATAATAATCATTATTATTATTTATTAATGTATTATTATTTTTTAATTATTATTATTATTATTATTATTATTATTATTTATTATTATTATTTATTAATTTATTATTATTATTAATATTTGTTAATTTATTATTATTATTATTTTTATTTATTATTTTTTTAATTATTATTATTATTATTATTTGTTAATTTATTATTATTATTATTAATGTATTATTATTATAATTAATTAATTAATTAAAAACATTTATAAACAGAAAACGACAAAAAAAAAAAAAAAATACCAGTAGGAGGTCGCACCCCAGCCAGCGACCTCCCACTGGGCCCAAAAATTCCAGCCTTCAGCTGGTCGCACCCCCCAATACGACCTCCAACTAGGCCCAAAAAGTAGGACAAACAAGGAATTATTTTTCAAAGTGTGGCATTTTGAGAAAAGGAAAAAAAAAAGGATATTTGGGGAAAAAACTCACGGTCTCTCACATTCCAAAGCCAACTAATTTTTGCTTTTAATTGATTAATTTGAATTGATAAATTTGTAATAAAATTGGTTTAATCATTGCATGATGTTAAAACTTTGATTTAGTATCAAGTGAAAATTTAATAATTTAAAATGTTCTTATACAAAAAAAAATATAAATTCTTGTAACTAAAAAATAATTTGAGTTTTTAATTTATTTTAGTTTATTTTTTATTTTAATTAAATAAATCATGTAAGTGTAAAAAAAAATGGTGGTGATGAGGCAAATTAAATAAATCAAAGTCTTCATGCAAATCACACAAAAAAATGTTTCGCATGTTTGTATAATTACCACTTTGTACTTTCAGTTTTGCAAAAATATTAAAATATATTTTGAATAAAATAATTAATATTCTTAAATTGTACTTCCTTTGGATTGAGAGACATTTCCCAACAAATCATAGAATGTCCAAAAATAACAATTATTTCAACAACTAAGTAATAAGTGATTAGTTATACCATAAATTAATTGACAAAATTATGATGAATTACCGATTTTTCTGCTATCTACTTGTTCTTGGCTATCCATAGTAAGTGTGACTCAACTTATTTTATTTTAATGTCAAGTTTAGTGCTTCACCTTTTTTTTTTGTGCGTATATTTGGAATTGGAATCTTTTGCTTGAAGTTTTGGTAAAATCTCTTATATATATCAATGTTCCTCCAATTTATTTCATTATTCTCCCTTTATTTTACTAAACCAAATAGCCTCTAGTAGCGTATAATATATAAGAAACTTCTATTTGGTTTTGCGTTGAGGAGAAACTAACCAACATTTGCAAGGTGAAACATGATTTTTTCAAGTTGGTGCGATATTTAGATCTTCGACTCAATTTATCTAACAACAGTGAAATCAAATCTTGTATGAATTTACTTCACCATATGCATTGCTTCACCTTCACCGATCACATCCTTTTTAACAACACCATGTAACTAACTAATTTCATACTTCAATATTGTTAACATTTCAATGAAAATATGTGTTAGGAAAAACTAGAGATAACTATCTCAATAATGCGGAATATTTTTCTCCCACCTGTGCAGATAAATGGGCAAATAGAAAATACAATTCTAAAGAGCAATAATAATTGGCAGAAAATTAAATGAGACAAACACAATTTTAACGTGGAAAACTTACCTCAAATTGAGAGAATAAAACCGCAGGATCTAGTCCAGTAAAAACTTCCACTATAATAATTAATGGGTACACCAGAGTCTTCCTAATAACAATAGGGAACATCAATCAACAACAACCTTATAACAACCTTCCGCTAAAACTACTCAGACTATATATTAAAATAACTAACTCAATGGTAGAAATAACCTATCAAAATTGTAGATCAAAGGGAGCAAGTTTGCTACACACCTGTTACGACTTACGGAACTGAATTCCCTTTCTTTGGTTGTCGTGCGTGCGTGCGTGCCTTCTTTCTACAGCATATCATCTTCGACATAGGCAAGGTCTTTGTTAAAAACATGCATTTTATTTCTTTGACAGCACTAAACTTGAGGTGAGTGGAGGCAATTATTCTTTCTTTGTTAGTAGCTTTTGGTTAGAGCAAGACAAGTGAATGCAAGAGAGTAATTTATTTTTCTGCTTTTGGTTAAATGACTTGTCCCTTTGGCTAGTGTTTCTTTTTCTGCTGTCTACTTGTTCTTGGCTATCCATAGTTAGTGGGAGTCAACTTATTTTCTTCTAATGGCCAAGTTTAGTGCTTCACCTTTATTTTTTAAGTGTGTATATTTTCATTTTATATGTGTGTCGAAATTCTAATCACCATATAATTTGTTAAAACATGCATTTTTTTCTTTGACAACACTAAACTTGAGGTGTGTGGGGGCAATTATTCTTTCTTTGTTAGTAGCTTTTGGTTAGTGTGGGACAAGGGAATGCAAGAGTAATTTATTTTTCTGCTTCTGGTTAAATGCCTTGTCCCTTTGGCATGTGTTTCTTTTTCTGCTATCTACTTGTTCTTGGCTATCCATAGTTAGTGGGACTCAACTTATTTTCTTGTAATGGCCAAGTTTAGTGCTTCACCTTCATTTTTTTTAGTGTGTATATTTTCATTTTATATGTGTGTCTAAATAAAGTGTCGAAATTCTAATCACCATATAATTTATTAAAACAATCATTTTTTTTCCTTGACAACACTAAACTTGAGGTGAGTGGGGTTAATTATTCTTTCTTTGTTAGTAGCTTTTGGTTAGTGCAGGACAAGTGAATGAAATAGTAATTTATTTTTCTACTTTTGGTTAAATGTCTTGTCCCTTTGGCTAGTGTTTCTTTTTCTGCTATCTACTTGTTCTTAGCTATCAATAGTTAGTGGGACTCAACTTATTTTATTGTAATTGTCAAGTTTAGTGTTTCACCTTCATTTTTTTTAGTGTGTATATTTGAAATTGGAATCTTTTGCTCGAAGTTTTGGTAAAATCTCTTATATATATCAATGTTCCTCCATTGCAAATCGTATATCGGTAAGTGTATTTATTCTTCATCTAATTTATTTCATTATTCTTCCTTTATTTTTACCAAAGAACCTCTAGTAGCTTTTAATATATATAAGACACTTCTGTTTGGTTTTTCGTTGAGGAAAAACTAACCGCAAGGTGAAACATGATTTTTCTAAGTTGGTGTGATGTTTATATCAGCGACACAAAATTGATTTTAAAAAATTAAAGCAACCCCACGTAATTTCTAAGCTATGTCCTTCTCATTGTTGCCATTTGTATGTAATTGTGAATATGTGTGACTTCATTTCTACGTCGTAAAATATCTCTAAGTGGTGTTTTGTTTTTATCTTGCATTCTTATTCCATTAGTCCCATAAAAAATCCTTGATACATCCCAACAAATTTAAGCTTATACTAATATAATATATGCTGAGTAAAAAGAATTGCTAAAATTAAATGTTATTTTTTAATAGGAATTAATCTTGATTAATTATCTTGACATAATTGAACAGGAGATCTTATGAAAAACCGCATCATATTCATTTTATTAATCATATGCATTGCTTCACCAATCATATAAAGTAACAAATTAATTTCATACCTCAATATTTTTTACATTTCCATGAAAATATTTAGAACCATAGGATTTGATATGCATTTTTTTCCAATAAGGTTTTATGAAAACGTGTAAAATATAGTTGATAATATTCCCATAAATATATTAGACAAATTTTTTAATCAAATTTCATTGAGTTTTTGCAAGAGATCTCGATTTCATGGATTCAAAACATTGTTTGGGACCTTTCGAACAATGTTCTGATACTTCTGAAGTATGCAATCATTATTTGCAAAATTATATATGGCTTTCATGGTGGAATTTATTTGTTGCTGCAAGTAGAGAAATGGAGCCCTAATAATTTTATTGAATTTCTTTTAGATTCTTTATATTAATGTATTTGTAGCAAATTTTCGGTGTATTTTTTTTTGGCTTAGCAATTAAATAATATAAGTTTTGACTTTCGTGTTCCATTTGTTGTGTAAGTTTTATTTTATAAAAATAGTTAACTTTTTTAATAGTAATAAATAATAATATTTGTAATGTGAATATATGTTTTTACGCCTATGTTGTTTGATCATTTACATGGGCGTAAACAATAAATTTGTAATAGTTAATTTTTTTTAATAATGATAAATAATAAATTATTTTGTGTAAAAGAAATGTTTGTTATTGTGTTGGACAATTCACACATTAATGTGTATAAATATAACATTCCTCTTACCCAAAGTAGTTTATTGCTATTAAAAAAAAGTTAATTATTACAATTTATTATTTAATAAGCTCATGTAAATAAAATGGACGTAAAAAATTATATTTACATTATAAATTATATTATTTATTGCTATTAAAAAGTTAACTATTTTCGTAAAATAAAACTTACACAACCAATGGAACATAGAAGTGAAAATTTATATTATTTAATTATTAAGAGTCCAACACACTTAAGCCAAAAGAAAAAGTTCAACCCACTGAAAACTTGCTACAAATACATAAATATTAAACATCTAAAAGAAATATAACAAAGTTATAAGGGTTTCACCTGTCTACTTGCAGCAACAAATTACTTTCTCTGGATAACAAACTCCACCGTGAAAGCCATATATAATTTTGCAATAATGATTGCATACTTCAGAAGTATCAGAACATTGTTCGAAACGTCCCAAACAATATTTTGAATCCATGAAATCGAGATCTTCCGCAAAACTCAATGAAACTTGATTAAAATAATTGTCTAATATTTATGGAAATATTATCAACTATATTATACACGTTTTCATAAAAACTTATTCAAAAAAAAAAAATCAAATACTATGGTTCTAAATACTTTCATTGAAATGTAAAAAATATTGAAGTATGAAATTAGTTTGTTACCTGATATGAATGGTGAAGCAATGCATATGATTAATAAGATGAATATCATGCGGTTTTTCATAAGAGCTTCTGTTCAATTATGTCAAGATAATTAATCAAGATTAATTCCTAATAAAAAAATAACTTTTAATTTTAGCAATTTTTTTGACTCAACATATATTATATTATTATAAGCTTAAAATTGTTGGCCTGCATTAAGGATTTGTTATGAAACTCTATGGAATAAGAATGCAAGATAAAAACAAACACGGGTTAGAAATGTTTTACAACGCAGAAAAGAAGTCACACATATTGACAATTACATAGAAACGACAATGGTAAGAAGGGCATAGCTAAAAAATTAAGTGTGATGTGTATATAATCGATTTCAGTTAAGGTAGAAGTTATATGGAGTTGCTTTAATTTTTTAAAATCAAATTTTCTATTTTAGATTTAATCATCGTACCAATTTTGAAATTAATATCATTTTACTACAAAAAAATATTTATATACCTACGAAAAATTATCTACAGATTTGAATCTGTAAATAAATTATGTTCTATATACTGAAAAGGCGTGAGTAAATTTATTATAAAATAAATTAATTTTTTTAATTATTTTCGTCGGATATTCTATATGTAAAGTTCATAAATTGTTTATAGTTTTAATTTTCCTAGAGATTGTATGTGGGTACACGCTTTTATAATTTTTTTTCATCTTTTTATTATTTCTACTTTTTTGACATAAACTTTATGTGTTGAGGAAAAAAAAGAAGGGAAATACATTTTGGGACTTAACACTCCAAAATATCCTCCTTCAATTTGTAAGAAATCCATATTCAATTTTATTTTTGAGTTGTATCTTGACAATTTTTATTGTTAAATATATCTTTTTATATAGGTGGAGATTGCTAAACATGTTTTATTTATAGTTGCAGTAGAATTTAAAAATGTCAAAATGATACAAATAAATATATCAATCAAGTGATAATTTTTTTACATTTTGTTTCTTTTAATTTTATTACTAATACACATATTTGGAGTAACTAAATATATTTTATTGTGTAGTTAAATATAAAACCATACTTACTTATTATAAAAAGAAATTTATAGGGTAACTTTAGCTACACCATGACAATGGGTAGCTTTGCCCCATACCAACATGATTTCACCAATTTTACTACGAAACTAACCATATGATATATAATACTTCATCCATGTGTGTTTCGAGCTGTATCTTGACAATTTTTGTTGTTAAAAATGTTTTTTTTATATCGGTGGAGATTGCTAAAAATGTTTTATTTATAGTTGCAGTAGAATTTGAAAATGTTAAAAAAAATACAAATAGATATACCAATCAAGTGATAAATTTTTTATATTTTGTTTCTTCTAATTTTATTATTAACTAGATGTATACCCGCATGTTGCGCGAGTATATCTGTGAAATTATATTTTTTTTTTCTTCTTAAATTACGTGGAGAGTTAAAAGTGTTAATTTTAAGTGAAAAATCATCTTTTAAATTGATATTTTGTAAAATATCAGCATGTTAGAGGTTGAGTTCGGAGATATATAATTATATTGATATTGTAGAACTAAGATTAAGTGAAAGAATTCATTATTTATCAATATATATTACTAAGAGATCAAAAAGTTTAAAATTGTGAAAATTACAAAGATGCAAATGACAATTGATGTTTGAAAACATTAAAAGTTTAACAAAATTGTGTTATGACAATGAAATATATTCTATAATCATAATTAATGTGTTTGTGATTGTACAAATTGCAGAATACTTATTTGCATTGTTATATAT
>JBBPBP010000002.1:29849420-29877054 GCA_037974735.1 Cicer chorassanicum
AACTAACTAACCAAATTATGTTTAACATAGTAAATAATTTACACATATAACTTCAAAAATAATATAATATATTGATTTTGTTTGTAGAATATTTTTTTCAAGTGAGTTTATTTGAATATTATTATATATGAGTTTATAAATAAATATTTGAGAATATGTAGAATGTTTTCGAAAATGTATGTAATTGCAACTAATTCATATATGAAATTTTACCCATTAAATTATTACGTTAAAATTGTGGTTATATTTTAATGAATGAATAAGATTAATAACTGATAAAAAAATATTTAAACGTTTGATTATAATTTAATGTCTTATATCACATTTCATTCATTAAAGATTATGAGAAAATAGAACAAAAAGAGTATTATGTAAAAAATATATAAGCATTAAAATGTAGTAATAAATATAAAGTCAATAGTATATTAACCATTAATCATTTATCTGTTGTAAAATCAAATTAGCCATGCTCTTTTTTGACTCTGTTGTCACGTAATTATAATTTTAAAATGATTGAGCATGAAATTCATCTAAGTTGACACATTCAGATGAGGACACAATGGAGAATACAAAGTGAAAAGTAGAATTAAAAATGACAAGACAAAATTAGTGTTATTTTAATTAGAGTAAAAATGGTTGCGACTAACATTTTGATTTAACTCCAGTTGATCCGTTTTTTAAAAAAAAATCCAGAAATTTCTTCATTATCTTCAAACAAAACCCAAAAAACATAAAATTCATCAAATAAAAAATTCACACTTTAAGATTTCATCCCCAAATCTATTCTTCACCAATATGAAATGTGAGTTCTTTATTTGATGTTTTTGTTTTTGTTTGAGATAGAAATATGACTTTATTAAATATTTGAGTTATGAATTTGATGAAAATCTGAATTTTGTTGAATATTATAATTAATTTTTTGGGTTTGGCTTAAAGATGATGATGAATTTTATGAGTTTTGTAACTGTTGATATTTTAAGACATAAATGATCATATCGTTACTTAATATCAAGTAAATGATCAATTCAGGAAAACAAAAAGATAAATGACTAAAATAGTACTTCAAATTAAATTGAGGTACCACAAGAAGTATTTTGTCTTTTACTTTCGAAAAAATTGCATTTCCATATGCTAAGATATCTTAAAATGTCACTTACGCCCCTCTAATTTTGCAAAAACACTAACCACCTTAATTTTTTAAGTCTTCAACACAGTTACCTCACTTTTAGAGATATTAAAGAAAAATCAATGAAGTTCTCGTCTATAGTCTTCTCCAATTGATCCTTGGTTGTCTCATTTCCGAAACTCATTTCCCTGGAGCTAAAACTCCTCTATTGGAGGGAAATATTAGTGTTTTTTCTAAAGTTTGAAGTGATGTTAGATACACCACTTTTGTAGTGAACTTAAGTGCCTTCCTTATTAACTTATTATCATCAATTTGGTGTTTGAGTTCCTACATTTTTCCTCTATTATCATCAACTTGGTGTTTGAGTTCCTAAATTTTTCCCCTATGACATCAGAACATAACAACAACTAATTATGAAATTTGTTGGTCTAATATAGGGGGAAGAGCTGGATGAATGCTATGAGACTCTTATTAGTGAAATGTAGCAACTAACAAAATGAGAAAGAACATATTTGAGATGTCACCACTCAGCACAAATCAAAAGCTCAACTCCGGTGATTTTACAAATAGAGGCAGAGTCAACAGATTCAATACTTACAAAGACCCACTAAGCAGTACTCTGCACCTGAATTCTTATAGAAAGCAAGGAATTCTATTTAATTCAAATTGTTTGACATATTAAAATTTGTCTAGCCCCTAAAAATTTGCTAAAGCTTAACATAGTTTTTCTTACCTTCAAGCATGAAAGCAAAGCATTACAATCCAATCTCACTAAAACACCATATCTAGAACCACAGAAAATGTTTAGAAAACAAAACACACAAAATTTAAGTAGAAATTCAGAAGAAAATCAAGAAATTACCTGAAATTGCGCTTATGACTTTCCAGATATAGGTTAGGGTTCCTACGATTTGAAAGAGATAATAAGAAATGAGAAATAATCGAAGCTAATTAGGGTTCATGCGATTTGGGAGAGAAACAAAGACAAAATGCTAAACGGTCGAAGGGATTAAGGTTCATGCTACTATAGATCTTTTGATGCTATCACTACCACTATCAAAAGAAGAAGAACCACGTAACCGCAAAATGGCGTTTATTGAGACAATGAAGGTTGGGAAGATGGAGACGCTAATGGAACGAGATATGGCATTTATTGAGGCGTTAAAGGTCACAAAGATGATGGAGAAGGTCACAAAGATGATGGAGAAAGAGATCGAAGGATGAAGGAGAATGGCGAGAATGAAAAATGGAGGCACTAGGGTTTGCGAGGATAAAGAAGAAAGTTTGGAAAATTCAGCGGAAGTAATACAAGTTATGTTCAAAATATTATATATATATATATATATATATATATATATATATATATATATATATTATTGATTACCAATTAAACTAATATATCCTTCTGCAAACAAATCTTTTATCAAAATGAATTATGATTATTTTATAAAAATTAATACCAAAATAAAAATAGTGGAATATTACAAAATCTAGGAGATGAATAAAAAATATCGATCTTTAAAATAGATGAACTATTTTCGTGAATTGATGAAAATAGATAGACTAAAACTACAATTTAACCAATTTTAATTATGAACCAGAGGCACAAAAACTAAAGGCAACTAAAACCAGAGACAACCGGAACAAGCAACTAAAATCATAAAATTTACTTTAAAAATAATAACATAGAAATTGGCTGCAATTCCGCATGAAATATATCTGCGGGATTACCTACGGATATAACAAACGTAAACTTTGATGCATAATGTGATGTGGATCTTTCATGCGAAACTTTATCAACATGAAAATTCTTAAGAAAAAGATGGTGTTTGTTGTGAACATGTAGTCGCACATAAATCCGAAGCAAATAAAAGATTGATTACAGTGAATATCGTATTGTATTACCTGTGAAAATTGTTGAAGGAAAATCTACAGGTAAATCGTTGCTAAAATATACCAGAATCTGGCGATGTCTTTTATTTTTTATAATATTTTTATTTAAACATACATATTTAAGAAAAGTATTTAATATATAAGGGATTGCTAATTTATAGACCTATAATCTTGAAGATATATATTAACAACCTACACATTTTCTCTTTGAATATTAATACTCATTCATTGAAGTAGTGTTTTAGAAGAGATAATAGAATTTTGAGTCTAAATAGAAATTGTGTAGGTGGCTTATATACACATTCTATTTTCTATCTAGGTGTGTGTAAATTTGCAACTCTCACAAGGCTTTACTAATTTACATGGATATAATTTTGAAGGTGTATATTAACAATATTTATTGTCTTCTTGGACATTAATATCCGTTCTTTGAAGTAGTATCTTTAAAAGAGATGTTTTGTGTCCAAGTAGAAAATGTGTAGGAGACTATTATTAGTTATCTAAGGGTTTAGGTTTGGGCCTAAATTCCAAGCGCTAAATGCGGTTTAACATTTCAAACTTTGAATGAATTTTACAATATAAGAAAAAGAAAATACAAGAACTAAAATAATTTTTTTTTCAAATGCTCAAAATAAACCGGCTGAAAGATTTTTGAATATTACAAATACAATGACATATATTTTGAAAGATTTATTCTTTACTTGAAACAAGAACAAGAAAGATTTTTATGCCATCTTTCTTCTTCATTTTTTGTTGTTGTAATAAGTGTTGAATCGAGTCTACTCATCAATGCAAGATATTATTTTCTTGCATTTTTGTTTTTGAACGAAATTTCATGCTCAACTCTTTGATCATTAGCTTAGACTTCTAATTGAGAATCTAATCATAGATTTTTTCTAGAATCAAGTACAATCTTGTTCTTTTTTGTTGGTAAGTGTTGAATTTAGAGTTTACACTTCCATGCAAGATTTTTGCTTGCATTTTTTTTAATGTCAATTTCGCTAAAAAGAAAAAATTATGTCATCAAATGTTGTTAGTGTTCTTGAAAAATCTTCAACAAATGCTTTGATAGCATATATATTCTTGAGTTTCATGATGAAGAGAATTTTAATAGTGCACTGGACTCTATTTTTTTCATACTTGACGAAAGTTGTTGTTGTTGAAACAATGTTGATATCAAAATATCGAAAAAGTATTGGATATTCAAGTTAAACCCCATCATTCATTGCGTCAAAATCACGTTTCGAACTATCATACATTTTATCACTATTGTCTTCCCCTTGGTCCATTTACCTGCATCCAATAAGAACATATAAAAAATCAGAAATATTGTTTACGTGATCTGAGTTAATGTACCCTACGTGAACTGAATTTATGCACACTACATGAACTCGGATTATGTAGGTATAAGTTTTCCCAATTCACGTACGTCTTGTCCCTGATTACTATAAAATTTTCCATGTACTTAAACTAAATTTATGTGCATTTACATGAACTAAATTCACGTATCGCCTGTAAATCCTTAAATTTTGTTTCATTCGTGAACTCAATTCACCAAGGTGTACGTGAACTGTATTTGCATACCGCATGTAATTTCTTAAATTGCATTACGTACGTGAAAACATATCACGTAAGCATACATGGTGGCTTTAACTGCAATATGAAGAGAAGACTTATGGAGTATAAGTTATGAGTGAGGGGTGTGAGTTATGAATAAATATGAATTATGAATTATGAGGTATGAGTTATTAATGTGACATGAGTGTAAAATATTAGGAGGTGAGTGATGGTGATGAAGATAGAAAGTTAAAAAAAATAGGGTTTAAGAATGTGGCAAATAGTGACAGAACATTTTGGATATTTTAATTTTATGAAAAATTTATTAGTTGCGAGCAGCAAAATAGGGTGTGTGAATAGCAACATATAAAAAAGTATCGAAGTATTTTATGAATCTATGTCATATATTTTATATACATGGTGATTTGACTATAGGATAAGTAATAGAAATACAACCTTCAATTTGTCAATGTTCTTGAATCTGATAAAAAGATCTTTAAAATAAAAAATGTGTATAAAACAAAAAAAAAAGAATGTATATGTTGTTAGGTATTTAGTTAAGATCTATATTTATGAAGTAACTTTCTTATTTGTAGCAATTTATGAAATACATTGTGCATTTTATTGATTGCATATAAATGTGCAAGAATGTAATTAATCCGTTGCTTGCTCTGCAACTCAACCGTAATCAAATATTGTAGGATTAAATGTATTTTTTATCCTTAGTTCAAGTCAATATACAGTAGTTTTAGTCTATATTTTTTTATTCAATTTTACTGATTTGATTTTGGAAATTTTTAGACGTGTTACTCACCTTATAATTTGAGTATCAATTTTGATAATATGGCACTAAAATAAGATGGACAAAACAACATGTACATGTGAAAGCTATGTCATTATTTATTTGTTTTTTAATTACTTAAATTACATTAAAAATTTATGAAATGTTTATTTAATTTTCAAAAAAGGAAACAAATTAAATTTATGAAATGTTTATTCAATTTCAAAAAAAGGAAACATATTAAATTTATAAAAAAAACTAATACTGAAAATGAAATATGAAATCAAAGACACTAACCCTAACTCCAAATTCCAAATCTGAAAACGTAAGCAATTAAATTCATGTTCGAACTCGAATGATGTTTATAAGTTAAGGTCGTAATGCAGTGATTTCAATTAGAAAGCAAAACAGGATGCAAGAAGGGAACATTCATAACTGTAAACTGGAAAGAGAAGTGAAAATGAACGAGATGGGCTTTTGCCAACCAAATATCCAATTTCCTACTATTAGTTTATTAAACACTTTAATTTCAATTAATTAGGTTTTCAACTATTAGTCATCATTTATCAACTATCATCCAACTTTTCAGTTATCAGTCAACTTTTCAATTATCAACTAACTTATAGCTTAATTTTACTAAATAAAGCTAGTATGAATCAAATATTTAAAAATAATACTAAATGATGAATTGTCAATTTATTAAAAGAATTATCTTTATGTTTGGTGGAAAACATAAGAGAGATAATGAAAAAAACATTGATTATAAATTTTTGCACTTTTTCTTACTTTCAAATTTTTACTCGTCAGCATTTTCCTTATGTTTTTGCGTTTGTTCGACTTGAAAACGGAGAGGACTTACATTACATCATCCACGTAAGAAAAAGAGAACGAGATAGATGAAGAGAGTAAGGATAGGAAGGAAAATAGGAAGGTCATGAAGTCCACGCTCCATTGAAGGTTATTTTCTTTTTTTATAATTGATGCGTTTGTTTGAGTTTAAATAAAAATAATTTTTAATTAAAAAAATTTAGAGATTATTTTATAGAGATTTATTTAAAAATGATTTTTTTATCTGTGTATATACAATTTTATAAAAGTAATTTTTTAAACTACAAAATTATCATAAAAGACATGACTTTTCTAACTACTTTTTTTAGACACATTTCAAATTTGATTAATATACTTAAGTACTCATCAAAAAACAATAAAAAAATGCACAAAAATAAAATAAAATCGTATTAACGTATGAATAATATAAAAATAAAATGATTCAAATAACAGACATATAAACAACAAAAAGAAACTTAATTGATGAAAACCTATATCAAAGTTTCACAGAAAGAGAAAAACGGTCACAAGTGACTGCGTGAAACTGAGGCAGTATAGAGAAAACCACACTAAAGTGTGATTACATCAATTTCTCTTGTTAATGAGTTAAATTATATGTTTTTAAAATTTATGGCATCTTTCTTTCTCATTTACTTCAGGAGCTAATATGCTACTATTTTTATCTTTTCATTTTTCGCTAAAAAATGATTTTTTTTAACAAAATAATTTTAAACAAAAATATGAAATAAACAGTATTCAAACAATAAAAAATGATTTTTAAGTTAAAAAAATAGATTTTTTCAAAAAAAAAAAATCTGAAACAACTACACCCAATAATTTTTTAAATTAATCTCAATGTCTTATTTTATCGTTTTCTCTTTATTTTGCGGACAGTGACCATGTGGTGTACATCAAAATATAAAAACGACAACGCCAGCAACTCCAACGGTTGCCAAATCTCTTCGTCTTATTACCGTGAAGTCACGTCAAATTCAGTTTTTGTTTTTTGTTATCGTTAATTTGTATATGAAATCTATTTTCTTATTAATTGCAACAAGCTATTTTTCTTACGCTTAATTTTTTTTTTTCACAATTTTTACTACACATTTTTTTCTATTAACAATATTTTTTATTTATTTTTCCATCTTATTATTTTAAAAAAAAATATTATTTGTAACAAATGGATCCAAATCAATATAATCTTCAACTTTGGTTGCAGTAAAATTATCAATATTCTAATTTTACTTTTATCATTTAAATTATCAACATCTAAAAGATAAAAAATTTAAATTTATTATTTACTTTTATTATTTTTAATTATGTGTTATGTATTTAACATTTAATTTTTATTATTGTTATAAAAATTTAAGTTCAATTTTATTTTAAATTAATATAATGTATAATAATATTAATTAAAATATTTAAATTAATATTTTAAGTTTTAATAAAATTATATGTCAATATAATATTAATATATGAATTAAAGTTGTGGGATCTAATGTGGTTTTTAAGAGTTAAACCATTGGAGTAAAAAATGAATAAGTTGCTTAAATATGAGATGATGTAGCAAAATGAATCCTATCTAATGAACCAATGTTAAGTTCACCGTTGGAGATACTCTTAGATTTTCAACAAAGAAGATAAAGGGTATCAACACCCCTAACTCAAGAAGTTTGACGCTTTATATATATTTTTTAATACGGTTCCTATATTTTGTTTTTTGTTGTTATTATTTATCTTTTTTTTATTTTATTTGTTTGAGTTAGTTACAAATTAGTTATATTAGTTACAAATTAGTTGTAATAGCCATTTTGAGATCTACATATAAATAGCATCTCACACATATTGTAACTAATAATTTTCTTTATTCTATCAATACAATTTTATTTATACTTTTCTCTCTTTCAAGCTTAATAATTAATATTAATATTTTTTATATTCTATCATGGTATCAGAGAGATAATTATTCTGCTACTTTCTTTCTCACAATTTTTTTGAAAATATTCTCATTGAAGGTTAAACTGATTTATCTTTCCTTTTCTATTTGATTCTTGAACAATTTGTTCATCTTCATCTCCTTCTTTCTCCATTCAAAAGTATCTTTCTCCATTCAAAAGTATTTTTTTTCTCGTTCTTTCTTCATTTTCTTCTCTTTCTTTATGAAATTCCAAGTTAGAATTATCTCATCATGATGATTATATATATATAAAAAAAAAACATTAAGGACAATGTATTTACCAACAAAACTTTACAAAAAATTCAAGACTTCTTCCATACTTTGATATCAACGTTGTTTCAACATCAATAACTTTTGTCAAATATGAAAAAGATAGAGTGCAATGCATTATTCGAATTCTCTTCATCATCAAACTCAAGAATATATGCTATCAAAGCATTTATTGAATAATTTTCAAGAACACCAACAATATTTGATAACATAATTATTTCTTTTTAGCCAAATTGACATTAAAAAAGTGCAAGCAAAAATATTCATGGAAGTGTAAACTCTAAATTTAACACTTACCAACAAAAAAGAACAAGATTGTTCTTGATTCTAGAAAAAATCCATGATTAGATTCTCAATCAGAACTCTAAGCTAATGACCAAGGAGTTGTGCATGAAATTTCGTTCAAAAACAAAAATGCAAGAAAATAATATTTTGCATTGATGTGTGGACTCGATTCAATACTTATTACAAAAAGAACATGAAGAAGGAAGATGGCATGAAAACTTTTCTTGTTCTTGTTTCATGGAAAGAATAAATTTTTCAAAATATTTGTCATTGTATTTGTGACATTCAAAAATCTTTTAGCTGATTTATTTTCAACATTTAAAAAAAAAAAGGTTTAAATATGTCTTTAGTTCTTGTAATTATAACATTTTTTGATTTTGGTCTTCGTAAGTTTTTTTGTTTGGTTTACATCCCTGCAAATATAGTTTCATTTTAAAATAGTGTTTCCATCAAATTTCTGTTACAAAAACACTAACACCGTTAATATATTTTTAATCCCACCAAGTGTTTGTGAAAATGTGTAATAGAAGTCTTCCTCCTCATTCAACACAACAACAACTTTGAAGTAACTTGGTATATCCTCCCAGCATCTTCTCTTGATACCTCTCTCAAATCAATCTCCAAATTCATCATCTTCACCCGTTTTTCTCATATACTTGCATTCATTATAATATTCCATTTACTAACAACACACACTCCAATCAACTATGATCCATTCCATTTCTCTTCTTCACCAAAACCACCATCGCTTCCTTTTCTCTTTCCGTTCCAAACCTTCACTTTCCAATAATTTACACTCACACTCACAATCACAATCTATCTCTTTCTCTAAATTGCTATGTCTTCCATCTTCTTCCCCTCCGCTATTATCATGTTGTCGACTCCCGCGTATTTCCGCAGAAACATTAGAGTTATCTCCACCTCCACTTGGCTTCATCTTCTGCCGCGAAATTGCTAGACTCACCGCACTCTGGACCAAGCTCGCCGCCTGCAATACTCTCCAAGACAAGCTACGAGTGATAGACACGGATTCAAGAGTGAGGCGGTTTTTTTGGTTCTTCCTCTCACCACCAGAATTCAATGCTAGCTAGGCTTTTATCGGAGCTCCGGTTGGATTCTTTCAATTTGTTCTTGCTCAAGTGTTTGGTTGTTGCGGGTCAAGAGCACGTTTTGTGTTTGAGCGAAATTCTAACTCAGTCGGGGACGCGTTTTGTGTTTGAGCATGTTTTGTGTTTGATCTTGATTGCGATGACTTGGAATCCATCTGTGTGGCAGACACAATGGTTCTCAGTAACTATATAGAAGACATTATGATGCAATTGCAAGGTACTTTAAATTGTTGTTGTTGTTGTTGTTGTTGTGTTGAACGAGGAGGAGGACTTCTATTACACATTCTTACAAACACTTGGTGGGACCAAAAACATATTAACGGTGTTAGTGTTTTTGTAGCAGAAATTTGACGGAAGGATTATTTTAAAATGAAACTATATTTGCAGGAATGTAAACCAAACAAAAAAACTTACGAGTACTAAAATCAAAAAATGTTATAATTGCAAGGACCAAAGAAATATTTAAACAAAAAAAAAATATATATTTTAGTCCTTGTATTTTCTTTTTCTTAGATTATAAAGTTATATCCAAGTTCAAAATGTTAAACCACATATAGTGTTTAGAGTTTAGACCTAAACCTAAACCCTTAGATAACTAATAATAGTCTCATACACATTTTCTATTTGGACACAAAACCTTGTTATCTATTTTAAAATACTACTTCTCCGAACGAATATTAATGTCCAAGAAATTTTTTTATATGTTGCTAATATACACCTTCTAAATTATATGTGTGTAAATTAGTAAAGCGTTGTGAGAGTTGTGAATTTACCCACACCTAAAAAATAGAATGTGCATTTTAGCCACCTACATAATATATTAGAAATGATGTAAATAATATTAATTAAATGGTACAATTGAAAAAAAGTGAATTAAAAATTGCCTCATTTATTTGTAACAATTTTTTTTTACAAATAAGTCAATTATTATAAGACGGATGAAATATTAATATTTAGGAGGTTCTAATATACAACTCACTTCAAATGTTGGAACTTTTTACAACAAAATGCCCTTAAAAAGTTATATATTATAAATCAATGGCTAAAGTTACATTTGTGTATGGTACACCAATTCTATCGCTTGTCTACCTTAAATGGAGCATATAGGCTCATGACATTGAGATATATATTAGAAAAACCAGTTTCAAAATTAGTTGTTATGTTCTGAGGTCATAGGGGGACAATTTAGGAACTCAAACACCAAGTTGATGATAATTAAAGGAAAAATATAGGAACTCAAACGCAAAATTCATGATAATAAGTTAATAACGAAGGCACTTAAGTTCACCACAAAAGTGGTATATCCAACACTCACCCCAAACTTAAAAAAAAACACTAAAATTTTCCTTCAGTGGAGGAGTTTTAGCTCCACGCAAATGAGTTTCGGAGATGAGACAACCAAGGATCAATCGGAGAAGACTATAGACGAACTCAAAAATATCAAATAAAGAAGAACTCACATCTCATATTGTTGAAGGATAGATTTGAGGATCCAATCTTAAAGTGTGAATTCTTTATTTGATGAATTTGATGTTTTCTGGGTTTTGTTTGAAAATATTGAAGAATTTTATGGACTTTTTTAAAAAAGAGATATCATTGTTGACATTTTAAGACATAAAAGATCAAGTCAATAATTAAAATTAAATAAATAATCAAATAAAAAAAATGATTGGATTGTTACCTGAAATTAAATTAAGGGACTGTGAGAAATATTTTGTCTAAATAAAAGTATATAAGTGAAAAAAGATAGTAAAGTGATTCATTGATTCTAGTGACAAATAATTTTTTTTTTTTTTTACTGAACAAATAATTTGACACACATGAATGAAGTACTATATATCGTATGATTAATTTTACATTAGAATTGATAAAATTACACTGATTAGAGACGAAGATACCCATTGTCATAATGTAGCCAAAGCTACCCAATAATTATTTTTTTGTAATAAGTAAGTATAGTTTTATATTTAGTTATACAATAAAATATACTAAGTTACCCGAAATACATTTATTAGTAATAAAATTATAAGAAACAAAATGTAAGAAAATTATCACTTGATTGATATATCTATTTGTATTGTTTTGATATTTTCAAACTCTACTACAACTATAAATGAAATATTTTTAGCCATCTCCACCTATATAAAAAATATTATTAACAATAAAAGTTGTCAAGATACGACTCAAAAATAAAATTGAATATGAGTTTCTTACTAATAATTAGTTGTTTATAATGAAAAAAATATTACTATTTATTATAGGTTTAATTTTAGATGAATTGGACTTCTTAAAATATCGTCAAATGCTACTTTATTAATATATAAATTTTAAAAAATATATAAATTAGTCGCTTCATAAAAATTAGACTAAGTTCGCCGTGGACGATTTATCATAATTTAATTTTATTGTAAAACTAAACCAACAATATTATTTAGTAAGAAACATTTTTCGCGTAATTGCACCATACTTTTGATTTATCCAATTTGCCTCGTCCCTTTCATGCTTTTTTTACACTCACATGCTTCTCTTGTTGTTTGATTTTCGATTTTTGTTTAAATAAAATAAAAAAGTAAACTAAAATAAATTAAAAAGGTTAAAAAAATGACGATTTAACATATTTTAAATGACGTGACGTACAATTTTATAATATAGAATCATCTAGATGCATTAATTATTCATATGTCATTGATTTAATTACAAATATGAAGAAAAAAAATTAAAATTGAAAGTTATGTTTTTACAATATTTTATTCTAATTTCATGAATGTTAATCATTCTACACCATCGTATCATATGTCACGTTATTTAAAGTACGTCAGATCGCATTTTTAGTCAAAAAAAAAATTAGAGGAAGAACTAAAATTGTGGACTTTTAAAATAGGTGAATCATAATATTAAATTTTAATTTTGTATGAAGTGAAAATCATATAAAATGTTCTTGTAAACAAAAATAAGTTTTAGTACAAAAGATAATTTGACCTCTTGATTTATTTTAGTTTACTTTTTATTTTTATTAAAAAAAACTCAAAAGGAGTCAAGTATAAAGATAAGTAAAAAAAGAAGCTTGTTAATCAAATAAAATGGGTGTAAATAAAAATTGTGTGCAATTCACACGACTAATGTGTCGTACACATAAGCATTTATCTTACGCAAATAATGAAGCAAGACTATTAAACATTCTTCGATCTCCATAGTTTAATATTAATTATGGTTAAATAAATTTTTAATTTATATAAAATTAAATAGTTGTATTTCATTTTTAGTTTCTATAAAAAAAAGAACTTTATACTGTTTAGTTTTTATAAATATAATTATTTTTAATGCAAGTCCTTACAATAGTTTTACGTCATTATTATTTTCACGTCATTTAAATTTAAAACAATGATATTTCACTACAAAAAGAAAAGGATTTATTATGACATTCAAATTTTGTGATGCATTTTTTAATTTCTTTTTCATTTCCATCGTAACAAAAAAAAATTCTTCTGATTTCTTCCTATTTTTCTTTAGAAATCGTTCCCTTTCATCCCATTCCATCTTCAATCGATTTACTTCAATTTCCCCTACAATCGTTTTCCTTTAATCAGATTTCTCTCACGAGTCAGCGATTCACGATTTTGCGAATTACGAGAAAGTGAAAATAGGTTTTCCTCTATTAACAATTTGCATTGGTTGAATCATTTGATTGATTTACATTTTTTAAATTTTAAAATTGATTTGAAGTTTCAGTGATTGAAGCTCATGTGTTTCTTTCTTCTATTTTCATATTCAGAGAAAACATAGTGGAAGAAAAAAAAACAAATATGAAGTTTCTCATCTTCAGACTCAGGTCAATTTTCAACTAGTTCATATCTTATATTGTTATTCTACTTCATGCTTATATAGTGCATGTGATCCTTCTTGTTGAATTAATATTGCCTATGTCGAATTGATTGAGAAGTGAGAACAATGTCATTCTATTTTTAGGGTTTTTGATTGCAAATATTCATCTATAATAGTACCTTTTTAGGATCTTCATAGTTGTGAATTTTTGTGTTTTCTTACATTTGAGAATTAATAATTACTATTGTAGTTAAGTGTGGAATGCTTGATTAGTAATTTGATTTACATGCAACTACTTACTAATATTTATAATAATGCTCTAATGTGAGTCTGTGTTATTATTTTGAAAACTTAAATATGATCTATATTGTTGGTTAAAACAGTTTTAAGCATCACAATGCATATTTCATCTTCATCTTTTTGTAGGATTGACTTTTGAAAACACTTTATGTAGTTTATTGTTAGTTAAGCCTGTTTTAAGAGGATTGGTTTATAGCTGAAACATCGTTTTAAGAATGATCTACGATTAGAAGCCGTAAACTGGAATTTTATAGTTATTTTCTTTAGTACTGTCATTTAAAGTATCTTGATTTTCTATCAGATATTATGTTGGGTAATGCTAACACTATGCGAAAAAACGCTTTTTACAGCGCTTTATTTAAAGCCATTTACAACGCTTTTTTAAAAACGAAAGCACTGTAGTTACCAGCGCTGTAAAATGATACAACAGAGCTTTTATTTATAAAAAAAAGCGCTGTAAATCCATATAACAATAGCGCTTTCTACAATAGATGTAGTATTATGCACCTATTACAACGTTTTTTCACAAAAGCACTGTAAAAGGTGCACTTATATAGATGCATTGTTATACTATTATGCACCTATTACAGCACTTTTTCACAAAAGCGTTGTAAAAGGTGCACTTTTATAGATGCATTGTTATACTATTATGCACCTATTACAGCGCTTTTTCAGAAAAGCGTTGTAAAAGGTGCACTTATATAAATGCATTGTTATGTACCTATTACAGCGCTTTTGCGCTGTAGTAGGTGCAATCAATAGATGCATTATTATGCACTATTTTGCACCTATTACAACGCTTCTTCTAAAAAGCGTTGTAGTAGGTGCATTCTGATGCACCTATTACAGCGCTTTTTTGAGAAAGCGCTGTAAAATGTGTTTTTTTTTTTCTTTTAGTTTTATTAAATAATATGATGTAAATTTTAAAAAGCACTTATTTAGAAAGCGCTTTTTTTAAAAGCGCTGTCTTTTAATCCAGAATCAGTTCACAATTTTTATTCCAAAATCATTTTCATCTAGAATCATTTCACAATCAGTCAGTAGTACACAACAACAACAAAACAACACTACCTATTCACAACAGCTCAGAACTACATATTCACACAACTACCTATATATTCATATAACTATCAGATATTATATTCACCAACAGCACACCATATCCCTTGCAGCTTGCCATTTCCCAGCAAATCAAATAATATTCATTTCAAGCACATATTGACACCAGTCTTCCTTTATCTCTGTTAGTTCTTTTTCAGAATACGTTGGACTGGAATTGTCAAAGTACTGATATAAAAATTGAACATAAATAAGTTAGAATCAAATATAAACATAGTTTATATATGAAAATCAAATAATTAAAATATCGTACCATTTCTGGGATTATAATTTGATTTTTATCAACAATCTCCTTCATGAATCACAATACATAGTACCCACAGTCGATGTTGTTAGTTTGACGAGGGCACTATAAAATAAAACATATAAGTCAATAATTATTTAATTGTGTATTGATTGTAAGTGAAATTTAAAAGCAAATATTTCAAACCTTTATTGGAATCCATGTGATGTTATTTGACTTTAGCTTCGACACTGTCGCACCTCTTTGAGCTTGAAAAACTTGTAAAGCACTATCGAATAAATAAATGTGATTATTATAGCATTAACAAACACATTACTTATATGCAAAAAAAAAATGAATATTACTTACGTGTCGAACAAAGTCTTTATCTCGGGGCGATTGTTGTAATGGTCGTGCAAGCGATCTAGGTAGTATATAACTTCAGAGGTTGCATTGATTGCAATTAGCACCCAATGTGCCCTACAACAACAAAAATTTAGTTTACACAACTAATAAATTAAGATCTCATAAATTAAAAAAGATATAAATATAGAATATATATATATAGGTACGCTGAATTATATGGTGCAAGGAATAACTTATCCTTCTCTTTATTTCCTAATAGTATATCTAAAACGTATTTATTTACATTCGCCGGATCGTGTTTAAGCATCGAAATCTGATGCGGAGACAAGAATGAAAATCTATTCGACAATCTGCACGCGCACACGAACTTCTCATACAAAAACCTTCAATAAAAATTTCAAATTAGATTAATTACCAATAAATTAAATTAATTACAAATAAATGCGATGAAAAGTAATTTTTACCTCATGTAAATGCTCATAACAGTAGCACTCAGCTCCTTATGGTCGAGAATTTCGTATATGTGCTCTTTTTCAAAAAATTCTTCACACGCGTCTCCGAATAGATCTTTATCCATGCTTATTATTCGTGAATCGTCGCTGCGCATATTTTTTTTGCCTGTATGTCAAGAGACGACATATATGGAGCAAGTCGTGGCTGACTTATTTTAGGAGCAGGAGCAGCAACTGATTTTATACGATCCAGTTTTTTAGCAGCAACAACTTTGGCTGCTTAATAACCCTCCAGCTTTTGCAGTTTGCCAGTTTTATTACCCTCCAATTTTCTAGGTTTGCCGGCTTTATTTTTGCCACGAACATCCAGTTGTGGTGCGGCAGCTGCCTTGCTGGCTTGCTGTGCAGGTGGTTTATTAGATTGAATCTGAAAAAATGAGGTTAATCAAATTGTTAGTTTATTGAATCAGAAAAAATGACAAACCTTACAGAATAAATGTTACAAACCTTTTCGGGCGATGTGACTGTTTCATTTCTGGGAATCTTCTTATCATTCCCTTTATTAGACTTTGTTTGAATCTAAATAAATGTGAAATTAAAGTTAACATTGGAAAAAATTCAGAAATTAAATACATAATCAATTAAACATACATTTCAATTAATTAAACACACCTTGTCAAGGGAGACAAGATGTTTAGGCCATGCCACGTAGCTGCCAATTGCTTCGCCCAAATAATTCAGATCTGCATCGTTGTCCGGTACAGGCAACAGTGCATTTGGTTCCAAAGCAATAACTAGCGATACTTTGACATGGCCCGCAAGAATTGGTGCGTTGTGCAATACTTCGCCCGGAGCATTGCACAATGTTCCCTTTCCGACCTTCCGATGAGTAGGGGAGGATAAGTATAGAAAGCATGGAGTGACCCCCTAAAATCAATGGTTAATACATAAGTATGTGAAACAATTAACTTTAATGAATTTCTTATTTTATTAAGTAATTAATTACCTCAGGAAGACTGTTGAGACCAACGTTGCAACTTGCGTTTTCACTTTCAATGTGAATTTCACGTTGGGGCTGGTCCGCAAGTTGCTTGTCTTTATTTGTCTTCACCAAGAGGGCCACTTGCTCCGTTAATACTTTAATCTTCTCTAATACTTCCTCGTTAGATGGATTTTGGCGCTTCTCTTGTGAAAAATAACTTCTAGGAGTTACGCCAAATCCTTTCCCCCTCACGCGGCCGAAATATTCAGGAACATTAAACATTTTACCTAATATGTCCCTGAAACTTGCCTTGTTGTCCTCTTGATTTTCCGATTCAAGATTCGCCTAAAATACACATAGGATTAAAAAGATAAGTTCAATAACATTTTTAAAATACAATATTAAAAAATATTAAAGTGATAAATATACTTACACAAAGTTCTATTACTTTTTGTACATTTTCGTTATCAACCACTCCGTCTTTATTTACACGAGCTTCCTTCCACAATATATGACGACCCAACGGTTGATCGGATTGGGTGTCTTGTAGCTATTATCGTTAAGATCATAAACAAAATATTAGTTAGATAGTATAGTTTATAATATACCATATTAATTAAATAAAAGTGATGTTTAATTACTTACAAGTTTTTGCTTTAGACGAGCATATCCCATACGAGATTTCTTGTATGGGTGGGGAATAATTGTTGCCCTCTCGCGATTTGCCTTACTAATATTCTAAATAAAAAAAATAACAATCTAGTAAAAATTTGAAATACGCTATGAATATGAATAATAAAACACAAATGCTAATAAATTAATCACTTACAACAAATGCGGGGTTGGAACGTTTTGATACGAATGTGCTCCATTCCTCATTTGATATATAATGTTTATATATTTTTGGAGCTTCCGCATTCGTATTTCCTTCGCGGTCTTTTAAATAGCAATTAGAGAGGTGAGATCTAAAGCCCCGGTGTATTTTCCCGGCAACTCTGAGCACATAGCTCTTTCTCACCTCATCAAGAACAAAAGCAGATTGCAAACCAAATAAATATATAGTTTGAGTAAAATACTTCAAAGCAGTATGTAAAAATTTATAACTAATAGGGTGGAGTAAAAAAATTACCTGTATATCAGCCCACAATACATCTTTGGCATCCTTCAAAGCTTATCTCTCCAATCATCTATTGTGATTGGTATATTTTGACGAACAACAACTCCAATATAACTAACAAACATGGAATTGTTGGGGTCAATTGGTTGACCACTCTCATTCTATCCAACCTAATAAACTCATATAGTAAGTACCTCAATATATTAACAGCAAACAAGGTAAATAGCAAACAAAGTATCGTATAAACAGCAGAAACAGAAAACAACAAACAAAGTATACCTCAAATTTTTGCCCAGTACTTCTTGCTTTTATAACATTTTGCATTATTGTTGCACCACGTTTGACTTCATTTTCGTAAGTCTTAGTGTTTCCAACTTCTTCATTTTGACAATCTAACCCCTTGTTGGTATCCATTTATCTACAACATGCAGTTCAACATCAACATATATGCAGTTCAGTTCAGTTCAACATTAACATGCAGTTCAGTTCAGTCTAAGTACGTAGCATCAACATGCAGTGCAGTTCAACATTAACATGCATTTTAGTGAAACAAAAAACTAATAAATACAATACCTGAAATAGCTCTTTTTAATGCTTAGGGTTACGAGGTTCACAGACGAACGACACAGAAGACGATGAAAACGAAGACGAACGGTTACGAACGTTCGAAGGGTACGGGGTTCGCAGACGAAAACGAGGATGAAAACGGGATTACTTGATGTTTATGATGTTTACGTACGATCATAGGTGTAGGATGAGAGTAAGTAATGAGGAAGAAACAAGGAAAACTGAAACTCTCGTAGGGTTCGCAATGAGAAGGAGAACGCAGAAGAAACTAAAAAATTTACGTAATGAACATGAAACTGAAGAGGTTTACTATTATATATAAAACCCTATTACAGCGCTTTTTTGAACAAGCGCTGTAATAGGTCTCATCATTTTATTTTTTAAAAGCCTATTACAGCGCTTTTTTATAAGCCTTTTAAAGCGCTTGGGAGAAAGCGCTGTAAAAGACCTCCTTATTTTTATTTTTTTAAAAGCCTTTTACAGCGCTTCTACAGAAAGCGCTTTAAAATGCCTCTTTGTTTTATTATATGCAAACGCTTTGTGACCCTTTTACAGCGCTTATGAAGAAAGCGCTGTAAAAGACCTCCCTATTTTATTTTTTTAACCCTATTACAGCGTTTTTTTAGAAAAACGCTTTAATAGGGTTTTATATATGAAATGACTCTTTGTTTTACCATGTCCAAAAGCTGTGTGAACCTTTTACAGCGCTTATGAGGAAAGCGCTGTAAAAGACCTTCCTATTTTATTTTTTAACCCTATTACAGCGTTTTTTTAGAAAAGCGATGTAATAGGGTTTTATATATGAAATGACTCTTTGTTTTGTCATGTCCAAAGGCTGTGTGCACCTTTTACAGCGCTTATGAGGAAAGCGCTGTAAAAGGGTTCCTTAAATTATTTTTTCATAATAATTTATTTTCTTCCAAATTATTTAAATTATTTTTTCATAAGCCCTGTAACCATGTTATGAAACTTCGATTGTGCTCTCGAGTTATCCAATTTTGATTCCTATTCATGTTAAAACTAGATAATTGATCCATGTGTATTGTAACATACGACTGATCCTCATCATCATTGTGCAAAACATATAATTGTGCCTGCTCCCATTCTGTCCTTGATATAGTCATTATTCTCTTTCCAATTATCCCTTCTCCTGATAATCTTCCCGAATGACGAGACATGGGAAGCCCTATGGATTAAACATTTGACAGATATTCAGTACACAATTCAACAGCTTCTTCAACAATGTACCGTTTAGCAATACAACCTTCTGGTCAACTTCTACTTTTTACGTACCCTTTTAATATTTTCATATATCGTTCTATCGGGTACATCCATCTCATATAAGCTGGCCCACAAAGTTGTGTCTCCTTAACAAGATGAACAGTTAGGTGAACCATTATATCAAAAAACGAGGAGGGGGGAAGTACATTTCAAGCTCACACAAAGTAACAACAATTTCCCTCTGCAATCTTGGTAATTTCTGAGGATCGATCACTCTACTACAAATTTCCCTGAAGAAGAAACATAATTTAGTTATGGCTCGACGAACTTTTTCAAGTAAAATTGAACGTATACCTATTGGTAGCAAATGCTCCATTAGAATATGAGCATCATGGGTCTTCAAA
The DNA here is from genome assembly GCA_037974735.1 of Cicer chorassanicum. Classification (NCBI taxonomy): domain Eukaryota; kingdom Viridiplantae; phylum Streptophyta; class Magnoliopsida; order Fabales; family Fabaceae; genus Cicer; species Cicer chorassanicum. Next base: position 29,869,800 of record JBBPBP010000002.1, read on the forward strand.
CCTTTTAACTTGAGGTCTTTCATACAAACTAAAGTTTTAATGTTTGAAGAGTATCCTTCTGGAACTTTAACTTCGTGTAGAAATTTACATAAAACAATTTTTTCGTTTCTAGATAGAGTATGAGCGGCTGGAGGTAGATATGTGCGATTTCCTTTCTTTACGGGACTCAATTCATTTCTTATTCCCATATCGACCAAGTCCAATCTTGCATTGATGCCATCCTTAGACTTTCTTGGTACATTGAGTAACGTACCAATAACACTGTCAAATACATTTTTCTCAATATGCATCACATCGAGAAAATGTCTTACATACAATGACTTCCAATATGGCAATTCAAAGAAAATTGACTTTTTCTTCCACCCAGTTTTGACCAGCTCTCCCGTAAAAGGTTTGCCAAATTTATTGGTCAAACCTTGTACTTTCTCAAGTATTTGATATCCAGTCGATGCTATAGGAGCTCTATCTTCCTCTGATTTTCCATTGAATGCATTTCTCCACCCACGATACTAATGGCTATAAGGTAAAAATCTACGATGTCCAAGAAATACATTCTTCTTGCAATGTTTCAACCGCATCCAATTTGTACTCTCTTCACATATAGGACATGCACACTGACCTTTAATGCTATATCCTGATAAATTACCATATGCTGGAAAATCATTAATTGTGCCGAACAACATAGCCCTCAAATTGAAACATTCTTTCTTATACCCGTCATAGACTTCTACACCTTTCTCCCACATAATTTTTAAATCTTCAATTAAAGGAGCCAAGTATACGTCGATATCATTCCCCGGTTGTTTGGGTCCAAAAATTAACAGAGACAACATCATAAACTTACGCTTCATACATAACCATGGAGGTAGATTATAAATTAACAAAATCACAGGCCACGTGCTGTGTGAGATGCTTTGAAGACCATGTGGATTCATTCCATCACTAGAAAGTGCAAGGCGTAGATTTCTCGACTCTATCCCGAATTCAAGATACTCGTGATCAATTTTTGCCCATTGCGGAGAATCTGCAGGGTGTCGAAACTTTCCATCTCTAATTCTTTCCTCTGCATGCCATGTCAAGTGTTTTGAATATTCTTCATTGCGATACATGCGCCTAAATCTTGGTATTATAGGAAAATACCTCACAACTTTTGCTGGAGTAGATTCTTTCTTCTTATATCGAGAGACATTGCATTTCGGACACGCCTTTAGTAATTCATATTCATTTCAAAATAAAATGCAATCATTAGGACATGCTTGAATCCTTTCATAACTCATACCAATAGAGCACAAAATTCGTTTAGCCTCGTAGGTTCTACTAGGAAGTTCATTATCATCTGGCAACATATCTTTTAAGAGTTTTAGTAATTCTATGAAGCTTTTATCAGACCATCCATTACTCGCTTTTAAGTTGTACAACTTTAGTATCGCCGAAAGTCTTGTGAATTTAGTACAACCATTATATAATGGTTTATCTGCATCACTCAACAAGCTCTCAAACATTTTAGGACAATCACGAAGATCTTCTTCAACTGCTTTTGCAATCTCCTCAACTCGGTCCGGCTCATATGTATCTGTGTCGAAATCAGCTGAAACATATGTATCTGTGCGAGTATTTCCATTGATTTTCTCACCATGTCTTATCCAAGGTGTATAGCTTTGATCAATTCCATACCATACTAAATGTCCTTCCAATTCATCTGCTCTAATGCGTTTTCCAAAACAACATTTTAGACAAGGACAAACGACTCTATTTGGATCTTTTGCATTCATCACTGCAAACTCAATAAACTCCTTCACTCCATTTTCATACTCTTTTGTCAATCGATTGGCAGACATCCATTTCCGGTCCATTAATATGACCTATATATATATATTGATAACACACATATCTTATAATATTGGTCCAAGATTAATTGATTTCAAAACAGAACATATATATATATATATATATATATATATATATATATATATATATATATATATATATATATATCATGAGAACATATCTAATATCATGTAACAATTTATCAGTTTGAATTAGTGACAACAACAAATAAATAATATAAAGTACCTGAGACAACGTTGATGATCAATTTGTTTTAAAGGAGGAAGAAGTAAATCAATTTGTAGATGGGTGCACACGAGGGTTCCAAGGGGAGGGGAGGGAAGATGAGAGTTCGTAGGGTTTGGACAACGTATTAAATTTGTTTTAAATTTGTTTTTATTTACTTAAAGTGAATGTTTTTTATTTAAAATGTATGCTTTTATAGCGCTTGTTTAAAAAGCGCTCTAATAGGTCCTATAAAAATGTGAAAGGGCAAGCCTATTACAGCGCTTGTATCAAAAGCGCTGTAATAGGTCATTTGACTATGAGAAAGCGCAAGGCTATTACAGCGCTTGTATCAAAAGCGCTGTAAAAGGCTATGCGAGAGCGCTTGCATTTACAGCGCTTTCTAAAAAAGCGCTGCAAAAGAGTTGTAAACATTAAGTACAAGCGTATGTGACCCTATATGACCCTACAACAACGCTTTTTTTACAGCGCTTGTAAAAAAAGCGCTTTTGTAGCCTCCGTTATTTTTAAAAGTTTATACAACAGCGCTTGTATTTAATAAGCGCTGTAAAAGACGCGCTATAAAATGTCATTTTTGGCGTAGTGTAAGAGGGCTGATATGTGTGTGATTTTCCATAGAACTGTCATTGCCACGATCAAGAGTAACGGCGTTGAGTTTTATAGTTTTCATTCAGTTTTATAGTTTTATATTGGGGCATATGGTACTCATCCTCTGTAGGAGCTTTGCTCTAGGAGTTATAGGAGGAATCTCTTGTAATCATTTTCTTAGTTTTCACTCATAAAGATTACTATATCTTACAATTTTGAGTTCCTAACATAGAAACTACATATAGTTTGGTTTCTTAAACCTTTGAAGATTGAGAGTATTCTCACTATACACAGAAGCACTGACAGGGAGATCCAATCACCACATTTTTAATTCTATTAGATTAACAAAAAAAAACTAGCATACACATAGATAAAGAGCAACATGTTTTTATTTTATTTTTATTTTTTATTATTTTTTTATTGTTCCCAAGTCAATGCATTTATATTTATATAGCATTAATTGTTTCTAATGACTGAGATGGTGGTTGGTTAGGTTCAAGTTTGAAATATTGTATTCTTTTTTTTCTTTCTTTATATTTAAGTTATATTTGTAATAATCGTTTTATACAAAAAAGATTGATTGTGGAATATGTCTCTCATATGAAAAAATTCATGCTTGTCCCAATGATTGCATATTATATTGGAGAGATTTTGCTAGTGCTCAAATTTGCTCAAAATGTGGTATGTCATGATGGAAACTAAACTCTTATGATAATGAAGGTAGAAAAAATCCCTGCAAAGGATTTTCGTTGGTTTCCTCTTAAACCTAGACTACAAAGGTTCTTTCTATCATCAAAAATAGGTTTTTCTATGACATGACATTTGCATGGTAGAACAAAAGATGGACTCATGAAACATCCAGGTGATTCTTTCACTTGGAAAGATTTTGATCGTCAACATCTTGATTTTTTGTGCGACCTTCATATTGTTCAACTAGGTTTAGCTTATGATGATTTTAACCCTTTCAAAACCACGTCAATTTCTCATAGCACTAAATCTGTTGTTTTGATTCCTTATAACCATCCTCCATGGATCTGTATGAAGCAACCTAATTTTATACTTTCATTTTTTATTCTCGGTCCAAAAGGTCCAGGAAATAAACTTGATGTCTATATAAAACCTCTTGTTGACGAACTAAAAGAATTATGGGAAATTGGGGTGAAAACATTTGATGCATGCAAAAAAGAGTCATTCCAAATGCGTGTTGCTATCATGTGGACTATCAATGATTTTCCGGCCCATGCAAATTAGTCTGGCTGGAGCATTAAAGGTCGATACAGTTGTCCATGTTGTGGTTTAGAAACTGAGTCTTAGTTGTTGTGTTATAGTCAGAAATTTTGCTACATGTGTCATCATTATTGGTTAGAGCCTAACAATAAATGGAGATAAATATAGGAGAATTTGATGGAACCCAAGAGTTTTGAGCACCATCGGAGCTACCTAATGGTGCAAGTTTCTTGAGACGATTGGAAGATCATGGAATAGGGAATGGGTCACCATGGAAAAAGAAAAGCATTTTGTTCCTATTGCCTTATTGACAACATAATGTTCTTCGTCATAATCTTGATGTAATGCACATTGAAAAAAATATTTGTGATAACATTATTAGAACGTTGTTGAATTTAGAAGGAAAATCAAAGGATAACAATAAGACACATTATGACCTTGTAGATTAGAACATAAGAAGTCAAATACATCTAACGATGCATCCAAGTAAAGGTAAAAAATATTTTCCTAGAGCTTGTTACCAAATGACATCAAATGAGAAAGAATTTTTTTGAAAGTTCTCAAAAAAATAGAAACCCCAAGATATTTGGTCTCAAAAGCTATTGTTGTCACCTTTTAATGCAAGAGTTTTTTCCTATATCTATAAAAGGTTGTTTGTCTGACAAAGTGAGTTTAGCTATATGTGACCTTTTTCTTGTATTCAAAGAATTGTGTAGGAAAGTGCTTAATAAACATAATTTGGAGCTCTTGGAGAATATCATTGCCAAAATATTGTGCTAGTTAGAAAAGGTTTTCCCTCTATCTTTTTTCACTATAATGGTACATTTGTTAATTTATATGGCATATGAGGCAAAAGTTGCAGGTCCTACCCATTATCGATGAATGTAATCTATTGAAAGGTATTACACATTTTTTCAGTTATTTAGTTTCATTCTTTAATTATTAAGTAAAATTATGTTATCTTATTTGGTGACCTAAAATCTCATTTTTAGGTTCCTTTACTCTAAAGTCATTTGTTCGTAATCGAGCACATCTAGAAGGATCTATTGCATAGGATTATTTAGCTCATGAATACTTGATATTTTGTTCCTGATATCTCTCTATAATGGAAACCTACTTTAATTGACCTAGTCGAAACGATGGTTCATATTTGTGAAAAATACAAGTATTTTAAGTCATAAAGGGAGACCATTGGGGAGAATGTGCAAAGTTGGGTTCAATGTGATGAAAAGAAAAAAAAGGCTTCTCGGATTTCCCTTGACAAAAAAACGTTGCTGCTAGCACATAGACATGTGATTTTTAATAGCCACAATGTCAATCCCTTTCAAAAGTAAGTCAATTTATGTTTATATTTAGTTACTAAAATTTGGTTTGACAACTTTATACTAATTATAATGTTAATCTTTCTTAATATTTTTACATAGAGAACACATTGATCTTATTAGGAGACGAAATTGTCGACTATCTTCTTATGAAGTTGACAAAATTCATGGTCAATCATTTTCTGATTTGTTCCATGAACGAGAAAGTGTTACAAATCATTTTCATCCCTAATTTAGGATTTATAATCATTTTAAATTTTAACAATTTAAAGTTGTGGTAGGTTTCACGGTTGGAAGAGGAAGACAATGCTCTAGTGATAAAAGATATCAAGTGGCTTGCACGTGGACCACTATTTCTAGTTAGAGTGTTAGAGTGTTATGTTTCTAAAAATATTATACTCTTTTGTAAACAAAATTAAAAATATTATACTCTTTTATAAACAAAATTAAATGCCGAGAAATGTTCTCCCCTTTTCATTTGGAAATAGTTTTCCCTTTCTTCCCATTTCTCTCTCATGTTTCAATAAACCCATATCCACCCATTTCCCTTACTTTCCCGTAAAATCATTTTTCCATTTTCCCTATCAGAATTCGCTTTGCTTCTCTAGTAACAATTCGATTTCCTTCGGTTTTTCTCTTCAATTCATATTCTTCTTCAATCTTTTTGTTCAATCGGATTTCTCTCATAACAATTAAGCAGATTCAGTTTTTCCCTTCTTCTCTCTCGTAGCAATTCGATTTTCTGCGATTCAATTTAGCTCTTCTTCTCTCAAATTGTAAAATCGCTCATCTTCTCTCAAATCGTTCTTCTTCTATTTTCAATTTGATTTTGTTCATCCAATTTTGTTCAATTTCGTTCGTCGTCTCACAAAATCGTAAAAATTAAGTTGTTTGTTACGGCGACATTGTCGTTTTCAGTTGCATCTGTGGTTGAAGATGTGCTTCAACAACATGGTACTCGCCTCAAAAATCTTGATTTGGAATCTAGAAAAGCAGAAGAAGCTGGTAATTTCCTGGGAATAATCAGTTTTCAGTTTTTTTTCATGAATGTCTCAAATTATCATCCTTTTCTATATGATATTGATTTTAATGAAGGTTGATGTTTGTCAATTTTATATGAAAAAGATCAGTTATTTTGAGACTGAAAAATAAATTGTATAAAATGCAGCATTTAGAAGATATGAAGCAACAGGGTGGTTGAGAAAAATGGTTGGAGTTGTTGCAGCTAAAGATTTACCAACAAAGCCTTATGAGGAAGAGTTTAGGCTTGGTTTGAGGAGTGGGATCATTCTTTGTAATGTTCTTAACAAGGTTCAACCTGGTGCTGTATCCAAGGTCAGTTTGGATGCTCCTGATTTTATTTACTCTATGTTTTTTGTTATTGTTTACTGATGTAAATTATGTATTATTCTTTATAGGTTGTTGAGAGTCCTATTGATTCTACATTAATCCCTGATGGAGCATTTCAGTATTTTGAAAATGTTAGGAACTTTCTGGTGGCTGTTCAGGAAATTAGAATTCCTACATTTGAAGCATCTAATCTAGAACAAGTATGAAAAGGATCAAATGTTTAATATTGTTAGAATTTCAAGATTGGTAGAATTTATGAATAAGTATTGCATTTAACTGGTGGTATGTCTGACGTGCTTTCTATCTGTCGAAGTCCATAAAATTGGCCCATTGCTTGCAAAGCTTTGTTTTTTTTGTTAATAGTGTCTTTTTAGGGTTGATTATATGTATGTTTCTTTTAGATATATATCAGGACAAAAACCGTATCACTAAATTGTTCTGTTGGATACTTCTTTGGACAAATACAGTATACTAATGATGCATATTCATAGTTATCAAAGTAATAAATGCTTCATGAAAACATTCGCTAAGACTATTCTCCTCCTAGTTATTAAAGTATCAAGTGTTGTCGTCTAGTCACTTTTTTCTTGTCAACTTTGCGTAGTCAACACCTTTTCTTTTGTCAATTTTGATTTTTGACTTGAATCTTGAATTAAAGGTTCATATGCATGGTTTTTTTTTTTTTTTTTTTTTTT
>JBBPBP010000002.1:29877195-29912498 GCA_037974735.1 Cicer chorassanicum
TTTTTTGTCTATGTCCCTTGTTTTTACTTAAAAATGTCGTTTTTTATTGATAATGTATGTAACAATTCATAATAAGGTTCAAATCATGATTTGAAAAATAGGTATTCCTTTGCTAACCATGCTTCATAGCCCAAACAATATTGTCAAGGTTGTAACTAGATGCATCATGCACACTAAATACAATAAATTCTGGTAATCCCGATGAGAGACGTGGTTATGGAGCACCTCATGGGACTTACCGCGGAGGTGGTGGAGGCGGTCGTCGTGGAGGCTTTAGCAATGGCGAAGCTGGTGAAGAGGGACGCCCACGGAGACCTTTTGGACGCGGGTAACTTCAATATATTATTACTTAGTGATTTTCTCTTCATTTCTTTTTTTATTTTTCTTGAAAATGAATCGCCCACCTCACATTTTTCTTAATTATGATTTGATTAATTTCTTTATTGTATATGCTGTGGTTTGTCCTTTGCTAAATGGAACTTAAACTGTGTGATAGGAGATGACACTGGAAGAGTATGAGAAAGTGCTAGAAGAGAAAAGGAAATCCCTGCAGGCACTTAAGACCGAAGGAAGAAAGGTGGATTTGTGTGTGGACCTGGACACAAGTGCTTAATATGATTGTGGCTGACCTATTTCAAGGACATCCAATTAGTGAAAGGAAACTGAAGGAACTTCTTGGTCACACTCCATCTCAAGTTTTTGGTGAAGCCCTGCTTGGCATTTTAATAGCCTGTTTCTGTTGTCAAGGTTGTGTTGTGGGGGTTTAGGTGATTCTGTTCTCTTGCCATTTTTTATCAAACTGTATTGATTGATAGCATACTATTTGTTCTGATAATGTGATGCAGCCTTCTGGACCTCTGGTATATGAAACGGCCCATTTAATAGTTGCCCTTATTCAAGGACAAGTACTTCAACATGAGTAAAATGTAAATGGAAACATTACTGATAAAACTGGGCAACACGTGTCATTTTTGGCAAGATTGTAATGAGTGGAGATCTTCTCCAATTCTTTTTCATTATTAAGGATTTTGGTGTATAAATGCCTTATATTTCTAGAAATGAGAATATGCAAAGTATTATTGACTTTTACCTACAGTTTTTTACTTGTAGTGACAAACTTTGTGTGTCACGATAAGTCAATTTTTTTTGTAGTGAATTAAAAACACTATACTATAGAACAAGAATTATGCGGTCTCAAAAGTTTAAAATTCAAAAGCCAAAAAAAAAAACTATATACTATTAAAAATAGTAAAAAGGCCTTATGAAATAGTTGTATAATTTCTTAACTGAATTACTTACCTGTTTCCAAGGACTGCATGGAGTTCAATGATTAAATTCTCTTGTTTAATTATATACACAGTACACACAAACATGAAGTTTAATTAAAATTTGTTGTGCATAGTTAAATATATATCGAATGAAAATGTATGAATCAAGTAATAAAACAAACAATATATAATATATATAGGATTATGGGTTACCAGCTAGTTTGGGGACTGAGCTCCAACATCCACGACCATATTTGGTTATGTGATTCAAAAGCTTCCCATCTTCCTCTAGATACCAAAGTCCTTTCCTTAACTTCTTCTTGTAGCAACAAGAGTGTGTCTTCCTATGTGTACGTTAATCTTAAATCTTATCTTGAACTCACAAACATTTGTTAACAACCCTTATTTTATTTTTTTACCATTACTTCGAATTTGTGGTGTGAGTGGCTTCTATGTAGAAGATGTTGGTGCTTGCTCATTTGGTTGATAAACTTTTGAGAATAACAACCCCCGTATCTTTTTGTTATACTAATAATATTTTTTCTTTAACTATATATTGTTGTTGGTGTATGTGTAGAGAGCGATATAATGAAATGGTTTTACTTTATATTGAAGAATTGATACATAAATTACAGGCTGGAAAAAGAAAAAGTAAAAGAAAAAGTAAAAGAAAAAGAAAAAGAAAAAAGGCAAATGACCCACATAACAATTCATTATTTGTTTCTTATATGGATAAATTATGCTCTGTAAAATAATTGAAGAGTCCAAATTAATAGTTCAAGACTTCAGCTATGTAGTAATTACGTTTGTGAAATAAGGGTAAAAAGAATAGCTATATTAAAGTGTTTTACATTATTGTGAGAGTAGTTAACTATGGCATGGTATTTATAGTTGGTGAATGGAGTGTTGTGTGTTGGATTCTTGTCATTAGAATTGTTAAAAATATAGGCCAGAATTACTTTCTGTCTGTGTATATGAAATATAAAATGATGAGTTATTCACTAAAGAATTTCTTCTCTTTAAAATAATGAAATTTTAACAGGGTTTAAGCGCAACAAAGAAGATAAGAGGAATATATTGCTTCAATTATTTCGTTGCTTACTCCATCTCATTGTTTCTGTAAAAGTATGTATTATGTGTTTCTTGTGTATCTCAAACAAGATCACACATCTTCTATTTATAGTGAGGTTATAATAATTACATTCAAATACTAGAAACTGGTATTTGACTAGGAGTTCTACCAATGAACCTAGGAACTTGTATAGTCAAAGAATAATAAAAGCATACTTCGAATTCTAACACTCCTCCTTAAGTTGGAGCATACATATCATACGGACAAGCTTGTTACATATAGATTCAACTCGAGAACCCCTAAGTGACTTAGCGAATATGACAACCAACTGATCATTTAAACCAACAAAATTAGTTCTGATTTCTTTGGAAAAAACTTTGTCTGTTACAAAATGACAGTCAATCTCTATGTGCTTTGTTCTTTCATGGAAGATCGGATTGGAAGCAATATGAAGTGCAGCTTGGTTATCACAAATTACTTTCATTGCGTTGACATCTCCTAACTTGAGTTGCTTGAGTAACTGTTTTAGCCATGTAAGTTTACAAGTCGTTCTAGCCATAGCACGATACTCTACTTTTGCATTCGGTATTGCAACTATGTTTTGTTTCTTAAATCCCCATGATATCAAATTACCTCCAACAAGGGTACAATACCCATTAGTAGATCTTCTATCTGATGGTGACCCTGCCCAATCAGCATCAGAGTAGCCAATAAATTCGGTGTTACCTTTGTCTTCATAAAGTAATCCTTTGTTTGATGCATTCTTGATATACCTAAGAATATGAATCACATCATTCCAGTCACTATTACATGGAGCGTTCAGAAATTGACTGACTACACTTACAACAAATGTAATATTAGGTCTAGTTACTGTAAGATAATTAAGTCTTGCAATGGCTCTCCCTGACCTGGTAAGAGCTTGACATTAGGATCCATAGGAGTATCACGAGGGCGATAATCAAGCATGCATGTTTCTTCAAGTATATCAAGGGCATATTACCCTGAGTAATTGCTATAACTATCTTAGTCAAAGCAACCTCAATCCCCAAAAAATATTTAGTGTCCCCAAATCTTTAGTTTGAAAGTTTTGAGACAAATGTTGTTTGAGCTGATGAATGCCAACCCAGTCGTTACGTGTGATGATGATGTCATCAACATAGACAGTGCAAGTGGTTATGAATAGTGCAAGAAGAAAATAGAGTAATCAGTTTACATCTAGTCATACCATACTCCTGTTGCACGGTGCTATCCCTCCTAAACCAAGCACGAGGAGATTGTTTCTGGCCATATAGAGATCGACGTAATCGACATACCAAGTGAGAGGTACTACTAACAGTGAAGCCTGGTGGTTGTGCCATATACACCTCCTATTATGAATCGCTGTGCAGGAAGACATTTTTTATGTCTAATTGATGGAGAGGTCGGTAATCAATAACAATTATGGCAACAAAAAAAGTCAGACAGATGCGATTTTGGCAATCAAAGAAAACTTATCTCCATAGTCAAGGTCGAAGATCTGTGTGTATCCTTTTGCCACACGACGAGCTTTAAGCGATCAATCTTTCCATCAAGCCGAAGTTTGATTGTATAGACATAGTGACACCCCATTGTGGTTTTGCCATCAAGTAAAGGTACCAAATCCCATTGGAGTGAAAAGCTGTCATTTCATCTATCATTGTCTGATGTCAGTCAGGATCAGACATAGCTTCACCTGGCAATGGGGAGATTAAGGACGTCTAGAGAGAAAGAGGGGGGAGTCTCAAATAAACTGACATCAATAGAGACAAAGTATCGTCGAAGATCTGGGGAATAACACCAATAAACTTTCTGCAAATGAGAGTAGCCGAGAAAAATACACTTACAATATGTTTTATGTGTTTCTTGTGTGTCTTAAACAAGATCACAATCTTTCTATTTATAATGAGGTTACAATAATTACATTCATTACTAGGAACTTGTATTTGACTAGGAGTTCTACCAATGAACCTAGGAAATTGTACAGTCAAGGAATAATAAAAGCATACTTTGAATTAACATTATTGGTATGTTGCCTTCTTGATTTATTAGTTTTTTAAATATTACATACTTTAGTGTTGTATGAGTTTCCAAGCCAACTGTTGTATGAGGTTTGTCTCGATGAATGTTTGATATTTGTTTTAGTTTTAGTCATTTAACTTAATCTTTACGGTTATTTAGTTTAACATAAGTAGTTATGGATCGTAATTGGATGAGTGTTAATCGTTTGAGTGAAGAGTATTAGAAATAAGTGGAGAAGTTCTTACAAATTTCTTTAAAAAAAGCTTCTTTAAATTGAATGAAAGTTTTATTGTCCTTGTGTAAAATGTTTAAATGGAAACCCGTTACATTTTGAGGAAATAAGAAATCATCTTATTTGTTTTGGGATTTTCCAGAGTTATACAAAATGGATAAGGCATGGCAATTCGTTAAACAAGGAAAGTGTAATGGAAAGAGCAGAAGTTTCTAAAGATATAGACAACCGGCCTGAGGACATGATTCGTGATATTAGACAAGAGTCTTTTCAATAAGCACATGTGTATGATAGTTTATGCAATGACAAAGAAAAGGCTTTGTATTCGGAGTGCATCGACTTCACACAATTGTCTGCGGTGTTGAGATTGTTCGACTTGAATGCCAGAAATAGATTAACATATAAAAGCTTCATTGAATTGTTTGAGTCGTTGAAAGAAATGCTTCCCAAAGGTAACACATGGCCAAACCATTATTATGAGGCAAATAAGATATTATGTTCGTTGGGTATGGAGTATAAGATACATGCATGCCCTAATGATTGCATATTGTACCGAAATGAGTTTGAAGAGTTTAACAATGTCCTAGGTGTGGGCAATCATGCTATAAAGCAAAGAATGGTGATTCCAATTGTGATTAAAGCATAACAGGTCCTCGTACAAAGGTGTTATGGCATCTTTCAACAATTCCAAGGTTCAAACGATCATTCATTAATGTCAATGGTGCATAGAATATTAGATGGCATGTAGATGAGAGGCAATGTGACGGACAACTTCGTCATCCGACTGATTAGTTGCAATTGAAGAAAGTTGATAAATTGTATCCGAAGTTTGGGAATGAGCCAAGAAACCTTAGACTTTGACTTGTTACAGATGGAATGAACCCATATAGTAACTTAAGTACACTACGCCAAAAATGACATTTTATAGCGCGTCTTTTACAGCGCTTATTAAATACAAGCGCTGTAATATAAATTTTTAAAAATAACGGAGGCTACAACAGCGCTTTTTCTACAAGCGCTGTAAAAAAAGCGCTGTTGTAGGGTCATATAGGGTCAGAAAGCGCTATCACATAGCCTTTTACAGCGCTTCTTCAGAAAGCGCTATAAATCAAGCGCTATTGCATAGGCTTTTACAGCGCTTTCTGAGCGCTTTAAAATAAAGCGCTGTAAAAGCCTTGCGCTTTGTGTCATTGGTTGACCTATTACAGCGCTTTTTAGACAAGCGCTGTAATAGACTTGCCCATTAAATTTTTATAGGACCTATTACAGCGCTTTTTTAGAAAGCGCTGTAAAATCATTCATTTCAAATAAGAAGCGTTCACTTTAAGTAAATAAAATCAAATTTAAAACAAATTTAATACGTTGTCAAAACCCTACGAAATCTCATCTCCCCTCCCCTGCGAACCCCTCATGTGCGCCCATCTACAAATTGATTTACTTATTCCTCCTTTAAAACAAATTGATCATCAACGTTGTCTCATGTAATTCAAATTTATTTTATTTATTTGTTGTTGTCACTAATTCAAACTGATAAATTGTTACATGATATAATTTGAAATTGTTACATGAAATTGTTACATGAAATTGATAATTTGTTACATTGTTACATTTGTTACATGAAATTGTTACATTGTTACATGAAATTGTTACATTGTTACATGATCAAAAACTTGAAATAATGTTTATTGTTATTGATATAATTTGTTACTGATAAATTTTATTTATAATATATCAGACTGATATAGGTCATAATATATCAGAATTGAAATCATGCTTACTGATATAAATTGTTACATGATATAATAGGGTTACTGATAAATTTTATTTATATGTGTATTATCAATATATATATATATATAGGTCATAATATATCAGACTTGAAATCATGCTTATTGTGTAACTGCATTTATATATATAGGTCATATAAATGGACCGGAAATGGATGTCTGCCAATCGATTGACAAAAGAGTATGAAAATGGAGTGAAGGAGTTTATTGAGTTTGCAGTGATGAATGCAAAAGATCCAAATAGAGTCGTTTGTCCTTGTTTAAAATGTTGTTTTGGAAAACGCATTAGAGCAGATGAATTGGAAGCACATTTAGTATGGTATGGAATTGATCAAAGCTATACATGTTGGATAAGACATGGTGAGAAAATCAATGATAATACTCGCATAGATACATATGTTTCAATTGATTTCGACACAGATACATATGAGCCAGACCGAGTTGAGGAGATTGCAAAAGCAGTTGAAGAAGATCTTCGTGATTGTCCTAAAATGTTTGAGAGCTTGTTGAGTGATGCAGAGAAACCATTATATAATGGTTGTACTAAATTCACAAGACTTTCGGCGATACTAAAGTTGTACAACTTAAAAGCGAGTAATGGATGGTCTGATAAAAGCTTCACAGAATTACTAACCCTCTAAAAAGATATGTTGCCAGATGATAATGAACTTCCCAGTAGAACCTATGAAGCTAAACGAATTTTATGCTCTATTGGTATGAGTTATGAAAGGATTCACGCGTGTCCTAATGATTGCATTGTATTTCGAAATGAATATGAATTACTAAAGGCTTGTCCGAAATGCAATGTATCTCGATATAAGAAGAAAGAATCTACTCCAGCAAAAGTCGTGTGGTATTTTCCTATAATACCAAGATTAAGGCGCATGTATCGCATTGAAGAAGATTCAAAACACTTGACATGGCATGCAGATGAAAGAATTAGAGATGGAAAGTTTCGACACCCTGCGGATTCTCCGCAATGGGCAAAAATTGATCACGAGTATCCTGAATTCGGGATAGAGTCGAGAAATCTACGCCTTGCACTTTCTACTGATGGAATGAATCCACATGGTCTTCAAAGCATCTCACACAGCACGTGGCCTGTGATTTTGTTGATTTATAATCTACCTCCATGGTTATGTATCAAGCGTAAGTTTAGGATGTTGTCTCTGTTAATTTCTGGACCCAAACAACCGGGGAAAGATATCGACGTATACTTGGCTCCTTTAATTGAAGATTTAAAAATTATGTGGGAGACAGGTGTAGAAGTCTATGACGGGTATAAGAAAGAATGTTTCAATTTGAGGGCTATGTTGTTCGGCACAATTAATGATTTTCCAGCATATGGTAATTTATCAGGATATAGCATTAAAGGTCAGTGTGCGTGTCCTATATGTGAAGAGAGTACAAATTGGATGCGGTTGAAACATTGTAAGAAGAATGTATTTCTTGGACATCGTAGATTTTTACCTTATAGTCATCAGTATCGTGGGTGGAGAAATGCATTCAATGGAAAATCAGAGGAAGATAGAGCTCCTGTAGCATCGACCGGATATCAAATACTTGAGAAGGTACAAGGTTTGACCAATAAATTTGGCAAACCTTTTGCGGGAGAGCTGGTCAAAACTGGGTGGAAGAAAAAGTCAATTTTCTTTGAATTGCCATATTGGAAGTCATTGTATGTAAGACATTTTCTCGATGTGATGCATATTGAGAAAAATGTATTTGACAGTGTTATTGGTACGTTACTCAATGTACCAGGAAAGTCTAAGGATGGCATCAATGCAAGATTGGACTTGGTCGATATGGGAATAAGAAATGAATTGGGTCCCGTAAAGAAAGGAAATCGCACATATCTACCTCCAGCCGCTCATACTCTATCTAGAAACGAAAAAATTGTTTTGTGTAAATTTCTACATGAAGTTAAAGTTCCAGAAGGATACTCTTCAAACATTAAAACTTTAGTTTGCATGAAAGACCTCAAGTTAAAAGGTTTGAAGACCCATGATGCTCATATTCTAATGGAGCATTTGCTACCAATAGGTATACGTTCAATTTTACCTGAAAAAGTTCGCCGAACCATAACTAAATTATGTTTCTTCTTCAGGGAAATTTGTAGTAAAGTGATTGATCCTCAGAAATTATCGAGATTGCAGAGGGAAATTGTTGTTACTTTGTGTGAGCTTGAAATGTACTTCCTGCCCTCGTTTTTTGATATAATGGTTCACCTTACTGTTCATCTTGTTAAGGAGACACAACTTTGTGGGCCAACTTATATGAGATGGATGTACCCGATAGAACGATATATGAAAATATTAAAAGGGTACGTAAAAAGTAGAAGTCGACCAGAAGGTTGTATTGCTGAACGGTACATTGTTGAAGAAGCTGCTGAATTTTGTACTGAATATCTGTCAAATGTTGAATCCATAGGGCTTCCCATGTCTCGTCATTCGGGAAGATTATCAGGAGAAGGGATAATTGGAAAGAGAATAATGACTATATCAAGGACAAAATGGGAGCAGGCACAATTGTATGTTCTGCACAATGATGATGAGGTTCAGCCGTATGTTACAATACACATGGATCAATTATCTAGTTTGAACATGAATAGGAAACAAAATTGGATAACTCGAGAGCACAATCGAAGTTTCATAACATGGTTAAAAAATCACATAAAGTCAAAGTTTGATGTAGACCCCGGATCAATTTCATAGAGATTGAGGTGGCTAGCAAATGGTCCGAGTTTACATGTCTTTTCTTACACCGGTTATGTAATTAACGGCTACACATTTTATACAAAAGAACAAGATGATCAAACAACTATGCAAAATAGCGGAGTCACTCTCGTAGTTGAAGCGATGCATATCTCAAGTGCAAAAGACAAGAACTCAATATATGTAAATCTATCATATTTTGGGGTTATCGAGCGCATATGGGAGCTAGACTACACAATGCTCGTGTTCCCATATTTGGTTGCAAGTGGGTCGATAATAATAATGGCGTTTGGATTGATGAGTCAGGGTTCTTGCTTGTCGATTTTAATAGGGTGGGATACAAAGATGAGCCTTTTATTTTAGCGTCACAAGCTCAACAAGTGTTTTGTGTCACTGATCCTGCGGATGATAAATGGTCCGTTGTCCTATCGACCAATAAAATAAGTGATGATAACAATAATGATGAAGATGTTGGTAATGATCTTTTCTTTGCAACATCACAACCACATGAAATTGGTTCAACTGATGATGGTTTATATCTTAGAGATGATCATGATGAGGGAATTTGGATTAATCCATCGTTTCGTATCATTAATGGACAAACAAATGTGAATCCCACCAAGAAAAGAAGAAGGGCATCTTAATGTGTTTTGGTATTTTGGTATTTAATTATGTATTTTGGTATTTATGTATTGGACAAACAAATGTTTTGACATCATTAATGGATCTACAAACATATTGAGCATTTTGGTATTTATGCTTATACTGTATGTAATTGTATACTCAACTTATACATGTAATTTAGCAAAAAAAATTTAAGTTCAAGTTATACACAATTTAGCTTGAACTTGAGTTGATCAGTTAAACACAATTTGGAAGAAAAATAATTTAACTATTTTGGAAGAAATAAATTATTAAAGGGCTTATGTAAAAATAATTTAACTAATTTGGAAGAAAATATATTATTATAGGGTTTAGGGTTTATTGGACAGGGCTGTAAAAGGGCTCACGAATTAAGCGCTGTAAAACAAAGAGTCAGTGGACATGATAAAACAAAGAATTATTTCATACATAGAACCCTATTAGAGCGCTTTTCTAAAAAAGCGCTGTAATATGGCTAAAAAATAAAATAGGAATGTCTTTTACAGCGCTTTCCACATAAGCGCTGTAAAAAACAGCTTTTGGACATGGTAAAACAAAGAGTCATTTAATATATAGAACCCTATTAGAGCGCTTTTCTAAAAAAGCGTTGTAGTAGGGTTAAAAAATAAAATAGGAAGGTCTTTTACAGCGCTTTCCACACAAGTGCTGTAAAAGGGTCTTTTTAAAAATAAAATAGGAAGGTCTTTTACAGCGCTTTCCACACAAGCGCTGTAAAAGGGTCTTTTTAAAAATAAAATAGGAAGGTCTTTTACAGCGCTTTCCACATAAGCACAGTAAAAAAGGGTCTTTTAAAAAATAAAATAGGAAGGTCTATTACAGCGCTTTTTGACAAGCGCTTTAAAAGGCTTATGAAAAAGCGCTGTAATAGGGTTTTAAAAATAAAATGATGAGACCTATTATAGCGCTTGTTTAAAAAAGCGTTGTAATAGGGTCATATATATAATAGTAAACCTCTTCAGTTTCATGTTCATTACGTAAATTTTTCAGTTTCCTCTGCGCGTTCTCTTTCTCCTTGCGAACCCTACGAACCCTACGAGAGTTTCAGTTTTCCTTGTTTCTTCCTCATTACTTACTCTCATCCTAGACCTACGATCGTTGCGTAAACATCATAATCCTCAAGTTACCCGTTTTCATCCTCGTTTTCGTCTGTGAACCCCGTAACCCTGCCATCGTTCGTAACCGTTCGTCCTCGTTTTCATCGTCTTCTGCGCCGTTCGTCTGTGAACCCGTAACCCTAAGCATTTTACAAGGACTATTTCAGGTATTGTAGTTATTATTTTTTTGTTTCACTAAAATGCATGTTAACTTTTTGTTGCTACATACTTAGACTGAACTGAATTGCATGTTGATGTGCTGAACTGAACTGTATATATGTTGATGTTGAACTGCATGTTATATATGTTGATGTTGAACTGCATGTTGTAGATAAATGGATACCAACAAGGGGTTAGATTGTTAAAATGAAGAAGTTGGCAACACTAAGACTTACGAAAATGAAGTCAAACGTGGTGCAACAATAATGCAAAATGTTATAAAAGCAAGAAGTACTGGGAAAAAAATTTGAGGTATATTTGTTGTTTTCTGTATCTGTTGTTTGCTGTTAATATATTATACCTTGTTTGCTGTTAATACATTGAGTTACTTACTATTTATTAGGTTGGATGGAATGAGAGTGGTCAACCAATTGACCCCAACAGTTCCATGTTTGTTAGCTATATTGGAGCTGTTGTTCGTCAAAATATACCAATCACAATAGATGATTGGAGAGATAAGGCATTGAAGGATGCCAAAGATGTGTTGTGGGCTGATATTCAGGTAATTTTTTTACTCCACCCTATTATTTATAAATTTTACAATATACTGCTTTGAAGTATTTTACTCAAACTACATATTTATTTGGTTTGCAGTCAGCTTTTGTTCTTGATGAGGTGAGAAAGAGCTATGTGCTCAGAGTTGCCGGGAAAATACACCGGGGCTTTAGATCTCACCTCTCAAATTGTTATTTAAAAGACCGTGAAGGAAATACGATTGCGGAAGCTCCAAAAATATATAAACATTATATATCAAATGAGGAATGGAGCGCATTCGTATCAAAACGTTCCGACCCCGCGTTTGTTGTAAGTGATTTTATTATTAGCATTTGTTTTTTATTATTCATATTCATAGCGTATTTTAAATTTTTACTAGATTGTTATTTTTTTATTTAGAATATTAGTAAGGCAAATCGCGAGAGGGCAAAAATTATTCCCCACCCATACAAGAAATCTCGTATGGGATATGCTCGTCTAGAGCAAAAACTTGTAAGTATACTATCTAACTAATGTGGTATATTTAATTAATGTGGTATATTATAATCTATACTATCTAACTAATATTTTGTTTATGATCTTAACGATAATAGCTACAAGACACCCAATCCGATCAACCGTTGGGTCGTCACATATTGTGGAAAGAAGCTCGTGTAAATAAAGATGGAGTGGTTGATAACGAAAATGTACAAAAAGTAATAGAACTTTGTGTAAGTATATTTATCACTTTAATATTTTTTTAATATTGTGTTTTAAAATGTTTTTGAACTTATCTTTTTAATCCTATGTGTATTTTAGGCGAATCTTGAATCGGAAAATCAAGAGGACAACAAGGGAAGTTGCAGGGACATTTTGGGTAAAGTGTTTAATGTTCCTGAATATTCCGGCCGCGTGAGGGGAAAGGATTTGGCGTAACTCCTAGAAGTTATTTATCACAAGAGAAGCGCCAAAATCCATCTAACGAGGAAGTATTAGAGAAGATTAGAGTATTAACGGAGCAAGTGGCCCTCTTGGTGAAGACAAATAAAGACAAGCAACTTGCGGACCAGCCCCAATGTGAAATTCACATTGAGAGTGAAAACGCAAGTTGCAACATTGGTCTCAACAGTATTCCTGAGGTAATTAAATTTGCGGACCAGCCCCAACGTGAAATTCATTAAATTTTCTTGTTTCACATATACTTATGTATTAACTAACCATTAATTTTAGGGGGTCACTCCATGCTTTCTATACTTATCCTCCCCTACTCATCGGAAGGTCGGAAAGGGAACATTGTGCAATTCTCCGGGCGAAGTATTGCACAACACACCAATTCCTGCGGGCCATGTCAAAGTATCTGTAAGATCAGATGTGCACCTAAGAGGGGGGGTGAATTAGGTGTTTGGTTATTTTGATAGTTTTTAGAATTATAGTGATTGATTTTTTTTTTCGTTCAATGTTGATAGATGAAGAAATAAATAACAGTAAGTAAATGAACACTGCAAATTTATCCTGGTTCCCCTAATAACCAAGGGTACGTCCAGTCCTCTTGCTCACCACAAGAGATTTTCTTCACTATCTGTCAGAATATGTACAAGTCCTCACCCTGGGACCTTGGCTACAATCTTCTAACAAACTTTCAAAGATAGAACACTACTATCTTAGATACAGCACTTAAAGAAAGTACAACTTTCTTTTACAAACACTTGTTGTATTGATAAGGATATAGGAATAGAATGAAGGTAGTATAATTCAAGATTTATTCAAGTACTTTGAGAACCTTAAGGATATGAAAATGATATGCAAGTACTTGAATTTCTGAAAAAGACTTAGAGAAAAATTCAGAAAGTTTTAGTTCAAAGTCTTTGAAATTGTGTAATTCGAATTCGTAATTTGAATATGAAGTTATGACCTATTTATAGTCCTCAAATATCTCTTTAGATTCGTGGCCTTTGATTCAAGAGGTTTGAGAAAGAATTGCAATGTTTTAAATTGAATTCAAAGCTGAAAAATTGCATTGCTTCCAGTTGTATTCGACTACAAGAGATCTGTATTCGAATACAACTTGTTGCAACGTTAAAAATTATTCAAATATTGGAAACTTAACTGTCGACTTTCGTCTGCTTCATTACTTCTTAAGTTACATTTTGGTTCCTAAGGCCGGTAACTATTCTCAACTTTCTGAGTTTGAACTTCAGATTCTATACTTAATGAATGAAGGTCTTCCTCTTAACTGGGCATATTTTGTTAAGTCAGTCATGTTTGTATCCCGTGAAGCTGTTGGATTGCCCTATGCTAAGGAAGTTTCTCGCATTCTTGAACATTTTGGGGTGAATTTTTCTGAGGAAGTTGTGTATACCGTCACTAAGGATAATCTGCTAGATTTGGGTGTTCTTCCTAGCATGAAAATCGTTTGGAGTGAACCGCTGCAGAAATACATCCATCAGAGTGATATCGGTCAGACTTCTGCTAGTGCTCCTACCGACCCCTCTGCACCTGATGCTGATCCTACAGATGATGTTGCTGACGATCCTGCATCTGATGATGATCAGGTTTCTAACCGAATGATTATGGCTAAACTTGACTCTCTTCAGACCTGCTTCTCAGGATTTACCACTTCGGTCGACGCTCGCTTTCAAGCTATCGAATCCACCATCGCTACCAATCACGACAGCTTGGTCCACGAGATGTGTATCATCGCCGATAAAATTGATCACCTCCATCTACCTCCGGATCGTCGCTGATTTGTACTTAGTTTCCTAGGCCTAGTTCGTTTTCTTGTGTTACTAGGATTGACTTTCCTACTATTTTGCTTAACTGTAATCGTTGCTACTTTCTGCTTACCTTTGTTATTATTGTCTGACTTTTATGACTTCATCTGATGAATTATCTCAATGTGATCTTTCTTGGTTTATGTTATATTTCTTCTGTTAATTCCTTACTTTCCTTTATGCTGGTATTCTTCTTTTTGATCATGTCAAAAGTGGGAGATATTTTGTGTATTTTGTTGCTTGTTGCTGTCCGGTAAAATTTAACTGTAGGTACTCAAAACACATATTGAAAATATTACGGGGAAGTACAATACGCCTACATTACGGGGGAGTCGTCAAACTCAACAGCAATGGTGTTTTGTTATAATCAAAAAGGGGGAGAATGTAAAAATACATGTTTTTGATTATACACAAAGACCAAAGGTGACACAGCAACAAAAAGAAGAATTCCTCCACCGTCAACTACAAGAGAACCTTAATTACTTCCTTGATGAAATTACAAATAAATAAGATTATTTAAAGGTAAAATAATTCAAGCCATAATTCAAATACAAGAGAACCTTAATTACTTTGCATATGCATAAACAATATTTTCAAAAGTCCAAAATATTATTTTCAAAATGTTAGAATCTTTATTTTTGACTAAAAATAATATTGTAATCGAATACAACCCAGGTGTATTCGAATACAGATGCAATTTGCTAAGTCAGAGAGTTGGCCATCTCATCTGTATTCGACTACACAGTGAAAAATTTGAATAATTTTTAACGTTGCAGCAAGTTGTATTCGAATATAGTTATCTTGTAGTCGAATACAAGATAAAACATGGCTAAGTCAGAGAGTTGGTCATCTCATCTGTATTCGACTACACAGTGAAATATTTGAATAATTTTTAACGTTGCAACAAGTTGTATTCGAATACAGATCTCTTGTAGTCGAATACAACTGGAAGCAATGCAATTTTTCAGCTTTGAATTCAATTTAAAACATTGCAATTCTTTCTCAAACCTCTTGAATCAAAGGCCACGAATCTAAAGAGATATTTGAGGACTATAAATAGGTCATAACTTCATATTCAAATTACGAATTCGAATTACACAATTTCAAAGACTTTGAACTAAAACTTTCTGAATTTTTCTCTAAGTCTTTTTCAGAAATTCAAGTACTTGCATATCATTTTCATATCCTTAAGGTTCTCAAAGTACTTGAATAAATCTTGAATTATACTACCTTCATTCTATTCCTATATCCTTATCAATACAACAAGTGTTTGTAAAAGAAAGTTGTACTTTCTTTAAGTGCTGTATCTAAGATAGTAGTGTTCTATCTTTGAAAGTTTGTTAGAAGATTGTAGCCAAGGTCCCAGGGTGAGGACTTGTACATATTCTGACAGACAGTGAAGAAAATCTCTTGTGGTGAGCAAGAGGACTGGACGTACCCTTGGTTATTAGGGGAACCAGGATAAATTTGCAGTGTTCATTTACTTACTGTTATTTATTTCTTCATCTATCAACATTGAACGGAAAAATCAATCACTATAATTCTAAAAACTATCAAAATAACCAAACACCTAATTCACCCCCCCCCCCTTCTTAGGTGCACATCTGATCTTACAATTGGTATCAGAGCAGGTTCAAGGTAACTTACTCCTTGATCAAATAAATAATGGCTTCCGCACAACCAGTTTTTAGAGACGGTGGCAGCAGTAACAAACCACCATGTTTCGTCGGTGAACATTACGACTTC
This sequence comes from Cicer chorassanicum, assembly GCA_037974735.1. Lineage (NCBI taxonomy): Eukaryota > Viridiplantae > Streptophyta > Magnoliopsida > Fabales > Fabaceae > Cicer > Cicer chorassanicum. The sequence goes on from JBBPBP010000002.1 coordinate 29,893,273, forward strand.
TGGAAAATACGCATGCAAGCATATCTTGAGGCACAGGGAGACGAAATATGGGATGCTGTCGAAAATGGTCCGTACATTCCAACAACAGTCATCAACAACAAGGAAGTAATTAAGGTTCTCTTGTAGTTGATTGTGGAGGAATTCTTCTTTTTGTTGCTGTGTCACCTTTGGTCTTTGTGTATAATCAAAAACATGTATTTTTACATTCTCCCCCTTTTTGATTATGACAAAACACCATTGCTGTTGAGTTTGACGACTCCCCCGTAATGTAGGCGTATTGTACTTCCCCGTAATATTTTCAATATGTGTTTTGAGTACCTACAGTTAAATTTTACCGGACAGCAACAAGCAACAAAATACACAAAATATCTCCCCCTTTTGACATGATCAAAAAGAAGAATACCAGCATAAAGGAAAGTAGGGGGTCACTCCATGCTTTCTATACTTATCCTCCCCTACTCATCGGAAGGTCGGAAAGGGAACATTGTGCAATGCTCCGGGCAAAGTATTGCACAACACACCAATTCATGCGGGCCATGTCAAAGTATCGCTAGTCATTGCTTTGGAACCAAATGCACTGTTGCCTGTACCGGACAACGATGCAGATTTGAATTATTTGGGCGAAGCAATTGGCAGCGACGTGGCATGACCCAAACATCTTGTTTCCCTTGACAAGGTATGTTTAATTGCTGAATTTTATTTAATTGCTGAATTTTATTTAATTGCTGAATTTTTTACAATGTTAACTTTAATTTCACATTTATTTAGATTCAAACAAAGTCTAATAAAGGGAATGATAAGAAGATTCCCAGTAATGAAACAGTCACATCGCCCGAAAAGGTTTGTAACTTATTTTGTAAGGTTTGTCATTTTTTCTGATTCAATAAACTAACAATTTATTAACCTCATTTTTTCAGATTGAAACTAATAAACCACCCGCACAGCAAACCAGCAAGCCAGCTGACGCACCACGACTGGATGTTCGTGGCAAAAATAAAGCCGGCAAACCTCAAAAATTGGAGGGTAATAAAACTGGCAAACTGCAAAAGCTGGAGGGTAATAAAGCGGCCAAAATTGTTGGTGCTAAAAAACTTGTTCGTGTAAAATCAGCTGCTGCTCCTGCTCCTAAAATAAGTCAGCCACGACTTGCTCCATATGGGTCGTCTCTTGACATACAGGCAAAAAAAAATATGGGCAGCGACGATTCACGAATAATAAGCATGGATAAAGATCTATTCGGAGACGCGTATGAAGAATTTTTTGAAAAAGAGCACATGTACGAAATTCTCGACCATAAGGAGCTGAGTGCTACTGTTATGAGCATTTACATGAGGTAAAAATTACTTTTCATCTCATTTATTTGTAATTAATTTAATTTATTGGTAATTAATCTAATTTGAAATTTTTATTGAAGGTTTTTGTATGAGAAGTTCGTGTGCGCACGCAGATTGTCGAATAGATTTTCATTCTTGTCTCTGCATCAGATTTCCATGCTTAAACACGATCCAGCGAATGTAAATAAATACGTTTTAGATATACTATTAGGAAATAAAGAGAAGGATAAGTTATTCCTCGCACCATATAATTCAGCGTACGTAATTATATATTCTATATTTATATCTTTTTTAATTTATGAGATCTTAATTTATTAGTTGTTAAACTAAATTTTTGTTGTTGTAGGGCACATTGGGTGCTAATTGCAATCAATGCGACCTCTGAAGTTATATACTACCTAGATCCCTTGCACGGCCATTACAACAATCGCCCCGAGTTAAAGACTTTGTTCGACACGTAAGTAATATTCATTTAATTTTTGCATATATATATATATATATATATATATATATATATATATATATATATATTAAGATCACATTGATTTATAATCACATTTATTTATTCGATAGTGCTTTACAAGTTTTTCGAGCTCAAAGAGGTGCGACAGTGTCGAAGCTAAAGTCACATGGATTCCAATAAAGGTTTGAAATATATGCTTTTAAATTTCACTTACAATCAATACACAATTAAATAATTATTGACTTATATGTTTTATTTTATAGTGCCCTCGTCAAACTAACAACATCGACTGTGGGTACTATGCATTGCGATTCATGAAGGAGATTGTTGATAAGAATCAAATTTCAATCCCAGAAACGGTACGATATTTTAATTATTTGATTTTCATATATAAATTATGTTTATATTTGATTCTAACTTATTTATGTTCAATTTTTATATCAGTACTTTGACAATTCCGGTCCATCGTATTTTCCGGTGCATGCAATTTTATTTTGCACCATTAATGTTTTTTCTATGTATGGGAACTTGAGTGGTTATAGTGTTAAGCAACATAAAGCATGCCTTATATGTGAATAAGGCACATGCTACCAACAATTGAAACATGGAAGGAAGATTGTTTATGTTGGACATCGGAGATTTCTTAAACCTAATCACCCATATCGTAGGTTGAGAAAACCGTTTAATGGAGACAAAAGACTGTTTACATTGGACATCAAAGATTTCTTAAACCTAATCACCCATATTGTAGGTTTAGAAAAACATTTAATGGAGACCAAGAGAATCAAATTGCTTTGAAACCCTTAAATAGAAAGCAAATTTATCAATGGTTGAAAAATGTTAATGTTATATTTGAAAAGAATAAAAAATAGGCCATTGAGAAAAATGTATGGAAGAAGAGGTCTATGTTCTTTGATTTTCCTTACTGGTCCAATATAGATGTTAGATATTGTATTGATGTGACGCACGTGGAGAAAAATGTGTGTGATAGTGTAATTGGAACACTTCTCACCATTCCAAAAAAAAAAGGATGATTTGAATGATCATTTGGATATGGTTGAGATGGGTAAACGACAACAATTAGCTCCACAATCATCAGATAAGCAAACATATTTACTTTCTGCTTGTCATACTTTGTCAAAATATGAGAGAAGACATTTTGGTGAGTCTCTACGGGGTATAAAAATGCCAACATGTTATTTTTCAAATGTCAAGAGTCTTATCTCAATGATAGATCTGAAATTAGTTGGCTTAAAGTCTCATGACTATCATGTATTAATGTGACAACTAATACCAATGACTATTTGTGGTATATTGCCTAAAAAAGTGAGAGATGATTTAACTAGGCTATGCTTATTCTTCAATGCTATATGTTGAAAAGTCATCGATCCAAAAAAATTAGATGAGTTGTACAATGAAGCTGCTATTATTTTGTGCCAACTGGAGTTGTATTTTCCTCCTTTTTTTGACATTACAGCTCACTTCATTGTTCATCTAGTAAGAGAGATTAGATTGTCTTGTTTTGTTTATTTAAGGTGGATGTATCTAATTGAGCAATTCATGAAGATCTTAAAAGAAAATGTGAAGAATCCACACCATCCAGAAGCATATATTGTTCAAAGATACATTGTAGAAGAAACTATTGAGTTTTGACTTTAAGTTGTTACATGGTGGAACTAGTATTTTTTTTCCTTCCGTTGATATTATGGAGTTGTGTTTGGGAAAAGAAGTGGTATGCATCACCATTTACAAGTTTGACTAACGTAAGTATGTTTTATTTGTAAATTTTTTCAAATTATGATTTTCATTTATAAGGAAAATTCTGGTTCATATCTTAGGTGTACATGGTCGTTGTATTGACTTGGGAAAGAGTGAAGCATATGGATTTAATTGATCCAAGTTTCATTCAGAGTGAAAATGATCCAACTAATGCTCAATCCCATATTCAAAATAAGTTGTACAAGGAAAAAAAAAACTTGTTACCTAGCACCTTCATCTAATAGAGTAAGTATTTTTCCGTTATAGTTAATCTTTTATAATAGAGAAAATTGAATAAACACATATTTAATTGTTTGTTGCCCTATATGTAGTTGTCATTGGCAATTGCTATTTATTAATCATATAAAGCTTAATGTAGTCTTTCTATGTTCATTCGAAAGGAAACCAGATAAAAAATATGCTACATTACTGATTTGTAAGTATTTAATTTATTTATTGTTCATAAATCTTGTGATATATTTTATAACACAATTTCAATAAATATATTTCTATTGTAGAGCATTTGAGAATTAAATTCAAGCTAATAAAAAGTTTTCCTATAGTAAGTTGTTTACAAATGAAGAACTTCATTTATAAAATTATAACAATTTTATGTATATAATATTTTTTTGTCATATTCAATTTTAGAGTCAGAGACAAGCTTCAAATTATGATTGTGACTACTATGTCGTGATACATATGCTGAACATTGTAACAGTTGATATTGTTGATTTGTTAAAATATTTGACGACTCGAGATCATTTCATCTAGATCAACTTAAAGAAGTTCAAGAACGTTGTGTGGATTTTATTTTGAAACTAATTCAAGAAAGAGACAATGCTTGAATATGTGTCTTGTATATTGCTACACTAAACTCTGATTTAGTAATTTTGTTAATGGATTATTTTGTACTCTATATTTTGTATGAATTTCTGATTTTATGGTACTATATATTTTGGGTATTAGATGATTATATAAAATTGTGGTTGCAAGTAAAAAATTCTGATTTGAATTTCAGCATGAAATATGGTATGTAAGGAGCCGTAAGACAACATGAGAAATCCCTAAATAAAAAGACATTGAGAAATTCGTAAAAAAAAATTTAATTATTTTAACTAAGTTATGAGCACAATTGAGTTAACAAATTATTTTATCAAGTCTGTTAACGGAGTATCGTATTAAAAGATTATCTATTAAGACGATTATTTACAAGAATTGACTTAATAACTCTGTTAAAAGATTATTTGATGAACTAAATTTGTGATAGTTAAGTTGGGTAAACTTAAAATTATGTTAAGTTGGTTTATAAAATGTGTTAAAAAACATGTTTATTAAAGTATTTATTGTTAAATCATATACAAAATCGACTTAAAATATACATTTTTGTTCTACTTAAAATATATATTTTAATCATCTTAAAAAAATAAATTTACACTAGTGAAATAAGGGAAAATTCCTTATAATATTTTATATTGAATGATTATAAAATAAAATAAAGAAAAAAAATGTAATACAAGAGCTCTATTTACAGAGTATATATTTCAAACTTAATTAACTAATTAACCAGCCTTAACCGTGAACTCACCGACAAACTAAATTTAACCAATTTTCTAAACTATTAACAAAATTATCTAATCTTAACCATATTTTACATTTTTAATCCTCCAATTGAAGGATTAATCTTGCCTCTTTTAAGGATGTATTTATGTATAAACTATACATAAATTTCATGCTAACTCTCATGTAATGACATACTTTTTATGAATCTGGTGCATCTTTTTCCCTGATGTGGATTGCCAAAAATGAAATACTACAAAGCAATAAAAGGAAAATAAGAGCATCCGACATATGGACAAAACTTGTTCTGCACTTTGGATCCATGCTTAATGCTAGGGAATTAGTTCACTAAAAGTGGGGTCTTTACTTAACATCTTCAAAGCATAAGACTAGAATATATTGATAGCTATGTAATAGGGAACAGTTAGAAAGGAAGAACATATATATGCTTTTTGACTCCACATCCACATACAATAATTTCTATTAAGTCAATGAAGGAAGACATTTAAATGACAATGAATTTCTATGCTTGATTATAGATTTTGAATTTTACCCATTATGGAGCATAGTAAGGAATAATCACCGACTCATTCCACCAAAACAAATTAATTGAATAATAATTTACTTTATTTGCTTGGAATTTACTTGTAGCTTTTCTGATTTTAGCTGGTGCATCAGGTTCTTATCCATTCAATTATTTTCATGCTTGAAGATTTCATGCTTGCTTGTAATGTATGAAGCACCGACACACACTCAACACGATACGGAGAATGAAACGTCGACACCTGATAATTTGTGAAAATGAATTTAATTGAATGATAGTACATGTGTTGGTGTTGTGTCGGTGTCCTTCACTGGCACCTGTTTGACACAAGACACGTGTTTGATTTTTAAGTGTCCGTGAACAAATTTTCTGGATTTTGATGCAACTACTACTTGATTTTGAACTCATTTTGATTTTCATTGCAATTTTCAGTAGTGTTGTTGAATCCAATTCTTATGATCATCCAATTCAAGGATCTCTATTCTCTTAAAATCCAGAAACCATGCACATCATTACTTGACAAACCTAAAGGAAACATCTAAATAATACAAAAGTTCCACACCAAAATTTCTCTTTTGTTTTCTCTCTTTTATTATTACCTTTCCTCTGCCTCTCACATGTTCATGTCCACTTAGGGGAGAAAATAATGGGAGTAAAAGGTCCAACATGACATAAAATATATTGATTTTCATTACTTTGATGTCAAAACATCTAGCACAATAACAAAAGGAAAAACATCCTAGTACAAAAACAAAGGTTGTGATGCTACAAAGGACCTTTGTCCATGATTACTCAAGACCTTAACAGAACAAGATGGAATGTTATTCGCAGAAGAAAACTGTGAAGAAAGTCAGTGACATCTGAAATTCTTCTTTCAATCTGAACCACCTGAAATAAAAAAAAAAAACAAATAATTTATTTATCATGAATCTGAGATTTAATAGCATATGCCAATAAAGTATATATATTTTTATTTTTTTTGTATGGATAAGAAAAAAAGTAATGAAGGCTAAACTTTTCATACCAAAACTTTTAGGTGTTTTGCACTTGAAGCATTCTGTTCTGCTTGCATAGTTATGCACTCCACAGCCATATCTGATGCATGAGAAACAAAGAAAATGAAAATGTATTTCTATGGTATTTTCATATTTCTCATTTTGTAATCGACATGGTTTTACAAGTTTATCTTTCATGAGAGACAATTGGTTAGTATTTTCATTAGAGTACTTATTACAGATTGAAACAAAATATGTAACATAATTAAGGATATGTAGGTAAAGAAATAATAAATGCAGTTGAAAATTTTAAAAGAATCTTATAAAAAGGGACAAGAAAAAAACTCAAGAGGATTTTATATTTAGAGAACGAGGTTTTACGCGAAAATGCGGCATTTGTGATTAAACTTAGTTACAAAATATGTGATGATGATGATGATATGAATTTACCTAGTGCAAATCCAGTCACCAGTTTTCCATCCTGGAGGGTAATTGCAATCAGAGGCTTCCATGTTCCCACCAAATCCACAAGAATAAGAACTTTTCAATGCACCACATCTATAACAGCTTGTTCTGCTAGCATAGTTGTGTGCTCCACAGTTCATACCATTGCAATACCAGTCCCCTGCCAAGGTCCAGTTGTATCTATAAGTTTCTGGATCAGGGCCTCCAATCTTAGGGTATCCACAATTTTGGCATGCATCCCTCTTCTTGAAGTTTATGTGCTGGCAAGAACCACACATCCAATCTCCTCCAGACCAGCTCATTTTAACTGTTACATGTATAAAAACTTTTAACATTTATTTTTCCTTCAATTCTCAATGCATCCAGAAAAAATATATAGAACATAACTTATTGCATATATCCTAGAAATGAAACATGACAATGAGAAATACTAGTAACTTTTATTAAAAGATATGGCCAAATAGATCCATGAAAGTTTTGTTTGCATAGAGAATTTTGATCATAGTGAGATAGTACACTCTGGAAAATAACATGTTTTTTTATTTTACTATTTTTTATTGGTTATGATAAACACTATTTTTATTAAAGAAGGACATTAATGGTTATTTTACGACTATTTCCAAGAAGATTTGAACTTAGTATTTTGGAATTACAAGACTAAATTTTTATCATTGATCATGAGCTAACACCTCAAGTATACTTTTACTGCTCTTGGTTAATATAAATAACAAAAATTTCAAGTACCCTTTTAAGTAATATGATTAAACTATGAGGTTCCACTTAACAAAGGTAGATTGCTTATATAATAATCATGTATAGGGATGTTATTTGTGATGTGAATTATAAACAGAAAATAAGAACCTTACCTTATGGAAGAAGGAAAAGGAGTAATAGAAGTATGAGGCAAGTAATGGTTTTATGTCCTATCTCAAGAACACCTTGTAAATCAAGATGGTTGGTGAGTTTTGTTCTTTGGTTTAGAGGCTATATATACTAGCTTATGACTTATTATTGTGTGAAGACATATGAATGAATGTCTCTTTTAGTACTTTTGTAATGTAGATATCAAAGAACTTTTGAAAGCTGAAGCACCTTTTTAAGTGCTCAAATCAGTTGTCACATATTCTTGTTTTTTTTTACTTTTCCTTCCATTAAAAAATAATTCAATTTCGCTTTCTAAAATATCTTAACAATATCTGTATGGTAATATATGATTGAATGATTCTATAAATTTTTTACACTATTAATATTTGGTACTTAAATCTGTAAATCATTAATTTGTCAGTCTTTTTTTTCTCTTTTTTTTTAATTTAAACAATCTCTTAGTTTCAAATATTGAGTTTTTAGTTAATTATTTCTTTAAAGTCTAATTGCACCAATAATCTAAATAGGTTTTAAAATATGTGTAAGGATCTATTAGGTTTTTTGTAGACATTAAATTTTTGCAACCTAATTTTTAAATATTATCATATTATATTAATCATCATGCATATCAAATTTAGATATATTGAAAATTCAAAACATTGTAAGTTAATTATCGATATTTATTTTTACTCTTAAAAGCAAAGTAAACACACATTTGAGGTTATTTGACAAAGAATCAAATAATTTTGTAATTAAGAAAATCTTGTGAAAAGTTTATCTATGCAATAACAACTAAAATTTCAATTTGTAAAATTGAATATCTATAATAATTTATTAACCGGAGTAATTTGCTGATCATTACTTATGGATTAACTTTATCCCTTCTAATCATATATAATGACATTAAAAAAAAAATCTATTCATATTTCATTTTATATATATGTGTGTGTGGCAGTCTCTTTTGGGGAAAAACTGGTGCTTGTTCCCCTCTTCCCTTCCCATGTTCCGTTTTTTTTTTTCATCCAAAACTCTTTTTTGCCCTTCTTTACATGATTCCGATGCATTATTGCAGAACATATCCAGGGTATAAGGTGTTATGAGGGGAAGCTCTTATATATGTGGCAGACTGCAGCAGAATCCAATAACCCCTGAACCCCACCAAAATAATATGACGACATTATCTTATAAATCGCATCCTATCATAACTCATACACTCTATCGTTCATTGGTCTATACTTCACATTCACCCAACTTGCCAATAAATCTTAATATGTAGGATACAAGAATATGATACTAACACTCTAATAAATAAATACATATGTTTTAAAATAAATAAAAATAATTGAATGTAATTATGTGTATTGTTAGACTAATTTATATGAGTAATCAATTGTTTTAAAATAATTATATATTAACAAAGTAACACTCAACGTCGACACTTTTAAAAGTCAAATTCATCCATAAATAATTTTTTAATAACTAGTAAATTTTTTCAATATGTTCAACTAAACTATTTTTAAGAAGTCCATCTTTAATTTTATTCGTGAATCATGTCTCGACAATATTTATTTCTAATTTTTATTTATTTATAGCTGTAGTAGAGATCGCAAGTGTCAAATATATAACTATAATTGACCAAAATTCGTTAACAAACGTGATATCTTATATTGTTATTCTTTTACGATTTTGTTACTGTTTTAATATTAGGCTTATGGAGAGCATGGTATTGGTGTCTGTGTAATTAGAGGACCATCTGAAATAACACATTATGGGGGAATTGATTCCTTATTCATCACCAATTTTCCATCCATATTATCAACTTCTTTTGTTTCTCTGTTTTGAATCACTTTATGACAATAATAGAAATGCCATTCGAATATTCATATCCCACAAAACAACTAATTATTAATATCAATCCTTCGTTTCCATTCAATGCTTGTTATACATGTCCAATTTTTATGGTAACTTGAACTCAAATTAATTATAAACCATAGGATATAATTCTTCTTATTATGGTTACTCACGCATACTGGCCTGCGGCATCTTTTAACAGTAGCATATAAAGAAAACAAGCATGGCTAGCAAACTTTCTTTAATTGCTTTAACATGTTTCATCTTTATTATTATTATTATTATTATTATTATTATTATTATTATTATTATTATTATTATTATTATTATTATTATTATTATTATATATAATAAAGTGTAAGAAATTATAACTTAGAATAAGGATCGCGGCGAGTCGACGCCGTTTAGAATGGATAGATGAACTTTTTTTGACAAGAATGAATAGATGAACTTGGTCATCAACTTTTAAGGAAAAAAATATACCTGGAGTGCCACTTGGTATGGACTATGGAAATCCTTCGGATACCACTAAGTCCCAATAAAATTTTGGATCAAAAATGGGTTATAGAGTTAAAAATTTATCTTATATTAAAAATAAGAAAATAAATACATAAGAAAATTCATTAGCATATTTTGTATGGATTGATTAAAAAGATATAAAAAGATTACTTGAAATACTCTGTATATAGAGTTAGTATAGACATAGTAAACTAATTTATACTAACTATCTCTAAGTCTAACTAATTTTATTTTCTTTAATACAAAAGTATAGTTAGCACGGACTTAACAAACTAATAACTACCTCTAACTAACTATATTATCTCTTATACAAAATATTTAATCTTAACATAATGGGTGTAACAAGCCTTATAATATCATTCATCGATAATCTCTTGCATAAATACAGAATTGCTGGCTAAAATTTTATAATTCGATTCAAGTAACCTTCCACGTTATAAATATTTTAAAATAATATTTAAAATTGCAAAATGTTAATTAAATTCGTCTACTTTATAGGGTACTATAATATATGTCTATGTAGTTTGAAAAAAAATACTCGTATACAGGTCCATGTCCGCATGGATAACGACCTTAATACTCCTACTTGTATTCTCTATGTACCTAAGTGTAAGACCCGTAATTTATTTATAGCAAGAATTAGAGTTTACTGTCTATTTGTGCCTTTTGTTGTCTATTTTTCGTTTGTTTACTGTCTACATTGTCTGTTTATTTGTAAAATTTATTTTATTTGTGCTTGACTTGCAAATTGATCTATGAAAATTGTTCGGGTGTTTTCTTTGATGTTAAATGACGTTTTTCTAAAATTGTACTTGGCATTGTCGAAATTTCAAATGCGTTTTTCTACTGATTTTTAAGAAAACGGGCATGATATACCCGTTGTTTAAATTTTAACGAAATCTGAATGCCACCAAAATTTAAATGGGAGCTTGATATATCAACTGTAATGAGAATTCGATCTCATTATATTTTTCTAAGCTAAGGAAACAAATCTTCATATAAAAGTTTATTTGCGAAATTTTGAAAAGTTTTAATTAGTTGATTTATTATATATTTTCTTTGTTACCGGGAAATTTATTCGTGAGCATTATACGACTTGTTTAAGAACGAACTTAGAGACCGAGCGAGATGAGGTGACTTAAAGTCATAAATATCTAGATATTTTTCTAGGATATTAATATTTTAATGAGGTTAGGGAAAATATCTATATGTTTTCTTACTATGTAGTAAGACTTTGTAAGAACCAAAATGAACCACCTCACTCCCTTTTTGTATGCGGACTAGAATGACTTGTGTAAGAAGGATTATATTGGAGATCATTAGGGTTAGTAAGATGTTGGGAAAATATTTTCGGAGACTTGGTTAAAATTATTCGTCGAAAAATAATTTAATCGAATTACAGAAGATTTATGATCGACAAATATTTTATGACATCACAGGTTACTGTTAAATTCATGGGTCAATTGGTTTGCAAGGAGAGTAATTATTTTTACTAAACTAGATCTAGAAGTGAGTTATGTGATGTGTGTAAGAGTGATTAAATGGTGTAACGATGGATTTTAGCAAAATGTCTAGATATTTTCTTCTTTTGAGATCACATGTGGTAAAACTCTCATGAGTGATTTTTTTTTTGTGATAATAAGAGTTAAGTGAAAGAAATTTTGTATGTCCCACTTAAATAATTTTCTCCCCCCCCCCACCTTGACTCATTCACTTGACTTCATTTTTTTTGCTTTCTCTCACTTAAAGAACAAAAAGAGAAGCTTTCACTTCCCTCTACTGCTCACTCACTACTAAGAATATAAAAACACTTAGAAAATATACATTTTTCCTTCCAAATCTTTCCATCTTTTGAACAAGATTTGTGAATCAAAACTTATCCTATCATTCTTCTCTTTCTATTGATGTTAGTGGTTTCAAGATAACAAAAAAATCCTTCCTTTTCTTTCACCAAGGCCTTGAAGCCTCTAAATGAGTGGAAGATGTGTTTTTTTATTTATTATTTTCCTTTCATAAATGTTGTAGACCCATTTGCTTTAATGATGAATCTAAACGAAAAAATTTAATTTTGAGTATTTTAGTTTTTTTTCAAAAAAGAAATATGTTTAAAAGTTGTTACTTCTTTGTTAATGTTTTAGATCCCTTGGTTCTAAAAATGAATCTAAAAGGAAGTTTTGATTTTGAACATTTTAAGTTTTCTTAAAAATGAACTATGTGAAAATGTTTTTTTTTTATTTTGTTAATGTTATAGATCTACTTGTTATATTAAAGGATCTAAAAGAAAATTTTAGGGTTTCACAAAAAAAAATTGGTTTTATACTAGAATCATTTTTCCTTCTCAAATATGATAGATCCATGACTTTTGATAGTAGATCTAAAGAAAAAATTAAATTTGGAACACTTTGAATTTTTACTCGAAAAATGAATTTATGTTGGAAACTTTGATCTTTAAGTTTTTGTGTTTTTAATTGTAGAAAAAGTTCTAAAATGTGTATTTAGAACTAAGGATGAAATAAATTTTTTAAGAGAAACTTTTCCCCTCCCTAACTAGTGTTGGCCGATCTAAAAAGAGTTTGTGATTTCAAAAATTTTATTGTGTACAAAAAGGTTGTGATCTTGGTATTAAAAAGGGTTGAAAACCTAAAGAGTATTTACTTAATTTATTGATAGAAATTTTAAGCTTTTTAAAATGTTAGTAAAATCGAAGTTTTTGTGAAAATAGAACTTGTCCATGATCAAATGATTCGTTTGCTAAAAAGAATTTGAAAACCCTAGAAAAGTTTTATGAAGTGGTAAATACTAAAATGTTTAAGTAACTTGTGATTTTAAAAGGATAAAAGCCTAATTTGTTTAGGTTATGTCAAAGTAAATTTTTAAAGGTAATCAATTTGGAAATTTTGGGAAAGCCCTAATCTTGAAGAATTTTAAGTACTGAAAGTTTGAAAGATTTATGTGTGTGATAATTTGAAAATGGTCCTTTTATGTCAAAGGATGATATTTTAAAGTTGTGTTATTTGATAAAAATATTTTTGAGAAGTGTTGTGTAAGAGTTTTATGTTAAGAAAATATTTTTGTCCCAACTTGTTAATGACAAAGATTTTAGTTGAACTTCAATAATTTTGAAAAATAATTGGAGATTTTCAAATTTTGGCATAAGTGTTATTAAAAGGATTTGAAATTCGTTTTCTCGAATATACCTAAATTAAAGCTTTTTTGAAGTTAGGGAACCTAATTAGGTAAGAAAACATAAGAGAAAGTCAAACCCTAATTGATTTGGATGATGGCCGAACATAGGGTTGATTTGGATGTTGTTGTAGAAACTTGTATTGATTAAGTCGATTGATTGGTTTAAGGTACAAGAAAATTGAGAGGCGTCGATGGAATCATTAGATAGGTTATGCTGGTGTAGCATAAGTTGCTTTTGTAATAAAACGTCGTCGAGGTAAAGGTAATTTCTAACGATATTATATATGTTGAATGCAAAGTGTGTATGATTACATGTTCTCTGTGCTAGTAATGAATAAATGCGCACATGATTGTTTATGTATTTGAGGTGATTATGTATTCATAACTGATAACATATGTTTTTACTATGTGCTATGAATCTTATTGATGATAAATTGTCATGAGTATGCTATGTGGAAAAGTGTTAAAGAATTATTAGTGTTTAATGAGTTTAAAAGTAGAGTATTTTAATAGGTGTATTTACATAATAATTGATGTGAAAGAGTCATAGTATACTAATGACTTTCATAGTTAGTGGTGACCGTTATGGCCCATGAAGTGGTATCACGTGATTGGATGGTCCACCTTATACTTATAAGGATTATCGAGTCGTGCTAGTTTGTGAAAGACTGCACCATAGCAAGTCGTACTAGTCAATGAGAGACTGCACCTCGGTAAATAATACTGGTTTATGAGAGGTTGTACATTTATGATTTAGACCTCTCGAGGAGGATTTGAAATTTCAGAATGATGTGCACTGACATATAAGCATTGCATTAGGGTACTTTGTCACACGAGTCATGTTTTTTATATGATGATATATTTATATGCATGCTTGTTTATCACTTGATACCATGCGATGTTATGCTTTTGTGTTTTGTATTTTCATATATATGTTGTTTTTAGATCGTGACCCTATACTATAATTGTGTATTGAGCTTATGCCCTAAGATCTTAGAACTTGGAGTTGCACGGGAATTGCAATGACGTCAAAGATGCAGTTGGGCGAATGATTTGAATTGGCCATCAGAAGCAATGAGACTTGATGCCACCTGTGGGTCCTCAATACCAAATCATCCTCAATTTAGAGTTTCAAGATCAACTTAAGGGTTTTATTTATTTTTCCTTCCTTCTTGGAATTTTTAATTGCAATGAAAATTCTTTATCTAAAACAATTGTGACTCTTTTGTTCAATGTGAATTGATCGACTGTAAGTAAGTTAGTTGTGTCGAAATCATTTTATAAAATGCGGTAATGATTCTAATCGTTGCTTTTAAAAAAGAATATTGCAATTAAATATTTTCCTCAGATTTTAAATTAAATGACGATTATGAATATTTTATCCACAAGTGTTAGTTGTTTTTAGAAAAAATTATATTCTCGCTATTAAAATCGGGGTGTTACACTAAGTAGTACCCATACCAGTCCCCGTTACCTGCGTTTGATGTAAAATAAAGTGATAAATCACAAAATATCATAACATTTTGAACACAATTAAGAAAATATTTACCTAAATTACTCCTTTTTGGTACCTTTACTTTTTATCAAGTTTCGTTTTGATCCCATAATTAATTTTTCGTTTGGTTTTAGTCTCTTAAATATAGTTTTGTTAGCCTCTTAAGTCATTTCCATTAGTTTTGATTAAAAATAAAGTTAAATCATGACTACGTGTCACTTTGGTTTGGTGACAATGACGTCTAAGTCACCCATGGTCAAAATTAGGGCTTTCACACTTTTCAAACGTCCTAGCCATCAAACCAAAGTGACATGTAATAATGATTTTAATTTTTATTTATTAAAACTAATCAAAATGATTAAAGTGGCTAATGAAACTATATTTAGGAGACCAAAACGGAACTAGTATTAATTAAGGGATCAAAACGAAACCTAAAAAAAAGTTAAGGACCAAAACAAAATTTAAAAATAAGTTAAGGGACCAAAAAAGTAATTTAGCCAAAAAATTTAAAGGCGTTTAATATTGAAAACAATAAACTATAGTATTTATTGAATCATGTAAACATTTTTTTCATTTACTGATATTAATAGAAACAATATAAAAAAGACAGTTAATTTCTAGACCAAACACAAATTTATTTGAACAAAAACAAAATGAAATTTAGAAAAAAAAAATAGTATCTTTAATGAAATTAATTGTTATTAGTTTTGTATCTATCATCTGCCTCATGTATATTGGAGGCCAATTATCAACTTCACAATTGTTTTTGGTATTGGCACCCCTTTGCTCTTGACGCAACAACCAACAAAAAAACATTGGGATATTTTGCTTCAGTTTTAGCCGATTTGGATGTGATACATGAGCAGCGAGATTGCCTTCTTGTTGAATGTGAATGATATGTATTTTTTGTTTACATTAATTATGAAAAAATCTCATTGTTTTGTGAATCTTGTAACGTTGTAGAGCATTTCATAGATAAATTTCGAAAATATTCCAACAGTCATGGAAAAACTCAATTTGTTGAAGATGATGCAGAAGTAAAGAAGTTGGTTAAGAAATATGTCGAAATTGAACATAGAAACAAAGATATTCAAGATAATAATACTCATTGTGTTGTTAAATCTACTTTTTTTGATCATATTGTTCAAGAATTTTCTCTCTCTGATTAGCAAAAAAATTGATAAAATTCATGAAGAAGTTTCTAACTCATATTCTGTTGATTTTTGGGAATTAGAAACTATTTTAGAGACACTTTAGGAATATGAGGTCTTGGCTACATCAATGCCAGAAAAACACTTATTTGTGACTATCCTTAAAAAGATTTGTTACCGCAAAAATACCCTCACAAATTACTGGCAAAAAAAGTCATCACAAAATTATAAAATTCAATTTTGTTGTTATAAGTGGCTGAAAAAACCCTCATAAAATTTGTGACAGCTCTTTCTATCACAAAATATATTGTTGGGTTTTACGAGGGTTTAAGGGGCCACAAATGTAGTTACGAAGCAATTTGTGAGGGTTTTGGCAGCCACAAATTTGTGGCTACTTATGTTATCCCAAATTCCCTTCTTACTTTATATATTAAATACACTTATTCTTCTCGTCTCTCTCTTCATTTCTCACTAATCATTTCTATCTTCTCTTCAAACTTTTTATCTTCCTTTTCTCTAAAAATTTTCACTTCTCATATTCTCCTTCATTTCTTACTTCTATCTTCTTTCTAAAAAATTTCTTTACCTTTTCTCAACTATTATTCTCTCTTCCCCTCTATATTGTTTGTTCCCCATATTATCTACTTTTTTTTCAAAAAAAAATAATTTTTCTATTTGAATTTCTATTTTTTTTTAAATTGTTTATGTTTTTAAGTAAATTAAAATTGTTTCTCTATATCAAAATATATTTTTATTTTATTTTTAAATCTAGTAATTTGTTGCAATTTTAACTGGCACAATTTTTTATTAAAAAACATGGCTATTTGTGGTGGTTTAAACCCCCACAAAATGAGCACTTTTTATTTTTTAAATATGATGGAGACTTTGTGAGGGTCTAGACTCTTACAAATTTGTGAGTGTCTAGGCCATCACAAAGTCTTTACAACAGTTTTAAAAAAATATCAATCATTGTGAGGGTCTAAGCCCTCACAAAGTCTTTACTAGATTTTAAAAAATATATCAACTTGTGATGTTCCAGACTGCCACAAACTTTGTGACCAACTCAACTATGAGGCTTTTATATTGCCATTATCTGATGATTTGTCGCTGCTTTGAGAGTTTTGTGAGAACTTTTGGCCACCACAAAATGCTAGTTTTCTTGTTATTTGGGTGACCCGAAGTAATTAGTCTTTGGGTAGACAATGGTGTTGTAGTGTTTGGATTCGAATTTGGAGAAAACATTGAACAAGAATCTTTTAATGATTGACATATTCGATCAATGACATAAGAGTTTAAAGAAAATAGATGTGAAGATCATTCCCGTAGAATGGTTTGAGTAATTGAAATCTGTTTTGACAAAAAATATTTCGTTGATGATACTTTAGTGAATAATTAGAGTGGTATGAAACTGGTAGATGAAGCAGTATGTTGGTTTAATGGCAAAACTTCATTGTCTGTGTCGGTGGAAAATTATCAAGAGTAGTAAATTTTTGAATTGGCATAAAAGATTATGTTATTGAGACTAGGAGTAGTTCTACTATGTCATTCGTCTGAGCCTAAAAAAATTCAAGGAGCCTGGTAATGGCATGAGAATACTTTTCTGATGAAATTTAACTGTGAGTTGAAAACTCGTGGGGTGCCAATGTTCTGGTTGCACAGGTTGATAGCCGACCCTATTTACCACCTACACTGGTTGTCTTGATTGGACCAAACAAATCTATGTGAAGCAATTCCAAAGGTCTTTGAGTTGATACAAATTCTTTTGGATGAAAACTACTTTTAAGTTATTTGTCTTTTACACATGTTTCACATATTTTGTCATTGTCGAAATTTATTTTTGGTAGATAGTTTAAAAATAGTTTTCATACTGATATGACCAATACGTTTGTGCCAAATCCACTTGTCTTTTTCAAGAGACATAGAGCACGATTCAACAGGAAATTCATCTAAGAATAAAACATAGAGGTTTTTCTTTCTTGAACTAGTGAATATTATTTTACGTGAAGATTATTTTTTTACTTCACATATGCTTGGTTTAAAAGTAACTTCAAATCTACTGTCACATAATTGACTTATGCTAGCTAGATTGTGTTTTAAATTATCTACATATTGAACATCTTCTATAGTTGCAGAGTTAAAATTACCTATGATACGTTTCCTTTTTATTTGATCTTGGTCATTGTTTCCAAAGGTAACTGATCCTCCATCCTTTTTAACAAAGGAGAGGAAACATCTTTTATCTCGTGCCATATTTTATCTCGTGCCTTCTAATCTTTTTTTGGGAAAGCAAACTAATTCAAGACGTCCTAGTCTTTTACAGTAGGTGCATCTTGACATTTTCTCCCTTCTTTCTAGTACACAAATATTTTCAAACATGAAGCTTTTTGGAAATTCTCAAGTTTTTCAGATTGGTATCCTGTGATGTTTTGATATGTTTCAGTGGACTGCACCAAGTCTAGTAAATCATTTTTTAGTTTGTGTACTTCACTTTTTAATAAATAGTTTTCTTTTTGAACTTTAGAATGTTTGGGTAGTCGTTTGTTTTCTTCATTTATGTCTTTTTATCTTTGGTTTAGAGGGTTAGAATAATTCAAAAGATTATCAAATTATTTTTCCAATTCTTCTTCTTCTTTTTCTTCTTCTTCTTCTTCTTCTTGCATTCTTTTCGTTTTTTCATCTTTCTTGCATAATACTAAACATAATTATTGAAAACCTCTTTTGCATCGTCTTCCAAACTTCCAATTATATTATGTTGGAATGTAAGTGTGACTAGTTAGGCCCACATCGACTATGAATGAAGGAAGTGTTGGATATATAAGAGAGTTGACTTACATATCCATAGTCTTAAGGTTTTGGGTTGAGAAGTGATGTCAAGGTCTCTTAGGGATCCTAGACGTTTAACCCATTGATGTTGTCGCGTTCCCCCAAAATTCCCAACAAGTGGTATCAAAGCCTTGGTTTGGCTTGATGGGAGAATGGGAGTGAGAGATCCTAGTGTGGATCAAATCTAGATTTGTGGGTGACTCACACTTGGGAGGGGGGGG